>OX940878.1:85124019-85724019 GCA_954870665.1 Stratiomys singularior | reverse complement strand
TGAAACGCTAGTAGCGAAGGAGTTCAGCTTAATGGGGAGGGCTTGGGATGTGCGAAGGGGGTGGAGCACGTAATCAAGACCTCGCCGGAACCCATCAAGCAACGTTATTACCCCGTGTCTCCGGCAGTGCAGGCTCAGATAAACGACGAATTGGATGAAATGCTGCGGCTTGGGTGGAACCTTCCGGGAGTCCATGGAAGTCACCGATCCTCTTAGTAAAAAAAAAGGATGGGAAATTTCGGTTTTATGTGGATTTCCTGAAATTAAATAGTGTATCCGAGCGGGACGCCTATCCACTGCCATACATCGCCTCCACGATGGACAAATTACGGGCAGCCCGATATCTATCCTCTTTGGACATAAAATCCGCTTATTGGTAGATCCCTATGGCGGAGTCGTCGAAGCCCTTCACAGCTTTCACAGTGCCTGGGCGGGGTTTATTTCATTTTAACCGCATGCCGTTTGGACTACACAACGCTCCGGCGACATGGCAGCGTTTTGTGGATCGAATTTTGGGACCGGAGCTGGAACCATATGTCTGGATGACATGATAGTCGTCACTGGGGATTTCGAAAAGCTTCTGGAGATCCTTCGAGTGGTCTTGTCGCGTCTGAGGAAGCCGGTTTACGGGTCTCAAGGGAAAAGTGTGAATTTTGTCGACCGCAATTGAAGTATCTGGGATATATCGTGGACAAGAGCGGATTACACGTCGACCCAGAAAAGGTAGAGTGTATATTACATATTCCCCGACCGAGCAACGTGAAGAAGGTACGGCAATTTTTGGGAATGGTGTCTTGGTACAGGCGGTTTATTCCGGACCATGCAACGTTGATAGCGCCACTTACAAATCTACTTCGTAAGAACAAGAAGTTTGAATGGACCGAACAATGCGAGTTGGCCATTTTACGATGCCAGACGATGCTATCAACGGCACCTATTCTCACATGCCCAGATTTCTCTTTGCCGTAGAAGGTACAGACGGATGCTTCAGACCACGGCATCAGGGCGGTGCTGAGCCAGAACCATCCAGAGGGGGAAAAGGTGGTATGCCATCTGAGCCGGGGTCTTTCCAAGACCGAGCAAAATTATTCAACCACCGAGAAGGAATGTTTAGCGGTACTCTGGGCAGTGGAGAAACTCCGGCCCTATTTGGAAGGATCACGCTTTACGGTGGTCACAGACCACCACTCGCTGGTGTGGCTAAATAATCTACGGGACCCAAACGATCGTCTGGCTCGATGGGCGGTCAGACTGCAGCAATTTGATTACGACGTCATTCATCGAAAAGGTAAGGAGCATGTGGTTCCAGATGCTTTATCCGGGGTAATTCCAGAGGTTGCTGCGGCTGTGGAAGATCAAGAAGGGGATAAGTGGGTACTCAGCATGCGGAACAAAATAGGGAAGGACCCAGCCAAATTCCCAGATTGGCGTATCAACGGGGAGTTTATATGGCGTAACGTACCCGGGCGGCATGCAGAGCTGACGGGTAACTCATGGAAACGGGTAGTTCCCAAATGCGAACGCCAAGCCATTTTCCAACAGTGTCACGATGACGCCACGCCGGGGCATATGGGTATCAACAGGACATATGACCGTGACATATGTAAAATGAGGGCAGATGTGCAGCAGTACGTGTCGAAGTGCAAAACTTGCCAAGCAACCAAGGTGGAGCGAAGGCCTCCTTATGGGCCAATGACATCCAGGGCGGGTCAGGCCAAAGAACCTTGGGAGGTTATTTGTGTTGATCTGGTGGGACCCTTGCCACGGTCTACCCAGGGAAATACCCATATATTGACGGTGGTCGACTATTTTACTAAAATGCCTTTAGTTTTTCCTCTCCGACAGGCTACGGCCGCGCAAGTGCCGAGATTGCTAGAGGAACGAGTGTTCTTGCTGTTCGGAATACCTGCGTTGGTAGTCTACGACAACGGGGTCCAATTTAAGTCGAAGGAATTGGATAAATTGGTGACGGGGTATGGAGGTCGCATACAATTTACACCATTCTACCACCCACAAGCCAACCCCGCAGAGCGGATCAATCAGACGATCAAGCAGATGCTGAGGGCTTATGTAGGGAACAACCATCGGAAATGGGACGCGCATTTACCCAAGATCGGATGCGCCTTGCGGACTTACACGCATGAAGCCATGGGAAGCACCCCGTACTGTATTAATTTCGGACGAGAGATGGTGGTTATACGGAAGGGGCCAAAGCCGCCCACGGGGGAGAACGTGCTGCAGGACCCAACGGAGAGAGCCGCGAAACTTGCGGAAATAAGAGGGGAAGTGGTGAGGCTTCTGAAGGATGCCGCAAAGAAAAGCACCAATCGGTACAATCTTAGGTTGCGGACTCCGCCTTTCCGTCCTAATGATTAAGTATGGAGGAGGAATTTTGGGTTGTCGGATACGACCCAGTACTACTCGGCTAAACTGGCACCGGAGTACCTCGGGCCATTTCAAATAGAGAAACGCGAGTCCTCATCCTTGTTTAGGTTGCGTGATATGAGTGGGAAGAACGCAGGGACATAGCACGAAAAAGACCTTCAATCTTATGTTGTTTGAGGCGTGGCGTAATCACCACAAAAGGATAGTAACGCGTAACCGACGTGAGGGGTTAGGCGTGGGTGAGGAAGGCATAAGGGATACATGCAAGGGAGTGACGTCACTAGTACACGAAGACAATACAACAGATCGATCGGTAATTCCTGTTGCCGGTCGAGAGTTTCTTTTGTTTCTTATTTTTTGTAACCCTCGTGTTTTTCTTCTGGTCTTTTCCGTCCTCGCTTGGAAAGCTCCCTTTCCTGTTTTTCTATTCTTATTTTTTCCCCCTTAAATGAAAATAATGAAATAAAATTAAATAAAAAGGAAAAAAAAATGCAGCCGGGAAATTAAGTTCGGGGGATACGCAGAAGGGAAAGGAAAATATATAAACCAATGACCTACCTACCTCGTAGCTAAAGGTCGTTAGCGGGTAAACGTAACCTGCGTGGAAGGTTGTCCGGCTAAGCAGGGAGAATATTACGTACTAGTGAATTTCGGGGATATCCACTTGAAGTAGGGGGGGGCATTGTTACGGGTTAAGTCGATTTCAGTCCCTCCCGAGACTTCCGCGGCACCATCACCACGCGAAATGGACGAGTCGGGTACCCCAAGTTGGGGAAAAATAAGAAGCGCCACCACGATTCAAATATTGATAAAAGGTTGGATTGTATTAGTTAAGGTAGTGTTAAGGATCAACAGGCGATGCAAGAGAAGTCGCAAAAAAAAATATTGGCAGTCTTTTGGGAGAATATACTTTGGTAATGGACACGAAAGAGCCTGATGATTTCAGGAAAAGTGTTGTAGGGAAATTTGCGAAAGATCAGACAAACGACTTTGCTAGTTCCATTTCGCCAATCGAACGTTCAGTCGTCAGTGTGAATAAGTCGCGTGTAGATTGTACATTGCTTATATTAACAATGGAGTTTTTCGGACGAAAGAGGTGCTTGCTTTTGAACAGTCTGATCTGGCGCCAGAAGATGTTTAAATGAAGACGTCGCCTGGTTTTCATTTGGATAGGTTCACTTTCGAATTACAATGAAAATGGTTTACAATGCTGGCTATTGGGTCGCGACCTCTTGCAAAAATTTCCGGACTTTTTGATACATGCGATCCGAATTTCTGGAAGAATCATACGTCATATGAAATGATCCGGAAGCAGGTGGAAATGTATTTATTCCCAGTAGAATCTTTTCAAGAGTACTTGAATGGCGAAAATGACTTTGACCAACACCAAAAGTATCCACCGAGCATTTTGCAGCAAGAAGCCGATACCTTACCTCCTAGTGTAGATCCTACCCGGAAGAGGTTCACCTAACTCACGATGATTTTGTTTCGGTCTTTAACATGAGGTATATTGAATTCGAAACCCTACCAGCTTGGAAGAAGCAAGAATTGAAGGAAAAAAGCATAAATTATTTTAAAATGTCAGCGGGAGCCGTACGACTTTCACGTACTGGACCAGCTTTTAACTTACCCACCGCAACTTCTGCACATACATCACTTGACACTTACTTCGTTTGGTAAACAAGGGAAATTGTCACCGTCGGGGCGAATGGAGGATAAGACAGTTCGCGACAGAAGAAACTGCGGCGACCTCCGGCAAATTTTCATGTACAGCGGTGGCTAGTGATTTGGTTGTTGGATGTTTGGTTGGCCGTTAGGGATTGAGGGATATAAAGAGGAAACCTGATAGCGGTCGGACGGTTTTTTTCTTTTTTTGCCTGGGACGGTAAAGAACTAAGGGTGCGAGACGTGAAGTAGTAGTCAGTGAAAGTGAAGAAGGGACTAATAAATAACAAAGACGATTGAAGTAGTGGCCTGTGGAAGTGAAGAAGGAACTAAAATAAATAACAAAGACGATGGAAGTAGTGGTCAGTGGTAGTGAAGAAGGGACAAATAAATAACAAAGACGATTGAAGTAGTGGTCAGTGAAATTGAAGAAGGCACTAATAAATAACAAAGACGATTGAAGTAGTGGTCTGTGGAAGTGAAGAAGGGACTAATAAATAACAAAGACGATTGAAGTAGTGGTCAATGAAAGTGAAGAAGGGACTAATAAATAACAAAGACGATTGAAGCAGTGGTCAGTGAAAGTGAAGAAGTTGTCTAAGAGGGGGATCAGAGAACAAAGGGAAAATAAGGAAATAAAAGAAAACCACTAAAGACTGAAAGTATAGTGCAAGGGGGCCCGTAGCGTAAGTAGGTTAAGTAGTAGTTTTAGGTTCATACAACGTCTTTATATAATTAAAAAAAAAAGAAAAAAAAAATATTTCCGCTGTATTTCGTTTTTTTTCTTCTCCTTTATTCCTCTCTTCCAGGTGGTAAGTGGCAGCGAGGAGTGGTGTGCGTGAGACGTGGAGAGCGCGCGTTGAATGAGTCGGTGATACCACGGAGGAGGCTACGTGAGGGGGTTAATGTTTTTTTTTCTTCCCTTTTTATTATATGTTTCATGGAGTGACGATTCCCCCCCCCCTTTTTTTTTACTCTGGTGCTGTTTTGGATTTCTAGAGGTGCGTTCCGGCGAGCCGCATTCTCGCTTGGCGGTTCTTTGAGGCATATCAGGGTAAGCGAGTGGCGCCCTTCCCCGTCTTCGGCGAGCTTCCGGAGCCCAGAGCCTCAACCGGGGAAGCGACAACCCAGGGCAGGTGAAATCCTGGTTATCGGAAAATTTTGGTAACAAACTGTACGCCAGCAGACTACTTGCGCACTTCTTTACTATCACCCATGCACCAGGAGTAAGCCCTACTACCATCAAGGTTAGGGGTCATCATATTATTATGTTTGGCTCCGGTTTGATCATACACAATTGTTAGAAGGTTTCAGTGGTGGTAATCCTGATACTCAACTTGTGAAACCTAGAGTTTTAACAGAAACTTCATCTCATATACATTCGGCTCCAGCAAATTGAATCTGAAGTCAAGCATCAGTCAAAATTGCTTGGGATGGGTGGGCTTTATTCTTTGGGAAATTATATTCGTGTCTTGTTAACATTCCCGTTAAAAAAACGATTCTCCTGCATCCATAGTTAGCGGAAGTTTGCAGATGTTGGGCTGTTTAATGTAATGATGTTTTTTCGTTATTTTATTAGATTAATGGCAAAATGATGTTTATGAGCATTTGAATTCTCTATGCGAACCTAAACAATACATGTGCTTGAATCAAAGCATGAAAATATTGTAATGTTTGTTAGCATAGTTCACATCACGAAAGTGTTGCCCATTCTTTAATACTAGCAGTAAGTATTTGTAAATAAGGATTGTTAAATTAGTGACTGTTGAATATGTGTAAATTTTGGAGATTTCAGCCGAAAATCCAGACTTTAGAGACTTTCTATGTCTTGTACTTCTATGACATTAGTTTACAGCAAGAATGATATGGACATGACGCGTGTACCACACAATTTTTCTCATGTTCTTCACTTCGAAAAACAAAGTCATTTATAGGCCTCTGAGCTGCAGCGTAACTAATGCGTGACTGCTGACGTAACTGCAGAGATTTTGAGGTTTAGTGCTTTTAGTAAGACTTCGAAGGCACTTCCTGGTATGTTTTTGAATTTCTGTGAGTTTTCTTATACAGTATACGTCTCATAATTTCTGGATCTCAAATCTAATTTGAAAAAGTGAATATTTGAAATATCCATTTGAAACTGATCTTATTACTTTGAATTTCTTATCAAGATAAACACTTAAATGAAACAGTCCAAAACAAATCGGGTAAAAATTCTCTTCCAAATAGTTCAAGATAGCGGAGACAACAATGCTGACCTGGTTCCGTTAATAACAGGAATAATCGTGCAATCCCTTATTACTCAGGGAAGGTAGATTTTCCACTTTATCATGAACCCCGCGTCTGATGCAAATGACCACTGTGAGGAAACAATAACTGGAAGCATCGACACAAATTTTTCAGATATGGGCAAGACTTCTGATGTCGCAAAGAATTAAAGACATTTGCTGGCGATTCCACCAAAAACTGCTTATAAATTAAGGGGTAGCGAGTATCCAAAAGATCTATGACTACCTGGAAGGCACCCTTAACCATTAGGGCATCCTTCTGGTAATCCGCAATAAGATTGTAGGCCAAGCTGACATAGCTCTCGAGTCCTACAACGCTCCTCTTAATTGAAGTTAAGTTTCGAACTGTCTTACATTTCACTATGCCTACAAAAGAGATCTTGGTACACTCGAGTAACAAATGACCATACTATCAGAAAATTTTACCACCATTAGTCACTGATACTAAATAAATTATCATCAATGAACATTGGACAGCAGTTACTCACAAACTTGATCCTATTGGGATAAGGCACTCGAAACGTTCGTACGCGAACTAAGAAAGAACTTACCACCTGACTCGCCACAGGCTTTGCACCTGTGTCTTAAGTTACAAAATGCTGACTTCAGATCGCTGCATGCAAAAAGCACACATGCTATGAATGGGAAGCCATCCAAGAACATGCTTCCAATTTCTCTTGTGTTCTCAGAAAAGATTTAAGGCCTGAACTCATTCACAAACCTCACATTTCACTTGTTCCACAGTTTTATTGACGGATGCAATACCCAATCCTAATAATAAATCACTGCCTCCTTAGTCAAGTAGGTACGAGCCCGTGGATGAAGATCAATACAGAAGAACTCATCTAGTAAATTATCGGAACTGGCACCAATATCGGGCATTCCCCATTGAAAAGGTGGCTCAATATGCCCATTTTGGTGACAAAAGCAGCAGCGCACATATTACACGCAAAATTACGAATTAAAATCCGTCCAATATGCTCAAAAAAAGCAGAAGTTAGATCAAGCGGAACTCCTGGAATATCTGCCACTTGAGGAAACCGTTCCACTTCCTCTGAATTCGGAGGAACCAGACGAAACTACAGGCTTCAGGGACGTACCAAATATTAAGACGGATGCCGACTTCAATAGTATAAGCCAAGAAAGTGCCATTCAGTTTTTCCTATTGTTACGTATTCCAATGTGTAGGCAACATAAAAACAAACAAAATAAAAAATATATAAATAAATGAATAAATAAATAAAATAATAATAAATTTTGAATATAAAAATGAATTGTTTTGGTTAAGTTTTTAATTTGTACTCATATTTTTAAGTTACAAGAAAATCATACGAGATACTAGAACTACTAGAACTAAGAATAAAATTAAAATAAAAACATTCACAATTAGATTTAGGTATTAAGTAATATTTAGTTAAATAATATTAGTATCCAAGGATCCAAGCATTTTTTTAATGAGAATTTTTTTTATTGTTTGTTACCTTGTCACCTACACATCGGAATACGTAACACTATACATACATATACATCGAACACGCGATGGAGAGCGGTGAAATACATGAATACCCCGAACTTGCGCGATAGGTGGGACCGAGCGCTATCGCGTAAGTCGGGGTACAAGTTTGCATTTGAAGACATATAAAGTTTCTTTGATTGGGACCGAATAGACGAGAAAATTTAAAAAATGGTGTAACTCCGAATTCGTGTAAGTCGAGGTAGCGTAAGTCGGGGTATTACTGTAATTACATAGCGGTGATAAACAAACCCTTATTTTCAGAAACCGATGAATAAATAACCTCCACAGCCTCCATCAGAGGAGAAATCCGCACTACTCCGTATGACCCTGTCTACCTAACCCTAACCTTATCCTGTGGCCCTCTAAGATGAGGTTGCAAAGATGAAAATGTTGCAAATGAAAAAATATCAAAGGAAGACATTATTAGACCATCTAAATTCCCATATAATGTGCCACCGTCTGGATCGTACCTTTAAAAAAGACGCATCAGCTGAAAGTAAATTTAGAATGGTCATTGACTATAGAAAATTAAACTCAGTCACAGTTAGAAATGCATACCCCATGTGAACGTAACGTACAAAAAACTGCATTCGCCATAAACAACGATAAATATGAATTCCTCCGCCTACCGTTCGATGAATAACTAGACAATAACTTGAAGAAACGTATCGGAAGGGCTTTTGACGAAATAATCATCCTTGGGAAAGACAAAACGAACATGCCGATACTTCAACTAGAGATGGGGAAAAACGGTTCCTCTATTGGAACGTTCCATCCAGTAACGTTCCAAAATAACGTTACTCTGGAACGGTTTTTAGGATGTTTTTTGAATCATGAGCATCAAACCCACATACCGTAAATACATATATTTCTCGAGAGAAATATGCCCTGTAAATACATATATAACAAAAATAGTGACGCTACGCCGGGGGAGGTCGCAATTTCGCTTTCATCAAATTTCCAAATTCTGCATCAAATTTCTAAGAAAAGTGTTTCGAATGAAAGTATGGATGCCTAGCAATGCTAGATTGTATTTAATTTATATGCTTTTGACCCTTTGTGGAAAATGTTCCAAATGAAAAAGTAAAATCGTTACTCAGTATCTACCATTGCCAATTTACCTTTACAGCTGGTAATAAAACTGGGAATTTTTATGTTGTCTACTCTTTAGTAGCCCCCACTGAAATTGCCATTTCGTTTTTGCTCGAGTATTTTGGTGAATAATGAACATAGTCGAGGTATTTACTTGATACACCTTTCCTGAAAATTTTGTGCAAATCGACTTACCAAAGAATCGCATTCAAACCTCTACATAAATCAACCCTTCCATAATTTTCTGATAATATTTTTTTCTTTCCAAACTCTATTCATCATATCATAATCCTACGTAACAGAAAAATAACATAAACATATGAAAAGATAAAAAGCACAATAGCTTGATCCGACTCAATCATCAAAGACCAAACCAAACGAAATACACATTTCCCACGTTCGTTGCGCGTAGAACCAAGCATGTACGAAAGTTGCAAAACGTTACACGGAACGAGAGAAGGTCTCAGTGATGGAACGCGATAAGGTTTGGTCGCTGAAAAACGAAAACGAAAAGAACGAGAACGACTGAAGAAAGAAAATGCTTACGCGAATCAATGAAACTTTCAAGAACATTATTCGTTGTCGTTCCAAAGTAACGCGTTCCATCTTCGTTTTGGAACTTTATGTTACGTTCCGGGGAAAAAAACGTTCTAAATAACGTTAATTAAGGAACGTCTCATCTCTAACCTTAACAACTTTAAGAAATTCACGAAATTCGCCAACTTTCCACCGCAGGAAACACTCAATTCTTGGTAAATGCTTGATAAATTCATATAAAACTACGCTATCATAGCTAACCCCCTGACATCCCTCTTAAGAGAGGAGAATGAATGATATCCTAACACGTTTCCAAAAATAAACCCCTTTCACTTAATAAAGACTCTTTAGAGTACTTCAAGAAGATTAAAAATAATTTCATTCCGTAAGACATCTTACTAATATATCCACGTTTTAAAAACTCTTTGAACTCATCATCTACGCATGCCATTCTACCACCGACGATAAAACCAATTTCATTTAAATCAAGGACTCTAGGAAAATTGAAGGGAACTATGCGGCTAACAAAAAAGAGATGCTGGCAATAATGTAGACTTGCGGATAATTGCGAAATAACTCATATGGCTCCAGTAAGGTCAAGGTTTTAACAGACCACCAACCTCTAACATACGCCCATACCTCAAAAACACAAATAGCAACATCAAACGCTGGCAGGGACATTAAAGGAACAAAACTACGAACTAAACTACAAACCGGGCAAAGCAATCATAGTGAACGATTCCATTAGAAGATCTGAACAAATTAGTGAGCTCTATAAGCTATTTAGTCGTAGAGAAATGTCCACTATAATGGGCATTTTTTGTCACCCGGTGGCCTCTGAAGTTAGCAGTCCCTATTTTAGCAGCATCATTTACTCAACATTATGTCTGCTCGAAGCAGGATTCCCACAAATTTGCACCATAGTTTCACAGAATGATAAGGAAGATCCTCAGTGAGTAGCTTACGAACCTTGTATTATTCATGGCCTTGTATGAATATTCATACAAGCATAGAGAAAAAAG
Source organism: Stratiomys singularior (assembly GCA_954870665.1). NCBI lineage: Eukaryota > Metazoa > Arthropoda > Insecta > Diptera > Stratiomyidae > Stratiomys > Stratiomys singularior. The sequence continues at coordinate 85,713,517 of OX940878.1, read as the reverse complement.
CAGAGAATTCATAGCCTTGTATTATTCATTCAGTTATAAACTTTGATTCGCAGAATATATGGTTTTTATTGGTAATGTTAATAAAGTAGTTTGTTTTCGGGCACCTAGATATTTCAAGTACGGATGCATGATTGATGCTAGAGATTTGAATGGAGTGGAATGTAATGTGAAGAAGAATTAAAGTGAAGTAATATTTAGAAGCGGCCAAATCAGTGAACTTTCGAGTGGCCAAATAGATGAACCGAAGGGCACAGTTCTTTATCACGCTCCTTTAGCGGATGTATTTGTTTCCAGCTATTCTGACTAGAATCCCTCGATTAAAGATATTTACAATTCACAGTTTTGTAATATATTTATTTCGGGCTATTCCGATAAGAATAGCCCGAGAAAGATAATTACAATTCACAGTTTTGTAGTACTTTTATTTCGGGTTATTAAGATTAGAACCATTTGGTGAAAGGTTACTACGATTCACAGTTTTAATAGTAAATTTATTTCCTTTTTTCAATTCTTTTCTCGTTGCTTGCTAAATCTGAACAGTTTTTTTTATAATAATTAAAATAAAATCGTTTTAATTAGGTTACTCCTTTAAAACATTTAACAAAAAAATGATGTGTTTTTCGAAATTAATGTTCCTTTTCAAATCCAACTTAAAAAAAAATTAACGAGAGTGCATTCAAATATAAAGCACTTTACCAAATTCTGCATAGAAAATGTCGCCTGAAAAACATTTTCAAACAACCGCCACACTCTTAGGACTTATTATTATACGTCCTGATGTCGGTGCGAGGCCGACTCGTCACCGGGGCGACTTCGATTAGAAATCCATTACACAATTCAATGTCTGCTCAGGTAGTACTCGTCCATCTTTGTTGAGCTTCCTGGTTGATTGCCTGCCTTGAGGATGGGACGGAGTTCCTCACACATTGCGTCTTTTACCAGCAGTGAAAACAGCATATTATGCGGTGGGTTTTGCTTTCTATTTGGATTCGGTATTAAATTGTTCCTTGTAGATACTTTCCGTACTTTTGGAGGCCGGGAAGCTCACTCGTACAAGGGATTCGAGAGATAGATCGATGTTCAGAATCGCGATGGCCAGAGGGAAAATGGCGAAATTCAACACTGTCAACACTTGTCAATCGTATGTTTTGCTCACTGCCCTCTTATTTCCAGTATGTCTACATTTACTCTTATTTTTTTATCTGCACTCTTGCACCGAAATTAATTCCAATTGTTTTACATGTAGCTATAACAAATCGACAAACCGAATGCAGTAGGAAATTTTCGTAATTCTGCTTACAAAAGATCACGCTACCAAATCAAAAATTTCATTGGATCGGCTTATAAACACCTGTTCAATCTAATTAAAAGAAGACCAACAAGGATAAGTAACATATAAATAACGAGGATAAGTAACATAAAAAATCATACTTAAGAAAAATTTAATGAACAATACAAATTAAAAACATAATTATCACGTAAGTCCAAAAAATTTTATATGAATTCTGCAACTACAAATACTAAACGCTCAATAGGATCATGGCCTACATCAACTAAAATAATAAATAAAGCACATATTTTACAATAGTGAAACAAATTAGAAAAGAAATTTGAACAGAGGCAGCTGTAATAACGAAATTGATTGAATGATTAACCTTCAAGATCTAATTTGAGATGAAAAAATCCGTATCTGAAAAAGTGAGACTTACAGCAATTCAATGAACTTACATAAATAAATAAAAAAAGTGATCATACCAGCATTGGTTGAAGTTTATGTATTGATAACTAGTGTACTTACTAAGAGAATTCAACGGAAGCAGTCATTAAAATAATAATTAATAAAGTAAGATTACTTGCCTTTTCAAACGTTAGTAACATTAAATTATACCTAGTCAAAGATCATTAACAAATTATTTACGTCAACCTGACAAAAATTCTCCATCCAAAGTGGAGGGAGTTTGATCTTCCAGTAAAAGAGGCAAAACCTGTTTGTTATAAACTGGAAATTGTACAGCGCGCACGTTCCTCATGTAAATAAAGTTTTTATCTCTCAAAAAATATTAAAATGCAAGCTATCCGTTAATGTTTTTGTTACTCGATAATCAACTTGATCATTATTTTATCAATTAGAGCATAAAAATGTTTGCATAGAGAGCACATTAGTTAGAAGTCCCGTATTGTCGTTTTGGGACACGGTCCGCGTGCGTCCATGAATATATAATCATAACTGTTTCGCTAGGAAGACCACAGAAAGCAAAAGAAAAATATTTATTTTTAAGAAACAAACAAATTGATGCATACATGCGGCACAAGGAATACAAAATAATTTTGTACGATATTATTTATTTATATTAAACTTTTTAGACTTCTGATTCCATTCAATAAAAAAATAAACACCGCCACGAACTGTTGAGACACAGTTAACATGCAGCCATAAGATATAGAATGGCCCTACCCGTGTACATAAGCGTCCCAAGTATTAAACTTTATCCTTTTCTGCAACAACTGTTCAAAGGTTGGACTCTATTCGTAGCAGAAGTAGAGTAATATCCAATATTATTTCTGAAATTCTATTGAAATTACAATGTTTTCTGAGTGATTAAAAACAATTATACCAAACATATTGGCAAAATAAGAAAACTACATTCATACATCACTAAAAAGAGCTGGAAAAGTTTTAGTTTTGCATGCTATGTTGGAGGACATATATCTGCAAATGCAAACAGTTGCACCCATAAAATGCAAAAATAATATAATAAATAACAGTTTCCATAATCTTCGGTTTTAAACTTGACAGTGAGTTGATATTACAGTTAGAAAAGCAATTTCTATAACGGGATGGTCACGCATTTTATTTGAATATTGAAATTAGAATGAAATCGGATGCTGAGTAACTTTACTTAGTTACCAATTCTCATTGAGTATAAGGACATTCTCATTAATGACATTTACATCGGAATAAATGATTTGAGCATATTTGATTAGCTTAATAAAGACTTGATATCAGCTGAAGACTAACACGACTGTGTTCACCCCATGTACATTCGGCTCCAGCAAATTAAATCTGAAGTCAAGTATCAGCCAAAATTGTTTGGAATGGGCGAGCTTTATTCTTTAGGAAATGCTATTCGTGTGTTGTTAATTGCCCCGTTAAGTCGAATCTCCTGCATCCATGGGTAGTACAAGTTTGCTGATGTTGGGGCACTTAATGTAGTGATATATTTTCGTTATTTTATTAGATTAATGGGGGAATGATGTTTATGAGTATTTGAATTCTCCATGCGAACCTAAACAAAACATGTGCATAATCATAAGATGAAAATATTGTAATGTTTGTTAGCATAGTTAATATCACGAAATTTTCACCCATTCTTAAATACTTTCAATGGGCACCAACGAACTTGCTGCTTTGGGTCATATCATCGCCGAATGAGGCGTTATGAGCTTAAATGTAATTCCACATTTAACAGCAACGATGAATAATTTATTATTTAATCAGAAATAGTAAGAGTGCTGTTTCATTATTAAGTTTTGGACATTGACTTATCAAATCGAAAACTTATGAGATTAGATGTGAATAAGGTCAAATTAAAAGATACAGAGTAATGAAATTGTTATTAAAGGAATTAAATAAAAGAAACCTAACGCTTCTTTCATATGATTGCGTCTCGCTTCGCGCAGCGTATTTATCGGAAATATAAACACATCGCATAGTCTTTTTAATTTTCGTGACTTTTTGTCAATTTAGTAAGAAAAGCGTTTGTGGTACCGAATACTCCTCGCTAACGATCTCTGAGGCCCAGCTACTTGGTTAGGTAATTAATCAACTAACTTTACAGAAAGACCTTAGCGCAACAAACCCGTGAATCGATAATTCGACCAAGCGTCTTCAATAAATGGCGATCCTACTGGCTGGGATTTGGGACCTGCTTCCCTATCCGGTTTGATTTGGGTGATTTGGTAATCTTCCCTATTCGGTTTAAGTACAATTACTCTGCAACCTCATTTATCACAACGAACAGTACACAATTCAATATCTTCAGGCTTTACCGAAGTCAACATTGTCAACTCAGAAGACGAAACCAACTTAAGCTTCAAGGGAAGAATGTGTTCGCGTGCGTGGGATTCTCACTTACACAAAATTTCCAGAGAACAGTAGCAGGACCAAAGCCGTGAAAGATAAAGCCATAAACCAGTAATGTGAGAATACTGAAGAAACGATGCCTAAACGGTGGACAGAAGACACAGCTGAAGATAGAACTAGCAAAGCTGCACAAAGTAATTAAACTGCCCTAAAAAAAAAATTAAATAAACAACAGTACTCATATATATACATATATATATATATATATATATATATATATATATATATATATATATATATATATATATATATATATATATATATATTTACATGCAAGCGCAATGAACCACCCACACTGTAGTTCTTATAGTCTGTCGATACTATCAAATTTTACATAAATATGATGAATAGTACTGTGACATGTTTGGAAAAAAAGGTTACGCGCCACTGTAGTCGTCTTAAGAGAGAAGTCGTAAACAAGTTTACAACATCGATATACAATACATCGATAATTCTCGAAATAGTAAACATAAACACGTTGCGTGCATTGAGTACAACAAATCTCGGTGCAAGCGACTCAGCGCATAAACACGAGAATAATCCACATGGAAGATTCTGGGTTGATTGGTAGTTGTATAAAAGCGACTACGGCGAGCGACGAGCAGAGTCTTGTGAATGAAATGAAGCAGCGAGCGACAGAGCGCGTTGCAAATAGTGCGGTCAAGGAATTAAATAACAAGTAAAAGTGATTACGTTTAATAAGTGCTTATGAAAGTGATTGATTAATTAATTTAAAGGTGGACTTATAAAAGTGAAGTAGTGATTCAGTGAAATAATTGTAAAGTGTAAAGTGATTTATCAGAATAAAATTTTAAGCACCTAATTTTAAACTTGTTACCAAAATTTTCCGATAACCAGGATTTCACCACTCACTTACCCTGATATGCCTCAAAGAACCGTCAAGCGAGAATGCGGCTCACCGGATCGCACCTCTAGAAATCCAAAACAGCACCAGAGTAAATAAAAAGGGGGGGGAATCGTCACTCCATGAAACATAAAATAAAAAGGGAAGAAGGAAAAAAAAAAGAAACACTAACCACCTCACGTAGCCTCCTCCGTGGTATCATCGACTCATTCAACGCGCGCTCTCCACGTCTCACGCACACCACTCTTCGCTGCCACTTACCACCTGGAAGAGAGGAATAAAGGAGAAAAAAAAAACGAAAGAGAGCGGAAATATTTTTTTTTCTGTTTTTTTTAATTATATAAAGACGTTGTATGAACCTAAAACTACTATTTAACCTACTTACGCTACGGGCCCCCTTGCACTATACTTTTAGTCTTTAGTGGTTTTCTTTTATTTCCTTATTTTCCCTTTGTTCTCTGATCCCCCTCTTAGACAACTTCTTCACTTTCACTGACCACTGCTTCAATCGTCTTTGTTATTTTGTCCCTTCTTCACTTTCATTGTCCCTTCTTCACTCCCACAGACCACTACTTCAATCGTCTTTGTTATTTATTAGTCCCTTCTTCACTTCCACAGACCACTACTTCAATCGTCTTTGTTATTTATTAGTCCCTTCTTCAATTTCACTGACCACTACTTCAATCGTCTTTGTTATTTATTTGTCCCTTCTTCACTACCACTGACCACTACTTCAATCGTCTTTGTTTTTTATTTTAGTTCCTTCTTCACTTCCACAGGCCACTACTTCAATCGTCTTTGTTATTTATTAGTCCCTTCTTCACTTTCACTGACTACTACTTCACGTCTCGCACCCTTAGTTCTTTACCGTCCCAGGCAAAAAAAGAAAAAAACCGTCCGACCGCTATCAGGTTTCCTCTTTATATCCCTCAATCCCTAACGGCCAACCAAACATCCCGCTCTTAGGACGACAACCTTTTTTTTATTTCGCCGCATCACTAGCCACCGCTGTACATGAAAATTTGCCGGAGGTCGCCGCAGTTTCTTCCGTCGCGAACTGTCTTATCCTCCATTCGCCCCGACGGTGACAGTTTCCCTTGTTTACCAAACGAAGTAAGTGTCAAGTGATGTATGTGCAGAAGTTGCGGTGGGTAAGTTAAAAGCTGGTCCAGTACGTGAAAGTCGTTCGGCTCCCGCTGACATTTTAAAATAATTTATGCTTTTTTCCTTCAATTCTTGCTTCTTCCAAGGTGGTAGGGTTTCGAATTCAATATACCTCATGTTAAAGACCGAAACAAAATCATCGTGAGTTAGGTGAACCTCTTCCGGGTAGGATCTACACTAGGAGGTAAGGTATCGGCTTCTTGCTGCAAAACGCTCGGTGGATACTTTTGGTGTTGGTCAAAGTCATTTTCGCCATTCAAGTACTCTTGAAAAGATTCTACTGGGAATAAATACATTTCCACCTGCTTCCGGATCATTTCAGATGACGTATGATTCTTCCAGAAATTCGGATCGCATGTATCAAAAAGTCCGGAAATTTTTGCAAGAGGTCGCGACCCAATAGCCAGCATTGTAAACCATTTTCATTGTAATTCGAAAGTGAACCTATCCAAATGAAAACCAGGCGACGATATCCATCAGATAAACATCTTCTGGCGCCAGATCAGACTGTTCAAAAGCAAGCACCTCTTTCGTCCGAAAAACCCCACTGTTAATATAAGCAATGTACAATCTACACGCGACTTATTCACACTGACGACTGAACGTTCGATTGGCGAAATGGAACTAGCAAAGCCGTTTGTCTGATCTTTCGCAAATTTCCCTACAACACTTTTCCTGAAATCATCAGGCTCTTTCGTGTCCATTACCAAAGTATATTCTCCCAAAAGACTGCCAATATTTTTTTTTGCGACTTCTCTTGCATCGCCTGTTGATCCTTAACACTACCTTAACTAATACAATCCAACCTTTTATCAATATTTGAATTCTTCTATAATACTCGCTGTTACCTTAACACTACCTTAACTAATACAATCTAATCTTATATTAATATTTGAATTCTTCCATAGTACTCGCTGTTACCTTAACACTACCTTAACTAGTACAATCTAATCTTATATTAATATTTGAATTCTTCTATAATACACTGCTTCCAACGTCGTGGCTCGAATCGTGGTGGCGCTTCTTATTTTGCCCCAACTTGGGGTACCCAAGACTCGTCCGTTTCGCGTGGTGATGGTGCCGCGGAAGTCTCGGGAGGGGCTGAAATCGACTTAACCCGTAACAAACTATTCGAGTGTGTTTTATTCACTATTGCAAATATTTGCGAAAAGCAAGCTGGTCGCGCACCTGGCAAGGCGCAACAGTATGTTGAAAGCAATCTTTGATAAATAAAAACAAATGGAGGTATTGTAGTTTTGAACTTTCCTAGGATAGGAGGAATTGGTACTTTAAGCTGAACACTTCTTTTGAGGTTGTATTTAATATGCCTGGGGGGATCAAGATTGGGACTACACGCTGGTCATGATAAATGTTCAACACGGGCTTCAGAAAGGTATTGTGTGACATATCTATCGACATGGCCATACATTATCATGCGGTTGCCTAAAAGCTGTCATAGTAAATGAAGCAATAGGTGCGATATAGTCTTGGAGAACTTATTCTATGTATCGCTTAGCGATTTACACTGCCCCTACAAAAGACGAAAAAATCGATACGGGCCTCCTAAGAAACTTAAACTTACTACTTTCCTAAATTATTACTGATCCTCCCTGATAACCTAATGTTTCGCCTAGAGCAAACCTCTATTTTTGGGGTCCGCAGGCACGAAGACGCCCATCTGGACAACATAAGGCTATTCTGCTTCCATATGGAAGCAATAAGTTTTTCCACTGGTCCATAGTCCCATCACCATATTCTCGCGCAAAACCAAGTCAAGATCTTTGCATTTGCGGCAAAGTACGGAAACAATGATTATCAGCAGCCACAAGATTTTCTAGCCCACAGTGAGCCAAAAACTTCACTTAAAGACGAGCTGACGAAACAAAAACCGTCAACAGAAATGATATATGGTCTTTGAAATAGTAAAATAAATAGAAACGCCATCTATCTCCAACGATATTCAATAAAAACAAATTACATACGATCTTTAAGTTTAATATTATATGTATAATTTCGTAATTTAAAGATTCAAGGCAAAAATAAATCATGTAGAATATTTCATTTCAGTCATTCTGTCAATTTTTCGTGTAATTTAAATACTTTCATATAACCTTTAAAACATTGTTATTTTCCTCCCGGTTTGCACTATTTATTTGGTAAACGCATTTTGTCGATTGCCAACGAAGGCACAATACGTTATTTATCTGGAAATAGAGAAAAGTGCCTTCAAAGCTGTCAGCACTAGTTTGAAAGCTTCCAAGAGGAGCTTCCAAGATATGTGATAATTTTTTTTTTTTTTTTTTTGGGAGGTGAAGGCTATTTACGCCCCGAGTGTTGGATTCCCCCGCTACCGGACTACCGACTAAACACCTCCCCTGTCACACCGAGAACCTAGCCTGGAACTGTTTGTCACATTACTTCGGACTAGGCCTCATTAATCATCGCTTAGCGATGTCTTCAGGCTAAGGGAAATCTCTCTTCACGGATGGATAGGAAGGAATTGCGATTTGTAACTATAATATTGCCTTACAGAGATGTTCCCTCCCTCGCCAAGCGATCCATTATGTCCTTCTTTATAATGAGTACTGTCCGTACGTCATGCGACACACAGTTCCAATTGTCCTTTGATTTCATCATTTTTCCCGTTAAATTTTCTGGGGAAATTACGCCAATTTTCTCCGAGAGATGCGAACGGAGTCTTGTGAATCTATTACACGTAAAGAATCATCCCTGGGCAGAACACGCAAGTTGGGGATGGTGTCTTTCCCATCTCATACAGGTAAGACTGAAAATACCCGTGGCCACTGAGTAGTTGCGTCAGATAATAATCATTCTCACCATGCATTCTGTAGAACCACGGCCCCAAGTCACTTATCAGCCGTGCGGTCAACCTGCCTCGCGTTTCGTTTTCCCATGTTTGCTGCCATAAGATAAGGGTTCTTCACCGTTCCTCTCGGCTGACGGTTTCTCTCGCCGACTCCCCCTACGTGAGTATACACGTTTCCGTTCGTCTGCAAGTAATTTAATTGGAACCACCCTCGAGATTACCAGCACTGCAGGTTCAGAGACAGTGCGGTATGCAGCGGCTATCCGTAAAGCTCCTTGCCTCTGCACCTGTGCCAGACGCCTTCGGTACGTCTCTTTATTAAGAGCGTCAGCCCAAACCTCGGAGCCATACAAGAGCACTGACTCCATTACACTCATCAGTAGACGTCTTTTGCTCGAGGTTGGCCCCTGCGTGTTGGCCATAATGCGGGTTAGCGCCGATACCCGCACGGAGGCCTTATCTGCTGACGCTCGAACCAGCTCGAAAAAACTCATCTTCGAATCAATCGATTCGAATCGTTTAATTCTTTTGACTCGATGATCATTTCCCCTACACGAACCGGCATAACACGAGGGATTCGCTTCTTTGTGAGGACGACGACCTCGGTCTTTTCCAGCGCTAGGCTAAGCCCACGGTCTGTCATCCACTCGCTCACTCGACGTATCACCGCACCCAGTTTGAGTTGCGTCTGTCCGACAGTATGTCCGGCGACTAGTACTGCTACGTCATCTGCGTAGTCAACCAGGCGCGACTCCCCCCGTAACTGCAGCCTCAAAAGCTCATCGTACGAGACATTCCACAGGTCCGGGCCCAGAACGGAACCTTGCGCGACCCCTGATGTCAAATCAATTCTTCGCCGGCCTCCCAACGAGTCATTGATGAGTTTCCGATTTTTGAGGTAGTCCTTCAATATCCGCATCAGATACCTCGGCACCCTGAAATATTCCAGAGCACCAAGAATATCTGTCCATCTAGCAGAGTTGAAGGCATTTCTCACATCTAGAGTTATGAGCAGTACTATTCGTCTCGAGTAATGATTGTGGGCTTCTGCCTGCTGGACCGCGCTCACTACCTCTGCTATTGCACCAATTGTGGATCGACCAGCCCTGAAGCCGTACTGCCAAGGAGACAGATCCCCGGCAGTTCGAATGGCTTCTCCAAGTCTTTCTCTAATGAGCCTCTCGAGTACCTTCCCAGCGGCGTTCAGCATACATAGGGGCCGATATGTAGATGGTTGCTCCGCGTTCCCCTTCCCCTTGTGGATCAGCACGAGCCTCGCCTCTTTCCAGCAATTTGGAAACGCGCCCTGCTGCAAACAGGCATTGAAAGTGGTGAGCAGCTTATCAGGACAAAGTTGATGTGCAGGCTGTATCACTTCCGCTGGTATACCGTCTGGTCCTGGGGCCTTTTTCGATTTTAAAGCTTTTACCGCATCATCCAGTTCGAAGGCGGGAAAAAGTGGGCATTCTCCGAGACATTCAACATCTGCATCATCGGGACGAATAGGATGCATAGGGAAGAGCGCTCGAACAATCTCGTCCATTTTTTCCGTTTCAGGGACACAGGGCCTCCTTGCAGCTCCTAGTTTCCGCATGGCAAGCTTGTAACCCAGCCCCCACGGGTCTCTGTCGATGTCCACAACTAGGTTGCGCCAGCAGCGAGCCTTGCTTTCGTTAATTAACCTACGGAGAACTTTTCTAGCCGACCTGTATGCCAGTGTTCGGGAGTGCGACTCGTCTGGATTTCTTAAACGTTGAGATTCGTGGCGGAGTTTATGACATTCTCTGAGACATTCATTCAGCTGAGACGCCCCCCGTTGCCGTCATAAATTCACCGCTCATAAGAACGGCGGCGACATCTATTTTAGATATGAAGTCAAAGTGTTTTACGTGGACACCTGCCGTATACGGCTTAATTCCACGGTCTCCACAGACGGGGTTGAAACAATGTGTCACCCACCACGCCTAGAATCTGAGACAGTCCTAGGTCCCAATTTATTGAAGCTACCTGGATTCCCGAACACAACTGGTGTGCGCTCATCGCCACTCTCTAGCCTTCGAAACCACAACCACCACGTTTCAGCCAAGAATAGGCTCCTCAACCGTGTAGGGGGATGACAGTAACCTGTCATGGGCTCCCCCTAACCCGTGGTTCAGATAACCTCTGATCAGGTTGCGCTTCTCTACAGACCGAGAAAAACTCTCAGTTTTTGTTCCAGGCACAAGGGACTGATAACCGTTCCTCACACCTCGGGTACGTGGGGACGGCACTCCCCAAAGACTGAATGGAACAGGCCGAAACCTAAACAATGAGTCCCCCTGCGTTCACCCGGATACCTATAGCACTAGTCTATAGGGTCCGGGTTAACACATTAACAACATATATATAAACATTTACATCAACAATACTCACATTATCAATTTCACAACTTTAGCAGGTGTACTAGTCTCACATAGACATCATCAACATAGTTGATGTTGTAATGCGAGCTTTTCGACCTGCTAACAACATTTTCAAACTTCGTTTACACGACAATCAGTCCGTTACATTCAGTTCATCAGTCGTCATTCTGTCAGGCAACATATATTACTTACAACAATAGCATCTATACAAACAAACTTCTGACTCTTCCAATAGTCATTACACCTTACGATTCTTTATCTGAATCTTCTTCTGCAACAACACGTTACATCTTTTTCCTCTTCTTACTCTTCTATACTCTTCTTCTTCTCTTCTTCTACTCACTGCCTTACTTCCTCCGCCAGCTTTTTCTGCAATTCAAGCAAGAAAAACTTTTACAACTTCTACTTCTCTTTCCTTCTTTTTCAGCCTTCATCACTACTTCATCATCTTCTTCTTCTATCAACTTTACTTCTACTTCATCCTCTTCCTCTACCAACTTTACTTCTAATTCTTCTGCCTTACTTCTTCCAAACTACTTTTCTGCAGTTCCAGCAACAACTTCAATCATCCATTTCATCACTCTTCTTTCCATACTTCTTCATACATTACTTCATCCATACAATCAGACATTTGCACAACAGTCAACACACAGTTCGTCAATTTAGTCACACCTTCCTTCAACCTTCAGTCCAGAGTCAGATCGTCTATTACATCGTCAATCGTCAGTTACATCGTTCATCATGTCCTACAGTCCATCAGTCTACTAGTTCAACGACAGAGGCAGGGCTGCTATAACTTTCCCTCGGTACTCATTATAGTCAGAGCCTGCCAACTGCACATCCATCCGCCCATACAACTTCTTCAACAACAGAGGCAAGGCTGCTATAACTTTCCCTCGGTACACTACGGCCTAGACCGTAAGTGACGCCGTCGGTACTCATTATAGTCAGACCCTGCCAACTGCACATCCATCCGCCCATACAACGTTTCAACAACAGAGGCAAGGCTGCTATAACTTTCCCTCCGTACACTACGGGCCCCAACCGTAAGTGACGTCTTCGGTACTCATTATAGTCAGACCTTGCCAACTGCACATCCATCCGCCCATACAACTTTTATCATCGGTTTCAACTAGACGTTTACAAACATATACAGTCATTTCGTACGTAAGTCGTCACTTCATTTTATCAACAATTACACTCAACAAAGGACCAACACCACAACACCTTCCCTCCCCATTTACACGGGCTTGGAACCGTCATGTGGTAGAACCTAGGTTCTGATCACAAGGCTGGGTTATCTATTTTAGATATATTCCAACCTACAGTTGAGGGTTGGGTTGCTACGCGTCGAGTAGCACAGTCGCCAATTGCGAAAGCAATGTACTGATGATCGCTCGCCGAGTAGTCCTCCAGTACGCTCCATCTGTGTATCCTAGGCACTAAGGACTCCGAAGCAAATGCCACATCCGGTATAGTTCCCAAGCAGCCTCCCCGTCGAAAAGTTGGTGTGTTCCCAATGTTCATGACGACAAATTGCCTCCTAGCCGCCATTTCTAGGATTCTTTTCCTCTCGAGTCTGGCAGAGGCATTCCCCATTCTATCGCCTTGGCGTTAAAGTCACCGCCAACAAGGATTCGGCCTTCTGTGCTCGAGACAGCTTCCTCCAGTTCATCGAGCCTGCTCTGAAAACATGAAATTGACTCATTCGGCGTGAAATAGACGCTTATGAATGTCAAATCAGAGCACCCAATGAGCACGAAGCCATTTCCACTGGTGCAAGTCCGAGCTGTGGGTAGAGCCCTATCACGTACCCAGATGGCGGTGGTGCCGGATCGATCACAATACCATCCAGCTTCCTCTTTGTTGTGGTGTTGCTCAGATATCAGTAACAAGTCAACTTTTTTCTCTCTCGAAACCTGGTCTAGTAAATCTTGTGCGGTTGAGCTACGGTGTTGGTTGATTTGCAGGACTTGGATCATTTCTTTGCTCTTTTCTTGCTTAGTGCCTCTTTGAACTCCTGGCGCCTACCACTTCCTAGAATATGAGTCAAATCTTCAGACTTCCGTCCCATGTCTTTGCACTAGATACAACTGGGTTCGTTTGGGCAGTCTTTCGCCTTATGGTCAGAAGTGCCACACCTGTAGCACAGTTTGCTTCGATCTGGCCCCTTGCAGTTTAAGGAGATGTGTCCGAAGCTAAGGCACTTGTAGCATCGAGTTAGGGCTACCCTCCGACGTATCCTGCACACAACCCAGCCGGAGTTGCACAGCGTCTTTCTCTGGGATGTCCATTATTGCCGCCCTTTGTCCTCTAGGGTTGGTAGGCGTTAGCCTTACCCTAAAGCTCTCTGCCGTAGGAAGAATTAACCTAATGGAATCTTCTACTTCTTTGGCATCCGCAATGCAGTCAAGGTCTCTTATTTCCAAAGAGGCCATTGGCTGCAAAGTCGAAATAACAGCTTTAGAGCCCAGGAGGCCCTTGGCAGCGCTCTTGAACCGTCCCTTGTCGGTGGATTCCGCTCCGAGTTCTACGAGGAGACCGCCTGTTCTGGTCGCTCTTACTGTTCGTATACAGACACCGTTTTTGTCGGGTTCCACATTTTGCCTGATTTCCTTGAGGACCTCGGCGTAAGTTCTCCCGTCTGCAGGTTTGATCAGTAAAGCATCCCTGCGCTGCTTGTTCCTGGTCTTTTTTGGCATTGCGCTGTGTTTCGTGCCTTCTTGCTTTTCGAGCGCCTGTTTGGAATCTTTTGTTATCGCTTGGTGTATCTTCTTCGCTGCCTTCTGTTGCGATTTAGAGCGCACCAATTAAAAGCCATTATTTTTCTCCTCCCCTTGACTGTTGTCTCCTGTCTCGGCTGTTATCGGCCCCTTCGCCCTTTTCCTACGGTCAGGTTTAAGTGGACTACATGCCACCCTTTTGCTTTTTACGATAGGAGTAGCATTTTCGGTGAAGGGAGTTTTATTTTCTGGAACTTTCTTAAGCTCTTTCAATTCACTCTCCGCCCGTAGCCACCTGCGGCGATAGTGCTGGATCCTATCAACGAGGTCCTCCAATTCATCAATCCCATTTTTGATGCCCTTGTTGACATTTTTTTGGACATTTGTTGAATTTCTCATCACTTTTATTATAACGCTTATGTTCCTTGTTAGACGCTCTTCTTCACTTCTGTCAGCGGCTATTTTCGTTATCAGGTCCTCCTCAGGCGAAGTTATCGATATACTGTCAGCAGGAGGGTCTTGTTGTTGTTGAGCATCATTGGTTTCGCCTTCCACGTTGTTCAGTATATGACTTTTAATGGCCTCTGGAGAATGGCACCTCGGGTCGATGACTCCACTGCCCAAAGCCTCTACTACGCTTCTGGTATCGTTCGCTCCATAGCCTTGTATAGGAGGAATGTTTTGGACAAGCACCTTTTTCGCTGTTGCAAAGCGTTCTATCGAGGTTTGCTTGCACGATGTTTTCTCGTTGCCTTGATTAGGCTTGGCTACTCTTTGAGGCGGAGTTCGCAGTAGTTTTGGCCTTCGGGCGAACATGCTTGCGTCGTTGATTATTTCACTTGTAATTTTTGATTCTTCAGTGGCCAAGTGTTCCACCACTGAAAAATGCCCTGGCGACTTATCCCCAGCATGAATGCTGGAGATAAGCCCGCATGAGGGCGAGGCTCCCTCACACGTCGGGGTGTATATCCCCACCCCTAATTTACTATTTTTGTTGTCACTCATCATATATTTTTTTTTGGGTGCTTTTATTGACTTGATCACGCGTCTGGATGACGGGCAACCTCGTCAAGCCCCCCCCCCACCACGACAAGGTAGCACCCATGGGGGGAAGATATGTGTTCATTAAGAAGACTAGTCTTACACACAAAAAATTGAAACAACTAAGGTACACGGCATTATTATATTTTGGTTCAAATGTGACTAGGTCCACAGGACAGTCAAAGTGGTCAAGCGGCTAAATATATCTACAAAAAGGATCATGATTGAGCATTGAAGGTAATGGAAAGGAATATCTAGCTACCAATCGTCGAATCAACGTTAATTTTTAATCAAAATGCAGATATTTTTTGTGGTTGAAATGTATTTCAATGGGTTTATACCGGTGACTGAATGAATTGTATTGTTATATATATATATATATATATGTTGCCTTATAAATTTCTTTTGAGGTGTTGGATTATTTCGGGACATTTAAACACGAGTTAATTAAAGCACAGTACACTACCGAACTACAATACTACCGTGTGTATTCGAATGAATGACTGGTTTTTTTTTTGAAATTTTGTATACCTAATTAATCGAACAGAATCTTTGTAATATTATTAATATTTTATTTTGGGAAATATGGTTCGGAATATTTTTTAATTTTTAATTTCAACTATACATATTTAGAGATTTGCCTACCCATGCAATATTCTCCTTATTAACCAGATAAAAGGTAACAGTAAGATTATTTTCTCCAGGTTTTTCGGGTGATTTTTATTTCTTATTGTATTTAAATCTTTTTCATTAAATCTAATGGACTGTTTATTTTATTTTATATAAAATATAGAGTTGTAACGTATTTTCAAAATAATAGAAGAACATAAACAAATGAAGTTAATAAAATAAATAATGGGGTGGCCGAGAGGTCGCACCTGCAGCAAGCAGAGATAAGCTTATTATTGAAAATACAAAGGCCGCATAATGGCGGACGCCATTATAACGGCCTATAACAAGAATAAAGAAATTTATTCTTTCATATTTGTTTTATATAAAAAAGTAAAAAAATACAGACATATATTAAGAATAATAATTGGAAATTCAATTTCCGCTTTTTCACTTGTGCTTCTTAATATTAATATTTAATGTATTTAATTTCGCTTTGTTTTTCTCTACTTCAATATATTTAATTTCACTTCTTTATCGTTTTTCTCTACTTCAATATTTAATTTCACGGTTTTTCTTTTTGTTCTTCTTCTCTTTATAAAAAAACACTTCTTTACCACGTTTTGCAAATAAATCAAATATCAAGAGGTAACGGCTGAAATTCAATAAACTCCTTTCTCCAACTTAATAAGTTGATGCAATAAACTTCACCTTTTTATAGGAGGTGGTTCACTACCAACATCCGAAGTACACCAATGGGAAATTTCCTTGCAGATAGAGTTCCCAGAATTCAATATGGGATTTGTTTAACTAGGGGATTTTGATATCTTATTCTTACTGAGACTTTTGTTTTATTTTTATATTATTTACGTAAATATTTTTTTTTTTTTTTTGGGTTGGGAGGTGAAGGCAATTTACGCCCGGAGTGTGGGACTCCTAGCAGCGCATGCTACCAGACTACCCACTAAACACCCCCCCTGTCAAGAGATCCTAGCCTGGAACCGTTTGACACATTACTTCGGGCTAGGCCTCTTTTTTTTACTTCGCCCTAGGGCGCCTTCAGTCTAGAGAAATCTCCCTCCAGCGGGAGGGGGCAGGATGGAGGAGGACTGCTGGAAAGGAGACCTCCCTAGACCCCGCGCCCAAGGTTATCTATCGTATATTTTTTGGCAATAAGTATTGCCCGAGAGTAATGTGCCACGCAGGTCCATTTGTCGAAACTTTTCAGCATTTCTCCGACCAGATTGTCTGGAGAAAGCTCTCCCATCACCTCCCACAAGTCCTGCCGCATCCTGTTCCACCTTCTACAGTTGAAGAAGGTGTGACATGCGTCATCCCTTTCCCCTGGGCAGAAAATGCAGTCTGGGGACCGTGATTTACCAATCTTGTGCAAGTTAGACTGAAAATACCCATGCCCGCTAAGAAGCTGGGTAAGGTAATAATCAGTCTCACCGTGCCTTCGATTTAGCCACGATCCCACGTCCCCTATAAGGCGGGCAGTCCAGCGGCCATTGGAGTCGCCTTCCCATGACTGTTGCCACTCGAGTATTGTGCGCTGCCTCTCTTCTCGGTTGACAGCATATCTTGAGCCCTCCACTTTACGGTCATAAATTCTCCGTCGTTCTCTAGCAAGGAGGGCGATGGGTATCACTCCTGCGATCACCAACACCGCCGACTCAGAGACAGTGCGGTATGCAGACGCAACCCGCAAAGCTCCTCGTCTCTGTACCTGGGCCAAGCGCTTTCGGTACAGCTCCTTACTGAGAGCTCCGGCCCAAACCTCAGTGCCGTACAGTAGCACTGCCTGTACAGCACTCATGAGAAGTCGACGTTTGCTCGGTGTGGGCCCACCGATGTTGCACATTAGTCGACTCAAAGCTGAGACGCCCATCGCGGCCTTTTTCGCCGTTGCCCTGATCTATTCCGAAAAGCTCATTTTGGAATCGATCAATAGTCCCAAATATTTTATTGCGACTTTAGACTCAACAGTCGCATCTCCGATCTGCAAAGGAATTACAGTGGGAATTCTTTTCTTCGTGAGAATGACCACCACGGTTTTCTCTAGTGCCAAACTGAACCCACGGGTGGTCATCCATTCCCTCACTTGACGCATTAGCACTCCCAGTCTGCGCTGCGCATGTTCGAATGTACGTCCGGCGACCAGTGCTGCTATATCATCTGCATAGCCGACTAAGCGCGACTCATCTGGCAGCTCAAGCCTCAATAGTCCGTCATATGAGGCGTTCCACAAGTCTGGTCCCAGTATGGAGCCTTGCGCTACACCAAACGTTATCTCCATACTGCGTCGCCCATCTTGTGTGTCATAGAGCAGTTTGCGGTCCTTTAAATAATCCCTCAAAATCCGCATCAGATACCCTGGCAATCGGAAAAAATTTTCCAATGTGCCAAGAATATCCGACCATCTGGCGGAGTTGAAGGCATTTCTGACGTCAAGCGTCACTAGCAAGACAACTCGTTTTTCACTTTTGTGCGCTTCGGCTCGACGGACTGCATTCACCACTTCCATGATGGCATCGGAAGTGGATCGCCCTGCTCTAAAGCCATACTGCCGAGGAGATAGGTCCCCTGCAGCACGAATTGCGTCTGTGAGTCTTCTTTTGGTGAGCTTTTCGAACACTTTCCCGGCTGTGTCCAGCATACAAAGCGGCCGGTATGTAGATGGCAGCCCGGGGTCCCCTTTTCCCTTGCTGATCAATGTGAGCCTCGCCACCTTCCAGCGAGATGGGAACACACCTTCTCTCAGGCAAGCGTTGAACACATTGAGCAGCAAGTCAGGACAAACGTGGAAGACCATTTGTAGCACCTCGGATGGAATGCCATCTGGTCCTGGTGCCTTTCGAGCTTTCATAGAAAGCACCGCTTCCCCCAGCTCATTTTTAGTGAACGATGGACATTCGCCTGAGTCGACCTCGTGGGCAGCATCAACACGGACAGGGTGAGTTGGAAATAGCGCCTGCACTATGCCGTCCATCTTATCTGCTTGAAGTAAATACGGCTTCCGTGAGGTACCGAGCTTGCGCCACACTAACTTGTAGCCGAGCCCCCATGGATCCCTGTTCACATCGTCCACAAGTTCTCGCCAGCAGCGTGCCTTGCTCTCGTTGATGAGTCTTCGGAGTTCTTTCCTTGCTGATCTGTATGCTGCTGTCCTATCGGATGCTTCCTCTACGTTTCTCGACCGCTGAGCTGCACGTCGAAGTCTGTGACACTCGCCTCGTTTGTCTGCGATATCTTTTGACCACCAATGTACAGCAGGCCTGTCGTGTCGAGGCCTCCGTCGAGGCATAGATGAGCTACAGGCAGAAGTGATAAGGTTCATCGTTGACTCCGCCATTCCCTCGACTCCAGCCCTTCCGTTCCCCGAAGGGCATCCCGATGTCGTTCCGCCTTTTAGAATCACATTGGCAAAAGTCTCCACGTCCATTTTTCCGATATTCCACCCGGAAGTAAAAGATCGTTGAGACGAGCGAGGAGTGGTATCGCCGATCTCAAACGCGATGTATTGGTGGTCACTCGCTGAGTAATCCTCGAGTACTCTCCAGTTCAACGTCGTCGAAGCGAGGGACTCCGAGGTGAATGTCACATCTGGGATTGTTCCTTCGCAGCCCCAGCGCCGGAAGGTCGGTACATTACTGGTATTTAAAACCACCAACCCAGTCCTCGCCGACATGTCCAGAATGCGTTGCCCTCTGGAATCAGTTTGAGACATGCCCCACTCAACGGCTCTGGCGTTGAAGTCTCCTGCTACGAGTACTTTGCCATCTGTGTTCAGAACAGCATCCTCTAGCGCGTCCAGTCTATTTTGAAAAGATGGCATTGACTCATTCGGCGTCAGGTATACGCTGAAAATCGTTATACCCGAGCACCGAATCCACACGAAACCGTCTCCTCGGCCGTGACCTTGGATCTGGAGTCGCATGCTGCCACGAACCCAAACGGCAGCAGTATGAGAGTCATCGGAGAACCAGGCTGGTGAGGCCTTATTTCGATGTTGTTCGCTCAGCAGCAGCAGATCAGCTCCCTTTTCTCTGGCGAACTGCTCTAACAGATCTTGTGCATTGACGCTACGGTGCAAGTTAATTTGAAGGGTCCTGATCATCACCTTAGAGCTGCTTTTACTTTTGCTAGTGCCTCTCTAAAGATTGGGCACGCGCCTGTTACGTAAATTATTAAAAATAAAAATTTTTACGTTTACGTAAATATTAAAAATAAAAATAAAACAATACCTTAATCTAATTACAAATATCATTTTAATTCTTGTCTTAGTTCTATTTTATTATTTATGATTTTCTTTTACCTTAAAAATATGAGTACTAATTTACAAATAAAAATTTAACCAAAACTTCATTCGATCATAATAAATAATCTTCATCTAATAGCGATTAGTCTCTTTTAGTATTATTTTATTTATTTTGATTATTTTGTTTGTTTGTTTGTTTTTAGTCTTTACATCGCCTACATAAAGGAAAATACAACAGAGTCCATTAGATTAATTACTAAATTTATTTTCAGTTTCAATTATTTGGGTTTTTTTGTGTGACGATTTCTTTCTAGAATTATCGCTATTTGTTGTCTAGAAAGTGCATTTACAATGACATTTTGATGTTCTGATTTGTAAGCATTTGTAGCTCCATATTCCTTTATGAGGTTCTTCTATGCTTTCAATTTAACGTTAGGATTTTTTTATTAATATGATAAGAATACCACTGATTACCATTCGTTAATAGAATATTAATGAATGGTGATCAGTGTAAATGGTCAGCTCGGCTATGCCATATAAGTGATTTTTCAGATTTTTAAGTGACCATATAATGACTAGAAGTTCTTTTTCATTAATTGAATAGTTATGTTCTGTCTTAAGACTACATCAATCGCTGTATTATAAGCATCCGTAGTTGAATTGAAAGAGTTGCTGCATTCCGGCTGACACAGTTCAACAAAGTTCAATTTTCCCTTAGTTTACTTTTTAAAATTTTAATAGTTTTTTTTCGGACGATTATTCAATTCAAAACTAACATTTCTAATTCGATTTTTCTATTTGAGCATGGTCACTTTATAAATGTAAAATTACTAATTAGTTTTGTTATCTATGCAAAATCTGTAAAAAATTTACGATAGGATAAGCCTAAACCTTAAAAATGATCGAAGGTCCTTCAGGCTGGTCGGAGTGGAGAAGGATTCAATAGTTAAGTTGCTTTTCAGTTTTTGACAGTGCAGTAGCCTCTGTGTATTTTCCCTGATTTAAATTTGGTGAAATCCTTGCTCTAGTCCAACGTCGAAAAAACCGTTTCTTTTCCTAAATTTTATATTATTAGGTTAACATCTGGAATTGGCTCTTGTGAATCTAGCAGTTCTGGTTTGGGCGTTTTACTTCTGGATCACTTTTTTTGGTTCCTTTTCTTCATCGGTTCCTTTTTCGATAGAATCCATACTGGTGAATTGCACGGATATTTGCCTCGGTCTGAGTTAAATCGCGACCTCTTCGATCGCGCCCTTTTTCGATCACGCCCTTTTTTTGATCGCGCTCTTTTTCAATGCTCTTCTGATACTGACTTCTGTCTAATGAGTTGTCTTTCGCCCTTTGTCTTTTTTGGGATTCGGAAGTTCATTTTCATCTTAGTCACAGTTCAAATTGTCGAGTCTTAGAGAAGTTAAAAACGTGTTTCAAGAAAGTACAGAAAAGTCTACAGTAACGATCAATCCACCACCGATCATCTTTGTATCATCTCAGTGAAAAAGCACCAAAAATTTCGTGTTGGAATCAGCATAAGCAGCAGCACAACTGGAAATTCTGGAAATTCCATCTCTGCTCTTCTAAATTTCCCAACACCATCCAATCTTCCCCCTTCCCTGTCCCGCACCGCGGTGACTCGACGTAGACGACGATGTAAGAATTGAATTGGAACGGTACGTCCTGTAATGGATTTCGATTCCCAGGTCGTCACGGCGACGACTCGGGATGAAAGTCGGCCTCGCACCGACACTTGGACGTGCAGTCCTCGAGACGTGGCAACGAAATATACCCCAGCGGGTCAACCTTTCGGCCACTCGGAAATTCACTCGCGTTGGTGGCTGCTGGCTAGCTAGCTCAGTGCGGCGAGGATTGCGGACGTGGGTCGGACCCAAGTGAACTTCCGCTCTTGGTTCCCATTTTGAACCAGCCACCGAAAAGCCCGATTTACTATGCGACGTTTCTAAACAAATTACGTTACTTTACTCTAATTTTTACCATCAAGATACAATCAAAGAATCGAACTCCCCGACTAACGCGCATTCGCGAACCGATATACAGCGGTGCCTAAAAACAAACTACTTTAATTTTGCGACCGTAAAACACGCGAACCCGAAAAACCGAACTAGTAGTCCGCGACACGACAACAAAACTACAGCACCGCGGAACCCGAGCGACGAAACATATTGTTGACCCTGCATCATCTTGCACTTACCTTCGCGCCATTTCCACCTGAAAGAAAAGGTTGTTGGAAGGAAAGAATGTGGTTTTTCTTTTAGCACTTCATTTTATGTATTTCTATTTCTTGTATAAAAAAAATATATATATATATAAGTCCTAAAATTTACAATTATTATTTCTTCCTTTGTTGGTAATTATGATACCAATAAAAGAATTTACGATTGCAATCTAAATTTTTTACAGATATATGGTCTTTTAAAAAGTCATGCACGTTAAGCTTAAAATCAACGAACTTTTCAATATGGAAATATATTTTATTTTTTTTTTTTCTTTTTTTTTTTACTTTTTTAACAATTCATTATTTATTTATATGCATTCTAATTTTGTTACCAAGAGATTCAGAAGTGTTGAAGAAAACTAAATGATTGTTTACTTTATAACATTCTTTATAACTTACTTTTGATAAAAATTCTTTTGGAAAAATGTTCAGTAATTCTAATAAAAAAATAAGTTTGTTAATGTGAACCGTATGTTTTTGTAATTTTCATAGCTTTTAATTGTGCAGGACGTGATCAGTTTGCTGTGTAAAAACACTAATAGCATGCATTGAACTCCATTTAATTTTTTTTTTTGTACTATGTAATGACTAAATTTAACAAATATATCAATAAACAATCATTCCTAATGACGATTTAATTTAATATTGGGACGCATGCGAATTAAGATTTAGTTTTTATTTTAAAATCCGAAAAGAAATATTCATTATATGATAATATTATATGTCATTTTAATATCAGCTTAGTTCTATCTAAGTTTGGATTTAGATTATAAGGCATTACCCGTTGTTTTTGTTTTTTTCAACGTGATTGTTGCTTTGAAGAAACTCTTCAATTGTCACTTGAATTATGCCGTTTACTTCACGATCCACGCCATCACTTCGGTACATTGCTTTGAAGCGATATAGCAGGCATATAGCTTTTTGCTTTGCTTCCCCACAAAATCACCATGTTTTCAATGCCGTCAAGTCACAAAAAAAATTCTTCTTTCAGCAGTTTCAAACACCAACAATATCACATCGAAACAGTCTTGCTGCTATATATCGTAGTGTTTTTTTTTTTCATTCCCCGCCAATTTGATTCGAATCACTCACAAATCAAGGCATGAACGAATCACTCGAAGGGACAATATAAATTGTAACACTAATTTGTTTTCATTTGGTTCGAACCCATAGACAGAATCAATAAGGGAGAAAGTTATGGGAAATTGCAATACGGAACCACTAATGTATTCGTGCCGAACAAATAACGACTGTTATAACGACGCGTTATGATCGAAGGTAAAGACACATATTATTATCTACACGATGAAAAGGTACATACGGAGCATTGCCTCCAAGCACTGTAAAGCACTCATGCACTCCAACACACGGTATACTTTGCCGATGGCGCAGCGTTTTCCACTTGTCTTTACTAATGTGTACCTGGACGGCGGCCGACGAAAGACGTTTAAAATAATCGTCACTAATTGAAAGGTGTTGAATTTTATTACCGCGGGCACAAGAAAAAAAATAGTAAAAATATCTCGGTTAACTGGTCGCATGTTCTCGCTCCTCATTCCATACTCCCCGTTCCGGAAATCGAAAAAAACTCTCTTCCGACCTGAAGTGGTCGCCAGGTCGTAGGTCAGCTGACTTTCGACCTGTCCGCTGAACTTTCGCCTGCGGGAAAAGATGGTGACACCATCTTCAGGTCGGTAGTCACTACAGGGCAGTCTCTACGATGCTGTTTACAGCATGGAGAGACTGAAGGTCTGCCGCTGTGTTATTCGTGCGGAATGTATGCGGAGATAAATTTGAGATAAAAATGAAAGAAAACTTTCCAAGTCAAAGTAAGACAGGGGGACGCGTTCGTTACTGACAAACAAAACAATATTTGATTTGAATTTAAATTTAAGATTAAAGTTGAAATAAGTAAAATTTAACAAATTTAGATCGTGAGAGAAAAGCGAGTACAATGATTTTCTTCTTCCCTTCCAACAAACCAAATTCCAGTCGGAAAGCGAGGCGCTCAGGGGTGCTATGACAAACGCAGGACCAATCAGGGTTTTTCGTCTCGTACCATCACAAAAGTTTTCGCGTTTTATTAATTTTACTTTACTCTACGAACCGAGGCAAGTGAGCAAACCCGTCAATGACAACGACCAAGCGGACGCATCCGCGATGCACAAGGCATTCAGCGCCGCGTAATTCCAGCGATGGCCGACTGTCACGACGAATCGACCCACCCCTTATCACGCATAAAAAAAACGAGAGTTCCTCCGATACATAAAAGTAAGGAGGGAGGTTGGTACTTTTGAGAGCCTATCTAGCGGCGTACGACACCACTAGTAGCCGTTCTCATCAGAAGCCCAACCGTCTTTACAGGTCATTCAACCTAGGACAACACGTCGGAGAAACTCTATCGCGTATCAATCAAATCAAAAAAAAATAGAGCGGAGAGTGAACGATACGGCTCGCGTGAAGAGACTCATTGGTGTTAGACACAAATTTTCACAACTCCGTGTGTGGGCGTCCTCATTCGGAGTACATCCGGATCGAATTGATCATGCTAGGTCAGAAACTGACCGAAAACTAACGGGTAGAGGGCCCCACGTTGGGTGCCATTGTAATGGATTTCGATTCCCAGGTCGTCACGGCGACGACTCGGGATGAAAGTCGGCCTCACACCGACACTTGGACGTGCAGTCCTCGAGACGTGGCAACGAAATATACCCCAGCGGGTCAACCTTTCGGCCACTCGGAAATTCACTCGCGTTGGTGGCTGCTGGCTAGCTAGCTCAGTGCGGCGAGGATTGCGGACGTGGGTCGGACCCAAGTGAACTTCCGCTCTTGGTTCCCATTTTGAACCAGCCACCGAAAAGCCCGATTTACTATGCGACGTTTCTAAACAAATTACGTTACTGTACTCTAATTTTTACCATCAAGATACAATCAAAGAATCGAACTCCCCGACTAACGCGCATTCGCGAACCGATATACCGCGGTGCCTAAAAACAAACTACTTTAATTTTGCGACCGTAAAACACGCGAACCCGAAAAACCGAACTAGTAGTCCGCGACACGACAACAAATTATTACCGGAACAAAACTACAGCACCGCGGAACCCGAGCGACGAAACACATTGTTGACCCTACATCATCTTGCACTTACCTTCGCGCCATTTCCACCTGAAAGAAAAGGTTGTTGGAAGGAAAGAATGTGGTTTTTCTTTTAGCACTTCATTTTATGTATTTCTATTTCTTGTATAAAAAAAAATATATATATATATAAGTCCTAAAATTTACAATTATTATTTCTTCCTTTGTTGGTAATTATGATACCAATAAAAAAATTTACGATTGCAATCTAAATTTTTTACAGATATATGGTCTTTTAAAAAGTCATGCACGTTAAGCTTAAAATCAACGAACTTTTCAATATGGAAATATATTTTATTTTTTTTTTTCTTTTTTTTTTACTTTTTTAACAATTCATTATTTATTTATATGCATTCTAATTTTGTTACCAAGAGATTCAGAAGTGTTGAAGAAAACTAAATGATTGTTTACTTTATAACATTCTTTATAACTTACTTTTGATAAAAATTCTTTTGGAAAAATGTTCAGTAATTCTAATAAAAAAATAAGTTTGTTAATGTGAACCGTATGTTTTTGTAATTTTCATAGCTTTTAATTGTGCAGGACGTGATCAGTTTGCTGTGTAAAAACACTAATAGCATGCATTGAACTCCATTTAATTTTTTTTTTTTTGTACTATGTAATGACTAAATTTAACAAATATATCAATAAACAATCATTCCTAATGACGATTTAATTTAATATTGGGACGCATGCGAATTAAGATTTAGTTTTTATTTTAAAATCCGAAAAGAAATATTCATTATATGATAATATTATATGTCATTTTAATATCAGCTTAGTTCTATCTAAGTTTGGATTTAGATTATAAGGCATTACCCGTTGTTTTTGTTTTTTTAAACGTGATTGTTGCTTTGAAGAAACTCTTCAATTGTCACTTGAATTATGCCGTTTACTTCACGATCCACGCCATCACTTCGGTACATTGCTTTGAAGCGATATAGCAGGCATATAGCTTTTTGCTTTGCTTCCCCACAAAATCACCATGTTTTCAATGCCGTCAAGTCACAAAAAAAATTCTTCTTTCAGCAGTTTCAAACACCAACAATATCACACCGAAACAGTCTTGCTGCTATATATCGTAGTGTTTTTTTTTTTTCATTCCCCGCCAATTTGATTCGAATCACTCACAAATCAAGGCATGAACGAATCACTCGAAGGGACATTATAAATTGTAACACTAATTTGTTTTCATTTGGTTCGAACCCATAGACAGAAT
Organism: Stratiomys singularior; assembly: GCA_954870665.1. Lineage (NCBI taxonomy): Eukaryota > Metazoa > Arthropoda > Insecta > Diptera > Stratiomyidae > Stratiomys > Stratiomys singularior. The sequence continues at coordinate 85,686,894 of OX940878.1, read as the reverse complement.
CAATAAGGGAGAAAGTTATGGGAAATTGCAATACGGAACCACTAATGTATTCGTGCCGAACAAATAACGACTGTTATAACGACGCGTTATGATCGAAGGTAAAGACACATATTATTATCTAAACGATGAAAAGGTACATACGGAGCATTGCCTCCAAGCACTGTAAAGCACTCATGCACTCCAATACACGGTATACTTTGCCGATGGCGCAGCGTTTTCCACTTGTCTTTACTAATGTTTACCTGGACGGCGGCCGACGAAAGACGTTTAAAATAATCGTCACTAATTGAAAGGTGTTGAATTTTATTACCGCGGGCACAAGAAAAAAAATAGTAAAAATATCTCGGTTAACTGGTCGCATGTTCTCGCTCCTCATTCCATACTCCCCGTTCCGGAAATCGAAAAAAACTCTCTTCCGACCTGAAGTGGTCGCCAGGTCGTAGGTCAGCTGACTTTCGACCTGTCCGCTGAACTTTCGCCTGCGGGAAAAGATGGTGACACCATCTTCAGGTCGGTAGTCACTACAGTCCCTTCAATTAAATCGTTTTAACTTGTCGGTGAGCGAACCCCGTCAATCCGAAAGGCTATTTCGCACTTTCAGCCTGATTATTCATACTCTAAAAAGTATTCCTACCTAATTATAAATTCCAATCAAATCATGGTCGCTACAAGGGTACGAATACTCTTTGGTTCAAATCGGAGATTCAATTTATTGTTGTTATATAATCCTTTAGCTCTTTTAGTATGGTAAACGTCAGTTTTCTTTCGAATATATATAATTTGCGTTCAAATCGAATTTTAGATATACCTTGCATATTCTGAGGAGTTTTTGGTTGTTCTGGATTAAAATTTTTACCTAGTTTAAAATTTTCCCTAATACTCTTACTACGTAAGTCACTTAGGTTATAAACTTCTAACGGCTTCCTCTCCGACCTGGCTCGCAACTTCAAAACAAACCATTCACTTTTAAAAAAGTTCCATTCTTAAAAAAGACGTGCGTCCCCTCTTTTTGGTCGTAGTTGACTAGGGTAGAACTTTAATCTGGTTCATGGAGTTGATTTCACCGTTATGCACGTAGAGGTATACGATATAGAGATGCCCTAAGCTCAAATTTTTATCCACAATCACCAAAAGCTACGCATATTTACACAAATTCCCGAATTTGTACTTAAAAATAGTCATCGGTAGTTTAAATGAATGGGCAAACATTTCGTGATCTGAAGTATGGTAAAAACATTACAATATTTGCTTGCTACGATTCAAGTACATGTTATGGTTTGATTCGCATTCCAGTATTCAGTTACTAATTAAATTATTTCATCCTTAAGCTTAAATCAATAAAATTACAAAATAATCTCATTACATTAAGTGACCTATCTTCAACAAATTTACTTCCAATGTACTTCAGAAAAATCAACTTAACAGGAATGTTAACTCCACACGAATATCATTGACTCACATTTAAAAGGTTGATTATTATGATCTCGTTTTCTCAATCTATGGGAACTATGTATGTGTTTCAATTGGACGCAAAAATAAAAATATATGATGAGTGATAACAAAAATAGTAAATTAGGGGTGGGGATATACACCCCGACGTGTGAGGGAGCCTCGACCTCATGCGGGCTTCTCTCCAGCATTCATGCTGGGGATAAGTCGCCAGGGCATTTTTCAGTGGCGGAACACTTGGCCACTGAAGAATCAAAAATTACAAGTGAAATAATCAACGACGCAAGCATGTTCGCCCGAAGGCCAAAACTACTGCGAACTCCGCCTCAAAGAGTAGCCAAGCCTAATCAAGGCAACGAGAAAACATCGTGCAAGCAAACCTCGATGGAACGCTTTGCAACAGCGAAAAAGGTGCTTGTCCAAAACATTTCTCCTATACAAGGCTATGGAGCGAACGATACCAGAAGCGTAGTGGAGGCTTTGGGCAGTGGAGTCATCGACCCGAAGTGCCATTCTCCAGAGGCCATTAAAAGTCATATACTGAACAACGTGGAAGGCGAAACCAATGATGCTCAACAACAACAAGACCCTCCTGCTGACAGTATATCGATAACTTCGCCTGAGGAGGACCTGATAACGCAAATAGCCGCTGACAGAAGTGAAGAAGAGCGTCTAACAAGGAACATAAGCGCTATAATAAAAGTGATGAGAAATTCAACAAATGTCCAAAAAAATGTCAACAAGGGCATCAAAAATGGGATTGATGAATTGGAGGACCTCGTTGATAGGATCCAGCACTATCGCCGCAGGTGGCTACGGGCGGAGAGTGAATTGAAAGAGCTTAAGAAAGTTCCAGAAAATAAAACTCCCTTCACCGAAAATGCTACTCCTATCGTAAAAGGCAAAAGGGTGGCATGTAGTCCACTTAAACCTGACCGTAGGAAAAGGGCGAAGGGGCCGATAACAGCCGAGACAGGAGACAACAGTCAAGGGGAGGAGAAAAATAATGGCTTTTAATTGGTGCGCTCTAAATCGCAACAGAAGGCAGCGAAGAAGATACACCAAGCGATAACAAAAGATTCCAAACAGGCGCTCGAAAAGCAAGAAGGCACGAAACACAGCGCAATGCCAAAAAAGACCAGGAACAAGCAGCGCAGGGATGCTTTACTGATCAAACCTGCAGACGGGAGAACTTACGCCGAGGTCCTCAAGGAAATCAGGCAAAATGTGGAACCCGACAAAAACGGTGTCTGTATACGAACAGTAAGAGCGACCAGAACAGGCGGTCTCCTCGTAGAACTCGGAGCGGAATCCACCGACAAGGGACGGTTCAAGAGCGCTGTCAAGGACCTCCTGGGCTCTAAAGCTGTTATTTCGACTTTGCAGCCAATGGCGTCTTTGGAAATAAGAGACCTTGACTGCATTGCGGAGGCCAAAGAAGTAGAAGATTCAATTAGGTCAATTCTTCCTACGGCAGAGAGCTTTAGGGTAAGGCTAACGCCTACCAACCCTAGAGGATAAAGGGCGGCAATAATGGACATCCCAGAGAAAGACGCTGTGCAACTCCTGGCCAAGGAGAAAATTAAAATCGGCTGGGTTGTGTGCAGGATACGTCGGAGGGTAGCCCTAACTCGATGCTACAAGTGCCTTAGCTTCGGACACATCTCCTTAAACTGCAAGGGGCCAGATCGAAGCAAACTGTGCTACAGGTCATCAAGAATGCGTGCGACTGCTCTATGCCCAGGCGACGGCCTCGACACAATAAGCCTGCTGTATACTGGTGGTCGGCAGAAATCGCTGAAAAGCGGAGAGAATGTCATAAACTCCGCCGCGAATCTCAACGTTTAAGAAATCCAGACGAGTCGCACTCCCGAACACTGGCATACAGATCGGCTAGAAAAGTTCTCCGTAGGTTAATTAACGAAAGCAAGGCTCGCTGCTGGCGCAACCTAGTTGTGGACATCGACAGAGACCCGTGGGGGCTGGGTTACAAGCTTGCCATGCGGAAACTAGGAGCTGCAAGGAGGCCCTGTGTCCTTGAAACGGAAAAATTGGACCAGATTGTTCGAGCGCTCTTCCCTATGCATCCTATTCGTCCCGATGATGCAGATGTTGAATGTCTCGGAGAATGCCCACTTTTTCCCGCCTTCGAACTGGATGATGCGGTAAAAGCTTTAAAATCGAAAAAGGCCCCAGGACCAGACGGTATACCAGCGGAAGTGATACAGCTTGCACATCAACTTTGTCCTGAAAAGCTGCTCACCACTTTCAATGCCTGTTTGCAGCAGGGCGCGTTTCCAAATTGCTGGAAAGAGGCGAGGCTCGTGCTGATCCACAAGGGGAAGGGGAACGCGGAGCAACCATCTACATATCGGCCCCTATGTATGCTGAACGCCGCTGGGAAGGTACTCGAGAGGCTCATTAGAGAAAGACTTGGAGAAGCCATTCGAACTGCCGGGGATCTGTCTCCTCGGCAGTACGGCTTCAGGGCTGGTCGATCCACAATTGGTGCAATAGCAGAGGTAGTGAGCGCGGTCCAGCAGGCAGAAGCCCACAATCATTACTCGAGACGAATAGTACTGCTCATAACTCTAGATGTGAGAAATGCCTTCAACTCTGCTAGATGGACAGATATTCTTGGTGCTCTGGAATATTTCAGGGTGCCGAGGTACCTGATGCGGATATTGAAGGACTACCTCAAAAATCGGAAACTCATCAATGACTCGTTGGGAGGCCGGCGAAGAATTGATTTGACATCAGGGGTCGCGCAAGGTTCCGTTCTGGGCCCGGACCTGTGGAATGTCTCGTACGATGAGCTTTTGAGGCTGCAGTTACGGGGGGAGTCGCGCCTGGTTGACTACGCAGATGACGTAGCAGTACTAGTCGCCGGACATACTGTCGGACAGACGCAGCTCAAACTGGGTGCGGTAATACGCCGAGTGAGCGAGTGGATGACAGACCGTGGGCTTAGCCTAGCGCTGGAAAAGACCGAGGTCGTCGTCCTCACAAAGAAGCGAATCCCTCGTGTTATGCCGGTTCGTGTAGGGGAAATGATCATCGAGTCAAAAGAATCAATCGATTCGAATCGATTGATTCGAAGATGAGTTTTTTCGAGCTGGTTCGAGCGTCAGCAGATAAGGCCTCCGTGCGGGTATCGGCGCTAACCCGCATTATGGCCAACACGCAGGGGCCAACCTCGAGCAAAAGACGTCTACTGATGAGTGTAATGGAGTCAGTGCTCTTGTATGGCTCCGAGGTTTGGGCTGACGCTCTTAATAAAGAGACGTACCGAAGGCGTCTGGCACAGGTGCAGAGGCAAGGAGCTTTACGGATAGCCGCTGCATACCGCACTGTCTCTGAACCTGCAGTGCTGGTAATCTCGAGGGTGGTTCCAATTAAATTACTTGCAGACGAACGGAAACGTGTATACTCCCGTAGGGGGGAGTCGGCGAGAGAAACCGTCAGCCGAGAGGAACGGTGAAGAACCCTTATCTTATGGCAGCAAACATGGGAAAACGAAACGCGAGGCAGGTTGACCGCACGGCTGATAAGTGACTTGGGGCCGTGGTTCTACAGAATGCATGGTGAGACTGATTATTATCTGACGCAACTACTCAGTGGCCACGGGTATTTTCAGTCTTACCTGTATGAGATGGGAAAGACACCATCCCCAACTTGCGTGTTCTGCCCGGGGATGATTCTTTACGTGTAATAGATTCACAAGACTCCGTTCGCATCTCTCGGAGAAAATTGGCGTAATTTCCCCAGAAAATTTAACGGAAAAAATGATGAAATCAAAGGACAATTGGAACTGTGTGTCGCATTACGTACGGACAGTACTCATTATAAAGAAGGACATAATGGATCGCTTGGCGAGGGAGGGAACATCTCTGTAAGGCAATATTATAGTTACAAATCGCAATTCCTTCCTATCCATCCGTGAAGAGAGATTTCCCTTAGCCTGAAGACATCGCTAAGCGATGATTAATGAGGCCTAGTCCGAAGTAATGTGACAAACAGTTCCAGGCTAGGTTCTCGGTGTGACAGGGAGGTGTTTAGTCGGTAGTCCGGTAGCGGGGGAGTCCGACACTCAGGGCGTAAATAGCCTTCACCTCCCAAACAAAACAAAAAAAATAGATGCTGGTTTATTTATTGAAAAGGAGCTCTATGATTTTGCTGAAGGTTTAAGTGATTATTTTTCAAGAGATTATAATATCTATATTGTTAGGATCAGATATTGGTTAGGTAGTGCTGATGTTTATATGGTCTATGTACAATGAAAGGATATATTTAGATTTAATGGTTGTCGATCAATATTCAGACGTTGAACATGACGTGATACATAGTTTGTGCAAGAGCGTATACTTCTTCTAATGTTCGCGGATTTGGGCCTTAATATTTCCATATTATTGTGGACCATTTTTCGTGCAACCGTTGTTGTAAAGACCCTCTCTTCTGGCACCTACATCTGGCAATCCCAGCAAGACTGCACACTGAAAAAAACGAGGTTGGAACTGGGACGTATGAAGAAAAAAAGAGGTTGAAGACGAGTCGTGTCAAGAAAGAGAAAAAAAGCGACGTTGGAAAAACACACATGTCAAAAAAAGATAAAAACCAGTTCGGGAAAAAAGGTGTCAAGGAAAAAAAGACGTGTGAAATGAAACGAGTTTGGAAAGGAGACGTGTTCAGAAAGAGAAAAAACGAGGTTGGCAAAAAAGACGTGCCATGAAAATACGAATCTGGAAAAGCAGGTGTCATGGAAAAAAAAAGTGTGAAGTATTGCTGTGTATTGAATTGCTAAAATTGCGGTTGAAAATCAGGCTTAACGGTGACTGGTCCATGAAAGGAACCGGAGCGAAATTTCCCTAGTCCGAACCAACTCCAAACTTCGCCGAACATAGCTACTCCGCTAGCAGCCACCAAATCAGTGAACTTTCGAGTGGCCGAACATTTGAACCGAAAGATACTGTTCGTTGCCATGCTCCTAGGACTTCACGTCCTGATGTTGGTGCGAGGCCGACTCGATAAAGAGTCATCATCCGGGCGATTTCGATAAGAAATCCTTTACATCGTGCTGCATGTTGTTGCAGATGGGGTTTCACCTGAGGTGCTACAAGTGGTCTTTCACTATTGTTTTCGGTCCTACTTGCACAAGATTGACAGAGCAAGGTCTCCTAACTGTGTGTTTTGTGCAGGAGAGTTGGATGACGCCTGTCACACATTCTTCTCTTGCGAAAGGTGGGGCAAGCAGCGCGGGGACCTCTTCAGCGAAATTAGAGATTTCCATAATCCGAAGGCGCCTCTAGGCGTAAGAACACTTGGCCTAGGCCAATGTAATGTATCAAACGGTTCCTGGCTAGGTTCTCAGGTTAACAGAGGAGGTGTTCAGTGGGTAGTCCTAAAGCATTGCGCGTCTGGGAGTCTCAGGGTGGAAACAGCCTTCATCTCCGTAACAAAAAAAAAATTACACCATGCTGTTCCGCTTATATCGCTTTCCATCCCATTTGAAGGTTCGATGTCCTGATGGCCTCAGAGTTTAAAGATGACATTTCAATTTTGGAAATAATGAAAATTAAATGTTTATTTAACTTTGTTAAGATGTTTTTTATTCTATAATAATATATATTTCCCAAATAACTATATAAAATTCATTTTAATACTATATGTTGTGGCGATGAGCACTGAGAGGCGACTAACTGCTTGCTTGACAGCTTAGAAGTAAAGGCCTGTTTACATAAGCTTCCTTAAGGGCCGATTAAACAATTTTAAATTTATGACTATTCTTAACACGCCTCCTTAAATTTAAAACCTACTTTCGTAGTACAAGAATCAAACAGAAACAATCAATTATAACACTCTGTTCAAAAAAAACTTCAGCTTTTCTCTAAAATATTCAAACTTATTTCTACCTAAAGACTTCGTGGATATATCGGCAATGTTTTCTTTAGAATCTATTTTTACTTTATCAATAATTCCGTTCAAATAATTTTCATTAACAAAATGATAATGTACTTCTATATATTTTGACTTCTTTGTAAAATTTCCCAAGTGACCAATATCAACTGCACCTAGATTGTCTTCAAAAACAGTAATAGGATTTTTTGGTTTTATACTTAAGTCTTCTAACAAATTTCTTAAACATAAAACTTCACTCACTGACTCAGATAGAGCTACATACTCAGCGCCTGTTGAAGATTTAGTTACACTACTTTGTTTCTTTGATATCCAATCAATTACATTGCCCTACATTCGAATCACATATCCAGTTGCAGATTTTCTATCGATAGGGTCTCCTGCCCAATCAGCATCAACAAAACGGTCTAATACATTACTATATAAATTCCTTTCAAAATTCAATTTTAAGTCTTTTGTTAAATAGAAGTTTGTTAAAATCCTTAATGCATACTTAAAGTGGGTTTGATCATAACAATTTGGAATCTACTTAAATAATTCACGCTATAGCAAATATCTGGCCTATCTGAGATCTCTCCTATTAAGGTCCTATACTTTATACCTTCACATAAATTATCAGCTAAATTACATTTCAAATTCTGCTCGATTGGAATAGCATACAGTTTCGCATTTTGTTATTCATATTTTTTAGCTAATGACTCAATGTAATTTTGTTGACTTAATGACATTTTTCCATTCCATTCAAATCTGCATGAATAGTTTCTAATATGACGTGAGCCCTATGTCTCTTATTTTCAAATGTTACATTATGCATTTTATTTTTGATACATGGACCACACTTCAAATAGGTCTTTTCTATATTTCCCGGTAAACCATCAACTAAATTTTCGTTACTCAAGCTATTTACATATTTAAAATTTACATGCCCGAGCATTCTATGCAATTTTTCTTTAGTTGTCATTTCGCATACTACTTTCTCTGAGCTATAATTGCCCTTCATTTTAACAATACATTGCATTATATATAGATTATTTACTTGATCTGTACTGGAATGAGCTCCCTTCTTGAGTTATAATTATCTTCTTGAGTTAATAATCTTTTCTTCCACATGGTATATCCTTGTCCATCAAATACCGGTAATTGTATTTTTGTTTCGTCACACATCTCTTTTTTTCTGATGTTATCTTTTCGTCAAAAAATCAAATTTTTTAGAAATATTACTTTGCTGCAGCTTCCAAAAATTTCTTTTGTAGTTTAGAAAACAATTCTTCTTCGTTAGCATATGATTGCTCAATTATTCTCGGACTGAATTTTACTTGCCATTCTGTCATTTGCACTTATCCACCACGTTTTCTTTTAGCATTTTATAATTCACTAATCATGACCGGGTTTGCCGCACAAATTAACCACGGCGTTGAATCGTCACACGAATCTAATCAACTACGCTCTGCTACCATGTTAAGATTTGTTTTATTCTATAATAATATATATTACACAAATAACTATATAAAATTCATTTTAAAACTAGATTTTGGGGCGATGAGCACTGAGAGGTGACTAACAGCTTGCTTGACAGCTTAGAAGTAAAGGCCTGTTTACATAAGCTTCTTAAGGGCCGATTATACAATTTTAAATTTATGACTATTCTTAACAAATTTATTTCGGAATGCTTCCAAATTTCTACTTTCTTGCCTAATGGTTGACATTACGTTTTCCACCCTGTAAAGTGGGCTTTTGTATGCAGATGTAGCATTTGTTTTTCAGCAATAGCTTTAAAGTTATGGGGAGCATTATTATTAATTAAAAACTATGTTGTGGCAAATCTATGATAATGATTTTACTGCCAATGATAAGCAAAGTTTTTGCGTGAATATTTTCTGTCTCATTTTTCGTTGTGGTCAGTACTCTCTTTCACTACCGATGATGTTATGGAAATTTTTGAATACTTTGATATATGCATGGGAAGAACTCTCGTAATTTCAGAGACGTTCTGAATAAGTTGGAGCAATCGGAATTGGCTAAGTTACCTGCGACAATAATTGATTTTCTGTAGATATTATTTGTGGCAACTGTGAAACCTGATTTTTTAAGTTTTCATGATCTGTACAAGTCTGGGTTAGTTCCACAGTGTTTAATTTAGTTGTTTAATTTAGTAAATTTACAAATTTAATTATTTTTGTTGCCGTCCGAATCCCTCGAAACAAATATAAAGACCAAATATCCATATTATCCATGTATTGAATTCGTCTCGACGAATTTGGACAGTAACGAATTTTTGGAAAATTCTGTTCAACTAATGCAACCTTCCATGTTTCTGTTTTCAAAATGAATTCTTTAGTTCTGATTTGAGGATTGTAAACACATTGGAAATCGAATTGTTTAACGTCCTTACGATGATGTATGAAGTCTCCTAGATCATGGTTTATTTGCTGAACACACTCTGTTCTCCATTCCGCTTCGCTTCTCTAAATCGGCTGCAGGATATGACGGTGCCTTCTGACGAGAAAAGTTAGCTGGAAACGGTGTGATAGATTTTCGCGACTTGATCAACACGTATTAACTATATTATGTTATTATATTTCAACCGTATCGCGGTTGAGCACCTAATTAATTTATATGCTTGGTAAATCATTTAGTTATAATTATGAAACAAAGTAGCAACTCGTACCACTTCTATTATCAAATTGACGTCGTTCTAAAGATTGCCTATACGTTTACAGTTGTTCTTATCCTCTGACCAATATGATATTGGAAGTGTTTTGGTAAGTAATGCTTTTATGATATAAGTTGAACATTATTTGAATATTTGAGCAGTTAGTTAGTACTTGTCTTTGTCGCTTGTCAGAAATACTTTAGTGACATATATTTTTGTACTGAAACTTGAGGGTCATCAGCTTAATTCGACATACTTTCGTGGTCATTCATTTATACTTTTGGTTTTGTTGGAGAATGAGCCTAATGAACTTTCGCGCGGCTTCACCCTCTGTTGCGACTTTTAAATAATTAAATCTACCAATAATTAAAAGAACTGTCCGGCTATCAACTGAGTTGAATGAACCGCGGAGTTTAATCTACTTTGCTGAATCTACATGAAATTTCGATATCGATCGTGTATGTAGTTGTTTAATAAATTTTCCTGCAAAATGGTAGAATTATCAAGATTTTCTTCAGACGTTGTTGTTGAAAATTTGCTGATGTACTTGCAAGATAAGAGCTGGATCCTCTGTACATCGGATTGAACTTTGCAGCGTCGATAGCATGATTGTGGTTGGAACAGCTGGTCGCTGAATGGTTTCTGCAGAATGGTCGAGCAGTAACGCATGGTGGTCGTGCGTGCCAATACACTTGGAATTTGACTTGTTTCGGGTGAGAAGCGAAGCAGAAATGGGGGGGGGGTAATCCAGGAACAAGCTGGCTATTGAAAATGCGCCATGATTAACAGTACATAGATACATACATACATAATAGATACAGTACATAGATACATAGATACATACATAAATTGAATAACCCCAATTGAAAACTGTTGAGCCATTTGTATACAATATTTTGAATCGCGGATGTCTCAATATTTTAAATTAAATTTAAATTTTGGATAGGTATATGTTTTTAATGCAATAGAAAACAAGCAAGACTGTTATAACAAAAAGTATGCTAAGTGTTGCAAAAAGAATGTAAGTATGATTTGGTCAAGTGTATTTTAATCGGTAATTTCCCGAAGATTTTCGATATTTGATAAAGGAACATAAGATAAAGGAACAAAGATTTTCAAGTGTTCGTTTATAGACCAATGATTTATCCACTTTCTCGTATTGAATGTCAAACGGGGTTTGATGCGTAGTTGAATGAATTTTATTGTTATAGTAATAACAAGCTAATTGAACTAGCTCCTGCCTGAGTTCTTTATGTTTTGAAGCTTTAAGCTTTCGAATTTGTTCATTGATAGTATTGTGGCAACGATTGATGTCCGCGTTGCTAGTGGGATTTCTGGGAGAGGTAAAGTGGTAATGGATCTTATGTTTATCTTAAAAGGATCTTACAGTCTTACTATCAAAATCATTTTCCATTATTATCTTGGATGGTTTACCAAATCTAGCCAAGAATTTTATCAAACATTTTTGATTTTTTTTCTTGTGTTGAAGATTAAGTATCTCGTCAGTGTAAAAGAACTTAGATTATCTATCAATTTTTGTAAAAAAATTTACATTATCATCCAGATCAACATCAACATGAATTATGTGATTGTTATTATTAGGGGTTTCCGTTAATGGTATACCAGGCTTTAGCGGGTGTCTGTCATATTTGGAAACATTGCAAATATTACAAATATTTATAAATGAAGTCAAAAGCCGGTTTAATTCACAATGAAATATTCTGTGCTTGATTTGGAGGAAGTTCCCTTGAATTCCGTGGTGGTTTGCAGAAATATGAATCGACTCAATCAACGTTTTACATTCCTAGTCTGTAACATCAGGGGGGTATGTTTTATGAATGGTTAATTTTATATCAGGATATAAAACTTTCATGGTGTTAAGCACTAGGTTTTTAAAGTTTCGAGATAATTTTCTATACAAACCATAAGAATCTTTGTGGTCTAGTTTTTGTTTGAGTAGTCCTATTAATATATTCCGCTTTATATATTCCTGTGAAATGTAAATATTTCTGTATTTATGGTAGGTTGAAGTATCAACGATTTATTCATTTGACAAAATGATTCTATTTCTAAATAGGTTAACAGGTTTATCTGAAATTTGGAAAATCTACCGTCATTGGTCTGATAGTTTTCACTTTCCACAATGCAGTCATTTTTTAGACGTGAGAGAGAGTCAGCAACGAGATTGTCTTTTCCTTCAACATAATTATCTCTGCATCTCTGCAATCGTGGGCTGATATGTTTGCCTTTATATTTTTGAGCTAGCCATTTCAATGGCTGATGATCCGTGTTAAGATTGAACTCTCGACAATAAAGGTAAATTCGAAACTTCTTTATAGCCCATATGATAGCCAAAAGCTCCTTTTCAATGGTTGCGTAATTAATAATCATGATTATTCAAGATTCGGGAGACATGCCAGATTGGATGTCTATTTTGGCTAAGGACTGCAGCAAGTGCAAAGATGGATGTATCTGTGGTAACTTCAAATGGAATGTCATTCTTCGCGTAGCTTAGTACAGGTGATTTAGACAATGCTTCCTTTAAAGCGTTAAAAGATGTTTGTTTAAAGGAAAAGGGAGTTTAGCATAGTTCTGTATAAAGCGTCTATAGTAAGCCTTGATTCCCAAAAAACTTTTAATTTGTTTTGTTGTTTTGGGTAATTGCAAATTAGTTATTTTTTTCTACTAATTTAAGATTGGGTTTAAGTTCCAAAGATGTCAGAATGTGCCCCAAGCATTACGCCTCCGATTTAAAAAACAAACTGCATTATTCCTCCTGCAATTTAAATCCGAATTGGTTTATTTTTTCAAAAATGGCTTTCAGGCATTTAAAATGTTCCTCAAATGTATTGCTGAATATCAGTATGTCGTCTAAATTCACAATACAAGATTGATTGATCAAATCATTAAGTACCTCGTTTATCATTCTTTGGAAAGCTGCTGGTGCGTTTTTCAAACCCAAGAGCTGTAATAGACTTTAACCCGCAAACGTCACGGCGACGAATGCAGGACGAGTCGGCCTCGCACCCACATCCGGACGTGAAGTCCTAATGCGACATTCCGAAAATTACTTTACTCTACGTTATCTTTTTCTTACTCGAACAAATTCCAAAAAAAAACGACAATAATGATTGCGCATCCTTTAATCGAAATCCCGTGGTGCCCGAAAATAAACGACGTTACTACAACTACTGCGAATTCTAAATTTTTACACGAAAAAAACCCGATCAATAGCCGGATTTACAAACTACGGCACCGCGGAACTCGAACCGGCGAAATACTTTTGTGGCCCTATACCTCCTGCGCTTACTTTGGCGCCATAACTTTCCTCCTGAAAACAAGATGTCTCAATATTTTAAATTAAATTTAAATTTTGGATATATGTTTTTAATGTAATAGAAAACAAGCAAGATTATTATAACAAAAATTATGGTAAGTGTTGCAAAAAGAATGTAAGTATGATTTGGTTTAGTGCATTTTAGTCGGTAATTTCTCGAAGATTTTCGATAATTGATAAACGAACCTTCTCCAACTTCAATTTAGAAGAAATGTTGGGAAAATCATGAATTGGATCAAGCGTCAATTTCGAGTCAAATTCCTTTACATAGTTAGTGTACAAGTGATTATCAATCAAGACTTCACAATTCGAAATTAGTCCTTTTTCGAATTATTCAACAGATGATACATTTTCACGATACATACATAAATATAAACGTATTTGTATATGGATAAATAAAATTTATAAAAAAAATATATATTTAAATAATATGCGTTAATAAAAAACTTATCTGCTAAGTGGATCGAAATGAAAAAGACAATCAGTAGGCTAAATTAAATAAGATGAAATGAAAATGGAATAAAGAGATCTTTAGACTCAATTAACAGTTGGACTTATCTGTACGTAGTATGCATAAAACGTTAGCTGCCCACCAATTCGATTCGTCTATACTTTTTCCTCAAATTAGATGCGGGACCCTTTTAGAGAATTGGGTGTAAACGTAAATTGGAACGCAATCATGGCATGTATCCAAAACAGCATCAAATGTGTCCAAGCAGCTTTGCCGCTGTGTAAAATGATCAGAATCGTTCCATGGTGACCACCCTCACGATCCTTATAACCTTTACGTTGTTGCGAGCTTTAATAGGCGGTTCACGTGTGACATATGACACGAGGAGATTCATAAGGCTATCTTCACAATCGGAGCATTGTTGAAAAGTTTTAAATAGAATCAGCAACAGCCAGTGGGTGTCTTAGCAGTTGTAGTATCGGTGATAGAAACATGCACCCGTTAACACAATGTAATAGTAGTTTGTGCATTTCGATGTGTAACCCCAAGCGTTTTTTGAGTCATCCCGAAAATGGGCTCTTTCTGGATATCCCACTATCCGATCTGGAAAATCCCGCCACACCGTATACGAGAAATCAAATTCATCCGGTAGATGCGCAAAGCTGCACCGACAATTATTTATTCGAAACTTTATTTGTTTTTCACTCTACCAGGCCTCGACAACTGAATTAAAATTCACGGTACTTGACTCGCCACCGAACATCCACTTCTCCCCTTCACGAACACGCACTCCTCCCCAAGATCAAAACCACTTGTTGGCAACGGGATCCCCCGCGTGTTCGTCGTGATGGTTTTTTCTTCCGCCAGCGTGATGCCCTGACGGCATTGCCATACTTGCATTTTGGATAAACATACAACTCTCAAGTGTGTCATCTTGGCGGAATAGCCACACATGAGAGGCGAATTACTACAGATCGTCCTGTTAAATTCATAATGCCCCATTGGCGTGCTAAAGGCAGTCTTTTGTTTGTCGGATTCCTCAATTGGAATCTGATGAAATCCCCGTGCGAGGTCCAGGGAAGTGAAAAATCAAGAATCAGCCAGCTTGCCGAGGATACTCTCGAAATTCTCTCTCGAGGATAGCGGTCATCTATTGTATGCTGATTCTACTTTCTATAGTCAACTACTAAGCGTCATTTTTCTTGCTTAGAGTTGTCCGTCTTTTTTGGTACTTAACACGAGGGTTGAACTGGTTGATATTTGAATTGTTCCATCCTAAAGCATATTTGAAATTTGACGAGAAATTTCTTTCTCGTGAACTTTTGGATGGATGTAAATCTTTGAAAAAATAGGCCTGTCGTTCTCTATATAGATTTAATGCGTAGTATTGAAGTTTAAATTCTCTTTTATGGGGTTTCCTTCCCAGTAGGAAATGTTCTTATTTGTATACGAAAATTTTGGCTATTGCAGAGATTCCCGAATTTCAGTGAAATATTTTTAAAAATTTCATCCGTATTCAGTTTTTCAAATTCTATATTAGTCTTATTCATTTTACCAGTTTGAGGTACATTACTCGGTATATGTACAGAAATATTTGTATTGGATTCATTTTGCTTCTGCCATGTTTTTGTTTTATAAATAAAAGTCAGTGTTTGGGAAGGGAAGTGGGTAATTAGGCCATCTTCCAAAAAACTTTGTTGTTGAACCTTCGAGGCCTTACAGTCAAATTTGTTGCCATTAGACCTGGTATCGTAAATGGTCTTGACAAAATCACTGCATTCACCTGATTTTTCAAAAGCCCCGTCATTTGAGACCGGTAGCATACACATAAAATTCTTACTTTTATTTGAATTCTCCGGTGCCCGAACAAAATCTCTACTTGAATTCTCTGATGCCCGAACAAAGCGTCTACTCGGATGATTCTCCGGTGTCCGCGCATAATTATTATACATAATACATAACATTTCACTTAATGATGTACAATTTTTGCCTTAAATATTAAAACCTAAATTTATTGGAAGAAGTTTAAAAAAATTTTTCATTGTTTCTTTCATTTCAATCATTTTTTCTGTTTATTAAAAGCTGGAGAAAATATTTCGTCCTTTCATTCATCACACAAATAGAATGTTGTATTTAGTTTTGTGGAAATGGGATTCACTTACATTTTCTAATTCGATGATTAGGCTTTGAAAAGTCTGCTGGATCCCGAAATGGCACAGCAAAGGATGTCGAAGATTCTCCCAAGAGTCCAGATTCCACAATTTGTAGAGGATTGTCGCTGCTCTTCCTCGCAGTGACCGGATTACATGCTGGTATGCATCGTGGTAGATTTTGTCGCCAAATCTTGCTGCTTCAGTCAAAACGTTTTCCGCTGAATGCATCCACAAGTACAAGACAATTTTGTTGTTCGTAGCATCGGGAAGTTTCGAGCTTCATCCCTTAACTACTGCGAAAGCTGCTTTTGAGGCACGATTTCAGATGAGAACCATTTAAAGGGTGGAGGGTTGCTGGAAGTTGTATTCTCGGAAATGGTGTTTGCCACGCTTGGCTCCATTGAATTTGAGTCCATTTGGTCTGACTTCGCTATAACGTATTTATTAATTATTTCCAGTTTTGACTGCACGTTTACACTTTTCGCGTATGTTCGGTTATATCGGCTGCGCCAGTAATGGTTTTGTACAATACGTTAATACAAACACACACATATAAGATACAACTTTTATTATTTCAATATTACACCCGTGTTCCACTGTGGTCTCACTAATCTATAATCACTAATCACTAATCTCAGTGATCTTTTATTCTAACTTTTGATATCTCGAAGCCGCGAATTATCAGTGTTTCATTTGTTTTCTAGCAATCTGACACGTTGACAATTTTTAGCTTTGCAATTTTATCGCGAATGTTTTCTATTTGATGCGGATTAAGTTTGGGATGATTTTTAATTGTTGCGGATCAAGTTTCGCGTTGCTTATTTGTGAATTAATGTTCGAGTTATCGTCATCCGAGTGCTGACATATCGCAATCGAATGTATATTCTCTGCATCCGTAAGCTGATACATAACTATATGGTTTAGTCTGAATTCTAAGTTTATCCCGGTGTCATATGATTAGGGTGCATCTGCCCTGGTCATTTTGGAAAATATTGTACCGTGAGAAATGAAGTGTTTGTATTATTGACCGATGAGTTTTGCTGATGAGTGACGAATCTGGTGATTCATGATGTACCAGCATGTGTAGTACGGCTAAATATAATTATTTATATTTAGCGGTTGAAACCTTAATTTACGGCTCTCCAGTGACACAGAGACTGCAGTTGGACGATGAATCTGCTTTCTTATTTTGGAACATATGTTGCAAACGTTGTCTTGAATTCGCGGGCTTTTATTAGGAGAGGTGGGAAGGAGATTCGGAACATGTTCAGAGTTTCTCGAGTAATGAGATTCTGGGGGTTTTACCCTAATACCTTTCTCGCCGTTCATGAAAATTGCTGTAGAAAGTTTTGGTTTGCGTTAATTGCTGAGGAATTGTTCATCACCGGGGCATACGTGCCTCTGTGCCCTGGCAAGTTGTTTGTGGGTAGTTCAAGGTTATTGGGGAAACTCTCAATTTTACTGAAAATTGAGCTTACGGCTCCAAGTTGTAAGCCTCTGCATGTGAGTTCTGACTGACCAGGTGGTGTTGCTGTTTATTTAATTCTTTTTTGAACTAGAAATTCAATAAAGTCAAACTAGAATTAGGCAATTCATGTAAAATAATTTCTTTTATTTTTTGCCGCGTGCATACACTGTTTTGCTTCTCCGTTTTGCCAAAAATCAATTCTTATGAAACTGTGCCTATGAGTACACTAACCGGGATCGTGCGCACGATCAGGAACCTCACTGGTCGCAAAATTTTGTATAAAAGTCTACCATTTTGCATGGCCTTATGTGGATCCTGTTCCAAAACATTGAAAATTCCGTACGAATACTGCGTCACCAAAGCCTTGATACACAAAACTTTTCATACTAAAATGCTATCTACACAATTTTTTTTAATACAAAATTTAACACATACTTAATCACATAAAAGGAATGTTGCGACCACAGCTGCTTCTATATTTTTCTACGTAGCAATGGACGGTTATTGACGTCATTCCTTGTTCGTTATCCCATTTTCACCTTTTCCTCCCACCGATCATTTCCCATTTCACCTTTTTTCCACAATATTCATCCAAATATCCACTCCAAATAGTTGGTACACAATCCAATATATTCGAATTTCGTATAATTCAAATATGCTGGATTCTACCAACAACAATCGCTGCATTTAATCACCCGACGTAATTTCAATAGACGTACCTGTACGTTAAGATTGCGAGAGGTGGCGGTAGGACAAAAGAGTTTTTTTCTGGAATGTAAAACTAAGAAATAGTGAATTTCGAATTTGAAGAAAAGGGGAGAAAGGCTGTTTTCTTAAAATAAAAAGTGAATTTTGAACTTTAAAGTGCGCCCTAACTAAGTCTCAATTTCACCTTGTGATGAGTTCTAGAAGTCTCGGCAACATTGAAAAAGACAAAACAAAGTATATATAAAAAAGAAAATAAAACACACTTTTAACACCACGATTGCGTGAGAAATTCAAAACAAAAGGGTATCAAATATATCCACGAATCATCAGGCACAGCAATAGGAAAGGACGGATAAAATCTAATGTTTGCTAAAAAAGGAAATAACTAGACAAGCAAGTGTTGGAAGTTCTAATTGGAAAAATAAAAAAAATTAAATTTGAATCGAAATTAAATGGAAATATCAACTGAGATTTTTTTTCTCAAATGCATGTAAAGCGTGCCCGATCGGGTTACGTGGTGATTTTTTATGTTTTCTTTTCTGTAGTAAATAATTTATGCTGAACTGCTAAGTTACGCGTTTTATTACATTTTTCTAGGCATTTCTCCTTTGCTTCCTCTCCCTCTCCCCTTACTGTGATGGTTGTGTCTTAGCTCTAGGTGGCCCAGCACGGGCAGTGATCTTCCCCACGCGAACGCCGAGAGACTGAACGCAGCCGGCCTCAATAAGCCACCTGGGGACCCAAAGATCACTGCCAAAGAAATGTCTGCTTCCGCGGCAGCCGTGGTTTGCAACAGAAAACGGATTTGCTAGAATAAAAATCTTCAATAAAATCATTTTATTAAAACAAACAAAGATGAAGAATTGTAAGTATGCCCAATAGGTACTGTAAAAATCAATACTAGGGCTACGAAATTTCTACATATCTGAAAGAATTTTCTGTATCAAGTCCAACATGTGGATAGTGATCAGTTTTAATTGAGATTATTTTAGATAAAAGAATTTACAACACATAGCTGCCAGTACACACTGGAAAAACTACCTTCTATGTATATGACATCTTTTGCAATTATAATGCAATTAGAATATTAAAGCAATTAAAATGGAAATTGGAGTATTACAATACCAATAAAGAAGTGGGCATGTGTCATATGTTCTCTAAGTTTCAATAAAAATGGCGCATCTTTATATAAGTAGCAAGCTGCTAAGCAGCTACAACAAGAAATAAAAAATATATGTATAAATATATGTAGATAAGACATATATGTATATACTTATACATATGTCTTATATGCTAGCTACTTAGCAAACAAACCGTAACAATCTAGTTTCGAACTTTTCTTTAGCCAGATCGTTTGGCGGGCTCTTTGATATGATCCATTAAAAGATCGAAGCATTGGAATAATACTTTCGATAGATAGAGATAATTCGGTAATGTTGAGTGTCAAAGATATAAGGATATCTTTGATGTTGCGGATCAATGCATCGAAGCAATAGGGGCTCGTAGATTCGCTTCGATTTTTTCGAAAAGTCAGTGACGCTGCTCAAATTGTCGTTAACTTTATTCATCCTTCAAATAAATTCGGCCATACTCTTGACAGTTTCCACTTCTCTACTACTCTGCCGAAAAAATTCTTATTCCACCGCATCTGAGATGAGTACAGAAACAAAGTTACATAAGAACCACTTATCATTACCCATATATTCAACTTTATACAGAAAATTCTTTTAAAGATGTCGAACCTAAGGGGATCTTCCTAGCCCTGCTATCGATTTTAATACAAACAGTAGGGCATTCTTACAATGATTAACTCTGTAAGTTTGTATAACCAATAGTTTTCATTTCATGTAGTCAGAATCATTTTACTGAAGAGCTTTGTTTACGCTGCTACTACCAAATGATAAATTTTTCTACTGCGAAAGGCTTTAAATAAGCTCCATTTTGAATTTCATTGAAGATTTCAACAAATCCTGCCATATCAAGGCTTGTGGACTTGTTTTTATACCATAATTACAGTACATCTTAACTCAATAACGTCTGAGAATATTAAACATTAAATTATTAGTAATTAGGCCGCCACAGTAAACTGGTTAAGAAAATTTAAATGATCTACAAAGAATTTATGCATGAACTTTGAAAACTCATTACGCCATTTCAATCCACACTTTCTTCTTTATAGCGACGAAAATAAAGTGTAATGATCGATGTCAAACGTTTTTGAATCATAATTTTTAAAAACATTTTGAATGAAAAGATATTCTCTTTTTTAATAAAATGAAAATGAATTTACACCATCAGAATCCATTCTAAATATTATCTAATTTATTGTTCATATTTATCTTGAACTAATCGTACTAAGTAATCAAATAATCTTACCCAGTAAAGGATGTGAAAAATCTGAATTCACTCATAAATAAT
Source organism: Stratiomys singularior (assembly GCA_954870665.1). Classification (NCBI taxonomy): domain Eukaryota; kingdom Metazoa; phylum Arthropoda; class Insecta; order Diptera; family Stratiomyidae; genus Stratiomys; species Stratiomys singularior. The sequence continues at coordinate 85,666,344 of OX940878.1, read as the reverse complement.
TTTAACCCAATATAATAATAATATAATATGATATCATATTATATCAGCATCGTGTTGAAATATATTCACATTACATACATCAACATTACATACATCCATTCTATTTTGAAGATTTTAGGAACCATACGCGTTGTATGACGACGATGAAATAGATTTCCCGCGCAGCTTTTAAATTTCCTTCTGAGACTGTGGTTAAGGAACAAGAAAACTCATCTAAAATATTAACTGGCGACAACAACGCTACCAAAGCTTGAACCCTCCATCCACCCCCAACGTGAAGTTATCTCGAATGTTTGATCTCGAACATGACACCACTATATGTAGAAACATATTGATGGAACCTTCAAGATATCAATTTAAATAAATTATATTGATCTACAGGGGTTGCTTCACATTGAGTAATTAGCTTCCTTGCGTTTATTCTTCCTTTGAATTTCTATACTTAGTGGCACCACATCGCTGGTGTATTGCCACGATTGATGCCGCTGCAATTTTTAGAAATATCCAAAAAAAAATTGCCCTCAGCAATTGAGGCTTCGGTCAAAGCGCACTGTATGACAGTGCTTTCATAGAACGTTGACATACTTTTCTCACAAAGGAAAAACGAAACTTGATCAATTGTAGCGACGTTACATTTTTGACAGCTTCAGCTTGAAATGCATCAAATATTCAGTGTGAATAATGTGCGAGGAAGAAAAATTGAGTGCACGGACGAATTCATGCCGTCAGCCTGACGGCGTTTGATTCATCATACCCGTCGCAGGAAAGGAATGATGACTGAAAATGTTGCGTGCTTTTAATAGTCTAGTTTATTTGAGCAGATGAAAGCATAGATAGGTAATTGACTATCTTCCTACTAATCTAACTACTTCATGTTTCATCGTTATCTCAGTGTTTTTGCGCCATTAGAATTTTTTTTAAATCAATAGTACTTTTCCGAAAAACGCAAATAAATTTAGTTTCGATAAAACATATATATATTTCGGATATGAGAGTTCCTCCTTCTTCAGTGTTTGTTATTGATATGGATTGGTTACAAAGATTTAGGGATTATACAATACCCTTATATTTATATTTGTTTGATTCATGGTTACCTAAAGATGTTCTCTCGCTTTTCCCTTTATGTAATTTTTGTGGTTTTTTTTTAGATGTCCCAACACGTGCAGTGAATTTCCCCGTAAGAACAGACAGCCAGAAGACAGACTGTGTTTAGCCGGCCTCATTGAGCCACCTAGGGGACCCATAGATCACTGCATCGTAAATTTCTGCGACCGTGGCCGCGTGGTTTGCAACAAATTAATCAGAAGTTCGTTTTGGTGTTGCCGCAGGCCAAAATTAACTCTGGGTAGGTTGGGTCCGCCGGGCCTTGCTTTCGCAAGAATCGCTGATGAAGATCGAACGATCACGGTCGAAAATCGATTCCGCAAGGTAAATAAAAAAAACATAAAATTAAAAGGAAGGTTTCTTTATTTCTAGCACAAAAAAATTTTATGAAGATGGAAGCAATTACAAATACAAAGAATCCTTCTACAAAGAAAGAGATACCTTAAGTTCAACAAGCACGGTACGACAAGTAAACAAAATAACTACGGAAAAAGCAATTTAAAGCAAAATGTATCGTTATCCGCAGAAACACGATGAAGAAATTGAATGACAAATAACACAAATGTTAAAAGTAATATCATTAGGAAAAATAACTCCACATATAAACCACATGTAGTAATGGCAGCAAAGAAAATCGATAATTCTAGAAAACAGAAATGGAGACAGCAATCAATAATAGGAGACTCAACGCGTAAACTATTGATTATTTATTAACTATTAATTAATTATTATTTATTAACAATTATGGACTTAATCCTTCGTTTTATATCCTATAAAATTATGAATGAAAAAATATAATTAGCATAATTAATTGTTAATGCACTTGATAATGCTGACTAGTTCATTGAAACGCGTCGTACGATAAAAAAAGAAAATATATTGATCTAATAACAGCAAACTAATTGTTTTTTAAAAAATTTCCAGAACCATTGTGTCACGGTGCACGCAATGCTTTTTTTGAGAAATATCCCAAATAATTTACTCATATACTGTCGGCAAATGAAACTTGGGTTAAAGAGGGCTGGATGATATTATTTTCATACAACGTTGGCTTATGAGCGTTGTTTTTTTTTTTTTTTTTTTGAAAGAGAAAAGCTAAACTTTTTCAATAATAGCAACGTACTTCAATAAAATCAGCTTGCACATCATCATATGCCGTGTGTGAATATTGTTTGAGAAAGAGAAATTGAGTTGATGGGCCAATTAATGGCACTTCGTGGAATGAAATTACGCTTAAAAATGGCTGCATGCTTTGAGTAATGCAGTTTATTTGAAGCAAATTGTAATAACTTTCTTAGAAAAGAAAATTTATGTGTGTTTGGAGATTTGTTGTTGTTTAGCGGAAAATATTGAATAGAAGTGAATACACTGGATAAGTGTGCCTTGATGTAAATTTTCGCTAAGGAGACGAGTTTACATTATTAATGAAAATTTTGGATGGTATAATCTATAATTGATTTGAATAGAACATTCTACTGAAATTAATAAAGATTATTTCGGGAATGGAGAGTTAGGGGCATTTAGAAATGCATTATCGGGCATCATTAACAACTTCCTTATTATTTAAAAAAATATTTTTTTTTCTTTTTTATGCACCAGTAGACAAATTTCGAGCGTACAACATGTTATTTGTATCTTTAAATTTGTTTAGCTTTGAAATTATCATAGTTTTCGTATGAATAAGATGTCGGAAAATGAGTTATGATATATGTGTATTTGGGTGTATGAAAGGGATAGTACTAGTCCTTATCACAACGTTAACACTTTAAGTTGATTGTATCAAATATTTGAAAGAAAATCTACTGAAGATTTTCGTGTGTATTCTTTTCATAAGTAATAAGTAAATAAGAAATAAGTAATGACTACAGAATCTGAAATTTGAATAACATACAATTATAATAACAACTACAATATAAAAAGAATAACGATAAAGTAGTAACTTTCTTCAAATTAAAGTATTTTATCAATACGAACTCTTGAAAATATTTCATCAAACCTATATTAAGCATTATCATAACAATCTAATCTGCATGCGAGTAGGTTAAACTCGGCTCTTTTCTAAGCATTTTTGAAATAGCACGTGACTGCAGAGCTAAAATTTGAGCAGTCCTTACTCGAGCTGTAGGAAATTTCAATTTGTATTTGAATGTTTTAATATTAGAGCTGTAGATCTAATATTGACGATTGAAAAACACTAAAAAACTTGAAATTCGAACATCTTCCAGCCCTTGGAAGATATGTGCATTTCCAAGGCCTGCCAACGGAAATATTTACGCTTGCTTGAACAAAAAGTTCACGACATGTCAATTAAGAAAGACATTGTGTTTTACTTTGTGCAGAAATTTTACTTAAATCCGAATTGGAATATAACTCCGAAGAAAATGTTATTAATGGCTTAAACAAGAGGCGGACTGTTAAAATGTCATAATGTAAACTAGTTCCTACATAGATATAAAATTCGGTGTTAGCTCAAGCGATGTAGATAACCTGGTTTCTATAATAAACACAACCATTTGTAAAATCTTGTAAGTTTGCCACCAGTGTTCAGTAAATTAACTTCAACTTACAAAATTCGCAGCATAATAAAATGAGCACACAACAGTATCTCATTACCTCGGAAATTAATGAAGGTCTTATCGAAAATATGATTTCACTGCTTCGAAATTTTAAACGATCATGACAATGGACCCCTCTATGGATCTACAAATGCCCCAAACCTGCCGATATATTGTGTAGTAACTTCATATCAATAATATTTCTAAAAGTCTTGCGGGCCAAGCCTACAAGCTACTCTGATAGCCAATCTGAAACCTAATACGATCCCAAATAAAGTTGGCAGTGGCAATGCAATCACAGTGTAATTGGTTTAAAATTTAATTTTAAAAACAAATTAAAAAAAAAAATTTTTTAATTTTTAAATTAAAAATAAAATTAAGTTGAAAATATTCATTCCATTTCATTCAAACAAAATCCTCCGCAAGTGTGATAAAACTCAAAGAGCTTATTATTTTCGGGGGCTTGAAGGAACCACTCCTTCTCTAATGCTTTCCATTCAAAGTCAAATTTTCTTTCAATTAGTCTTGTCCTTTTTTTGAACAAGATGAAAGAATTGCATTTCCCACGTAGCTTTCACATTTCCTTCTGGAAAACGAGTTCTCGATAGAATATACCCATTTAAAACATTAACCGGTGACAAGAGGGCCGCTAGAGCTTAAGTCCGCCCAATGTGAAGTTATTTTGATCTTCACCATGGCACTTCTATGTATAGAAACACAATACCTATAGCCAACTCAGAAAATAAATAATTACTAATAAACCATACACATATTGTAAAATTAGGTAATGATACCTAATAATGATGATTAGGTAATGATATTGTATATACATACAATAACGAAATATACATCCAAGAATTAAAACCTTGAAAAATTTGCATGTATAAAATTGCACCTGTGCCTTTCTTAAAAACAAAGGAAGCAAAGTATTTATATGCAAATGTTTAGTTCTTGTCAATCTAGAAAAATCAACAGGCAAATTCCTAATAATTTTTAATAATTATGAAAACACAATGAAAAATAAACAATGTACAAATTCAATAAAACAATACAAAGCCAAATAAATTTGTCAGGTTCACACACGGATTTAATTTCTCAACTAACGTCTGCAGAATTAGAAAAAAAAAACCGATCAAAACTTACAAACATAGAAGAATTAAAATACAATAAATCAATCCATACATATACAGAAATAATTATAACAATAACTATAATATTCAAGTTGATGGGACTTTTCTTTAATTTTAAATTCATAATAAATCATTTAAATTTGAAATTTTCAATTCAGTACCCTCGGTGGCCTTTTACGAAGAACATATATATCCAAAGATATTATTAAATACTCACCGATCGCAGTTTTGAGAATCAGACCCTATATAAGGTTCTAAAACAATAGCTTAAGAATTATTATCGTTGTCACTCTCGATTCATCCGGTGGACATGTATGTTCGATTTCTTTAACGCTTGAAGTCAAGACAGAACTCATAAGTTTGATAATAATGTTATTACCACATTGCACTAGCTAACAGACGAACATTTGGAGACAGGTAATTTCGACTAAACGACTGTTGAACTAGCTACGGAGGTTATTAGTAATTCTGTTTAAGCAGCCAATTTTAGCTGAATATCTCGTGCATTAATCAAGCTCTTATCGAAAGTATAATTTCAATGTTTCGAACTTTTCTAGAATCATACGAAAGGAATCCAACCGCCGATAGGTTATATAAACACTTGGAACAAATCATATTTCATTATGTCCCCCTGTCTGAGTCTACAAGCTACTCGGATAGCTCAACTGAAACCTTATTGGGTTCACATTCAACTACTGGGTCTTCAATTGACGATGAATCAGTTCTCCTAGATAGTAATAAAGATATATTGTTGTCAATTTAATTACCCAAAGTAACTAGGAAAGCTTGGAAATGAATCAAGTGGAAAGGAACGTAGCTCATATATGATCCATGACATTCCATCTAATGTTAAAAGATACGCTTTAGGTAATGATTAAAACGTTTGAATGTAAAGGTGACAGTTTACTTAGAGGTTAAGCTGTCGTAGCTTTCATAGAATTTGGAGAGATTTTTATATAAGAATACAGTCCGCTGAATAAAATTTTGGATGGTATTCAGACCCATTTCAAATGTTGGATCGCTTGCTTTTTACAATTGTAATTTTATCCAATATAAATTTCTCTTTGGTATACATGTACGTCCTGCACCTCATTAGCGAAAGCGCTACTGGGTCTCATTGGGGTATACTAAAGGGGCGGCAAACTTTCATTTCCCATAAAAACCGGTGAAGCCGCTTGTTACATATAAATTATTCGTATACGTATACGATAATTTTCGAAAGCTTTCCCAAATTTTAGCTAAGAGCTTTTTGAAGAGTGTAAACGGTAAAGCTCATGGAAATTAATTTCGAAATCAGAAACCATCATCAAATTTTGCCTTTTTAAATGCATAATGTTGATTCTATTTTCACCTAGAAATAGAATAGAATTGAAGTTTAATAAATTCAAAACGCCGTGGAAGTGCAAGTTTTGTGAAGAAACACAGCCGGAAGGAAGAGACAACCGGCGAGCTTCTCATTTCAGGTAAGTTTATACCATGGTAAATTAAATTGTTCCATATTTTTTTGTTTTTTTAAAGTGCACCAGTGTTTTGAAAAAACCAAATAGTGAAACGTGAAGTTTTTTATGTGGTGGATTAGTGATAGCAAAATAAAGACCTCATTCTGACAGTTAGTGCTTGTTTCCAAGGAAAATGTGTTCGATGGACGATACACCGCCATTAACGGTGACGGTAAAAAATTTAAGATAAAAATTTTTTTTTGATTAGAACTATCCTTTATTTCTAATTTGTTTTCTTTTATATTAATAGCATTTGGAGTGAGAAAAGACCGCATGCGTTGACGTTGTACACGGAAAGAAAAACGTGATGCCGGAACAGGTTAGAGTTCGTGACCTGAAGGCGGCATCAGTTGCTGGAGTGACAGAGGAGTGCTGCGATATGAGACTGACGGCGCGCAGAATTTTAAAAATATGGAATATTTTACATTCCGCCCGCCATCAACAACAGAGTTGTTGATTATTTGGAGTGTTTTCTTGAGTGCTGCGGCCGGAAGTGTCGTCTGCCGTCTACTGAGTTGGAGTGGTGATGACTGGGAGTGGTACCAGTTTGGCTACCGTCCTGGTGAGTATCGTGGTTGCAGTTTCGAGGGTAGCAACCGGAACAAGATCGTCCTTCCCAGGTTTAAGATCAATAACCCGTGCCAATGGCCATTTGGAGGGGGGAAATCGTTCATCACTGATGAACACCAGCGAGTTGACGTGAATATCGTCTCGTTCATAGAACCACTTTGTTGAAGTGAGGAGTTTCTGGAGATAATATCGTGACCATCGCTCCCAGAACTGTTGAGTGCGTTGTTGAACTAACTGCCAGCGATTCAACCGAGTGATATGAGTGTCTGTGAGAGATGGTTCTGGTAGCGACGTCAGTTCTGATCCAGTGAGGAAGTATCCAGGTGTGAGAGCAGATAGATCGTCAGGGTCATCGCTCAGAGGTTCGAGTGGTCTTGAGTTTAGGAGTGCTTCTATCTGAGTGAGGAGTGTAGTGAGTTCTTCGAAGGTTAGAGTGTGATCCTTGATGACTCTGTTGAGATGATATTTGATCGATTTAACCACCGATTCCCATTTGCCACCCATATGTGGAGCAGCAGGTGGATTAAATGACCATTGAGTGCCACTGTCGATAATGAATTTTGAGATGATCTCGTGCTCATGAGTGTATTGAGTGAAGAGCCGCTTGATTTCAGCATCTGCTCCAACAAAGTTTTTGCCGCAATCGGAGTATAGAGTGTGAGTAATGCCACGCCGTGAGATGAATCTTCGATATGCAGTGATGAATGAGTCTGTAGTGCAGTCACCAACTAGCTCAAGGTGCACTACAGATGATGCCATGCACACAAAAACACAAATCCAGGCTTTGGCTGTTTTTGCACCTCGTCCTTTCCATGTTCTGACGAGTAGAGGCCCGGCATAGTCCACTCCAGTATGGGTAAAGGCTCTGGAGGAAATGACTCGAGCTTGAGGTAGTTGGCCCATTAATTGCTGAGCTCGTTCACCTCGTTGACGAGCACAATTAACACAAGAGAGAATGAAAGACTTGACTGATTGTCTACCACCAATTATCCAGTATTTTTGTCTGAGAGTTGCTAGAGTGAGTTGTACACCTCCGTTTCGAGTCACTCTCGTCGATGAGTGTCTTCGATAATGAGTTGAGTGAATGGTGAGTGTTTTGGCAAATTGCAGGATGTTTGCCTTCAGGATCGAGTGTTGATTGCTGTAGCCAACCACGAAGTCTTAGAATTTCGTCTTCAAAGATTTGTGGTGTCAGGCGAGTGAGTGCATTGTTTGGTGGGAGTTTGAGATTGCTAGATAGGAGTTTGAGTTCATAGGAAAAGTAAGCTGCCTGCGTACACTTTACCCAATATAGTCGTGTTGTTTCTAAGTCTGTTGGAGTGATGACATATTGAGTTCGAGATTCTTTTCTCATGAGTTTTGTGGCTTTGATTATTATGGCAGTTATACGAAGGAGTTTTTGGAGTGTGGAGAACTTGGTGATAATTTTCCATTGAGTTGGAGTTTGAGTAGTTGCAACTAAAGAGTGTCCAGGCTTAGCCTCGAGAGCTTCAGTTGAGTGGTATATTTTCTGGCCAGTTTTTTTCAGACTTAGTTAGCCAAGTGGGTCCCGACCACCATAGGCTATGTGACGTGAGTTGTGCAGGAGTGACGCCTCGAGATGCACAGTCAGCAGGATTGTCTTTGCCCGGAATATTGCGGCAGTGTGCATTAGGCACAAGATCTTTGATTTGCAAGACTCTGTTCTGGACAAATTCCTTCCATCTGTCTGGCCAAGTGTTGATCCATGGGAGTGCGACTGCTGAGTCCGTCCACAAATATGTCTGTTGTATGTTCACTTGTAGAGTAGCTTGAACATACTGAGTGAGTTTGGCGAGCATGTGGCCAGCTACTAGCTCTAGCCGTGGGATCGTGAGTTTCTTGAGAGGTGCGACTTTTGTCTTTGCACAAAGGAGTGCGACCTTGGGCCCTGTGGACGGTGAGTGTGTTTTGATATAGAGTGTTGCAGCCATGGCGTATTGAGATGCATCAGAGAAGCCATGGAGTTCACAGTGTGAAGTGCTGGTTGAATTTATCCATCGAGGAAGAGTGATTTGATTGAGTGTTGTTAGGTCATCTCTGATGTTGTGCCACTTGGTGGCGAGTTGTAGTGGTATTTGTTCATCCCAACTCAAGTTGAGAAGCCACAGCTCCTGCAAAAGCATCTTTGCTCTAACTGTTGCTGGAGAAACAAATCCTAGTGGATCAAATATCTGAGCTACTTCAGATAAGATGAGGCGTTTAGTGAGTTTCGATCCTGAGTTCTGAACTTTGGATGAGAATGTGAATGTGTCGTTGAGTGGATTTCAATTAAGTCCGAGGATTTTGGTACTGCAGTCTTCAAAAGAGATTGGAGTGGAGTTCGTTTCAGATTTGAGAATGTTCTGTAGGAGTGTTAAGTCGTTAGAGTGCCATTTGGCGAGTGGAAAACCGCCCACCGTGCAGATGTCAATGAGTTCATTAGCAACAAGAGTGAGTTGTTCAGGAGTGTCTGCTTCTCCAAAAATATCATCAACATATCTTCCTTTTGTGATAGCTTGAGCAGCAAGAGGGAAGTGTTGACCTTCATTCTCTACTAGTTGCAAGAGGACACGGATAGCTAGATATGGAGCTGATCTAATGCCGTAGGTGAGAGTAGTGAGTTGAAACGGAGTGATGGTGTCTTGATTGTCGAGCTATAAAATTTTTTGTAGATTTATTCGTCTGGGTGTACCATAATCTGCCTGTATTTTATCTCCAGTGTGAGTGATGTCGTTAAGTGAGACTCCTGTGGATGTAGGGAATGAGCCATTGAATACTACTCTAAGTTTGGTAGTGGTGCTGCTGGGTCTTAAAACCCCATGATGAGGCAAGACGTATGGAGTGTCAGCTGATATTGAGTTTATTGCCTTCACCATGTGACCTAGTTGTTCGTATTCCGTCATAAATTGAGTGTAGAGTGTCATCAGGTCTGGATTTTTGTCCAGACGTCGTAATAATCGCTGAAGAGAGTGATAGGCTGGTGGGTAGGAGTCACCTAGAGTGCGAGCTGGAGATTTGAGTGGGATTGTGACAATGTATCGGCCCGAAAAGTGTCGTTGATGTGTAGATTTGAAATGTTGTTCACATTCTTGATCTGCCAGGTTGCGTGGAGTTGTATGATGGATTGGAATCTCCTCTTGGACCCAGAATTTAGTTAATAATTCCTGAATCGCACTGTCAGATTGAGTGAGTGTGGAGTGTAGCGTGTTGTGAAGGACGCCAGTGGATTCATGATGGATTGGGCCAAGTATTAGCCAACCAAATATTGACAGTTGAGCTATTGGAGAGTCTGGAGTGTGAGAAATGATGTTTGGCTTGATGATCTGCCCATAATAATCAGCTCCAATTATGATATCAATAGGCTGAGGTATCAAGCATGTGGGATCTGCTAGTTGCAGTCCTTGGAGATGCGGCCAATCGCCGTGTTGAGTATTGAACGATGGTAACATGAGTGTAAGTGCTTGAAGAGAGTGAGCTTGAATTGTTAACTCATCATCTGACGTGAGTGACTTGAGTGTACACTGCACAAGGCATGTAGATTTCAATGGAGTGCTGGCACCAATGCCAGAGATCATGGTTGAAGAATAATATTTCTTCAGATTGAGTGCTCGAACTAGCGAGGTTGAGATGAGAGTTATTTCAGACCCAGGATCTACTAATATCCTGATTCTGTGAGTAGTCAGATCATTAGATATGTCGACGAGCGCTGTTGCTAATACAGATGAAGTGATTTCGAGTCTGGGACTCGTTGATGAGTGAAGGGAGTGCTTCGTTGGAGCCTCCAGGCTCTGATGAGGTGCTGATGTTGATTGTAGAGGCGCTTGGACTTCAGAACTACCAGATATTACCTTTAACCCTCCTGGAACCGAAGTACCATGTGCTAAGGTCATACCACTGTTAAACCCATTCGTCACAAGCCCTGTTCCAGTCAGTGGAGTATCTGAAGCTGTCGAACAGTGAGTTGAGGAGATGTTGAGTGCTGAGTGTTGAGTGTAGAAGACTGCGCCGAGTTCCTAGCGTGAGTGTGAGCTTGAACCAGGAGTGTTGGAGTGCACCCGTTGGGTGATTTCATCATGAAGACGTGTGTGATGACGTTGCTTGCAAGTGCGGCAGGAATATTTGCTCCTGCAGGAGTGAGTATTGTGCCTGCCAAAGCAGTTTACGCACAATCGCTTTGTTCGTGCAAGCTTGAGTTGATCAGCAGGTGAGACTAAGCGAAAATCATCACCCTCAGCTGTGAAATGACAAAGATCCTCTGTTGTTGTTGAGGAGGCTGCTGCGGTTGTTGGACAACATGACTTGCCCGTGGCTGGCTTCTGGAGTGTGAGGGTTGAGTGCGAGATGAGTGTGAAGTGCTTGCTAGGTGTTTTTGGGCACCTTCAATGCTCTCGAGAGTCCTGATCCTGACAGAAATGAACTCAGTTAATTTCTTCAAGGTAGGAATCTCAGTGGAGTCTCCAATCGAGGTCTCCCATCGCTCCTTTGTGTCCTTGTCTAGTTTTCTAGACACGTGGTACACCAGGATACAGCCCCAGTTCTCGAAGGACTGATCCAAGAGCTCAATGCACTTGACTGCATTTCTCACTGTTGTGAGGAGACGTGACAGGTGTTCTGAGCGAGTGGGAGTTCGCTTGGCATCTGGAGTGTCCTGGAAGATGAGATCCAGTTGAGCAAAGATCAGTCGACGCTTATGTTCATAGCGAGTCGTCAACTCTCTTCAAACTGCTGCGAAGCCCGCTTCTGTTCACGGGAGTGTATTGATGAGTGCGTGGGCGTCACCTTCTGTATAGTGGAGAAGATATGCGAACATTTTTACTCCATCCATCCTCTTGTCTTTAATGATACGTGATGTAAAGGATTCTTTAAACTGTATCCATGATGCAAAATCGCCCTTGAATGGGGTGAGTGGAAGCTTCGGCAGGCTGGAGAACTGTGGAAATGCTGGAGTGAGTGGTTGAGTGCTAGCTGCTAGAGTTATAGTGGCAGCAGCGGCTTCGTGACGATTTGCTGCCTCCTTGAGAGTGCGTTTGATGCGTGCGAGAAGTAATTGAGCATCGGCATAGTTTGCTCCTTCTGATGCGTGGACGTAATAGGAGTGTCGATGAGCCGTGGATGGCCACGTGCTCTCAAGATATTCGTGAGCCTTCACAAATTCTTTATGCGTCTCCTTGATACGAGACTCGTAAACCGTTAACTCTTCTTCTGTCATTGTTGCTCCAAGTAGCCGTAGTGATGAGCAGAAGTTGTCAAGAAGATTTACCCTGCCCACTTGAGTGTTGGTCTTGTTTATCAAGTCACTGGGGATGACATTGGGTGAAGATGACCTGCTCGGCGCTCTGCATGTCCGCCAGAAGTGGCCTGTTGAGTGCTCGCGGAAGGTTGATCTTCGGGAGATGGAGAGAGTGCGGTTGGCGTTGCAAAACCTGCTGGCGATGTAACGTCACCGATGGAACGCTGATCTGCAGGTGGAGGAACTGTGAGTGTCAACGGTTGATTTGAAGGAGTGCTGTCGGTTTTTTTTGGCTCTGACATGATGATGCTGAGGCAATGATGTCACCAAAATGTCACAACCAATTTTCATAGAGTGTCACAAGTGTCAATAGCACCACATGAACTCACTTCACTGCATGAAATGTTCACTAGAATGAGTGTCACTGATCACAGCCACAGAGAAATGAGTGAGGAAATTACACTGACTCTGATTCACAATCGCAGTAAGAATAACGCGAAGTCTATTTATTTATCCTATTTATTTATCTATTTATTTATTTATTTACACGGAAAGAAAAACGTGATGCCGGAACAGGTTTGAGTTCGTGACCTGAAGGCGGCAGCAGTTGCTGGAGTGACTGAGGAGTGCTGCCATATGAGACTGACGGCGCGCAGAATTTTAAAAAGATGGAATATTTTACAGTGACATTAGAAATTTAATAACTTTTGCTTAAATTAGAGATATAATAGTATTAGTTTCATGGTTGATTATATTAAATCAGTATGTAGAATCCTTCGCAGTGGAGTTACGACTAAAACTTTATCATTTTAAATGAAATTTCTGTTTATTTGTCTGATCGGTTCATATGTTCGAATTCATTATTGATGTGGAATTTTTCTATTTATCCGCCGGCACCAGTGATACGGTAGAATATACCTAGTAAGCTTTATCGAGCTATTTGTAATGAAATAGCTATATGTAGTTTTAAGTTCCGCCTAATAGAATTAGTTTTTTCCAAAGCAGTCGGATTCACATATTGAGGCACATAATTTAACATCGAAAGATTATTGTTACATTTGAATCCTTATATTTTATTATATTTATAGTTATTTGAGTCAGGTAAGTTGTAAAATACATGAACATATTATTTCAATTTATATAAATACAAATGATAAGGCTTCATGTTCCCAATTTGTTTCATTATCATAAATACTTCTCAGTATTCTTCTCAATAGAGGAAAAATGTTCCATTTAATTTGATGTAATTTTCATTTACCTTACAGAATCGATTTTCGATCGTTCAGTTTTCATCAGTGATTATAGGCAAGTAAAAAATAAATAATATTATAAGGAAGATTTTTTCTCTATTTTCAGTAAAACTCTATATCAGTACTTATCAATTAAATCTGCAAGTAAGCGTTTTGGGTGATTGACATCTATTTGAAATTTCTTAACGTTGACCTTTTGTATGATAGATCATTCTCTGGATTATCCTTTTTTTTAGAAGAATAATGTATCAAACAAAACGTGGGACAAAATTAATGAAGCAGGGAAAAAGAGATTTGTCGCCGATTCCTTGGAACTAATTTCATCTTTTTTGTGGTCTTTCGATGTTTTTATTGATTGTGTAATGGATTTTAAACCCGCAATCGTCACGGCGACGAAAACAGGACGAGTCGGCCCCGCACCGACATCCGGACGTGAAGTCCTAGAGACATGGCAACGAGTTGTACCCGGAGGGTCAACGACTCGGCCACTCGGAAGTTACCTACGATGGTGGCTGCTGGTGGACTAGCTCAGTGTGGCGAGGTTTACGGACGTGGGTCGGACCCGAGTGAACTTCCGCTCTGGTTCCATTATTGAACCAGCCACCGAAAAACCCGATTATCCGAAGGCAACATTTCAAAAATTACTTTACTTTACCTTTAACATTCTTTTACAACTCAATACAACAAAATCGATCGCGCCTCCGCTCACCGAAATACCTTAATACCACAGTGCCCGAAAATACACTACGTTGTGGCTGCTGGTGGACTAGCTCAGTGTGGCGAGGTTTACGGACGTAGGTCGGACCCGAGTGAACTTCCGCTCTGGTTCCATTATTGAACCAGCCACCGAAAAACCCGATTATCCGAAGGCAACATTTCAAAAAATACTTTACTTTACCTTTTACATTCTTTTACAACTCAATACAACAAAATCGATCGCGCCTCCGCTCACCGAAATACCTTAATACCACATTGCCCGAAAATACACTACGTTAATTAATTCTATTGCAAAAAAAAATCGAGTGGTTACGCGAATAACCAAAGAAAATTTACGGACCGAACTACAAACGGCACTGCGGAACCCGAACCGACAAAACACTTGTGTGGCCCTACATCCTCTTGCACTTAGCTAGGCACCATCGCTTTCCTGCTGAAAACAAGATCCGATGGAAGGAAAGATAAGATTTTCCAATTACCACTTCATTATTTTATTCAAAAAACCAAAAGAAAACAAAAAAAAATCCAATTTTTGGTTCGGATGTTTGCAACCTTCTAAAAAATTAAAAAAATTCTTCTAGAATTTTAAAAAAAAAAATCTTCGCAAGACTGGTAAAAATTCTATGAAAAATTTCACAAATAACTTTTTATATTAATATTAATTCTATTGTCTTATATCTCTATTAATCTATAATTCTATTCTACTAATCTATATTAATCTAGTCTATTAATCTATATTAATTTAATCTATATTAATGAAAAGGTATTTGTCTTTTCTTTTTTTCTTTTTTTTTTTTTGTGATATACTCTATACTTTACACTCTACTGATATGAGCGTGGCCCATTCGCTTAAATAGCATTAAATATGATTTGCAATTTGCGGAAAAATTAAATGCTGATAGGATTGCAAACGATAACGACGACGGCGGCGGCGATAAACATTTTCTGTATAGCCGCCCTTCCGGACGAATCTATTTCACAAACTCATGGGGAGTTCTCTGCTATTGGGGAAACTCCGAATCGTTGCAGTATCCAGTTGTTGGTGCTCCGATGAGGAAACTTGCGTTTTTTTTTCTGGTCCGTTCCTGCTCTGCTTTCGGCTGGTGTTGCGGCCGCTTCAATTGATCTTTTCATTGTCCATCGTCAAAGAAAATTTCATTTTGGCGAGCAAGGGGACGATGCCAAAGAAAAAAAAAACACTTGCACACTCGTTAGCACGTGTTGTCTAATTATTAATGTACGGTGGGTGGGTTGCTCGTTCGAGGGATTTTTATGCAACAAAAAAATTACTGCCATGAAAATGGGGTCACGCGGTATTGGTTTCCAAGCTTTTTTTCGAATCGAGTCACTCCGAATTGTCGAGGACAAGCACAGTCACGTCTTCCCGCTCGAGAAAAGAAACCACCAGAACCTCCAAAAATGGCCGCGATCGAGCAATTCCCAAGACTTACTTCTCTATTCTCTCTTTTTTTTTGTTGTCCCACTTGCGAGGTGGATTCTAGATAAACTTATAAGTAACAAAATAATATTCCCTTTATTTCAAGTGATATTATTGGTCATTTGTGTAGCTTGTCTCTTTGCAAACATTTCTCTGTTTGTTTTTATAAAATTATCAAATAATACAAATCTGAATAAATGCAATAGCTTTTTTAATTTTCTTTGAATATATACTCAGCAACAATTTTCCTGAAAATTGGCAAATATTGATAGTTACACATATTGCAGTTCAATATAGCAGTTTTTTCCTTAGCACGTGTGTACATCATACGCCCATAATTCCTTTCATTTAATGATAATGAATGACATCGATCATTGTCTTCTAATTGTATGAGATTCTTTCAAATTATATGCAAATTTATAATTTTTAGGATCAAAAAGACATGCCATCGTGCAGTTTTGGGAATTACCGCAATATTTTGAAAGCCCTCAACGCAAAGTAAAAGAAAATGTAAAATTATTCTCCTTTCAATTTTCAATAACATTAATTCATTTATTTTTTAGAAATGTGTCACTGCAGTTTATAAAATACTGGAGTCATCCCCTTCATCGGAAGATCCTCTTACTCCGCGGGCAGCGAAGTTTAAGCGCCATTTAAGAGTCCTAAAGGAAGTCGTACGGCGGAGCCAAAAAGAAAAGAAGACTCTGTAATAGAATATCCGATGGCTTAAACGAAAGGTAAAAAATTTAGGTATATTAATAGAAGAACTATCCGAAGAAAATTTAATTTCTGTTGATGATTCGGAACGGTTAAAAGGCTCAAATGTTAGTGTTGAGTTGCTAGAGAAGGTGAATAAAAAACTTCATGGCAACTCTGTTCCCCTTTCATATTCACTTAATTTTAAAAAAATTTGCCCTCACTCTAATTCTTATCTCCAATAGCATATAATTACGTTTGCGCCACTTTTCAGACAAGTCTACCACATCCAAGAACAATTTCAAAATGGTATCATAATATTGATGGAAAACCTTGATTTACAGCGGAATCTTTCAAAACTCTGGACATTTTGGTGAAAGCAAAAATTGACGTAGCTTGCAGTGGCTTAACGTGGCTTGCAGTCTTTGCATTGACGAAATGTTTTTTCGTAGGCATACTGAGTTTGATGGCAAAACTCACTATTAATACGTGAGTTTTGGAGATTCCGAAGACAATCAACGTTAGCCACTCAAGTTGTTGTTTACATGTTGGTGGCAGCATATGATACTCGGAAGCTACCCTTGGGGTATTTTTTCAATACTACTTTAAGGGGTGATCAGAAAAAGTTTCTTCTTGAGGCTTGCTGACGCGAACTATTTGAGATAGGCATAAATGTTGTTAATGTTACGTTTGATGGGGCCAATTCTAACATCAGCATGGCATCCACCTAAGAATATGATTTCTCATGATGCAGTGATGAAGTCTCAATCAAAGTATTATTTTCACTTTGATTCTCATAATGTAACCCTTTCCTTGGGTTGCTCGCATATGATTTAACTTGTAAGAAACGCTTTAGCTGAAATGGGTCCTATTAATAATGAAAATGAACAAATAATTGATTGGAACTTCGTGGCTACATAACATGATCTTCAAGAGAAGGAGGAGTTACATTTAGCAAATCAATTGAGAAAATCTCAGATTAGATTCTTGAAACAAAAAATGAAAATTCGCCTTGTAACGGAAGTGTTCAGTGCCTCAGTTGCCGACGCAATTGAATATTGCAGTCAAGTGATAAAATTACCAGCTTTCCTGAGTTCAGAAGGGACAGTTAGATTTATTCGATACATGAATAACGCCTTCGGTATTTTGAATTCCCGTAGCATGTATGCGCCAAGCTTCAATCAGGCATTATGCACCGACAACTTCGTTGATATTTTAAAATTTGTTGAAAGTTTTGAACTTTATACCGGTAAATTTAAATATGCTGATGGAATTAGTGTTGTTAAGAATAAAAGAAAAACTGAATTTTTGGGATTGGTAGTGACTCTAAAAATTTCTTTGCTTTTACTCAAAACACACGGAGAAGAAAAAAAATAACTTGCAATATACAAACAAAGTTAGGATCACTTAGAAATATTCTTCTCTCATATTCGCTCTCGATTGGGATTTAACGATAATCCTACAACAAGACAATTTTATGCTACATACAAACGTATTCTAATGTATGTACAATTACATGATAAAGACTTTGGTAATTGTGTTCCTCTGCTAGAAATCAGCATTCTACATGTGTCATCTAGGAAAGTGGTGCAAGATACTTCAGACACATCTGGGGACTTTGAAGATAATTTCGTTCATATGCAAGAAGTTGGTCCTTTTTCGCATTACATTGAAAAAGTCATCATATATATGAGCGATTTGATTGCAAACTCTGTAATATCAAACACCACATGCCATGAATGTGTTGCATCTTTGAATGGAATGAAGGAAAATGTTGGGTCTTCATTAAAAAGTCAAAAATCAAAAGGACGTTTGCAATATCCCAGTAAAAGTTTAATTGAAACATGTAGATACATTGAAAAAGCTATTCGTGAGTCCCGATCTGCACAAATTAAAGCAAAGTTTGAGTGAGTTGTTCACAAAATTCATAGGCAAATATATCCTTCAACATGATTTGCCTCACTTTTCAAACATAACGTCGACACCGGTCCAATAGACGGTCATAGATCTATATTAATAAAAAAAATTATTAAGAGTTACCTTACCATCCGATTAAAACACATAGCAAAAGCTGAAAGTGAGGGCTTAGAATATCATAGGAACTATTATAGGAACTTTATGAAAATGGGACTATTTCGTGGCTATTCTCTTATATCTAATATCTATCTATATTCTAGTTTTAAAGTGTAGCCTTTACTTTTCCTTTAATTTACTTTTCACTTTATGTACATAACACATGTATGTACTGTATATATATATATATATATATATATATATAGATATATATATATATATATATACATATATATTTATATGTATTTATACATATACATATATATATATATATACATATATATATATATATATATATATATATATATATATATATATATATATATATATATATATATATATATATATATATATATATATATATATATATATATATATATACAAATATATATACATACATATAAAAGGAAACGGGCGTTAGGAGAACAGCTAACAGCCGCCCGCAATCGCGAAGAAGGTGCAACAACATACAGCAACCACAAGGACAACTAAATAGATTAAGGTTAATATAGATTAAGAGCTATCGTGAAAAATGAACAGTTAATTGTGACGAATTCCAAAACTATTGTAAAAGTGGTGAAACCTAAAGTGAGGTAGAGTAATGAGTAGAAGATTACTTGATTTTGAAATAATATTTTTTGGAAAATTAGAAATTTATATTTGAGTGAATTTTTTTTTTTTTTTTTGGGTTGGGGGTTGAAGGCAATTTACGCCCGGAGTGTGGGACTCCTAGCAGCGCACGCTACCAGACTACCCACTAAACACCCCCCCCCCCTGTCAAGAGATCCTAGCCTGGAACCGTTTGACACATTACTTCGGGCTAGGCCTCTTTTTACTTCGCCCTAGGGCGTCGTCAGTCTAGAGAAATCTCCCTCCAGCGGGAGGGGGCAGGATGGAGGAGGACTGCTGGAAAGGAGACCTCCCTAGACCCCGCGCCCAAGGTTATCTATCGTATATTTTTGGGCAATAAGTATTGCCCGAGAGTAATGTGCCACGCAGGTCCATTTGTCGAAACTTTTCAGCATTTCTCCGACCAGATTGTCTGGAGAAAGCTCTCCCATCACCTCCCACAAGTCCTGCCGCATCCTGTTCCACCTTCTACAGTTGAAGAAGGTGTGACATGCGTCGTCCCTTTCCCCTGGGCAGAAAATGCAGTCTGGGGACCGTGATTTACCAATCTTGTGCAAGTAAGACTGAAAATACCCATGCCCGCTAAGAAGCTGGGTAAGGTAATAATCAGTCTCACCGTGCCTTCGATTTAGCCACGATCCCACGTCCCCTATAAGGCGGGCAGTCCAGCGGCCATTGGAGTCGCCTTCCCATGACTGTTGCCACTCGAGTATTGTGCGCTGCCTCTCTTCTCGGTTGACAGCATATCTTGAGCCCTCCACTTTACGGTCATAAATTCTCCGTCGTTCTCTAGCAAGGAGGGCGATGGGTATCACTCCTGCGATCACCAACACCGCCGACTCAGAGACAGTGCGGTATGCAGACGCAACCCGCAAAGCTCCTCGTCTCTGTACCTGCGCCAAGCGCTTTCAGTACAGCTCCTTACTGAGAGCTCCGGCCCAAACCTCAGAGCCGTACAGTAGCACTGACTGTACAGAACTCATAAGAAGTCGGCGTTTGCTCGGTGTGGGCCCACCGATGTTGCACATTAGTCGACTCAAAGCTGAGACGCCCATCGCGGCCTTTTTCGCCGTTGCCCTGATCTGTTCCGAAAAGCTCATTTTGGAATCGATCAATAGTCCCAAATATTTTATTGCAACTTTAGACTCAACAGTCGCATCTCCGATCCGCAAAGGAATTACCGTGGGAATTCTTTTCTTCGTGAGAATGACCACCTCGGTTTTCTCTAGTGCCAAACTGCACCCGCGGGTGGGCATCCATTCCCTCACTTGACGCATTAGCACTCCCAGTCTGCGGTGCGCATGTTCGACTGTACGTCCGGCGACCAGCGCTGCTATATCATCTGCATAGCCGACCAAGCGCGACTCATCTGGCAGCTCAAGCCTCAATAGTCCGTCATATGTGACGTTCCACGAGTCTGGTCACAGTATTAAGCCTTGCGCTACACCAAACGTTATCTCCATACTGCGTCGCCCATCTTGTGTGTCATAGAGCAGTCTGCGGTCCTTTAAGTAATCCCTCAAAATCCGCATCAGATACCCTGGCAATCGGAAAAAATTTTCCAATGTGCCAAGAATATCCGACCATCTGGCGGAGTTGAAGGCATTTCTGACGTCAAGCGTCACTAGCAAGACAACTCGTTTTTCAGTTTTGTGCGCTTCGACTCGACGGACTGCATTCTTCACTTCCATGATGGCATCGGAAGTGGATCGCCCTGCTCTAAAGCCATACTGCCGAGGAGATAGGTCCCCTGCAGCACGAATTGCGTCAGTGAGTCTTCTCTTGATGAGCTTTTCGAACACTTTCCCGGCTGTGTCCAGCATACAAAGCGGGCGGTATGTAGATGGCAGCCCCGGGTCCCCTTTTCCCTTGCTGATCAATGTGAGCCTCGCCACCTTCCAGCGAGATGGGAATACACCTTCTCTCAGGCAAGTGTTGAACACATTGAGTAGCAAGTCAGGACAAACGTGGAAGACCATTTGTAGCACCTCGGATGGAATGCCATCTGGTTCTGGTGCCTTTCGAGCTTTCATAGAAAGCACCGCATCCCCCAGCTCATTTTTAGTGAACGATGGACATTCGCCTGAGTCGACCATGTGGGCAGCATCAACACGGACAGGGTGAGTTGGAAAAAGCGCCTGCACTATGCCGTCCATCTTATCTGCTTGAAGTAAATACGGCTTCCGTGAGGTACCGAGCTTGCGCCACACTACCTTGTAGCCGAGCCCCCATGGATCCCTGTTCACATCGTCCACAAGTTCTCGCCAGCAGCGTGCCTTACTCTCATTGATGAGTCTTCGGAGTTCTTTCCTCGCTGATCTGTATGCTGCTGTCCTATTGGATGCTTCCTCTACGTTTCTCGAGCGCTGAGCTGCACGTCGAAGTCTGTGACACTCGCCTCGTTTGTCTGCGATATCTTTTGACCACCAATGTACAGCAGGCCTGTCGTGTCGAGGCCTCCGTCGAGGCATAGATGAGCTACAGGCAGAAGTGATAAGGTTCATCGTTGACTCCACCATTCCTTCGACTCCAGCCCTTCCGTTCCCCGAAGGGCATCCCGATGTCGTTCCGCCTTTTAGAATCACATTGGCGAAAGTCTTCACGTCCATTTTTCCGATATTCCACCCGGGAGTGAAAGATCGTTGAGACGAGCGAGGAGTGTTATCGCCGATCTCAAACGCGATGTATTGGTGGTCACTCGCTGAGTAATCCTCGAGTACTCTCCAGTTCAACGTCGTCGAAGCGAGGGACTCCGAGGCGAATGTCACATCTGGGATTGTTCCTTCGCAGCCCCAGCGCCGGAAGGTCGGTACATTACTGGTATTTAAAACCATCAACCCAGTCCGCGCCGACATGTCCAGAATGTGTTGCCCTCTGGAATCGGTTTGAGACATGCCCCACTCAACGGCTCTGGCGTTGAAGTCTCCTGCTACGAGTACTTTGCCATCTGTGTTCAGAACAGCATCCTCTAGCGCGTCCAGTCTATTTTGAAAAGATGGCGTTGACTCATTCGGCGTCAGGTATACGCTGAAAATCGTTATACCCGAGCACCGAATCCACACGAAACCGTCTCCTCGGCCGTAACCTTGGATCTGGAGTCGTATGCTGCCACGCACCCAAACGGCAGCAGTATGGGAGTCATCGGAGAACCAGGCTGTTGAGGTCTTATTTCGATGTTTTTCGCTCAGCAGCAGCAGATCAGCTCCCTTTTCTCTCGCGAACTGCTCTAACAAATCTTGTGCATTGATGCTACGGTGCAAGTTAATTTGAAGGGTCCTGATCATCACCTTAGAGCTGCTTTAACTTTTGCTAGTGCCTCTCTAAAGATTGGGCACGCGCCTGTTCCTGCAACGTGAAGATGCTCTGTCGGTTGAGAGTTAAGATGATTACATAGCAAACAGCGCGGAGTCACAACGCACTCTTTTTTCTTATGCCCAGGCGCTCCAAACTTAAAGCAAAGCATACTACGGTCAGGGCCCTTGCAGTTCGAAGTGGTGTGCCCGTATCCAAGGCACCTGTAGCATCGTACTGGGATGGCGCGGTGGTGAATTCTGCACACCACCCAGCCGATTTTTATTTTTCCTTTGGCCAGGAGTTGTGTAGCATCTTTCTCCGTTACTTCGAGTATGGCCAGCCTTTGCCCTCGGCGATTCTCTGGAGAAAGCTTTACTTTTAATACAGTTATTCCAGGGAACTCTTTTTGAATGGCTTCTTCGACCTCAGCCGGATCGGCGATGCAGTTCAGGTCCCTTACTTCTAATGAAGCTCTTGGCTCCAAGGTAGAGACGGTGGCTTTTGCCCCAAGGACGTCTTTTATTTTGTCGCGGAATATCAATTTATCGGAGAAGTCCGCTCCAAACTCGACGAGTAGCCCTCCGGACCTCGTCGATCGTAGAGTTTTAATAATCGTCCCTGTTTCCTCTGGCTTGACGTTCTTGCGGATATCGCGTAGAACGTCGGAATAGCTCCTTCCGTCGGTGGGCTTCACAAGAATGGCGTCCCCGAGGACTCTTCGCTTTTTCTTGCTGGTTTGTCCACGGTCTTTGATCGTTTGATCTGGATGTTCTTCTTCCAACTTTTTCCAGAGTCTCCTGTAGTGGCCAACTCGATCCAAGAGGTCTTCGAGCTCAAACACTCCATTTTTTACATCTTTACTGATTGTTTTTTGTTTTATGCACGTTATTTGCATACGTTTGAGGATCGCATAACATTTTTTAGTCAACCGTTCTTCCTCGGAACGGTTCTCCGCGATAACCTCCTTAACAATCAGGTCTTTTTCGCCGACTTTCTCCTCCGGGAGCTTACGTTCTATGTTGTGCGTTCCTCCTACTGAGGTCGATTCAGCAGTAGCAACCTTAGAAGTGAGGTAAACCTCCGGAGCCGCATTTACTACCGGCCCATCACTGCTCTTTGCGCTTGGGGCTGAATGAGACCGTGGTGGTGAACGCAAGGTTTTTCCACTACGGGAAAACACGCCAAGATAATCGTTATGGTTGTCAGAATTATGTTCATCGGCTCGTTTGTTCGTCTCCTCTGCGTTATTCTGTTTATTGTTGTTGTTGTTGTTGTTTTTCTTCATTTTGTTCTTAAGGGTCCCCCCTCAGAGCCGCTATCTCCGCTCGGATGTGTAGTCGCCTTAATGATCCCATGGTTATCTATGCAAGCAGGGAGGCCATGCGAGGGTTGGCACCAGCCCTTATGGAGTCACGTGCTCAGAGCCAGATCAGCGTTAATCGGGAGTACATTTGAGTGAAATTAAAGTAGCAATTAAAAGAATTTTGATTAATAATTTTTTTGAACCTGTTTTCGATTTTTGAATTGAAATTAAAATAAATCAGAATTAAAAACTGTAATGAATTCCAGAGATAAAACATTTTTTGTAAAGTCCGAAAAAAACAGAAACAACGAAGAGTTTATTTAAAATATTGACTCGAGTACTATATTTTTGCGCATTTCTTATTGAATTGAATCTATTTCAGCACATTTTGTTTTTATTTTCAAATTTCTAACATTTACATATTTTTGAACATTGAAAGTGTTTCAGGAAGTGAAATTTTTACTACCTAAAAGTGAAGTGTAATTGGTTATATTTTCCCAACAAGAGTTCAATCCTTCATAAATCCTGCCTCCGATTCAAGTCAGAATCGAGACATGCCTACACATGTTGACACCGGAAGGGATTTAGCCGACATGAATAAAATCGCAGACGTCGTGAAAAGTCTACGAACTTTTTCCGGCAGTTCGAGTGAATTTTGCTCATGAAAAGGCGTCGAAACAATTCTTGCCATTTACAGACACCTACAAGGATCACCGAAATATTACGGCATCCTCTCCGTGATCCGTAACAGAATTGTGGGGCAAGCGGACATCGCACTCGAGTCCTACAATACTCCTTTAAATTGGCCAAGTATTTCGAAGTGTTGAACATTTGATTGCGCCGATAAACACGATATCAGTACCCTTGAGTACCAGATGACAACTCTTGTGCTAGGAAATAACACAATACACGAATTTCCCCATATCGTCTATCACCGCATGTCCCATATCCTTAATAAATTATCTTCCATGGACATGGGAGACAAATCCTTGAGAAATATCACACAATGCTACAGACATAAAGCATTACAAACCTTTGTACGTTGTCTCAAAGGTGATCTTCCGCGCCTTCTAAGTATTCGAGAACCCGTCGATCTCCCACAGGCACTTCACTTTTGCCTCAAACTTCAAAATGTAGACATCAGGGCTCAACATGCCTTGAGCTCAAAAAACCCAACCAGAAGAACATACCCTAATACACCACCTACATTACCACCCTACAGGGAAAACGGGCACCATCCAACAATGCAGAATTATAACTCTGGGAAACACTTCTACCCAGAACTATTGCACAACCCTACGGTCCCACAGCCTCCACAATTTCGTCTGCACCCTCCACAATTCAATCCCTTCCATGCAAATTATAGGTCATTCGTACCTAATCCAAATTTCAGGCAATCACCTCCAAAACCAAGACAATATGAACCAATGGACGTTGACCATTCAATTAGATCAAGAGCTGTTAATTACCAAAATCGGCCCCGAAACCGGCATCAAAACTTTCCCCTATAGCGACCAACATCCCAAGTGGTTTTTACACCAAACAAACTACAAAGAATTCATAACATGGAACCAAATAACGGCGAAAACGACGGGTTTTATGACAATGAACCATATGAACAATACTATAACTACGAGGAAACGATTAGCTATCCACAGGACAACCCACCTACTGAATATGACAACACGACCTCAAACGCCCCTGATAGTTATCCTAACAAAGAACACGGCGATGTTCATTTTTAGACTGTTAAGCTCTTCGCTGTCTTACATGGAATATGTTGGGAAGAGCGGAGAAAAACTTAAATTTCTTATTGACAATGGATCAAATAAAACTGCATTCAGCCACGGTTCATACGAAACCAAATAGCAAACGAAAAACCCGTCAACGTAAACTCTGTCGGTGGATCTACCAAGACTACACACCACGCCTTTATTCCCTTATTTGGACCCGAAATTTAAAAAATTAAATTCTTCATACTACCTCTCTTAAAAACATTTGCAGGAATAATTGGGAATGATATTCTGAAGCAGTCATACATATGGATAACAATTTTATAACAATTAAACGAAATATTCTAATTCCCCTTAAGCAACATGCGTCTCAAACAGTTTATCATTTAAATTTAAGAACTGACCATATGTCCGAATCACAGGTTAAAAGACTAAAACATATTCGTGAAAAATATCCAAATGTATCATCGGAACCGAACAGAAGTCTAACCTTCGTTACCACAATCAAAGGAGAAATCCGTACAACGACAAACAACCCCGTCTATGGGAAATCTTACTCATATCCAATGGCCTTGAAGGAAGAAGTCGAGAAAAAAATCCAGCAACTTCTAAAGAACAACATTTTAAGCCCTTTCAAATCACCATACAATGCCCCAGTCTGGATAGTCAAAAAGAAACAAGATGCATCAGGAGAAAAGAAATTTCGGATGCTCATTGACTACCGAAAACTAAACTCCGTTAAAATCAATGATGCATACCCTATTCCCGACACCAACGACGTCCTTTCCAACCTCGGAGAAAACCAATATTTTTTCACCACAGATCTGAATAGCGAGTTTCATCAAATCCCCCTGAGGGAACAAAATATCGTAAAAACCGTTTTTGCTGTCAACAATGGTATACGATTTTGTACGTTTTCCATTTAGCCTTCTTTGTTAACAAACTGGGCACCAAACATTTAATTGAAATAACAAAAAAAATTTGCCCTTCTACTAAAATAAGAATTAACGCTGTATCCAGAACGAGGCATAAGGTTCGTGTAGACTCGCTGGATACCCACCAGAAGCTAATGCACTGCCTTAAAGAATCGAAAGCAGAAGCTTTCTCGTTTACCCCGTCCTCTCTACGAAAGTACTCTCTTGTACTAAGAGGCCTGAGCGCCGATTTCTCGGCAGACGATATAAGAGCTGATATTGTGGAAAAAGCTCCGGAGGCAAAAGTTATTGCTGTCGACAATGTGTCCACAACCTGGTCGAGAAGAGAGGGAATAACACTCGACTTATTCAAAGTCACAGTTGAATCAGAAGACGACATTAAGAAATTGATAAACGTCAAATACATTCTTTACCACAAAGCGAAGTGGGAAAAACCTAGGCAAAAGGGAGCATTAATTCAATGTTACCGCTGCCAACGGTTTGGACACGTTTCGTCGAACTGTGCGTAAGACGCTCGTTGCGTTAAGTGCGATAAGCCTCACACAAGGGATGAAACATGCAATAGAGACCCGACAAAGGAAGATAGTCCCCCACCCTTCTGTGTTAATTGCGGTAAAAGTGGCCATCCAGCCAATTTCTCAGGATGTGAACTGCACATATTAAAAAACAACAGCTCAACCAACCTAAATTTAATAAAATTACCCAAAGAGCACCTAACCCTCCAATTACTGCCACAGCCCCCTCCTATGCAAGAAATAGTATGTCCTACGCAGCAATAGTACGTGGACCCTTGCCGCAGAAAGTCCCTACAAATGCTGATCATATTAACCTCAGCTCGAACACCACCAGCGCCATTGGTGGTATACTTAATCTTTCATCAGAACTTTTCGGTATTAGTTTCGATGTACTATTCGAAAAAGCTACTACTTTCATGCAGCACTATAGTAACCTAAAAACACACCCTAAACGGGTTCACTCCTACCTGAACTTCGTATGCACTCTAACCTCTCATAATGCTCAACAACATTAAACTTCGCCTTCTAAATCTGAATATAAACTCTCTCGTCAATCACGATAAAAGGTTTTACTTAGAAAACCTCCTTAAGCACTCCAAGTCTGATATCGGACTAATATCTGAAACAAGATTAGCCGAATACCACAAAATACGTCCAGAAAACTATAGCGTGATTCGAAATGACTCTGGTAGAGGAACGGCAATATTCCTTAAAAAAAACCCTTAAATTCACTGTTGTCAAACATACTATGAAGTCTGTCCAAGCCACTTTAGCATCAATCCCCTTCTACGACCACGCTAAGCGCCCGGTGAAACTACTTATCGGAGCACTGTACATCCCAACAAATACTGGGCATACCCTTCTAGACGACCTCAACCAACTGGAGGAAATCTCTTCTGAATTCAACCACGTTATCCTTGGCGGAGATTTGAACGCAAGGCACAATCAATGGGGCGACTCACGCTGCAACAAAAATGGCACCATGTTACACAACTGGATATGGCGCAATCCCCTTCCTGAGTTTCAAATCATCAATGCTGGAATGCCAACCTTTCCTAGAGGATCATCTTTCCTCGATATTATCTTATCTCCGCAACCACACTAGGAAACACCGTAAATCTTCAATGTAGCACCCTACCCTCTATATCCGACCACTTTGCCTTACAACTCGAAATAGAAATACAAGATCTGACCCCAAACCATAACATCCCTAACCAGGTACAAACTTTCAATCTTGTAGACTGAGCCAACTTTAACGAAGAGATCTCAGAAAAGATGGAACACATAGCATTGCCTAATGACAGAGTGCTAACCAACACGGAGATAGACTCAGCCATCTCCAAACTAACTGCAGTCCTCATTCCCACTGCTGAAAAACATGCCCCCACTAGCGAACAGAAATACTTTAAATACGGTGTCCTGTCTCCTACTACTCTCACATTCGTAAGGCATCGTAACCGGTGCCTACAAAAGCTCAAAAGAATTTACCATAATCAGCTCAACAGAACGAATCACCAATACCACCACCTCAAATCTCAAATTCTTATTATGACAAATTTCATAAAGGCCCAAATTTCTGCTGAAATAAACCAAAAATTCAAAAATACCCTCAACAACATCAGGCCAGGCCCACAGTTCTTCTCTCAGATAAACCGAATTTCAGGAAGGAAATACCAATCCCCAAATATTGACTTGGTGAACCTCACTCACAACAATGCAACTTTTGCTGATCGCGACAGCAAGCTCGAAGGATGCGCCAATTACTACAGTGAAATATTTCGTGCCTCCACTACCAACATTCCTCCTACGCTCGTTGCCCAAGTAAATTCACGTGTTCACGACTACACTTTAGGTATGACGGGCTCATTTCTCACAATTTTCTCAGAGAAGAACACATCATCCAACCCTCAGAAAGGGTCCCACCTTCCCTTCTTCGCAAATTATATCGACACTGTTGAAGCAATCGCATCACTCCAAAATAAAAAAACAGCAGGGCCTGACAAATTATCCAACTTCCTCATCAAAAAAGTATCTACCATAATAGTACCTAAACTAATAATAATATTTACATAATTGTATTAATAATGGTTATTTTCCCAACTCTTGGAAACTCGCACGTCTAATTCCGATACCCAAGAAGGGATTCCAAGGGGAAATACAATCACTGCGTCCCATATCCATATTGTCACCACTAGGGAAAATTCTGGAAAAGATAATAGCAAAACAATTCGACAAACACCTTGCATTGCTACGACCTCAAATCCAATTTGGATTCACACCAGGCCACTCAACAGAACATGCTGCCCTACTGCTTCAAAATCATATAATCGAAGGACTAAGGAAAAAAGAAGCAACTGTAGCCTGTGCGCTAGACCTTGAAAAAGCTTTCGACAGAGTTTGGACCAACGGTCTACTCTACAAGCTCATTTCAAAACAATGTCCTACACCTCTGACTCGTATCATGACCAACTACTTATCTGATAGAAAGCTTTCTGTCGCTATTGCAAACTCACTCTCAAGAACTGTTGAAATCCAAGCTGGAGTCCCTCAAGGTTCCATATTAGGGCCAAAACTATTTAATTACTTCATCCATGACATACCTTGGAACAGGCAAACGCTCACATCCTCAAACACATTAATGTTTGCCGATGACACCATCGTGTTTGCATCGGCAAAAAAGCCACTCGATGCTCTATCAGCCGTGAAGGATCACCTAGAACCTATTTTAAATTACTTTAAGACGTGGGGACTTAAAGTGAATCCAAGTAAGTCCGAGCTTATCTGCTTCAGAAATGCTAGTGGCAAAGGCCACAGCTACACAGTACAAGAAAGCAAGAAAATCAGCATAAAAATAGATGGCACCTTTATCCCCCTGAAAAACTCGATTAAATATCTTGGAATAAATTTCCATCACCGACTCAGAGCTAACCCTCATGCTAAGATTGCGCTATCAAAGGCCATGATAGCATCACAAATTCTTAAGCCACTCTTCAAATCTAATCATCTCTACGCCGACTCAAAAGTTCTAATATATAAAGCCCTTATCCGCCCCATTATCACATATGGATTCGCAACGTGGATGCAAATGTCCCCAACGGTCGCTGAAAAATTCCAAATATTTGAGCGAAAAATACTTAGAGCATGCACCGGTAAATACAGAACCGCTGACTTGAAGTACATCAGAAATGCTGATCTCTACGAAGCAGCAAAAGTAGTGCCATTCTTAAGCTACGTGTCCAAATTATCCAGCAAAAGGATACAAAAACTCACTGAGCACCCGAACCCTCTCATAAAAAAAGTAGCCCAAGATAACAAAGCTGTCTCCGCGCTTAATTACTACTATGCCTCCCCAGTAGCACTTCTCTCTGATGAACATGCATCCTGGCTCGAAAACTCACCTGAGGAACCCAACAAACCTCAACTCTATTGCCAGCCCCCAACAAATCTCTACATTGGGTAACAGATTAAAACCACCACCGTCCCGGGTAGCCTCAAGATGAGCAAAAACCTAAAAATTTATTAATCAAATCAAGTAACATTAACCATTACTTTAACTTCTACACCTTTATGCGTATATCACTTTTACACTATTTTGTAAAAATAAAATAAAATTAATCGAACAAAAGAACAGAATTATAATATTCAACAACCTGTAGTAGAAATAAGTCCCAAATGTATCGCCTTAAAAGAATCACGGCCTAACTAATCTATAAATAAATTGTAATAAATTGTAAATTGTAATTATTTTCTCCAATATACTAAGTTAATATTAAGCGATTTTGTATAACGCATGAGCAAGCGTGAAATATCTACACACGAATGTAATTAGTAAATGACACATAAGAAAAAATTAAACTACTATTGCGCTCAACAGACTTCTGACATAATAACTGACAGTCAGAAGCTCCCACCATATGTATTCTAGCATAAGCACTCATGTAAAAAAAAGAAAGTCTCAATAAAGCAATGTATCTATGTATCTATCCATTTAGCCTTAAAAATGGCCCAGGCATCAAAGGGCACTCAATGACATCCTCCAAGAACATATAGAAAAACACTGCCGCATTTACCAATTTACCGCTGCCACCAACCACTGACATATGCACTCAGCTCGAAAACCACAAACAGTAAATTAAAACGTTGGAAAGCCTTCTAAAAACAGGAGAAGAGAAAAGCTACCAAATCCTGAACCCATTCGAAAATTACACCAGGCTCATCATCATTCAACCTAATTACTCCGATGTGATGTAATAAGTATTTTCAAAAGGAACAAAAGGTACCGCACGTCATAAATGGGCTCCTTACTGACGAACCTACTATGGGTCTTATTCAAGTTATTTACCCTCATCACTTCAAAGATTACAAGATCCGCTTTACAAGGAAACTGGTAGAGGACATACCAAACGAGGCAGAGCAAAAAGAACTAATTTTTCGCACGCATAAACGAGCACATCGTAATGCGGAAGAGAATCGTTTACAAATTCTAGAAAATTTCTATTTTCTCAAAATGACTTCCAAAATAAGGAATTTGGTTAAACTGAAACGTTTGTAAGGTATACAAATACGACAGACACTCCAACAAACCATACCTAGAACCGACACCGATCCCCCAATATCCTGGACACATAGTACATATCAACATATTCATGACCGAAAGGAAACGCGTACTCACTGCAATAGACAAATTTACAAAATTTGTACAGGCTAAGGTGATACCAACTAAATCTTCAGAAGACATTAAAAGGCCCCTACGTGACATTCTACTTTACTTCTGTATTCGCAAAGTGGTAGTAATAGACAACGCATCTGCATCTTTGGAGTCCATGATAGAGGACGAACTCAAAATTAAGCTTTTCCGGACTCCACTTTATAAGAGCGAGGTGAACGGTCAGATTGAACCTTGGCACTCCACCCTCATAGAGATTATGAGATGCCTGAAACGAGAAGGTCCCCCTCGCTCATTCGAGGAACTCCTTGAACGCCCAGTGAACAAGTACAATTTCACCATTCACTCGTCTACGGGTAAAAAGCTGGTGGAAATTTATCTAGGCCGCATACCCAATCTAACTCCTGAAGAACTAGAGAACGCGCGTTTGAACAATATAGAGAAGATCAAGGGTAAACAGCTCGTCAAAATGAATAACCACAACAAAAACCGGCAACGTATAAATATTTACGACATAGGACAGGTTATTTATGTCAAGCAAAACAAACGAATTGGGGCAAAACTAAATCCAAGATACAGACAGGAAATCGTAAAAGAAAATAGAAATACAACAATACTAACTGAATCTGGCAAGATACATACATCTGTCAATACATAAGGATAAAATACGTAATTAACTTTTCAGGTTCATCATCCACGCGGTTAACGCGACCGTACAAATTTTGGACTAAACCAACTCACAGATCATTTCTTTTCACCTCGGGAAAATAAGAACCAAGGACGGGGACTTTAAAATTATTCACGTTATCAACATGGACCAATACGAACGATTCATTACGGACATTCATCCTATTTTAAATCTGTCGATTGTTCAGAATAACCCACTCTCTCAGGATCTAATGCATGAATTCCACTATAACGAGACATTAATTCATAATCTGCAATCCCGAAAGGTGAAAATATCACTGAACTTTCTAGGCTCGGCATGGAAAAGGGTTGCCGGGAGTCCCGATCATGAGGACTTAATAACCATACAGGAAAAGATAACTAATGTCCTACACAATTTTTTTTTTGGGTTGGGGGGTGAAGGCAATTTACGCCCGGAGTGTGGGAATCCTAGCAGCGCATGCTACCAGACTACCCACTAAACACCCCCCCTGTCAAGAGATCCTAGCCTGGAACCGTTTGTCACATTACTTCGGGCTAGGCCTCTTTTTACTTCGCCCTAGGGCGCCTTCAGTCTAGAGAAATCTCCCTCCAGCGGGAGGGGGCAGGATGGAGGAGGACTGCTGGAAAGGAGACCTCCCTAGACCCCGCGCCCAAGGTTATCTATCGTATATTTTTTTGGGCAATAAGTATTGCCCGAGAGTAATGTGCCACGCAAGTCCATTTGTCGACACATTTCAGCATTTCTCCGACCAGATTGTCTGGAGAAAGCTCTCCCATCACCTCCCACAAGTCCTGCCGCATCCTGTTCCACCTTCTACAGTTGAAGAAGGTGTGACATGCGTCGTCCCTTTCCCCTGGGCAGAAAATGCAGTCTGGGGACCGTGATTTACCAATCTTGTGCAAGTAAGACTGAAAATACCCATGCCCGCTAAGAAGCTGGGTAAGGTAATAATCAGTCTCACCGTGCCTTCGATTTAGCCACGATCCCACGTCCCCTATAAGGCGGGCAGTCCAGCGGCCATTGGAGTCGCCTTCCCATGACTGATGCCACTCGAGTATTGTGCGCTGCCTCTCTTCTCGGTTGACAGCATATCTTGAGCCCTCCACTTTACGGTCATAAATTCTCCGTCGTTCTCTAGCAAGGAGGGCGATGGGTATCACTCCTGCGATCACCAACACCGCCGACTCAGAGACAGTGCAGTATGCAGACGCAACCCGCAAAGCTCCTCGTCTCTGTACCTGCGCCAAGCGCTTTCAGTACAGCTCCTTACTGAGAGCTCCGGCCCAAACCTCAGAGCCGTACAGTAGCACTGACTGTACAGAACTCATAAGAAGTCGGCGTTTGCTCGGTGTGGGCCCACCGATGTTGCACATTAGTCGACTCAAAGCTGAGACGCCCATCGCGGCCTTTTTCGCCGTTGCCCTGATCTGTTCCGAAAAGCTCATTTTGGAATCGATCAATAGTCCCAAATATTTTATTGCAACTTTAGACTCAACAGTCGCATCTCCGATCCGCAAAGGAATTACCGTGGGAATTCTTTTCTTCGTGAGAATGACCACCTCGGTTTTCTCTAGTGCCAAACTGAACCCGCGGGTGGTCATCATTCCCTCACTTGACGCATTAGCACTCCCAGTCTGCGGTGCGCATGTTCGACTGTACGTCCGGTGACCAGCGCTGCTATATCATCTGCATAGCCGACCAAGCGCGACTCATCTGGCAGCTCAAGCCTCAATAGTCCGTCATATGTGGCGTTCCACGAGTCTGGTCACAGTATTAAGCCTTGCGCTACACCAAACGTTATCTCCATACTGCGTCGCCCATCTTGTGTGTCATAGAGCAGTCTGCGGTCCTTTAAGTAATCCCTCAAAATCCACATCAGATACCCTGGCAATCGGAAAAAATTTTCCAATGTGCCAAGAATATCCGACCATCTGGCGGAGTTGAAGGCATTTCTGACGTCAAGCGTCACTAGCAAGACAACTCGTTTTTCAGTTTTGTGCGCTTCGACTCGACGGACTGCATTCTCCACTTCCATGATGGCATCGGAAGTGGATCGCCCTGCTCTAAAGCCATACTGCCGAGGAGATAGGTCCCCTGCAGCACGAATTGCGTCAGTGAGTCTTCTCTTGATGAGCTTTTCGAACACTTTCCCGGCTGTGTCCAGCATACAAAGCGGGCGGTATGTAGATGGCAGCCCCGGGTCCCCTTTTCCCTTGCTGATCAATGTGAGCCTCGCCACCTTCCAGCGAGATGGGAATACACCTTCTCTCAGGCAAGTGTTGAACACATTGAGTAGCAAGTCAGGACAAACGTGGAAGACCATTTGTAGCACCTCGGATGGAATGCCATCTGGTCCTGGTGCCTTTCGAGCTTTCATAGAAAGCACCGCATCCCCCAGCTCATTTTTAGTGAACGATGGACATTCGCCTGAGTCGACCATGTGGGCAGCATCAACACGGACAGGGTGAGTTGGAAAAAGCGCCTGCACTATGCCGTCCATCTTATCTGCTTGAAGTAAATACGGCTTCCGTGAGGTACCGAGCTTGCGCCACACTACCTTGTAGCCGAGCCCCCATGGATCCCTGTTCACATCGTCCACAAGTTCTCGCCAGCAGCGTGCCTTACTCTCATTGATGAGTCTTCGGAGTTCTTTCCTCGCTGATCTGTATGCTGCTGTCCTATTGGATGCTTCCTCTACGTTTCTCGAGCGCTGAGCTGCACGTCGAAGTCTGTGACACTCGCCTCGTTTGTCTGCGATATCTTTTGACCACCAATGTACAGCAGGCCTGTCGTGTCGAGGCCTCCGTCGAGGCATAGATGAGCTACAGGCAGAAGTGATAAGGTTCATCGTTGACTCCACCATTCCTTCGACTCCAGCCCTTCCGTTCCCCGAAGGGCATCCCGATGTCGTTCCGCCTTTTAGAATCACATTGGCGAAAGTCTTCACGTCCATTTTTCCGATATTCCACCCGGGAGTGAAAGATCGTTGAGACGAGCGAGGAGTGTTATCGCCGATCTCAAACGCGATGTATTGGTGGTCACTCGCTGAGTAATCCTCGAGTACTCTCCAGTTCAACGTCATCGAAGCGAGGGACTCCGAGGCGAATGTCACATCTGGGATTGTTCCTTCGCAGCCCCAGCGCCGGAAGGTCGGTACATTACTGGTATTTAAAACCATCAACCCAGTCCGCGCCGACATGTCCAGAATGTGTTGCCCTCTGGAATCGGTTTGAGACATGCCCCACTCAACGGCTCTGGCGTTGAAGTCTCCTGCTACGAGTACTTTGCCATCTGTGTTCAGAACAGCATCCTCTAGCGCGTCCAGTCTATTTTGAAAAGATGGCGTTGACTCATTCGGCGTCAGGTATACGCTGAAAATCGTTATACCCGAGCACCGAATCCACACGAAACCGTCTCCTCGGCCGTAACCTTGGATCTGGAGTCGTATGCTGCCACGCACCCAAACGGCAGCAGTATGGGAGTCATCGGAGAACCAGGCTGTTGAGGTCTTATTTCGATGTTTTTCGCTCAGCAGCAGCAGATCAGCTCCCTTTTCTCTCGCGAACTGCTCTAACAAATCTTGTGCATTGATGCTACGGTGCAAGTTAATTTGAAGGGTCCTGATCATCACCTTAGAGCTGCTTTAACTTTTGCTAGTGCCTCTCTAAAGATTGGGCACGCGCCTGTTCCTGCAACGTGAAGATGCTCTGTCGGTTGAGAGTTAAGATGATTACATAGCAAACAGCGCGGAGTCACAACGCACTCTTTTTTCTTATGCCCAGGCGCTCCAAACTTAAAGCAAAGCATACTACGGTCAGGGCCCTTGCAGTTCGAAGTGGTGTGCCCGTATCCAAGGCACCTGTAGCATCGTACTGGGATGGCGCGGTGGTGAATTCTGCACACCACCCAGCCGATTTTTATTTTTCCTTTGGCCAGGAGTTGTGTAGCATCTTTCTCCGTTACTTCGAGTATGGCCAGCCTTTGCCCTCGGCGATTCTCTGGAGAAAGCTTTACTTTTAATACAGTTATTCCAGGGAACTCTTTTTGAATGGCTTCTTCGACCTCAGCCGGATCGGCGATGCAGTTCAGGTCCCTTACTTCTAATGAAGCTCTTGGCTCCAAGGTAGAGACGGTGGCTTTTGCCCCAAGGACGTCTTTTATTTTGTCGCGGAATATCGATTTATCGAAGGAGTCCGCTCCAAACTCGACGAGTAGCCCTCCGGACCTCGTCGATCGTAGAGTTTTAATAATCGTCCCTGTTTCCTCTGGCTTGACGTTCTTGCGGATATCGCGTAGAACGTCAGAATAGCTCCTACCGTCGATGGGCTTCACAAGAATGGCGTCCCCGAGGACTCTTCGCTTTTTCTTGCTGGTTTGTCCACGGTCTTTGATCGTTTGATCTGGATGTTCTTCTTCCAACTTTTTCCAGAGTCTCCTGTAGTGGCCAACTCGATCCAAGAGGTCTTCGAGCTCAAACACTCCATT
Organism: Stratiomys singularior; assembly: GCA_954870665.1. Classification (NCBI taxonomy): domain Eukaryota; kingdom Metazoa; phylum Arthropoda; class Insecta; order Diptera; family Stratiomyidae; genus Stratiomys; species Stratiomys singularior. The sequence continues at coordinate 85,629,851 of OX940878.1, read as the reverse complement.
TTTTACATCTTTACTGATTGTTTTTTGTTTTATGCACGTTATTTGCATACGTTTGAGGATCGCATAACATTTTTTAGTCAACCGTTCTTCCTCGGAACGGTTCTCCGCGATAACCTCCTTAACAATCAGGTCTTTTTCGCCGACTTTCTCCTCCGGGAGCTTACGTTCTATGTTGTGCGTTCCTCCTACTGAGGTCGATTCAGCAGTAGCAACCTTAGAAGTGAGGTAAACCTCCGGAGCCGCATTTACTACCGGCCCATCACTGCTCTTTCCGCTTGGGGCTGAATGAGACCGTGGTGGTGAACGCAAGGTTTTTCCACTACGGGAAAACACGCCAAGATAATCGTTATGGTTGTCAGAATTATGTTCATCGGCTCGTTTGTTCGTCTCCTCTGCGTTATTCTGTTTATTGTTGTTGTTGTTGTTTTTCTTCATTTTGTTCTTAAGGGTCCCCCCTCAGAGCCGCTATCTCCGCTCGGATGTGTAGTCGCCTTTATGATCCCATGGTTATCTATGCAAGCAGGGAGGCCATGCGAGGGTTGGCACCAGCCCTTATGGAGTCAGGTGCTCAGAGCCAGATCAGCGTTAATCGGGAGTACGACTCAACCGAACCTACACCACCAACTCAATGGTGCGAGCTTTGAACGTACTCTGAGGCCTGCCAAGGTTTTATCGGGACGGAGACGGCGTGATTTTAGCCTGGAGCCGTTCGCGCACGGGTATGTCCTACACAATAATACCAAGCAAGTCGTCATTAACGAAATGTATAATCAACAAATAAATAAAATTACGAAAATAACAAATGATATTCAGAAATTTTTAATTGAAGAAAAGAAAGTAAATAATCATATTTTGTGGTATGTACAGTATAGAATGAAAATAGTTAAAGAAGAATTGAAAAATATAAATTATGCCATACATTGGGCCAAAATGGGAATTATTATTTATCAAGTAAAGAAGTTAAACTAGCTACTGATATATTAAACAAAGAATTATTGCCCTTTTCAACCATAGAAGAAGCCCTAGAGCTTGCCGATATTAAAATCATCACTAACCAAGAAACTATTCTGTGTATAATTAACATTCCAATTACAAGAAAAGAAATACATGGAACTTTGTTAATAAAACCCATAAAAATATTATTTGATGAAATTTTAAAAAAATAAAGAAAAATTTTATGGAAAAAAAAGAATTGCAAATATTTCAACAAGATCAACGGTTTACTCTTCCCGACCATAGAAGAAATTTCACCTGATAATTCGCTGCTGAATGAGTTCTCCGGTCAACTCGAAGCGGAAGGTTCAACACACCATTTGAATGGAACGTATCTTATAAAATTCCATAACACATCAATCAAAATTAACGGACAAAGCTACGAATCGCATTAAATTACCACCATTCTTGCACTCCCTGCAATCCTTCAACCTACGCCCGAAGGGAAAATGCACGAAGAACATCTTTCACTCGAGATATTGGATGAAATACGAATCAACAACACCAACAAGATAGAAATGATAAAATTCGAAAATAAGATGCACCAATACACGAATTATGGTCTAATTATATCTTTGGCAACTCTAGCATCAGCTTACCTGCTCCTGAAAAATTGTCTAAAGGAAAGCAAACCTACGACAACAATCATTTCACCCACACCAGAAGTCAAATATTACCTACTCCGTCACCACCAGTAATAACGTGTCCACCCGCATCCGCTAACCAACACTCGCGCAGATTCAACAACCTTCCCTGTTTTTGACGATAGCAGACTACTGAAGGGCGAAGAGTTGACGACACACTCCCCCAAACGCAGCGAACGCGCCCGGGTAAAAATGCATCGGTAAGAATCAATAGCAAAAATGAAAGACGCATCATCAGCAGAAATATCAGATAAAGCAATCGATACTAGAATTAAATTTTTGGTCGCTTTGTAAATTCTATGTAAGAAAGTTAGAAATAAATATTTTTTAAGAAATCCGAATAATATTTTATTAATTTATATGGGCTCATATACATATATATATATATATATATATATATATATATTTATATATATATATATATATATATATATATATGGGCATTTATATATTTGATTATATGTCTAGAAATAACTTGCCCCCGAAATAAGTGTGACCCTATGAAGCTTCTGGCTTCATCGGTTTGTTCTTCCGCCATCTCCATAGTATAAGTTAAGGAACAAAATGCATACAATTCTAAATTCAACTACCCGCATCTCTAAATTCCACAGAATTTCGAAATCCAAACACCTGCAGTTCTAAATTTCACAAAATAGACAAAACACAATGATCTAATTGCACCTGTAACCTCGAGCGAGACATTCTTGCAAGCATGGGAACATCTGGGCGGCATCCGGCAAGTCACGTTGGATTGCACCAACTCCGAGGCGTTATTTAGATCATAAGTTCAACACGTAAGTTAGTTCTAAGACTAATTAAGATTTAATAAATCAATTTTTAAAGACTTCCGCACCCGCGTAATTAATTAGCACCCGAGCAGGGACCTGTGTACTTAATTGATTTTCCGAAAAATAAATCTGGCAGTCGAGATAACGAAAGCATCAATTAAAAGGATTACGTGCTTAGATTTTCATTTTCCGAAAGTTAATCCCGGTGATCGAGACAACGAAAGATTGAATCAAAATTGACACGTCGCAGGCTCCCGTGAACCCTTTAGTGCACCGCGAAGAAAAGACGCCCCTTAGTAACCTGTTGGAGGAAAAGGAGTCGAGCGGAATCGACAGCCGCTTCGCGGTGAAAACCTTCTTTGTTACTTTAGTGTAAGATCTACTCAATTTTATGGTCATCTAATGTGAAGGTATTATGGAATATAAGTGACAGTGAGAAATAAGTAATAATTGAGTAGGAAAAGAAATGAAAAATTAATGTGCATTGTGCGTATGAGAAGAAGATCGATTAAGAAATTGAATGAAAAGCATTATTTTATATTATAAATATAATTGAAATGATTAGTAAAAAGAAGAACAATGTATAGAAATTAACCTAGTACCTCGCTTCCTCCAGCAAGCATTACGGCCGAATATCGATGCTAATCTCGATGTGGATCAAAGAATTAACGAAGACCAAAGGGCAAATTTGGATGATTTGGACAAAATTCCAGACATTGTTAAAAGCCTCCGAGAGTTCTCCGGACAACCAGGAGAGTTTAGCTCTTGGAAAAAGAGCGTTGATAGAATTCCCGGCATATGTTCCCATTTGGTATGTTCAGCTAAATATTACGGGATCTTAAATGTTATTCGTAACAAAATTGTCGGTCAAGCCGACACAGTCTTGGAATCCTACAATACTCCCCTTAACTAGGAGCGCATATCACGTTGCCTAACCTTGCACTACGCCGATTAGCGAGATTTGGGAACCTTGGAATATCAAATGACCTGTTTAGTGCAGGACAGCGATAGTGTTCAACAGTTTTACCAGTCCGTTTATCACCATCTGTCCTTAATTCTCAATACGATTTCAAGTATGAAAAAAGGTAGAGAGGCCATGAATATAATTGTTCACTCCTACAGGGACAAAGCCCTCGATACTTTTATCAGGAGACTTACCGGCGATCTCCCAAGACTCCTCAGTATGAAGGAACCTACTGACCTCCCACAAACTCTTCGGTTATATCTATAACTTGAAAATGTCAATTATAGGGTACAATATGCCAATAGTACCCAGTATTACCCGACGCATGAGCAATAATGCACCCCCTCCAATAACACCAAGAAATAAACCCGTCCCGGGGCCTAGAAACATTCACCGTTTTGAGTTAGCGTGCCGCTCGCAGCCTGTTCTACAACGTCCATATCTGGAGTATTATCAAACAAGGCAACAGCCTCAATACCCAATGCAATATCAGGCACTGCCTCCCCCCAGAATCTTACCGAAGTCAAAACCACGGCCTGACCCCATGGACGTAGACCACTCCATACAATCACGAGCGGTTAGTTATCAAAATAGACCTCCGCCTAGACCAATGTTTGCTGCAAAGAGATTAACTACCTTCCAGGGACCATATCCTCAAAAACAGCAACGATCGTTCGATGCCGAAAATGGTCTGGACGAGTACAACGAGCTAATTATGAACGATGATCAAGCAAATGAAGAGACTCTTGTTGATTATATGGGACTCAAGGGGAGTCCTGCTGACTATGAAGACCTATGTGAAGAACCAAACCTGAATGAAGAGGCCGATACAAAACATCCATTTTTTAGGTTGACGAGCTCTTCGCTCCCATATTTCGAATATGTAGCGAAGAGCGGTAATATTCTTAGATTCCTCATAGACTCAGGATCAAATAAGAATTATATTCAACCCAACTGCGTAAAATTTCGCATCCCAACCGATAAACCAATTTTACCAACTCTATAGGAGGCAAAATTAAGATCACTCATCACGCTGTGATCAACATATTTGGCCCCTCTGTACCAGAATTCAAATTTTTCATTCTACCGGCACTAAACACATTCCACGGTATTATTGGGAACGATAGTCTAAAGCAACTTAGGGCTGTTATTCACATTTCAGAAAATTTTGTAACAATTCTTGATAACATACGCATTCCAATGAAGCAACGCACATCAGAAGGCGTGAATAATATTGGAATAAGAACATCCCATCTATCTCAATCGGCAGAAACACGCACCACAGACGATTATAACCCCTGTTTTTTCCTTCTTTTCCTTTATTCAGGAAGATTTATTGGTCATTCCTATAATAAGCATTGACGAGCGTTAATCGTTCAAGGCCTCTTAGGGCTAGTGATATAATTTTGGCCTCTGTTGGACCTAATGATTTGGGAGTCTGATATGCTCACGTTGATTTTGGGTTTTTGGGTTTGGGATTATGAGTTTGATTTTGGGATTTTAAGTATTTAAGGACTGTTAGTTGTGAGTGTTGGAAAGGTGTTATTTGGTTTTTTTTTTTCTTCTCCATATATTTATAGTTCTGTTTTTGCTTCTTCTAAGAACTTGCCTAATTGCCAGAGGTGCTTTTCATTACTTAAGTTGAAAAATTCATGCAGAGATCTGACTTTATTGAAAACATTAAATTTCTTTCTTATATTAATGAATTTTGTACAGCTCAGTATTTGGTGTTCTAGTACGTCGTCATTGTCGCACCATCTGCATTTGTCTGTCGTCGTTATTCATACATACATACATACATACATACATACATACATACATACATACATACATACATACATACATACATATTTTTGCTTTCAGTAGTCTAGTTTTGTTGTAAGCTCTGTTCACAAGTACTCTATTTGTTTGTTTTATTACATTGCCCGATATGTTTGAGTTGTGGAACCATGTCTTGTTGTGATATATTAGAATTGTATCTAGCCATGGAGAATATTACAAATTAGTGACCTTCTCTTTATATTGCTCTATCCACTCATTTTCTATTAGGTTGTTAATTTTTATGAATGCATCATCCCATTGTTGAACCGAGTGGGTAGTTTCTCCTGTTATTGTTGCATCTTTTGCTTTACTGTCTGTGAGATCAAGTATAGGCCACTTGCTATCTTTTGGTACCTAGTATAAGGTCAAGGATGTGTCTGGGTTTTTATTTATGAGTTTTCTGATAAGGGATGGGGTGAACTTTGAGTTGTTGTTTGAAATTATGTCTCTGATACTTTGAAGTGAGTCAGTGAATAGTGCCGTGTTCTTTGTGGGGTTAGAGTTGTTTTCCGTGATGGCTAGTAAGATAGCATTGGTTTCAGCATTAGTGATGTTTATTTCAGAAGCAAGGGTGTATTGTTTTAGTTTATTGTTTTTGATATTAAATGTGTACACATCCTGTTCCAAAGAGGTTTTTGGACGCATCTGTACACAGTATGTTGTGAGTATTGGAAAGTTCGTTAGTTATTTTGTTTAAAGAATTTAGTATGTTGTTGTAGTTTAGGCATTTGATGTTATCTGTGATGTTGGTTTCTATATTACTGATTTGATAGAATAAGTTCTTGGGTTTATAATCTTTATCGGGATAACATGTGTTTTGGAATATCTCTGAGTATTTTTTGTATATGAAGGTGTAGTTCGATGCTACCTTCTGGTCTAGGTACATCTCTCTGTGATTTTTGTTGGGTAGGGTTTTAAGCATCTCTTTGGCTAGAAGTGATTTGTGTGAAGTGAAGTGATTTTTCTTAAGTGGGAGGGTATCTCTTTGGCTAAGGCAAATGTTATTGCATTTGGGGTGGATATGGGAACTCCAAGGCATCTTTTAATTGCAAAGGCTTTGTGAGTGTCAATTTTATTGAAGACGTACTAGGGAGCAGTCGTCATATTTGGAAGATTGGTTTCTAAAAGGGGTCTTATTAGTGCTTTGTAGGTGTGTAATGCTTTTAGGGGGGATAGACCATGTTTGGGACTGCTAACTTTCATGATAATGTTTCTTGCTATGATGGACTTTGTTTGTGACAGCATAAATTGATCTTTCAAATGTCCTTTGTTATTAATGACTCTTCCTAGGAATTTGATTGTCTTGACCCATCTGATGTTGGTATTGTTTATTTTTATATTTGTGTCAGGGTACTTGTTAGCATGGAATTTGATAGCGGCAGATTTAGTGGGGTTTAATTCCAGTTGTAGGTCTTTACATATATTATAGAACAAGTTGACCTTGCATTGTAGGTTTGTGAACGTTTCTCGATTGTTTTTTCCTTTACTTAATATGGCGAAGTCATCAACGAATTGTAGTATTGTAGTGTTTTTGTCAGTTATGCTGTGTAGTCTGTTGGTGTATATGTTAAATAATGTAGGACTCAGAACATCTCCCTGAGGTATACCATTTCTAATGATAGCCGAGTTTTCTCCTAGAGTTAGTATTCTAAGACTAAGAAAATGTTCTATCCAGTTAATATACAAAGATTCTACTTTAAATTCAGTTAAGGTGTGAATAAGTTTTTTTAAATCTACTCTCTCATATGCGTTGGAAATGTCGCACATGACCGCCATCAGGGTGTAGCCTTTATTCTTTGCAGTAGCATGCAGCAGTTTATTAATGCATTGGTTTGCGGATTTCCCCTTTCTGTATGCGAAGCTATTTTCATTTAGTTGAGATGTTTCTTCAATGTGGTTGTATATTTTTGTTTTTATAAGACTGTTTATTATTTTAAGCATTACGTTGAGGAGAGAAATTGGTCTGTAACTATATATTTCTTGTTGTGGCTTATCTTTTTTTTAAATTGGTACTACTCTTATCTTTCTTAGGTTGTGTGGTATGTGGTTTTTATGGATGTTTATGTTTATCGAGTTTAATAGAATGGTTTTATTTAGGAGAGATAATGAGTTTATCATGTTTTATTCTATCTTATCAGGCCCTGCAGAAGTTTTGGTTCTATGATTTTGTAGTATATCATGTAAATCATTGAGGGTAAAATTGGAAGGAGGGGTAGTATATACAGTAATGTTTGTTCTGTCTGCTGAGTTTGTATTTGTGTGTTTATTTATTATCATATTTAGAAAATTTCCGTTATTTTTAGAATCCCATTGAGGTTTGGGTTTGGCTATTGTATTATTTTTGATGTTTCTAATAAAACATCAGAAATCTTTCTGATTCTGTGTTTTGATATTTCATGAATTTTTTCCTCCCATAGTGAATTTTTTGCTTTTTTTTACAGCTATTTTCCAGGTATTATTAGCCTCAATATATTTAATGTAATTGATTGAGCTTTTGAGTTTTAGAAAGTTTCTCCAGGCTTTTTCCTTTGCTCTCCATATTTTTTTTTAGGTCCTGATTCCACCAGGTCTTAGGAGAGAATTTGAATTTTTTATTTATTATTTTTATATAAGTCTCCTCGTATAATTATGTGTTTTGAGGTTTTTATATATTTGGATAGTGATATGATGTTTGATTGAAAGTCATTGTTGTTGGTGTCAGGTGGTATGAATATGGATATAATTTGAAAGTTTGGTTTGAGGTTTGTGGTTTCTATAGCTGCGGCTTCTATGTTATCTTTTACGATAAAGGTCTTATATTTGATTTTGTTGTCTATGACTATAGCAACTCCACCTCTTGTTTTGTTTTCCCTATGTTTGAAGATAATGTCGTAGTTGGTTAGTTTGTAGACGTTTTTACTTGTAGAGGTCCAAGTTTCTTGAAGAAGTGCAATGTCTATATTTAGATTGTTGAGTGCGTATTCTAGATTTAATTTATTTTTAAAAATGCTTTGTATGTTAAGTTGTAAGAATCTTATGTTTTTGTTCTTTATTGCCATTTGGGGATTGATTATGATTTGGAATTGGTTTCGTCATTTACTGGTCTTTTTATGAGAGTTATAAATTCCCTGATACATCCTATTTAGTTGTGAAGGTTAGTTGTGTTTATGGAGCTCATATTGGTGGTGCTGGGATTTGTTTTAATATCCATCATTAACTGATTAATCAGTTTGTATTACAACAGGTTGTATATTTTTTGTATAAGTTCATATCTTCACAGATCACCAACCGCTCACCTACGCGTTGAGCAATTAAAACAAAGCTCAAACGCTGGGAAACAGCCCTGGAGGAGTATGATTATGAGCTTAAATATAAGCCTGGAAAGGCCAATGTGGTGGCAGACGCCCTTTCCAGGCCCTCCAGAAAAACCAACGTGCATTCCTTGACCACTACAGTCCATAGTGATGATAGCTCATCCCAAAACTTGGTACCTTCTGTTGAAACCCCACTTAATGCATTTCGCACTCAGATAATTCTAAAAATCGGAGAAGCAACTAGCTACCAGTTGGAAAAGTGTTACGTATTCCGATGTGTAGGCGACATTAAACAAATAAAATACTATATACATATAAATAAATGAATAAATAAATAAAATAAAAATTAATATTGATTATAACAATTAATTGTTTTGGTTAAGTTTTTTTTATATGTATCCATACTTTTAATTTAAAAGAAAATCATACGAGATAAAATAGAAGTAACAATAAAATTAAAATAAAACCATTTATAGTTAGATTTATGTATTAAGTAAATAGTAGTAATAGTAAACTTTATTGAGACTTTAAGCAAATTGACAGTGAGAACTTAATGACTATTTGACATTGTTTAGCTGTCAAATATACTTGGCCGGTTTGGATATGTTTTACATATAGAGATAGACGTTTTAGATAATAAGGATATGCCATTCGCTCTTATGGCTTATTTAGTTAGACAGCTTAATATATAAATTACTTTAAAACTTATGATAACTTAAATGTAAATCTAATCATATTATTAACTATAATTAAATCTAATGCTATGCCTATTCTTATAACTAATCTATGTTAAATAATTGTTACGCCTATTTTAGTTTTAACATGTTGCATTGTATTTTTATTTATTGTCATGTACGCAGGGGACGTCTATACTCCCCTCCCGTCGGTACCTAACCAGTAGGTTCCTGGGAGGATGGACGTTCCGTGCCCGCCACTTGAAGTTGAGTTAAATGGCAAGTTAGAATAGGAAGTCGTTATCTTAACACTATGTCCCTTGATTCTTCGATTTTTTTTTTTTTTTGAACTTGGAGATTTTTTTTTTTTGACTTGAAGATTTTATATTATCTACATTAGTGGTTTCAGCCCCGGTATGTATTAAGTTGGGATGAAACGTAAAACTGTGTTTATTAGGGGCGTTTGGATTGAAGGAACTTGGGTGGTATTTGTCGAGGACATTGAGGGGACTAAGGTAATACGAATGATTTACAGTAGGGAATTCTAAGAGTGCGCGGATACTCCGGAGTGTGTGATCTCTCCACTTTTCTATGCGGATCTTACTCGTTGTTAGCATATAGTGGAGTATCGGTACAACCCCTGTTTCTTTGTACAGCACTTTGTTCTTGAAGTAATTTTTTGTTAGGTCGTCAATACTTCGAGGGACATTTCCTTAGGATTTTTCTCTCAAAGACTTGGAGTTCTTCGGCTGCCGTTGGTGACATTGTTAACCAGGCTGGGAATGTGTAGGTGATGATCGGTTTGACCAGTGTTTTGTACATCAGTACTTTCACGTTCGAGCCTACTGCTTTCGAGGATAGGAGAGAGGAGATGAGAGCAGCCGCTGCTTTTGCTTTGTTTAGCGTTTTCCTTGCATGATTGTTTGATTTCAGCCTGTTATTGAAATGCACTCCTAGATATTTGATATTGTCTTTGAGAGGAATTAGTTCACCATCTATCTGAATTTGAAGATGTCTACTTTGTGACACTGCTAACCTATGCCCTTTACCACTAGCATTTCGGAAGCAGATTAACTCCGATTTGTTTGTATTGATCTCTAGTCCCCACTTTTTTAAATATAAAACGGTGTTGTTCACAGTGCACTGCAGCTGGGTTTGAGCTAGAGTTGGGAGGGTATTGGTGGCGGTGAGTAGGATGTCGTCAGCGTACATGATTAAATCTAAGTCAAGGCTGTTTGGTCTAGGGATATCATGAAGGAAGAAATTGAATAGGGAGGGACCAAGGATAGAGCCCTGCGGGACCCCAGAGTGAATTGGGATGAGATTTGAAGTGATATTGCCTACTTTTATTTGGGAGTTTCTGTTTGATAGGAAACTATAAAGGATTCTAAGGACCGGGACTGGACATGACAACATTTTCAGTTTGAACTTGAGTGCGTTGATCCACACTGAGTCAAATGCTTTTTTAAGGTGAAGAGCGCATGCCAGTGTGCACTCTTTCCGCTGTAGATTACTGGTGACTTTGTTGTGTAGCAGCATTATTGCTTGCTCTGTGGGCCGTTCGCGCTCGAATCCAAACTGGAAATTTGGAGTCAGGGGAAAGTAAAAGTTATTAAAACTTCGAAGGATTATATTTTCTAAGATTTTGCTTAGATTTGGTAATAAAGAAATTGGCCGGAAGTTGGAAATTCTGCCCTCGCAGTTAGGCTTTGGTATAGGAATCAGTCTGCTATCTTTCCATGGTTGGGGGAAGTAACCGTTGTTGATGCAGTTGTTGTATATTATAGTCAGGAAAGAGGAAATAATTTTCCTACACTTTTTGAGGACTATGTTTGGGACTCCGTCGGGACCATGGGATAGCTTGTTATTTATTGTACTGAAGATTTCTTCAACTTCCTTTTTCGAGGTAAAAAAGTCGCCAAAAATTGGATGCTGTGGAGAAGTAGCTTTATTTGAACTGGAGAATATGGTAAGGTAAGAACCTTCATACCCTTCAGATGTAAGCTGAACTTCGGTATTGATTTTATTGTTTACAGCTACGTAAGGAGACTCACGCTTCCGATATAGGTGCCTGAAGTATCCCTCCCAAGCGCCGATTTTGTCTGAAGGTGCATTGAAAACCTCATTGCCTTGCCGTATGGGATCTTTATCAGGGTTGTATTTTGAACTCTTGCGACCCGTGATTTGTTCAATGGTTTTAAATACGTCTGATGATGGTCTCAGAGATCTTAATTTGTGCTTATAATAATTACTTACATCTTCCTTGATGTATTTATGTATTTCTCGGGACATTGAGGAGATCTGGGTTTGAAATTCGAAATACTCTTCGTTTGTTCAATTGTACCTTCTGTGGAAAATTCGTTTCAATCGTTCCAGCATATGCTTTCGAATTTTAAACAATTGGGTAGTTTGCTGATTCAGACACCGATATAGCAAGCTGCGGGGTTTCTGGAAGGGGGCATGTAAATCTAAACACTCAATTAATGCGGCTGTTAGTGCTGATACATGCCTGTCTATTTCAGCGTTTGAGAGGATCGCATTTTCCGGTGGTAAGTTTGGAAGAAGCCCATAGCGATCGTTACGGAAGTGTGACTAATCTATTGATTTAAATGGTCTGTAGTGAGGAGGACAAGTAGGAACTGGAATATGGGTTCTGAGAGTAATGTTCAAGAGCAGCCCGTGGTGGTCAGACCGAGAAGCAAATGTGGAACATGAATATGAGTTTATGGGGTCAGAGAGTAGATTGGGTGAAATAATAAAATTGTCCAAGAATGAGCGACCTCTCGGGAAGGGTGGGACACATGTGTTCACAACCGAGGCTGCGAGGAATGAATCCGCGTGGAGACATTCGAAAAGGGCTTTTCCGTTTGTGTAATTGGTGAAATCACCCCAATTCTCGTGTCTGGCATTCATGTCACCTCCAATAAGGAATGAGTCGTGAGATGCCGCGGCTGTAAGTATCTTATCGAGGGTAGTGGGGATTAGGGAACCTGTGTTACACGGGAAATATACGGAGCCAATCAAGATTTTCGCTGGAGTTCCGTTTGGTCGTTTAGTGCGGAGGGTCGCTAAGGTACATGAGGAGCTGCCTTGTTCGAAGGAGATTTGGTAAACATCTAAATCATCTCTACAAATTATGGCTGTGTCTCTGCCTGTATCGTTACGAAGGACGTTGGAATGGTCCACACGCACTTTGTGGTGAGGTTTTAGGAGAGTTTCGTTCAAAAGCAGGATGTCAGGATGGAAGGATTTGATCAGGTCCGAGAGGAATAGTCTCTTGTCATGGGAGATTAAGGAATTAATATTAAGGGAGAGAAAGATCTGCCTACTTCCCACCATAAAGATTAAAGTAGAAGTTTAAGAGAGCCATTGGCTTATCCTGAACAGGCGTGGACTCAAAGGCTGGACTCAAAGGCTGGACGAAAGGAACGGATTTTCGACAAAAGTTCACTGGGAGATATCCCGAGCCAGTCGATGGTAATTTTCTGTATGTAATCCATGGGATTAACTGTCGGTGATGTCTGTAGAGATGTAGGGATTGCTTGTCTGGCTATTTCAGAATAAGTAGCCGTGGAAGTGATGGAGGGAATATGTTCTGGGGTATTGGAGAATGGGACGCTACGCTGATGAAAAGGATGCGGTATGTACTCAGGATTGAAATTTGTTTTTGTTTTAATCTCCCCAGCTCTTTCTACTAGTCGCTTTCGTTCCGGACACCCGGAAAAGTTTGCGGGGTGACCGTGTGTTTTACACATGGTACAAAATGGAGCCAATTCAGGTTTCTCCATTGTTTTACGAGGACAATCCTGTGATATGTGTTCATCACCGCACGCTACACAACGCGGGTTGAAGCAGCAGTTGGAGGACACGTGTCCGAATCGCTGGCAACGGTAACATTGTACCAGTTCGCTTCTCTTTGGGCGTTCCCAGGTAGCCCGTTGGTGCAGCACATAGCGCAATTTAATTAGCGCGTTTTTGTCGCCTTCCGAGGAGACCGTGATTCGGAAGAGGTCAAGGTCAAGCTTATTTGCTCTCGACCACGATGTTGTAAGTGGCGAAACAACTTCGATTTTCAGTTCTGGAAGCTGGTTTCGGATATCTTCACGTATAGAATCTTATCCAAAGTCCGAACTTAAGACAACCACGCACTTTTTTTTCTTTTGGTGTAAACGAGTACCCTACAGCTGAGGTAGATTTAATTAGATTTAGGACATACTCATGTGCTTCCAATTTGTCCACCGATATTTTATTATTGAACCTGTTTAAAATATCTTTCAGTACAGTCGACTTGACGTGCTCTACAAAGATTGGGGGGTACCACACTTTAGGTGTAGTTAACGCACCTCTAGGTGCGGTAACGTTAGTATTAACTCCACTTGATCTATTGTCTGACAAGGCGCTGAAAGGATTAACGTTAGGAGCAGAGTGCTCAAGGGAGGATACCGGGACTTTCTGCCTTAAAACTAATTTCCCCTTCGCTAACACAAAATCATTATTCTTACTATTTATAAGATGAACGTCCTTTGTAAAGCACGATGAATTGTCTGGTACGCCTTCCGCCTGCATCATGGCGGATGGGAGTTCCTTCCGGGCCGCTTTCGTCCTTGGTTGTTCGGTCATTGTATCGGTCGGCCTAAACAATTTTGTCCATTTTCCCATAACGTTTGAAATCTCGGACGCTGTGTGGGGGATTATCCCTCAATGCAAGTTTGGTTGTAAGTCTTCCTGCAGGTTCTGGAATAAATTGGCAAGTACTATCTTCGTTGTGAATATTTTCGAAAGGTGATTTAGCCGAAATACTTCACAATTTTACTTTTTTTTGCTAAGAAAATCAAAATGTCAATCTCACAGTCTCAATTGATCTCCACTAGGTATGAAGTAATATTTAGTTTAATAATATTAGTAATAAACAAAAGAAAACAAAATAAATTTTAAAAAATCTCAGTAAAAATAAAATGTCAGAAAAAAAAGTCTCAGAAAAAAATATTTCAAGTAACAAAATAAAAACCAAAAAATTTCTTGGAAGTTATTTGCGATAAAATGTTCTATTGATATGATTCACTGGGTTGTTGGGTACACATCGCTATAAAAAGAATAGAAATTGTGGGGTATGGACTCAATCAATAGAGGAATCAATCAATAGAAGTATCAACCAATAGACGGTCAATGGATAGAAGTATCAATAAAGTACCAATTGAAGTATCGGAGTATCACTAGAAGTATCAATCAATAGAAGCATCAATAGAGGATCAATAGAAGAATCAATCAATAGGACTATCAATCAATAGAGGGAGCATGATCCGAAGTAGCGCAGCATAACAAGTGAAGTCCCGAAACCAGCTGAAGTGGAGATTTTTGCTACAGGAAGTAGAGGTGGTCAAAGTCAGTACAGCACAATTGACAGGTGGTCACAATCAGCGCAGCACAATTCACAGATGGTTTGATTCTTTGATTTTTGATCCTTTTTATTTATTTATTAATCTAACATGAAGGAGTAAGCTCTTTCTGTTTGTGTGTGTGTATGTGACATGGAAGGATCAGGACTTAAATAATGTCCTAACCCCCACCCCCGCGCAGTGAGCTAGTTGGTTAAATGTAACTTCCTTCGGCCGCCATTATGCGGCCTTTGTATTTTCAAATAACCCTGTCTCTATAACCTTGTTCCTTTTTTTCGCTGCAGGTGTGACCTATCGGTTGCCCCAATATTTATTTTGTTATTAATTGTTAATATTATTATTTTTTTGAAAATACATAACATGGTGCCCAAAGTGGGGCCCAATATTTAATTCATTTATTCCTAATTATATGTTTATTATTTCTTTATACATATAAAATAAATTTAAATTTAAAATTAATTTTTTTTTAAAAAATACATCACAAAAGCCATTCCCTAACTACTTCAAACATACTTTTGTAGAACCCCAATACACCTGGGAGAATATTATAGGAATTTTGAAGAGATACCTTACTCCTTACATCATTAATGGCATCAAGGCACCAGAAGACGTCATGGGAATCATCCAGGAACTTTATCCACTGTATTTCCTAAACTACAGGGTCAGGTTTACACAGAAAGAAATACAAAATGTTTCAAATGAGAGTGAACATGAGGACATTATTTTAAGAATCCATAAAAGAGCTCACAGGAATGCAAAAGAAAGCCAAATAATCGAACAATTTTATTTCCCCAAAATGAGCGCCAAAAAAAGCGGATCGTTAAGCAGTGTATTTTTTTGCAAGGAAAACAAATACGACCGTCACCCAAACAATCCTGTAATTCTGGCGACTCCTATCCCAGAATTCCCAGGCCATATCCTTCACGTCGATATATATTCAACGGAAGGACATCTCATACTGACAGCCGTCGACAAGCTAACCAAATTCTTACAAGCAAGAGAACTCAAATCCAGAGCGATCGAAGACGTGCGCGGCCCACTCCGAGAGTTCTTACTCTTTTATCGTATTCCAAAGGCTATTGTGATAGACGGTGAGAAATCATTGAATTCGGCATCGATCTTGTTCATGATGCAAGATCAGCTCGGAATATCTGTATATAAAACACCATCTTACAAGAGTGAAGTCAATGAGCAAGTTGAGAGATTCCATTCCACCCTATCAGAAATTATGAGCAGCCTAAAAACTGACGGCACTCAGAGGAACTTTCAGGAACTATTGGAAAGGTCCGTGTATGAGTACAATGTCAACCACCGCAAAAAAAACCCATAGAGATTTTCTATGGAAGAGTAGTATCCACAAGTCCCGAACAATTAGAAAAATACCGCAAGGATAATATAGAAGCTATCAAAAAGAATCAGGAGCAAGATTTAAATTTTCACAACAAATCTAGACAGGCCATAAAAGATTATGAAATAGGACAGGAAGTATACGTTAAGATAAATAAGCGTAAGGGATCAAAAATAACAACTAGATACAAAAGAGAGATAGTGAAAGAAAATAGGCCAACCACTATTTTTACCAAAACAGGCAGAACCACACATAAAAGTGACATTAGGAACTGATTCTCTTTTCAGGTTCCTACTCAAGGTTATCGATGAGGATATACAAATTATATATTACTCAAATTCCCAAATCGCGACACTCAAAACAGGAACTGCAAAAATCCAAAATGGAATCTTCAAGCTCGTGCATATACTCCAAATGGACCAATGCAACCATTTTCTCAATAACGTTCCAGCCTTACTTGCCAACCACTTCCCGGAATCCAATCCATTCTATTCATTGCTGTCCCACAAAGTATCGCAAACGAAAAACCTTCTGGATAATATTCAATTAAGGCAAAAGAAAACTAAAAGATCCTTTAATTTTATTGGATCCGTATGGAAATTCATTGCGGGAAATTCAAATCATAATGATCTTGTTTTGTTAACAGGGAAGATGAATGAACTTCTAGAAAATAGTAACAGACAAGACCTTATAAATAAAGAATATAGTAAAAGAATAAACCAAATTGCTAATGTTACCGATGAAATTGTAAACGTTTTAAAAAAGGAAAGAGTTTTTGAAACTACTTTAGCCCTAAGTACAGAATATAAATTAAGAATTATAAAAGAAGAATTGATGAATATTGTTAAATCCATCCGACTAGCCGAAAATCCGAAAATTAATACTGTGAACTCAAAGATTCTTTCAAAATCCCAAATAAATTCAATTGTAAATATCTTCAATGAAAACCATATTCGATACAGGAACGTGGAAGAAGCTGTAGAATTTGCAGATATAAAAATTTTGCAAAATTACACACATTTTTTCTATATAATAGATTTACCAACTGCTTATGAAGCTAACTACGAACGATTTCTTGTTAAACCGGTAAAAAAACATAACCTTATAGTCAAAATTGAATATGACAAATCATAGACAAATGCAAAGAACTTAATGAACTCTCGATTTATAAAACCAATGAAATCATAAACATTAGCCACTCAACTTGTATCCCTTACCTGCTCAAAAGCAAAGAAGCAGAATGCAACATGACGAACGGTGATCATATCTCACTTGTCGAGGAAATTGCTACCGACATCATACTTCTCAACAACTTCAATGGAAGAATCGAGGTAAATGGATCATCACAACATCTTTCTGGAACCTTCCTCATCAAAGATGAAAACGTAACGGTCAACATCAACAACCAGACTTACAAATCCATGGGAACAACCAATATACAACTACTATCGCCTCTAATACACATCAACATAAAAAGGGACGAGCTTTTGGAAATACTCTCCCTCGAACTGATTAAATAGATGCATATCAACAATACGAAGCAAATAAACCTAATAAAAACAGGCAAAGAAACAGATCAATTGATAAATCAAGTATGGATATTTGGATATAATGGATAATTATAATCACAATGATCCTAATAATACTGACGTCATCAAAAATAGTTACCTACCTGAGGAATAAAAGAAATTCGAACGTTACCATTAAAGTAGCTTCAACCACCCCAGGAAAAACGAACTCTGACCCGAACCTCCAATCACAATTATCCTTACAGGAAGCGAAACCATCAGCCTTCATATCCTTACCAAGACTGTCAGAAAATACCATACCAGAATTACAAAATTCTCCAATCATCTACAGAATACCGTTGTTTTAAGGTTCACTGGGGACATTTAACTTAAGAGGGGAAGAGTTAGGTAACAAAATGCATACAATTCTAAATTCAATTATCCGCATCTCTAAATTCCACAGAATTTCGAAATCCAAACACCTCCAGTTCTAAATAATTAATAATAATTGCACCTGTAACTCCTCCACCTCCGAGGCATTATTTAGATCATAAGTTCAACATATAAGTTAGTTCTAAGACGAATTTAGGATTGAATTTATCAATTTTTCTTAAAGAATTCCGCACCCGGGAAATTAATTTATACCTCTATGCTGCGTCCCTAGAAATTGGAACTTATGATTCCCCCCAAAAAATATTCACAACAAACATAACATTGTCTTGAATGTTATGTTTGTTGTGGCCAGCCTTCTGATAATGAATACATTGACTTTTTTTCTCCAATTTTGTAAAAGAGCGGGGCATGCACATCACCAGAAGGTGGTGTGGGCAAGAGGGATTCAATGATTTTTAAAATAAACCAGTTAAAATTGCTGCAATTAGATAAATGAAAACCAAAACTTCGACTGACTAGGTTTGTATACCACTTCAATTAATAGAAAATTTTGTAAGTTAAAAGACTTTGAATGATTCTGATCTCTGCTCAAAATCTACATAAAACAGAGATCAAATCCAAAATTATTTGATTAATTGTTCATATGTAAAATTAAAAAAACAAATTAAATACTTTTGAACATTATCTTCTATCAATAAATCAAACCAATTAACGAGTGTGGAAAACTTAATTTCGATCATAACGAATTTAATAAGTAAGTATTCGAAAATGCAGGGAACAATATATTGCGAAAGGTTTTAGAGTAAATTTTCGAAAAGTTGAGTCTTTAGTTGGGCATAATGACTCCTCCCTCCTTAAAATATGTGGCACACAGATAAAAAATCAGGCATTAAATTGGGACAAGATATGAGTGGGCTAAATATAATTGCAGCGTGGGATTAGACTTTTCAAGCCAAGAAGCAAACTAAGAAGACAATTGCCAGACTTATATCTAATATAAAAATTAAAAGTACCTAAACTTATAGATACAGTAGTGTCAAAGTACAAAATACGTAACTTTTTCACATTATCGAGATGCAATTTGTTCCGGTATTGGAGACGTAATATAATTTGGTTTACGGTTTTGTTGTTATTTAGATAAAATTTTATCGTCCCTTTGCTAACGTAGCTGACGTAGTTTATTAAAACTGTATAATGATTGATTAGAAACGTACCGTTGAGAAATGTAGTTGAAATCCGGCAATCGAGATTTACTTTAAAATTTGAAAATTAGCAAGGAAATTTGAAAATTATCATGATGCAGAGTTTCGGCTGAAACTGATTCGAGTTGCATATATAACAATTTACAGTTTACTTCTTAATAAGTTTGGTTATGACTTTTTACTTTTGATCATTGGAATTTTTCCAGAATTTCCTTTTTGTTTTCAAGATGGTTTCAATGTGTATCGATTTTCCCGATTTATTATTTTCGTCTGCTAAATCCTGAACCATTCTTGGTGTAATTCGGATACTGCAGTTTGAAAAAGTTCCTTATTGATTTCTTGCAAAAGTTCCATGTATTTCTCACAAATCTTCATGACCTTAATCACATAAGAATTAATCATCTCGCGCAATAACTCAACCTATTTTGGCTTATTTATATCTTCAGCTCGGATGTAATGTCTATGATACCGAAGATGAGATTCCTCATGAGCGTTGACTTCTTTGCCTATTATTGGAAATAGGAATGGAATGGTAATGGTAATGTGGTAAATGTGGTAAAAAATGGTAAAATGTTAATGGAATGGTAATGGTAATGGTCATGTTTTTATTTTTAAAATCGAACTTTATTTTTAAAAGTAACGAACAGTTGGCAAGGTGATCACTCTTCACTCTACGAAGATCAAAAAAGGAATAACTCAGACAACAACTTAAAACTAAACTGAAATAGACTAAAAATGCAATGAGTGGGCTCCAGATGGGGCAAGGAAATTCCCAATGTTTTATTATTCTTTTATAGTACACGTTTTCATTTAATGGAGCGATTTTCCCTGGGTAAGTTTTACAACTTAGTAACTTCATGTTATTTTGGAAAGATACATTTAGGCCATTCATCGTAATATTTCAACACCTATGGAATAACTATCTGATTTTTGAATACGTTCAAGGTATTCAAGATTGCTCTGAGATCCTATATATGATACGATTCCTGTTACTTACAGCAAAGTTTAGTGGTTAGGGATCCAAAAGGATTTTTAATTCTTTTGCTGTCCGTTTTTGATGTGTCCGTGATTAAGATAAATGCCTTCTCGAAGTGTCAGAATGATTACACTTCTGTGAATTTTAGAAATTATTTTATATCGCTAAAATCTTACAGATCCAGTTTGCCAAGCTTGATCTCCGTTTTTCTGCTTTGTCTTGTTTTCAATCGTGCTTTTGCACCTCTCGTTAGATAACTCAAGGGTTTTACTTTGCAAAATCTTTTATGAATGTTCTATAACAAAAGGCGAGATATCCTTTAAATTATATGGTAGCTTCATATTTTCAATTGCAGCAATTTTCTTTGCATACGACGAAATTCCAATGTTGTGTTTAAAAATTTAGATGTTATTCTACTGTGTCTTCCCAATCTTCTCAATGAAATGCTTCAGGAGATCATCTATCATACATACAGCTTACAAAAATACAGCTGAGGCATATTTGTTGCTGTTTAAAAACAAGTTTTGTGAATATCACTTTCTTTCATCTCATCAAATCCCAAAGTTAAATCTCATATTATTATTTTGACTTATTATTATAATTATTTTGACTTCCAGAAACTTGCCAAAGTGTTTGCACTGTCTAGAATTGGGTAAGTATCAGACACTGTTACCCAGAAACGAGACTTATACAGAGTCTCTGCTGGATATATTATTCCATCATCAAGCATCTTTAATATTTGATTATCAAGTCTGCCCTCATGCAAACCCGATACGTGGGTTGGGTCAGGTGTTCACTTTTTGATCCCTGCCCTAACAATGGAATCTACTACTTCTCTATCACCACTTTGAACAAATAGTTGCAAAACTCTGTAATTTTTTTTTTTTTTTTTTGTCAACAAAAGCTTCTAAATCCTTCAATGGTTCATCTCCAATGATTCCAAAACCTAAAATTTTATGGTTGTATTATTCGCTGCAATTTTAAAAGTCTTTCTGGCTATGAGCATTTTTCATATGTATGAAAGTTACCTCTGACGTGGTCTTGGACCTCCAAATTATAGAGATGCTGAGTCTTCCTAGGCAAATTCGAAATGTCCCTCGAACTCTTGTTGAGAACATTTGTAGGACTGTTTATAAATCAACATGTCATGTGCAGATATTTGGATCGATTTCCATGAACTGTTTTTCCATGATTTCCGGAACTGGGGTTTAGAGTGAATGGTCCTTGCTGGTGGGAGATTTTGAAGCGTGGATACAAAAGTTACTTGTGCACTCTGTTTTAGATTCGATTTCGTTCTTAAAAACTTATTTTTTAGCGGAGAACGAGGCGTTAAGGCCAAATAGATTTTGATTTGGTTAATGAGTGCTGAAATCAAATTGATAAAAGCCTTTTATGAACTGATTAACTCCTGAAATTTAAATTTTGATTCTCTAAGCAAAGAGCATGAGCTGAAGGGAGCGTTTGAGGTTTCTGTACAATCAATATACGTGAAAAAATCTCCATTTAATCCACTAATGAAAATGACCCAGTGAATCATCAACTTTCACTGCTAGTAAATGAAAGTTGATGATTCAGTGGAGCGTCCATTGCAATGGATTTCATCTTCAAATTCGTCATGGCAATGACTCCATGACGAGTCGGCTTCTCACCAACATCAGGACGTGAACTCCTAGCAGCATGTCAACGAATTGTATCCTTCGGGTCAACTGTTCGGCCACTCGAAAGTTCACGGATTTGTAGGATTTTAAGGTATGCAGACGTGGGTCGGACCACTAGTGAACCTGAGCGAAAGGCTCAGGCTCCTTTCTTGGACGAGCCACCGGAAATCTTTTTCATAAAAGCAAATATGGTATCAGAAGCCAAAAATTCCATGAAGTACTACTTTTTTATTTGTTGATTTATTATATTAAAAATTATTGTATGAAATTCGCTGATTTTTTATATGTTACGGAGAAATATTTTTATAGTTTTCAATAAATAAGTAAAATCTAATGCAAAACTATGTATTTTCATTTAAAAGTCTTTAAATTAATGATAACTCAAAGTATCAGTCCCACATAGTTTCCGTTTTGGGTTTATGATGGTTTAGGCTAACCATCCGTCGTTTCGACGAGGAGTCTTCCGAGCGTTAGCCATCTAGGGTTAAATGTCATGTGTGAGTACATATATCTGTATTGAAATCTTAAATGATTTATCAATATCATCTTGAAAATTTCACATAAATGTTCCTTAGCTAATAAAAGCATACAATCTTCAAAACAAAAACTGTTTCATTCATGAAACGTAAAATTCATATAAATAGTTGCATATTGCATTATCTTCGGTCACCTTCTGTTATAAATTTAAATGTCAGTATTAGAATGTTACAGCCACAAAACTAATGTCTTCAAAGGGTTGGTTACACTTTTTATTGGTATGTTAAAATTTTAATGAAAATAGTCTATGTATCATAAGTCAACGTTAATTAAAGTATTGAAAAACGCTTATATTCAGCATTGACAATTCTGATCAAGTCAAATAACGTTCTCATGAATGACATTAACAGCGGAAGTATTGACTTGAACACGTTTGGTTTTATTTGTCATACATTATACGTTCACAAAATACTTAACCTGAGACATAAAAAGCTTCCTTTCAATTCTTTGATTCTTTCACTTGCCGAACAAGACCGAACGTTTAAGATTGAAAATCACAAGAATCACAAAATTGAAAGGAATGTTTTTCCTTCTATTCTCAGATATTTGATTAGCTAAGTTTGAACTTGATATCAGTTGTAGACTGCATTTTCCAAATTTTCATTCGATCAAATTAAATTCGAAGTCGAGCATCTGTCTTTTTGAGCGGGTTTAATTCTTTGGGAAATGGTATTCGTGTGAACTTAAGATTCCCGTTAAGACGATTTACCTTTATCCATAGGCAGCACATTTTTGATTATGGGGCACTTAATGCAATGAGACATATCCGGAATTTTATTTAATTAATGATGGAATTATGTTTATGAGTATTTGAATACTCCATGCGATTCAAGGCAAAACAGGGGCTTGAATCATAGCAAGCAAATATTGTAATGTTTTACCATACTCCAGATCAAGAAATGTTCGCTCGTTCATGTATACTACCTATGGATATTTGTATGTAGTGTAGGGTAATTAGCGTTAACATTCGTAAAATTTGAAATTTTGAGCTTAGAGTCTCTCTATATCTTATATCTCTATGGAAACGTCATTTGATCAACGTGCTTAATACGGAGGACTTTAATCTTTAGCTCGTTGTGAAACTTAATGGTAGGTAGGTTAGACTTATGGTAAGGGGTTACGTTACCAATTTAATACAGCACACGATTTGTATCGTGCGTAATAATAGATTAAAATTGCATTACACAATCTTGACAAAATACTTACTTGCAGATAGGTTACCAATTATAACTGACAGAATGATATGAATACGTCGTCAGTGATGTTTTCAAAGTAAAATACTTGAATTTTCGATGATTGGTTAGTGTTTGGATCACTTAAAGGCGCTGTGCCTCAAGTCGAGTGTCAGCGATCATTCTAAAATGATTGAATATGTGGTGCAACCTCATGAAAAATTTCTGAAATTTTTAAGCGAATTAAAATTAAGGAAAATAATGGCTTTCAGAACTGGAGAATCCATACCCAATATATGTATATAAAATGAGATTAGGTGTGAGACGCACACATGTTTGAGCATCACTATTTTTTCATTCAATTGAGTGAATTGATGGCTTTTGCATTGGGTATTGTACATAATTGAATTATGTTGTTTTCTTTCAACACATTTTCTAAATGTCTTTTCTTTCGCATATTCCGTATGATCCCAAGTTCAAGTATATGATCAATTCTGACAGGAAAATACATACGTGCTTCTGACCGGATGCATTCTTCGTCATCCGCTTCAAAGCATCCTGCAAAGTAATCTAATCGACGGTAGAAAACAGTCTTCATATTTCGACGTCATAAAGCAGTTCCCAAAGCCGTTTTTCAAAATAGGTTCTTGATTGCTTTACTCGTCGCCCGAATTTTTAAATGGTGAGGAGCTGTCGCACGGACTACCTTGAGACTTCTTTATCTGTAAAAGCTTTCCATGAGGCACTATGATAAATTTACAGTTAAATTAAATCGATATGAGTACAGCATGAAAAATATTTTTAGGACAAACATCGAAATGAATGCTCTTACAATTGACGAGGATTATTCACGGAGTAAATACGGTTCATATAAGCTGATCCCATCAAATATGTTTTCCTCTAATCGGAATTTTGTAAAAGTTAATGAAATTTCCCAACACATTGGAAAAGGGTTAATATGGATCAGGGGCCGCGTGCATACTTCCCGCTGTAAAGGAAAACAATGCTTCTTAGTACTACGACAACAAAAGTATACCGTCCAATGTATCATCGCCGTGAATGAGAAAGTTTCGAAGCAAATGGTTAAATTTTCGGGCAGGTATACGATTAACATTTATTTTTAAAATTCTAATCATTTCTAAGTAGCATAAGCAAAGAAAGTATAATCGACGTGCATGTTCAAGTTGTCACAGCGTACTCGAACATTGAATTCTGCTCTGAAAAGCTATTAGAATTACACGTTGTAGAGCTGTTTGTTGTTTCAGTTGCTAGAAATCAACTCCCTCTACAAATAGATGATGCTGCTCGGCCAGAGAAGGTAATGATATACACATATAAAGTGTGCGTTTTTACTCATCTTCGAGTTTTAAGGAATCTGATGGTTTGATTATTAAAGTTAATCAGGATACAAGACTGGATAATCGTGTTTTGGATTTACGCACCCCCGCAAACCAAGCAATATTCCGGTTGGTGGCTGCTGTGTGCAAGCTTTTTAGGGATTTTTTGACAGAAAGAGGTTTGCTTTTAATTTCACCATTTTTAAATAATGTCCTCATTCTATGTAGTGTTTCACATTGTTCACATTTAAATTAATAACTTATTGAAGAAGTGAAGGCTTCTACCCTATTAATTTATAAATAATTACGATTATTACTGACATACGGTTATTTGCGGTCCTATGTCGGCCTTTTCGTTCTGGCGCGTCCTTATCGAGTGTGGCTCGACATTGCTTTGTGTTCTGCCACATTTTGTATTAAGTTTTACGTAACTGTGAACGTGACGTGCTGGTACGCACTTGCGAATCCAGCACGGACCTGCTGGAACGAAAGGGTGAAAAGTGATCAATCTGCAAAGAGTTAAACCTAGTGTTTAAACAATGGTCTAGTTTTAATTGGACACGCGAAGTTTTTCTAAATATTTGCAATATAACTTAAATAGCTGAAACGGTGAGATATTAAGGTATGTTGCTAATTAATTTGAAGTTGAAGCTGATTTGTTAACTGAGCGTATAGTCGTGCCCTGTGCTAGAAAAAAATAAGAACTGTAACTTTAGGTGGTTGAGCATCGAGCGTTCTCTAAAAGAAGGTAATTATACAAGACTCAAGTTTCCCGTAAATAATAAATCTCACCATTCAATGCGCTTTGTCTACAAACTGAAATAAATATGGAACGACGGAAAGAAAACAGTTTTAATATTTTAATATCTGAATTGAGCAAGAGCAGAAATTTTAACAATACCGGAAACCGACCTCAAAATTTGCAAAACGATCACGTAAGCAGTCATGATCGTTTCGTAGCTAAGGAAATATGATAGTGGACACCTGATGAAATCTGCTGTCTGGGATTAAAAGACAACCTAAAACAAAGGCGAATCAATAAGGCATGTAGGTACTAATAGAGTGTAAAACTTCACTCATCTGGTATATGATAATTGTAATCCAATCTAATAGTGGATGGTAAACTTGGCTTAGGAAAGAAACGTACTACAATTATGAAGCTGATAAGTACAATGTGGAAAAATTCTGCAATGGATTTTCTTCCGAAGCAGGCATTGGTTCCTTGTCCTATATTCAGACCAGCATAACGAAGTTCTATAATAATTGAATAATTAAAGTTCAATAATTGAAAGCGGAAGGGAAACTACTACGTCATTCAAAGTCAAGTGTTACATTCCGAAAAGATTTCATTTCGATATTTACCAAATACATTTTAGGGCCAATATTTTGACTTCAAAAAATTGTTGATCAATTGATACCTACTCGATATATACAAAATAATAGCATGTACACTAACCTGTAGTTGAAGTTCGCGTGTTTAGCGCTCAAAGGTCTTACATAGATATTCATAGCCCCGAGTAAGATTTTATTATGTAACTAATGTGCAAATTAGCTCATTTGCTGCAGCAAATGTTGGGTAGTTCATCTTGAAGTTTTCAGTGGTCATCGCAATTTCGAATTTGCAATTTGGCCTAATTCAGGTCACTATAAACCATTATTTTTTCATTAGAGAGAAATACGACACACAATTATTTTTTGTAGAAACTTATTCATGGACAGCTTAGTAATTGCACCGAAGGTCACCGCACATTGACCACAAGAAGCATATTGCTCTCTTGTCTTACGGGTTTTTATACAAATAAAAATTAAACATCTTGCTCGCCTTTAAACTCGTCTGTCATTTCTACTTGTTCTAGAATATTTATTTCAAGTATAAAATAAATGCCGCACTTTATGTCTGTCCGAAGATTTTTATTTTCCATCGTTTCACATAAGTGTGGCGAAAACAAATAAAAGACAAGACAATTCTCAATGCATTATTAGAATATAGTTTTTGGTAGAATTTTCCGAATTTTTGAAAATATATAAATTACATGTTTTCCCGTGGATTGAAAATGTGGATTGAAATGTATTTTAGCTATCCACTCCCTGAGCCCTTATGGATTTTTTGGGTAATCTTTATAAAATCGTCTTACCACATGCGGTCTCATTAAGTGTTTGTTGGATTAAGAGCTCCATGCCGTCTTAGAGGGTATGGAGCTCTTGGAATATGGAGAACAAAATTCAACAGACAAGATTATGAGTTATAGCTAAAATAATTCTGGAGATTAAACTAACAAAATTAAAACAACTGGATTAACAAGGATCATAGCTAGTAGTGCAAATTTTCGACATAATTAAAAATAATTACAACCATTCTTTTTTGATTTAAAAACCTTTTGACTCCGAGCTTAGACAAAATATCACATGCCAAGCCTGTGCAAAGGACAAATAGTATACTTGATTCGAACCCTGGACACCGTGGGTACCTTTCAAATATATCCGCTACTTCGGTGGTACATTCACTTTAGTATATCCGCTCTACCAATCCGCGAAATCATTTCTGTTTAAACTTGTCGGATCAAAAAAGAAACTAATAACAGAAAGATAAGAAGAGTTGGTGGCCCCTTTCAAGTTGCTGCGAACACCATCAACGTCGACAGGAGTGTGCGAAAATATCAACGCAAAGCGTGGACACCATACCGGTAAACCAGGATGGGAAGTATATCCATCCGGCTAATATGTAACATCCCAAAAATGCATGAAATATCAAAAATACCTTGAAAATGAAGTAACAAAAGAACGCAAGCCAAATTTACAGAAACGCTGCGTCGTTTAAATATCCTTAAAATGTTTTATACAAAAATTCCCTTCTTGAACTTATAGAACGATAGAATTCATGGCGCTACATTTCATTAGAATCAAACGTAACGCGATTAACCGGAAAGTGTCGCAATTTAAAACAGAGGAAGACGCAAAGGCACTGTTTATTATATCACACAGTCCCTTCAGGGATGCTTCGAATTGTCAACAACTGGTGCCAGGAAATAGCTTTAAGAATCAAGTAACGCGAAGTATGAACCGGATTAGCATCATATATTTAAATCACACGAAGATTGGGTTTGAAAATAAAACATCTCGAAGTGCTGATGGATAGCAGGATGATCCCTAGGCAGTGACTACAGAGGCCACCTAAGACTTGAGACGCGGCAAGTCCTGCGATGCATTCATACTATGGTGGTAAGACCGATAATCACATGTGGTGCAGTGACTTGTCAGTCATACATGATGGTATGCGAATGATACGAAGGACCTGTCTGAGGGACCGGAAAAAGGGGTATTTGGTCTTGACACCAAATATTCTCAACCGATGGGAAGTATGCTAAGTATATTTCTATCTGAGGTTGATGTAATCACTGTAGGCAATTCAGCATAGTCAGAGAATACAAAGGTAAAACTATAGATGGCCTTTGGAGATGTGCGATGATCATAGCTAACTATTCTTCAGTCAGGAGGTGATTCAGCAAGAGCAATATTCATGAAAATTTTTTAAATTGTTGGAAAATTTTGCAATCTACTATATTCTGTACATATATTGCGAAGTATAACTTGGTCCCGGCCACTTGCCCGTTAGGTTTTCGTCGGAAATTGTTACATCCCTTTCGTAGTTCAACGGTTTCAATTGTCCACCAGTGCACTGGGGGCTTGGCTTGTGTCGATGTCCGACTAGTTATGCCTAATTTACAAACGGACGTGAAAGTTCTCATTGCAGAATTCACCATGTTTTCAGCATCTCTGATCCCCGGCGATGAGCCACATTGCGGTATGCGTTTCTCGAGTGTGCCGACGAAATTCTCTCCGCCCATCTTCCCATTGATCTACAAAAAGTGGGAGCGCTTTGTATATGGGAGTGCAGTATAATTGTCGTCGATCTCGATTGCAAAATACCGATGATCACTAGCCGAGAAGTAATGATAAATGTCATGACAAATATATTTGCAAATTTTTGTCATGACGACCTCTGAGGTGAATGTCACATACAGAAAGGTATATACACAACCTTGCAAAGTGTCAGTAATATCAATGTTCACTAGTCTCACAGTGTTTGCTTCCCCCCACTCTTCGTTTTTCTTATGAGCTTTTCCTTGCTACCCAATTGCTTTAGCTTTGAAAGTTCTCACAATAAAAATATGATCTTCTAAAGAGTAAACGCGATCAATGTCAGAGATATACAGTCGAAACTCAGTTAAGTACCTGATGCTTGCTGAGTCAAATCTAAGTTTCTCTTTCTTTAATAAGGTGCCGCAGGGATCCCGGGAAACAGTCAACTAATAAAAAAGACTAACATTTCTACCTGTGCCAGCTATAGCGCGGATACGATTGTTTTTAGTCTTACCGGCATAAGATTGATGAGTCAAGATCTAAAGATTGCGTATTCCAGATTCGAGAGAAAGATGACGCCTGTCAGATTTTTCATGCATAAGATAGGACAGAATGCGCGGTGATCTTGCTGAAAGAGTGGAAGAGCTCCGTCCGGACGAGCAAACAAAGAGTTGCAGATATCGAATGATTGTCCATTAAGCTTAGCTATGCCAATAACCCAAAAGGCATACTTAATCAGCTGGAGGCGTCGAGGTTGGAAAGATCTCTTCTGAAGCAATTCTACTCCTTGTCCCCCACTAGATATGGAATCAGCCGATGCAATGTGCCAGACTACCATGCTAAATACTTCGATTCGGTATTAGTAGTCCAGTAGACTTTGTGAAACTGCGACTCCGACGCTCAGGGTGCAAATAGCCTTCATCGCCCTACCCAAACAGGTTTAAATGATGTTATTGCTGCGTTTGGTGTCACATACATGAAGTCTCGTGGATTAACGTGGACACCTGCCTTGTACGGCTTTATCCCACGGTCTCCATAGACGGGGTTGAAACAATGTGTCAACCACTACCCCTAGAATCTGAGACAAGTCTCAGTCCTAGGTCCCAATTTATTTAAGCTACCTGGATTCCCGAACACAAATGGTGAGTGCTCTTCGCCACTCTCTAGCCTGCGAAACCACAACCACCACGTTTTAGCCAGGATAGGCTCCTCACCGTGTAGGGGGCTGACAGTAACCTGTCATGGGCGTCTCCCCAAACCGTGGTTCAGATAACCTTTGATCAGGTTGCGCTTCTCTATTGTCCGAGAAAAACTCTCAGTTTTTGTTCCAGGCACACGGGACTGATTGCCCTTTCTCACACCTCGGGTACGTGGAAATGGCACTCCCCAAAGACTGAATGGAACAGGCCGAAACCTAAACCTTCAGCCCCCCTGCGTTCACCCGGATTCCTATAGCACTAGTCTATAGGGTCCGGGTTAACACAGTCACAACATAAGAACAACATTTACTGCAACAAATACTCAACGTTTTCTATTTCACATCTTTAGCAGGTGTACTAGTCCCGCATCCACATCATCCACATAGTTGATGTTGCAATACGAGCTTTTCGACCTGCTAACAACATTTAACTCACTTCGTCTACATGACACTCAGTCAGTTACATTCAGTTATTCAAAGTCGTCATTCAGTCAAGCAACATATATCACTATCACCAATTACATCATTACCATCTCATCTCATCTCTCTTATCATTACATTATCATCTCTCCGTCAATTCCATCTATCTTCTTCTTTAATCTAATCCATTCCAATACACCACTTCAACACCTTCAGATTCTTTCATTAAATCTTCTTCTTCCACTGCACTCATTCCTCTACTTCTTCCTCTTCTTCTCCTTCTTTTTCTCCTTCTTCTACAACATTTCTTCTTCCATTCAACTCTTCCGTGAACTCCATAAACAACTCTTCTGTACATCTAATCAATCTTCACCTTCCACATCATCACTTCCTCAATTCTTCCACCATCCTCAGGCAAATCAACGATTCCCTTCAGAACATCAGGCACTTGCACTACAGTCAACATACAGTTCGTCAATTTCAGTCACACCTACTTTCATCTCAGTCAAAAATCAATTAGTCAATCGTCATGGTCATCAATTCATCTCGGCTGCTATAACCCCTCGGTTCAGCTTCACTTAACTTTCTCATAGTACACCTATGATACTCGTTAGATCAACCTCTCCTGAGCAGTATAGACCTCGAATCCTTGCTATTCGTCCGTTACATCTTTACTTCGGTCCTTCGGTTCAGCAGTTCACACGTTCAACAGCAGCGGCTAGGTTGCTATACTTTCCCGCAGTACTAATACAGTCAGGTCCTGCCGACTGCAACTCCTTCCCCTCATACAACGGTTTCAGCTTTTTCAACGGACTTTTCTCTAACATAAATCAACAGCAGCGGCTAGGCTGCTATACGTTTCCCTCGGTACACTACGGGCAGGGCCGTAAGCGACGTCTTCGGTACTAATTATAGTCAGGTCCTGCCGACTGCAACTTCTTCCGCTCATAGAACTCTCCTTCCATACTTCGGTATCAACTTGTTAATTCGCGGACTTTTCACAAACATATATCGTTTTTTTGTACGTCTGTCGTCACTTCTTTTTAGCAACGATTCAACTCAACATAGGACCAACGCCACTGACACCTTCCCTTCCCATTTACACGGGCTTGGGACCGTCATGAGGTAGAACCGAAGTTCTAACTCCAAGGCTGGGTTTTGGTGTCACATACAAATAACATGAATTTCATTATTTTATACTCCAGATAAAAGAAAAATTTTTCGTTGATTTTTATTTATTTGTTTCAGACACCGCGAAGTTTCGAAACATACTCTTGGTTCTTCCTGAGTGAAACCTAAAGTGACTGATCTTCTATACCTTTTTTGTTTTTAATAAGTGTCTTTAAAACTAATCACTATTCTAAGGTTCGCTATTGCCATCGCTTGTTTACGACTATCAAAAAACTTGATTGTATTTTCTTTTGATTCTATTTTCGCCCTTTCCTTTTCTTTTCTCCCATGTCTGTTTTTTATTGTATTGTTCAATGCCTACATTAGAGGAGGGTAGCTATTACCTAAGTCATAGTTTAGGCGTGTGTTCCTTGGTTGCCTTGATATCACCAAGCTCTCGTATGCGTCCACTTTATAGTATTTGATGGTATTATGTTCAATAACATCAAGATCGAGCGATCAAGATATCGAACTACATTTATAACGAATTGACTCTTTCAGACATGAAATGTACGGTCCTTCTTGCAAATGTAGAAAGCGACGTTCTGCAGTAAAATTAGGTATTCACCCAAAATCTTAGTGGTTAGCAGTAAATAGATCAAATATACAAACAGTTTGTGACCTTTTGTTGATTCATCAAGCGTGGTATCGTCTGTTGCGCGTTACAGTGTCGGAAAGGCATGTTGAGAAATGCAAGGCGATCCAGGCCTTGTGAAGACGGTTTTATCCTTTGAACTGGGATCTAGCGGAATTTGACTTCTCTCAAATCGAAATTAGTGGTTAAGTTTTGGCAGCTAAATTAGGATATCTATCAAGGGAAGTAAATATGCATCATCGACAGTGGCTTCATTCACACGCTGCGCTTAAAAACACAATGAGTTTCTTGTTCAGTTTGACTACCAGGGAATTCCAGTTACGCCCAAGTGCTTTGTGACTCCTCGCCTAATGCTAGTATTTGGTCTACCTGAGCATATAGCAACCCTTTCTTCGCGAGCAGAAGCGAAATGCCTTTGCTTGATCGATTTAGCACCTCTCCCAATATACTAAAGCAGTCCTGCCGAGGTCTTTCTTTTGAAAGAAGGCAAAACCGCGTCCAATCATCGTTGCTGTGCGTCATTCGCTGCTGCAACAGTTCCAAGTAAGGTGGATACAAGTAACTCCTGGGCCAAATTGAACTCTCAAGCGAAATCGACTGCCAAGTACAAGTTATAGGTTAAACCTTTTAAACGTTACGTCGATCGCAGCTTTACACGCATTGGAATAAGCTGTTCCGTCTCCAATGTTTAGATGGGTGTTGATGCCTTGAATGTGATGCCCATGCTTCTTAGGGATCTCTCTTGCATAATCAGATGATATGCAGCTAACACGCACCAGTGTTAACCAGGCCTATCAGGCATCGAATTTCATGGTTGTACACTGTAGGAATTTTCGGGACTTTGGTCCTGAATAGCTAATACTTTCACATGCCCAATGAGGATAGTCTCCTGCTGGTACATGACTTTAGCCCAACCTTTTCAGTCGGTTCTGCGTTATGTGCTAAGATTCTATAGACTACTACCGCTAATATTGCTGCTACTATTATTTCTACAACTACTATTACTACTACTTACTACTATTACTACTACTTACTACTATTACTACTACTTACTACTATTACTAATTACTACTACTGCTATTACTACTACTACTGCTACTACTACTACTGCATGCTACCGCATATTTTCCCCTTTACAGAAACAAATCCACATGAAATCTCCACCAAATTAATTACGTAATGAATGTTATGAGAATATTTATTGTGAACCGGCAATGCTAAATATGACCTTTTGGCATAATTTAAAATACAATTTACTGCGTAAAGTGCATGATTTGTGAAAACGTTTTAATGAAATTTGACATGATTTTAATTAGTGGTTTATGAGTATATTTGTCATTTTTTGAACATGATGGGATAGATCGCTAGGTACATTATCCACTTTGTATGTATACTCCCACAGAAATCGTTCGTTAGAATTTCGGAAATCATGTTCCGTATTGCTCTGCTTCAGGCACGAGTGTAGCCGAACATTTGAACAGCTGTTAAGAGGAAAATTCATCTAAATCAACTTCTTCGGGTACAGTACAAGGATAGCACTTGTCTATTAACTTCTTCCTGTAATGCCGGCCTAAACATTGCCGAATGCAGATGACGGTAATTTTAATACTTGATGTTGATTGCAACATTTTGTAAATAAAGTACGACTAAGGAATTAAAATGAACTGTTAATAGGCGTGCGTCGACGAAGGTAGATTCAAGCTCAACAAACTTTATTATTCTTGTTACTGTCTTTGATCGACACAAATCCCTACCGCGCAGTGCAGTATTTTGAAATCCTGTGTGGCTCAGCTTCGGAAATATTCACTCATACACTCTAAATGAGCATTGAATAAAATAAAACAGTTGAGTAAAATTCGATAATGAACTCATCATAAGTGTAAATTAGAAATAAAGTTAATTCAAGTTGAAATCACTAATTATTAGTGACTGATTATTTTACTAAAAATAATCAGCATCTAGTAAGTTGGTTGTGCTCATCGGTTTGTTCGTCAGACTGTGAGTAACTGCGAATAAAATTTCTTATATTAGCAATATTTATTTTTTTTATTAACAGAATGAATCGAGTTAAATTGGTTATACGCTTTTCGAGCGAAACAGAAAAATTCTATATATATATGCATTTATGCGTGTAATGCGACCAAAAAATAATCTATGTATGCACTTTATATATAGACAACTACCTGTTTAAAAATCAAATAAATTATTGATACCACGGTATTAAATTAAAACAAAGAAGTCGAATCGCCCATAAAATTTTGGCATCAGAAAATTTCTTGATTGGTGGGCATGTGGGGGCAACGTTAAAGAGGCGGGAAAATCAATGAGAGAGCTTTTTACGTGTTGATTCATTTTTAAGAAAAGAGATTCATCCATCTCCGATGCCTCCCAGCGCTCCAATAAAGCTTTTTTCAGTATCAGCACTGCCCGAGCATATTGCGCCACGCGATTCCAATTGTCAACTGTTTTCAGCTTTACTCCGACGATAGTTTCCGGACAGATTCGCTGAGGAGGTCCCCTCGCTGCTGGCTCCACCTTTTACAGTAGAAGAATGTGTGACAGGCGTCATCCAATTCTCCTGCACAAAACACACAGTTAGGAGACCGTGCTCTGTCAATTTTGTAGAGGTAGGACCGAAAACAACCGTGCCCGCTTAAGAGCTGGGTCAACTAGAAATCGGTCTCAACATGCACTCGACTGTACCACGGCCTCAGGTCAGGGATAAGACGTGCAGTCCACCTTCCCCTTGTTACTTGCTCCCAGGACTGTTGCCAATCGCTGAGAGAGCGACGTCTCTCTTCCCTGGTGGTCTCTTCTCTTCGGTCTTCGCCTCTGCGCTCTCTCGCAAGGAGGGTGATAGGTATCACCCCTGCGATTACCAGCAATGACGCCCCGGAAACCGTTCGATATGCGTATGAGATTCACAATGCTCCTTGTCTCTGCACCTGTGCCAACCGCTTCCGGTGTAATTTCTTGCTGAGAGCGTGGCCCCACAGTTCTGATTCGTAGAGTAGAAGCGACTGCACAACGCTCATTAAGAGTCGTCTCCTTGATGTGGTGGGCCCCCTATGTTGACCATTAATCGGGTGAGTGCCGTCACACGCGCTGCAGACTTGTCAGTTGCTGCCCTGATTTGTTGGGAAAAACTTATCTTCGAGTCTATCAGGACGCCCAGGTACTTTACTTTAGATTTCGATTCAACCAGCTGGTTCCCTATACTGATAGGCCTTACTCTGGGGATTCTCTTCTTCGTTAGGATCACCACTTCGGTTTTTTCCAGTGCCAGCTTGAATCTGTGAGCGGTCATCCACTCGATTACCCTCCGCATTAACATATTGAGCCTGAATTGCGCTTGGTCTACTGTGCGTCCATCGACCAGCGCATCGACATCGTCCGCATAGCCGATCAAACGTGACTCATTCGGCAGTTCAAGCTGCGGCAGTCCATCATAGGAGATGTTCCATAGGTCCGGGCCAAGGATAGAGCCCTGAGCGACACCTGAAGTAAGAATTGTACTTCGCCTACCCTCCTTCGAGTTGTAGAGTAGGCTGCGGTCCTTCAAATAGTCCCTGAGAATCCGCATCAGGTATACTGGTACTTGAAAACGATTTTCTAGGGCTTCCAGAATATCCACCCATCTAGCGCTGTTAAATGCATTTCGGACATCCAGAGTAATCAGCAGGACGACCCGTCGTGTGGAAATACTGTGAGACGCCGCACGTTGGACCGCGCTCACTACTACTCCAATTGCATCGATGGTGGAGCGGCCTGCCCTGAAGCCATACTGCCGTGGAGATAGGTCCCGGCAGTACGAATCACGTCAGCGAGTATTCCCCTGATAAGTTTTTCAAAAACTTTTCCGGCCGTGTCAAGCATACACAGTGGGCGGTATGCAGCTGGCGACTCGGGATCCCCTTTTCCCTTAGTAATGAGCACGTCTCGCCACCTTCCAGCACTCTGGGAACAGCCCTTCGCGCAGGCATGCGTTGAACATGCGGAGGAGCAGGTCAGGGGAAAAGTGGAAGACCATTTGTAGCACCTTAGCTGGAATCCCATCTGGTCCTGGAGCCTTTCTGGCCTTCATAGACAAGACTAAAAAAATTACACTTTAACTCTCTTTAAATTAGAGCCTTCCTTTAAGTCTTTTAATTTAAAAGCCAATACTGGTTTTCAATAGTATAAATCTATCTCGAGACAAAGCTTTAGTGAATATATCTGCTAATGCATGATCTGTGCTTACATAGTTTAAAGTTATGATTGATATATTTGATGATAGAATGATATTTAAAATCAATATGTTTGCACCGTTTCACTGTTTTTGATTACATTTATTGCACTCTCCTACATCACTTAGGAATTGTTTTAACTATAATATTTCTAAAAGCTGCAGAGGCAGCCATAAATTCACCTTCAGTTATGAATAATGCTACACTTAGCTGGTGTTGGCTTGATCATGTGATTACAGGTCCATTTTTAGTGAAAACGTATCTTGTCATGGAGCGCCTTGATGTAATATCATTATCGTAGTCCGCATGACTATAGCTAATTAAATCAGTTGTTTGCGGCTTGGATTGATAACATAAGCCCAGCTCCATGGTACCCTTTAGATACATTATTATTTTCTTGACTGACTAATTACTGCATACATAATGTCAAGTCTGGTTACCATTGCTAGATGAACTTATAATCAACGGCCACTCGGTATGGCAAGTTCTTCACAGGTGCCGTCTCACTTTTCTGTAGCTTCACATGAGGATCAACAGGAATACTATTTGTGTTAGCACAACTCATCGTAAATTATTGCAGTATTTTTTCTATGTACTTGGTTTGATGAACATAAATCTGTCTATCTTTTCATTCGATTTGCATACCAACATAATTAGAGGGAGGAAAAGTCTTTTTATTACAATTACTTCCTTTAGGATCAACTTTTCTTTCGACATTAACAGACTATCGTCTACGTAAAGGCACAAATAGCATTTAATTCTCTTAACATGGCCAATATAGTCACACTGATCAGCCGAGCTTTTGACAAATCCAAACTTCTCTAGAACTGTGCTGAATTTAGTGTTCTAGCACTTAGGAGCTTGCTTAAATCCATACAGAAACTTTTCATACACTGCTAGGAGAACATTCTAAGCCCTCAGATGGAATAATATATATTTGTTGGTTTAACACACCATATAGAAAAGCTGTCTATGTCAGATTGTATTATTGTTAGATTTTGTTCAGCAGCAATTGGTTAAAACTTGACTGTCGTTGAGAATGTTTCGTCATAGTCTATTCCTTTGGTTTGTGCGCAACCTTTTGCACACAGGCAAGACTTATACAGTGGACGCATTGGTTCGTCTTTAATTCTGAAAAAGCACTTAAATCCAATCACCTTGGCAGGTTCAGGCTTAACCAATGTCCAGGTTTTGTTTTCGCTTTGAGATTTCAATTCTTCACTTATTGGCAATTTCTACTTCTCAGAATCAGCTGACGTGACTGCATCATTGTAAGTCAGAAGACCGTCTAGAGTTCCTTCATGATTCTGGGCTTTCATGGAGTTCTCCGCTTATGGACTTGTTCTTCGATTCTGTCAAATCCACTGGAACATAGATTCCTATAAGTTGATTCCCGGAAAACTGCTTCCCTGCTTTTCACAATCAATCCAGAAGTAGAAATAGTAAACCTACAGGGTCTGTATAATAAGTAACCGGACTGAGCCTGCCCCGCGCCGTCAAAGCGTTTGCTAACCGGTATCTGGTGCTGTAGTGGTGGTGGGGGTCTAGGGAAAGGGAACCGGGCTGCAGCAGTTGCCTCCAAGCGCTTGGAGAGATAGCATCGAGCGAGAGCGGAGTGCGTGTTCAGTTACGTCGTCGGAGTGAAAATGGAGCGTACGATCGAGCAACGTGTTAGCATCAAATTTTGTGTCAAACTCAAGAAAACGGCCACGGAAACTCTTCAAATGATTCAAGAGGCTTACGGTGAGGATGCTCTGTGCAGAACTCAAGTGTTTCAGTGGCACAGAAATTTCCGGGAGGGCCGCGATGACGTCCATGACAAACAGCGCGTCGGTCCTCCATCAACGAGTCACACGGACACAAATGTGCAAAAAGTGCGTGATGTGTTGAACAGTGATCGTCGTAAACGGCCAGTACTACAGAGAGGTGCTCCGTCGACTAACCGCCCGGGTTCGCCGAGTCCGTCTGGAGATTGCCGATTCGTGAATCCTCCATCACGACAATGCTCCGTCGCACACCTGCCTGCTCGTCACCGAGTAGTTGGCCAAACAGTCGAGGGCAACGTTGCCACAGCCTCCTTACAGCCCGGATATGGCACCAGCGGACTTCTTTCTGTTCCCCAAAATCAAGAGACACCTTAAGGGGACGCGGTTCGGGACTCTGGAAAACGTTCAACGTGCTACGACGAGGGCTCTAGACAGCATCGAGGTTGCCGACTTCCAGGGAGCGTTCGGGGATTAGAAAATCCGGTATCAGCGTGTTATCGACTCCAATGGGGACTACTTTGAAGATTTCTAAAGAAAAATTGTACATATTTTGCCAATAAAAAATTTCCTGAGGTCAGTCCGGTTACTTATTATACAGACCCTGTATGCTATTACTAAAATAATCAGTGAAAAAAGCTTCCTTTGCTTTTGGATTCCACTTATTCTTCTCTCTCTGAGTAAGTGTATCAGCACACCCAAATATACGGAGATGATTGACGCTTGGTTTTGTTCCCGATCATATCTCTTCAGAAGTTTTGTATGACAAGGATTTGGTTGGAATTCTATTAAGTATGTTTTTTTTTGCCAACTTCCCACGCTCTATTCCGCACACTGTCAGGTTTACCGGACTCCTCAAACGGTTTTTAAACTGTTCACCAACTTCCCGCGCTCTTTCCATACACTGTCAGTTTTTCCCCCCAAAAATCCTCCTGAAGTGGTCACGAAACGCGCGCTCCACTCTACAACCGTCTTTACAAAGATTTGCGTTCCGAACTACGGACTGCTGCACTCGAATGATAAAATAATTCGTTGAAATAGACTCCCCGTTGCAATTTCACTTGGAAAATTCACTTAAAATGTGGTACGCATTCACGGACAAAACACACAGCGACGCTGCCCAACGCGTATCGTTCTGGGAAAAACAGTCACAAAAAAAAGCCACTGTTCTTTTCGCTTCCTTTTAAACTATGTATCTAGCGGGTTGCTGATCCTCCCGCTGCGGCCGTTCACCTTTCGGACGATGAAACATCCGGGACTCGATCCTCTCTTGCAGAACTGCGGTATTGCCGTGTGGTGAGTTTTCCCAATCGCACCAGGTCTCACCACACTTCGCCTTGACCTTTGACCGCTGACAGGTGTTGGCTTGGTTTGAGTCGCGGTAGTGGCTCGGATTCGGCGCTGCTCGCCGGCCTCCAACATCGAGTGATAATTCTAAATTTTAAGATTCTTATGTAATGCTATACTTGATTTTATAATTCGTATCTAATTCTATACTTGATTTTATAATTCGTATCTAATTCTATACATAATTTTATGATTCTTATCTAATTCTATACTTGATTTTATAATTCTTAACTAACTCTATACTTAATTTATAATACTTATCTAATTCTATACTAAATTTTATAATTCTTATCTAATTCTATACTTAATTTTATAATTCTTATCTAATTCTATACTTAATTTTATAATTCTTATCTAATTTTATCGTTACAATGTTTTGGTCTAAAACCTACGAGTTTCTCTCCTTCGCATGACGAGTTGCCAGCTTTTTATCCTGTGAAGAAAGCTTCCCCGAGGATGGCGAAACAATACCGTAACAATATGTCTTGAATTTTTCCAAATTATCTATTTAGCCCATCCAAGAGATTCTGTCTCCATCGGTCTACACACTAGTTCAAGGAGTGTTGTGGCTCTTGCTCCTATATTTTTTAATGGCAATCAAGTCTGCTTTGCTTCTAGACTGCTTGTGCATGTTAAATTGTTCTTTTTCTTCAGTGCTTTCTGTCATTTTATGAAAGTCATTCAAATTCAGATGACCCATACGCTAGTGCCATAGATAAGCATCATTTTTTCCACATTCGATATGTAAGCGTGCTCAGTGTACATATTTAGTTGATACATGTTGTTCACTAATCTGACTATTGCAACTATAGTGTTACATTTGTTCAGAATAACGTACCTCTTATATTGAATTTGACTTGACCACCATTCTTTATTATTCGAGTAACTGATAATAGATTAGTTGCCAACTCTGGTACATTCAGCACATTCACGAATAGCACTTTTCTGCACTGACCCCTTTGATCACAGATATCAAGATTCAATTGACCAGAACATTTTACAGACATGGATTTGTCATTAACATCCTTGATTTTTTTTTATTGATGGCTCTTTCTTGATAAGTTGTTTCATCTAGTCATGTCCACGGATGCTTCCGAGTCAACATACCATTCATCACTGTTATTATCAGAAGCAGTGAATACAGCAGCGTAACTTGTGCTTTCTGTTTTACCTTGCTTCTAAGATTTGCACGCAGTACTGATGTAACCATACATATTACGTGTATAACAACGGGGTCCGTTTAATTGAAAAGTCTTATTTCGTTTCTTTTTGAAATTTTAATTAGCTATAAATGCTGAAACTAGACTCATTATTTTAACATCTTGCAGAATTTTCGATTTCACTGAGTCTGCACTGATTTTTATTCCTGAATTTCAATTGCAATTATCATGGGTTGATAGGACTCTGGTAGACCTGAGAGCAGTAAGGTTCCCAACCACTCGTCATCTACTTTAAACCCAATGTTTCCTAGTTACTGCGCGGTCTTCATGATCTTATTGATATATTCCTCTAAATTTTGTAATACATCGTTACCGCAGTAATTCAACAGGCCGAGTCAGCTTGTCATCATCAAATGCTTTGGCTAGAGTTTCCCACACTTCCTTCGCAGTATTCGCTTCTTAGATATGGACGTAATTAGTTGAATCAAAAAGCAATATAGATTTCGCTTTTATGTCGCGTTTGAGATCCACATTGCTGTCGTGCTCTACACGATCCCACAGTTCCTCATGCTGAAAATATGTTTTTACAGCAAATCTCTATGTTGAGTAATTATCTCGGTCAGGTAAGTTTTCTATTACTGTAATGGGTTGTTGGATGACATTTTCAATTTTTTTAACTTTTTAATTCTTGTGATCACTAGGTCATCGCTAATAGAATATTTGTTGTGATCACTAGGATTTAACGATGGAGTTATTACATTATTTGAGACATTGAGACATTATCTGAAGCCAATTTGACATTAGCTCTTGTCGAAACACGTCATGAAGTCAAATTGAAAATCTCAGTCGAGATACAAGTGCTAAAAAATCACAAATGGTCAAGCAAAATATTATAATGAAGATAAATAATTATCATTAACGAAAACAATTTAAAAGCAAAGTCAGAAAAAATGCAAATCTTCAAAAAAAAATTAAAGGTCATTTGAAGAAAGAAAGATTGTCAAAAAAGGTACAGTATCGAGAACTCCTCACTTTAAGCGTGTTCCACAACGCATGGTGGAGCAAAAACTGAAAAAGTTCGCACAATGATATCTAGGGCAAATTTTATAAAGAATTTTGGGGTGAGGCGGTTCTCCGTGCAACATATTTAATGAATATAACAACAAGTAAAGCTTTAACTCTTTAACTTTAACTTAAAATATATAAAAACATTCGGTTCAACAGTTTATATATATAGTAAAGTCAATATTGCGTAATTAGATAAAAAATCATTTCCAAGGAATTTTCGTTGGACATGAACATAATGGGTACAAAGTATAGAATGTAAAGACTGAGAAGTTCATAATGGTCACGCGATAGTGGATGAGACTAACATTCTTGAAATTAGGCTTGTCTCGAAACTTGAAAGAGTTGTAGAAAACTTAGACTAAAGCTGATGTACCTGATACTCAGTCAAAATCAGTATCCGAGTCAGAGTATAAATCTGAAAATAAATAAATAAATAACATAATAAAAGTAAGAGAAAATTATCAACCGATGTTAGGAGTGATAGAATCAAGTCTCGTCCTCCCATTTTATATAGTGAAAGAAGAAATTTATTTGCAGCTACTTGATGATATTGAAAATAATAGTAATTATGTTTGTTAATTAAACAAAACAACATATGGATTGAAACAAGCAGCTGGCTGCGGCTTTCAAACATTTGAAAAAGCTTTGATAGGCTTGGATTCAAAAAAAGGTTCAAAATTTCATCGGTAAATCGGTGCTTTATTTATTAAATAGATGAAATTCATCTAAGTAATTTGTATGTAGATGACAGTAATTGCAACACTGAAATCCGAAACTATGGATAAATTCAAAAATTATCCGAAAAATCGATTCTTTATGACATATTTAAAAGACTTTTTTATAGGATATAGTATTATTTAAGGGATAAAAATTGAAAGGAAAAAAGTCATAGAGCAACATTAGATCAAA
Source organism: Stratiomys singularior (assembly GCA_954870665.1). Lineage (NCBI taxonomy): Eukaryota > Metazoa > Arthropoda > Insecta > Diptera > Stratiomyidae > Stratiomys > Stratiomys singularior. The sequence continues at coordinate 85,587,430 of OX940878.1, read as the reverse complement.
GTGTATGGATTAAGGAAAATCTTATAGATTTCTGATATGTCTTATTTTAAACAATCGATACGCCATTAGAATGTAAATTCAATTATAATGCTTAATTTGAATGTTAAATATGATGCCCCTTGTCGAAATCTCATCGAATGTTTAATGTATACCATGTAATGTACTTGACCAGATTTATGTACGGCCATAATTATTTTGAGTCGCTACTTTAAGAATAATAATAATAATTATGAACTTTGGAAATGCTCAAAAATAATACTGTGATATCTTAAAGGTTCGATTGATATGAAATTAATATATTCACGTGATAATTGATCGACTTGATATTATTTATACTTCTGTCTGTCTGGGTTCGTGTATCAATAACAACCTAGTTTGCATTTCAATTTCAATTTGTTATTTATTTATGATACAGTCACAGTGGGCTGTCATGACAGATTTTGGTACATTTAGATTAAACTTGTACTTTCTTTTGTTTCTAGATTTATTTGTTATATACCAAAAATATGAATACATAATAACATAGAAATAACCGAGGAATTACAATCAGAGGCTTAGCGGTAAAAGTCCGATGATTCCTTATTAGATTTCGAGACCAATGAGGATGTAATAGTATTTCCCCGACGACGAATAAATATTACTGATAGTGATGAAGAATTTAGTGCTCAATCCTCGTTAGATGAGGAAGATGCAGGACCACAAAAAATTGGCAATCACTATCCCAGACTAATAATAATAGTTGTTATTGCACTTGAAAACGAGAACGAATTAAGCCCTAACGTCCCTGAAGCACCCCATTCTCTCATGACCTGTTTTCGACAACTATTTGACAAGGAAATTTTATACCAACATGTATGCATTGCAATGTGATCCAGCAAAACCTATTGCTGTTTCAGTGAATGAAATCGAAGAATTCTTATCAGCTGTTTTTATGTCAATTTACGGATTACCGAGAACTGAAATGTATTGAAATTCAAAGATAAGAGTGTCTGCATTGGCCGATATTATGAATCGTACGCAATGGAGAGAAATAAAATCTAAAATACATTTTAGTAGAAATTTACAGGCCAATACAACAAACAATGCAGAAGTGACCGATAGTTTACAAAAAAAATTAGACCCAGACTGGATTAATTGGTGACAAATTTTAATCGCATTCCAATGTCGGAACACGTATGTGTTGACGAGCATATTATACCGTTTAAAGGAAGAATTAGGCTAGAAAAATTTATGTTAAAAAAACCTGAAAAATAGGGCTACTTTAACGTGCAACTCATCAGGACTAATCAGGATATAATTTCGAAATTTACACCGGCAAGGTGATACATGATTCCGAATAACCTAATGTCGGAAGCAAAAATTACACCCAAGCAATTGTTGTACAAAATTTATTTCGACAATTGGTTTTCGACGTTGCCTTTAGTTATTAGATGCTCTCTACCTCTATTGACAGGGCCACCATAAATGCAGTAAAGCGGTACAACACTAAGGCCGTTCATTTGATGAGCACGTTTTGCGAAGTTGAACCAGTAGACACAGTGAAAAGGTGGGACAAAAAAAATAAGTAGAATGATCGGTGTAAAACGACCAAATATAGTGAAAACATACAACCAACACCGAGTAGATTTGGTTGATTCGTTGATTGTTGTATCGTTGTATTAAATAAAAATTCGATCAAACAAGTGGAACCACCACAATATGTTTCACCTCTAAGATTTGACGGTGGTCAATGCTTGGTTCTTATATAAGCAACAATTCTTATCGCATTCTGTAAGCCCCGACCGTGAGTATAGTTTATTGAAATTTAAAACTGATATTGCATCTTGTTTATGTCACCAATACAAAGGAACCTAGAAGAAAAAGGGGCGTCCTACTTCATATGAGGTATATAAAATTGCAAAATAAAAGAAAAAAAGGGACTAAATGCAATGCTACCTGTAGAAAACATGCGAAAAGATGAAGTGGCACATTGGCCAATTTTTTCGGATAACAGAGGACGTTGCTCAAAGCCCGGATGTAAAAGAGTTTTGAAAATTAAATGTTCCAAATGCAATGTTCATTTATGTTTAACGCCAAGTGTGAACTGTATTGTGGAATTTCACGCTGAAGTTTTCATCCAGAGAAGTGCGAACATTATAGGCCACTGTGACTTGAAAGTCACAAAGTGAATATACTGCAATAAAGTTGTTTCAATGGATTTTTTTTTATTTGTATATGTATGTTTATAATATCCGATTTTTTGTTCCCCCATTTTGTTGGATTTAAAACAAAAATTCGGCCCATAGAGGGTTATCTCAGATAGACGGTTAACTTAAAATTGGTAATGATAAATTAGATAGGACAGTGCCATTTGGTATTTATTTAAATTATTTGAAACATGTAGTATTTGTTGGGACACTAAGAAATAGTAATCTGCAGCAGCTTCATCAACCTAAACTGAGTACAGGGCTCTATTTGAAGGTGTAAGAAAAGATCTTTGGTAATCAGGCACAGAAATAAATGTTAGACAACCTATAGTAATATGCGAAGACAATAGCGGGTGCATAAGTATTGCTAAAAATCCAACAATTCATAAGAGATCAAAACATATAGATATAAAATATCATTTCTCTCTTAGAAAAAATTGAGAATAACAAAGTAGGTAATCAACTTGCTGATATCCTCACAAACCCACTTCCAGCAATCAAAGGGTGTAGCCGGATAAGTATGACGAGTTGGCCCCCAAAAAAGAATCTATATCGAAACCTATGTTTTAATATCTACTTGATGTACAAACGTGGTTTATGTACATTTCGATTCCGCCTTCGGCTTTGACCTTAAGATATAGGAAAAAATAACCGTACGCATAACAATTTTTCAAAAAAAATATATCTCAAAAACTAATTAAGCTAGAGAAGTGAAACCAACGCGAGGCTTTAGGTAACTTTACAGTGAATATTATATATATTTTTTAGATTTTTAAGAACAATTTTTCATTAAAATAAAGTAAAATAGCAAATAAATAATAATTTTTTTTATGTTCTCTTTAAGTTACAATCACGAAAATAATATATATTATGTTCCTTTTGTGCACTATCACGCATAAAAATTGCGTGAGAAAAAAATTGGTGCAACACTTCGAAAAAAAATAAAATGTGATTCGCGCCTTGACATGTACAGGTATGCACGTGGCTACTTTTATATATACGTGGGTGTTCCGTCACGTTACATGCATTCATAAAACGAGATAGTATCCTTCACCGATCTATTTATTCTTTTTGTAACTTTACTACTTCGTTGCAAGTAATTTAATTACAATCTAGGCCGACATTCCAAGAACTCAAAAGTGCAAAATAATTAGTGATTGTTATAAACTTTGCTGGATGGTTTAGAAAATATGTTTTGAATTTTGAATTTGATCAACATAATCAAACGATAAATGAACAATTTAATAGAGAGTTGAACTATAGTGAAATAATAAAGTAAAACTATCTGAGAAAACCGTTTCATTCTATATGTGTTTAGACGCGACAGTGTGCAAGGTTGCAAGCAAATACGTTCGGACTTATTTTCACGCTGTTTATTAAATCACATATCTTATCAACATCGCATTGTCATCGATATTGTTCTTAGAGGTAGCTTTGTGAGTTGGATTCTTTGGTATTTTGTTTCAAGATTCTAAAATTCGTAACAGCTAAGCCAAATTGTTATTAGTAATGTCGGACAAGTGTAAAAACTGTAACAAGTCCCTTCGTAAAATTAATGGTCATAAAAAAGTTATATGAACTGGAAAGAATCATAAGAACTGAATTAATTACAACTGGAACACTTCGAGTCGCAAATAACTTAGTTAGGACCTCAGCAGCACACAAGATTCTGGATAAATACCGTTCATACGACAAATAATATATAATAGCTGCTACATGCGAACATCCGAACAAATTGTTACCGTCGGAAATATAATGAATATATATGCGATGGATTTTACTTTTTATGTCTTGATTTTACTTCTGCTTAAATTATACTAGGTGCTGATTTCACATATTGTACGTAAAGATTATTTTGATCTTCAATAATTTCGGCCAAGTAAGATAGAGCTTGTGAAAATTGGTAGGAGCCTGTGAGTAAAATCTTGAGCTGGTCTTCAATCAAACGCGGAAAATCAAGTAGTTCAGATGATATTAATTGTTTAAGGTTTTCTTTCAGTTCCAACACTAGTTTTGTACTTCTTGGCTCAAAGTATTTTCTATGTCTGTTCTAGTATTCTAGAACAGCTTCTACCATCCGCCTGATTTTCGTTATCTATCCAGATACATTGGCTTCTTCTGTAGTCGGTTGAGGCTTATTACCTTTAAAAGCTGGCATAAGAACGATAAAACCCTTGTGATTCAAAAGCTCTACGACATCACTAATGTAGTGTAATATGATACACCAATGCATCCACAAATGTATCGATAAGTCATTCCTTTTCAATATGAATTCGATACCATAAAACCCATAAATTGTAAACTAGCAATGTACTATGACATAATATGGTGATTCATAGTACATTTTGCTGACAGGTCATAAATTCACAACTGACCTTTTTATTCATTCACACGGCCCACTTATGAACCTACGTACATTTCAATACGTAAGATCGTTTGTATACATTATCAAGTGTCTTACATTTGTAGCACGCGATATAATTAGGCCAAGAGGACTCATGTGTCCTTCCCACGAGCCAATATCGCATGTGTGTGGTCTGGAGTAATTTATGACATGATAATCGATACATTTGGGTTGCATTAAGTAAGTAATGATGTGAATACTTTTGCTTAGTTTAAAATTAGGGTAAGAAAAATTGTATAAATAGATAGTAAGTTTCAAATAAAAATCAATTCTGGTCGTGAGACAAGAGAGTGCGTTTCACTTGAGGTCTTGCCACCAGGAGGTGTCGCGAAGTCATTTTTGCGACAAATAACTAACCGTAGATTAACAACGGCGTTGTGGACATAAAAGCAATGTCTTCGCCATCCCAACTGCGGCTTTGCCGCTTGTCTAGGTAAATTAAATACTAACAGTTTCATACATTCTTAACGATTATGATAAAACTCTCAATTTAGTAACACGACGTTGCATAATATTGCTAGGCAACAATTGTTGCAAGGAGAGTCTACATTAACTTACAATTGTAAAGAGAAACACTTATCACATGGCGATCCTGCGAAAAAAAATCTAGGGGATTTAGAAGATATATTGCCATCTGACCAAAGTTTGGATCCTACTGAGGATTTTCAGGAAGGATTGGATCGATTATTCGAGAAGACCTGCAGGAATGTTGAGGATCTTCTAGAGGAATACGTGCCGCAACCAATTACTTGCACGAAACAGGCACCTGACTATATACCAACGAAGATTGGGACAATCGATAATAGAGGACCGAAACCACGGTCAATCGAAGATTTCTACGGGAAAAGGAGACCAGATACACCACCGATCCCAAAAAAAAACGACGACCAAGAGGAGGCCGGAAAACCAAATTGAAACGTGAACGGGCCGAGCTACACCGCCTTATCCGCATATCAACGGGCGAGCAGAGGAGATTATTTCGCGAAAAATTAGAGGAACTCAAGTGGCAGCAAAAATGGGGAATAGCTGCTCAAACATGAATACAAACATCGTGGAGGGATACAGACAATCTATTGCGACAACCGCAGTATTTTTTATAATAATAATAGTATTTTATTTGTACAACAGATATAACAAAGAATATGTAGTAAAACGGCTTAACCGTAATATCACTGTATAAAAAAAAAAAATAAAAAAACAAAAAAAAAAGGTTTAAAATACAATATTGTAAAACACAATATAGTATGGCTAAAACTTTCTGGGTAGTTGATGGATGAATTAGAGAAATTAATTTCTGAAAATGAACAGACATTGAGGAATTTGAGAAAAAGTTCAAGGAACTTGTATACTGTGACAACTCTATTGGAAAAGATTAACGAATTAAAATTAAATAAAGAAAGATTCAAGTATTCAGCTAACAAACAGCAACAAACATGTCAAAATTCTGGATTTAAAATTAAAATTTAGAGCTGAATCATCCATTCTCGAGGGTGAACTTTTGTTACAATTAGCTAAACAAAGTTATCCAATAGATGATATCCAAGATATTGATGAGGACCACGATTTTGAAGAAGATTTGGGGCAAAGTTTGCCATTGTTTGAATAGAAATTAACCATGGCTGAATTCAATTTAGAAACCGCTATGAAAATAATTCCTGTCTTTGACGGAAAATTTAAGGAATTAGAATCATTTTTAAAGATTGTACAACTTTTAAATCAACTCTCAAACAAGAGGCAAAATCACTCCTCATTGATTTTGTTAAATATGTTAAAATTAGCTCAACGGTCTGACTTTCGCTCAACGATGTCACAATCTCGTCTTTTCAAGATTTGAAAATAGCATTGAACAACAGATACAAAAATAATAGAACGGTCCCTCAAATACATACAATTTTAAACAATACTACGCAGAGAAAATCAATTGTTGATGAATTAAATCAATTGCAAATTCAAGATTTAGGGAATCAAGCAATCACCGAAAATGAAAGGAAAATTATAACGCAGATGAATGATACGTATGCGTTAACTATCTTCAAGAATGGTTTGAACGACCAACTGAGAAATCCGGTTTTTTCGGCGAGACCTAAGACTTTTGGGGAAGCAGTGTCTCTAGCACTTGAACTAGAAAATGCTGAACCAACACCAACCAATACGATGAGGTATATGATGTATATGTATAAGACGACACATGAGTCCTCTTGGCCTAATTATATCGCGTGCTACAAATGTAAGACACTTGATAATGTATACAAACAATCTTACGTATTGAAATGTACGTAGGTTCATAAGTGGGTCGTGTGAATGAATAAAAAGGTCAGTTGTGAATTTATGACCTGCCAGCAAAATGTACTATGAATCACCATATTATGTCATAGCATATTGCTAGTTTACAATTTATGGGTTTTATGGTATCGAATTCATGATATTTAAAAGGAATGACTTAATGATACATTTGTGGATGCATTGATGTATCATATTACACTACACTAAGTCTACGATCCACAATGAAGATATCAGTAAGTAACAGAAGTTTTTTCATGCCTAATGGATCCTCTAAAATAATTTTCATACTTGAAGTATCATTTAGTGTCCCGCAAAAAGGCCCAGCAAAATCAACGACATTTGTTGTGCATATTGTGAAAGGTTTACATAGATGAGTCTTCTATTGTCCTGAGTATGATCTCATTTGATAATAATTATTTTTACTTTTTTGGTGTCGTATATACGCTGCCACTACGATCAATACAAGCTGATGTTCATCAACATTTAATAATTTTCTTGTAGTACAGGTGTTCGCTATAAGTTGTTGTCGAGAAATAGCGTTGAATCCCAAACAGCTCGGTAAAATGTCTTTTTCAAAGCTTTTAATTATTTCTGTGAAATATTCGAAGACTTGTTGGCCGTAAGGTAAACCAAAAATACTAGCTTTTGTTTGGTGTGAGTTTCCGGTCTTCAGCTTAAAAAAATATATAATTATAGCTAAACACTTTTCCAAGATAATCCAGTTAAAACTTTTACTTGATCTTCTGACATATCAAGTTCGTTCATTCTATCGAATATCGATGATGCAGACAACAACTTCCCTCACCACATGTCTCTCCTTGATCATAACGATCTCATAAATTCCATAACCACATTAGTTAACTCGTTATCGGACACTCATGAAATTTTCTGCACGGATGCAGCTAAGAACCACTTTGGCACAGGATGCGCTATCCATCACCTCAACTCAGACACAACAAACATGTAGAAACTCAAAAACATCTCATCTATCAACAACGCTGAAATCATGGCAACCTATCTGGCCATCACGGAACACTCCCCGAAGAACAACAAGAACATCATAATCTTCACAGACTCACAACACTGCATCCAAGAGTTAGGGCACAATAGAAGCATCAAATACGTTCCGTCCAAAATGAGGAAATTGTTCAAGGAAAACAACAACAGGAAATTCATCTTCCATTGGATTCCAAGAAGCTGTGGGTGGAAAATACTAAATATAACAGACAGGGCGGCGAAAAAAGCGATTGATGAGGAGAGAGAAGCTCCCAACTACACGGAATGGGACGACACCTTCAAACTGATCCAGGATAAAATTAAGGAGGAATGGCTGATAGATTACAAGGAAAGCATAAAAGAACTTAAATACTGCCCATGGCTTAAAAGCAACCTCATTTTTGACTCTAAACCCTGGTTCCATTACACCCACTTAGACAGCAACACCACAAAACTTATCAACAGGATACTAACTAACAGAGCATACAATAAGACAAGACTACAAAGCGAATATAACCACATCCGATCATTGCGTTTGGTGCAATGATCGTGATGTACTAGAACATCAAATCTTGAAATGCCCCAACTTTGACAATTTAAGAATCAAATTTAAAATGTTTAAAGAAGTATCCTCACTAGATAAAATTTTCAATGCTAACAACAAAAACCAAATCTGGCAACTGGGTAAATTCCTCGAGGAGGCCAAGGCGGAGCTGTGATCATTCTTTTCAAATCACACCAATATCCTAAACTAACAAGAAACCCTCTTGCAATTTGAAAATCCGACTAACGTACCAATAAATTAACACTAATATACTAACTAAATCAACGAAGTCAACTCAGCAAAACGAAGCCCCCTAGGGGCACGAACAACAAACAGCCTCAGAGCACCGAGAGCGACAACGCTGGCTAATGTGCACTGCACCATAGCCAATACAACCTACGGACAGTAGGAGGAAGGAAAAAAAAAAGAATATCGATGACTGGGATTTATTTGACAGAGTATTAAAAATAATGTCAATTCTGTTTTTTCTTTTGTAACGGTATTAGAAACTATACGTAGATGAGATAAATACTCTTCATAAAAATATTTTCGAACATCAAATATTTCGTCGTCAAATATTTCGTATTACATCACCGATCACCTTTTGGTATGAATATTTGTATTCGTGTTTCTAAACATATTGTCTTGAGATCAGTTGTTTTTGACATATAATGCAATACCTGCGAGCAGATGCAACACGTTGAAATTGTATTTCAATATAGTCTTCGCTCAGATGATATTAATAAGAAATATCGCTGTCGCTGTCTTTGAATCCTTGGAGTTAACATAAGTTTCTTCTGTCACTCAAGTAGTCGCTGATTCTTCATCGCATACTTTCGTGCTTAGCGGCTCCTCGTCAGACGATGTACATTTGGAACAAGAAGCTTTTTTGTTAATATAAAGGATGAGTTTAGCATCTTTTCAGTTCTTATAACTTTTTTATAACCATTAATTTCATGAAGGGACTTGTTACAGTTTTTACACTTGTCCGACATTACTAATAACAATTTGGCTTAGCTGTTACGAATTTTAGAATCTTGAAACAAAATACCAAAGAATCCAACTCACAAAGCTACCTCTAAGAACAATATCGATGACAATGCGATGTTGATAAGATATGTGATTTAATAAACAGCGTGAAAATAAGTCCGAACGTATTTTCTCAGATAGTTTCACTTTATTATTTCACTATAGTTCTACTCTCTATTAAATTGTTCATTTATCATCCTGTTTTTTGTAGCTTTTCCATTTTAAAAATGCTATGTTTTTTTAATTTTTGAACAAATATATATTTCGGGAGTGAGTTGCTCCCTTCTTCAGTGTCAGTTATTTTCTTACACTGAAAATAACTGACACTGAAGAAGGGAGCAACTCACTCCCAAAATATATATTTGTTCAAAAATTAAAAAAAAACAGCATTTTTTAAAATGGAAAAGCTACAAAAAACAGGATCTAAAGAAAATTAGATTCAGTAAATCAATAAATGAATAACATTCTTTTATTCAACAATTTCATGAAAAAGGTAGTTCTTATTCTATGAGGTCTTAGCGCTGAATTGTAATTCTTTATAATATAAACTAAGCAAAGTTGACTACTATCATTTGTTCTTTGTATTTATCTTAACTTTTATTGTTTTCTAAACATTTGAAATACGATAGAAATTCTCAATTCAGTTTTATTACTCATCTGGTTTGGATAAATAACATTAAAATAAAATTTTTCAGCAATTAAACACCCTTTCAAGACAGTGATTGGATATAAAATCAGTCGAGTGGTGAAAATAAACAAATCAATAATCTATACTAATATTATAAAGCTGAAGAGTTTGTTTGTTTTTTTGTTTGTTTGTTTGTTTGAACGCGCTAATCTCAGAAACTCCTGGTTCGAATTGAAAAATTCTTTTTTCATTGAATAGACCATTTATCGAGGAAGGCTTTAGGTTACATAACATCACGCTGCGACTAATAGGAGCGAAGAAATAAATGAAAATGTGGGAAAAACGGGGAAAATTATTCATCTTTGAGGGCTTCCGTTGCGTGCTCTGCGAAAACGGTTCAAGATACCAAAAAAATATGTATGAAAGAATTATTCCTCTTAAAATGATCTCGACAGTATATGTCCGCGACAGTATATGTCTATCTTTTAAGGTTAACTCACTAGAATTGTTTTTATGGTAATCAAATTTGGTCGAAATTAATGCATTATTACCAATTATTTGTTAGAGTTGTATCAACATAATAATATTAATCTTTATCCAAATAAATGTGTTGTTAAGAGCATTTAATTGTGAACAAAATTGTCTTTGACATCACTTAATTTCAATGAACATCTTAGAAGATATTACAATTTTAAAATAACTCCGATATAATTTTCACACACGCCGCATGAATGATGTGCAAAACATGACGCTGCGCCTGGCCGGTGGGCGAGGAGAGGCGTTGCTTTCGGGCGACGCGGAGGGGGGGTGTAGCTCTACGAGGTACCATGCCGCGCGGCTCAGACGCGCGGTCGGCTCCCTTCTGAATGGTTGTATGCAGCGTTATTTGTTTTTGCTAATAATATCGTCGTATATTAATACTTTTTAAATACTATTTCAGTTTGTTTTAAGGATAATATTTTGGTTCTAATAGTTTCACAATTATTAACACTTTTTTTTTAGTTTTGATGTCGATAATTAATTGTAAGTAGTTGTCATAGTTTTCTTTATAGTATTGTTTATTTTAAGGATAGTATTTTGTTTCTTTTAATTTAACAATAATTAACATTTTTTTGTTTTGTTGTTGTTTATACCCGTAAAAAGGTGTTATCTACATAATTATTCTTAATAGGTTAGGTTTTAGTTTAAGCATACAGTTAGTTTACCTTATTTACGTTTTGCGGTAATTCTTTTGACATATACATATTTTATCCGATTTACGTAAATACCAAATAAAGGTAAAATAATTAGGTTCCTAATTATTAACCTTACGTTTGTTTTTTTTTTTTTTTTTTTGATTACGAGTTACGGTTTGGTTAAGTTTTCATTTCCTACGTTCCTTCTTCGTCACTATAATGCCTAGAAAAAGAACTCAGCTTTCTCGGCAGACAGCTACTGCAAAGCGGCTGCGAGTTTTGCGCAGCAATGAAACAGAGGATGAAAATATGCATAGGTTGGCTACTCAACGAGCAATCAGTGAACAAAACGGTGCTAATGAATCAATCGTTGAACGTTCGCAGCGTCTAGCCTCACAAAATTTACGAACTTCGGCAAACCGACAACGGGAATCAAGCGCTGAACGTTCTCAACGTTTATCCTTACAAAATTCCCGAACTTTGTTAAGCCAAGAACGGGAATCAAGCGCTGAACGTTCTCAACGTTTAGCCTCACAAAATTCCCGAACTTTGTTAAACCTAGAACGGGAATCAAGCGCTGAACGTTCTCAACGTTTAGCTTCACAAAATTCCCGAACTTTGTTAAACCTAGAACGGGAATCAAGCGCTGAACGTTCTCTACGTTTAGCTTCACAGAATTCCCGAACTTTGGCTAACCGCGATCGGGAATTAAGCACTGAACGATCCCATCGATTAACACAGCAAAATGCACGATCAGCAAGAAATAGAACTCGCAGGCGACTTAATTTATTAAATGCTGCGTTTGCTTATGATTGTACCCTTGACTATACTGAGCTAAATGATATTGATATTGGCAGAATGGATAAAATATGCAACTTATGCCAAGCAAAAAAAGGGCGACTGAAGCTCCTGGACTGTGTTGTAGTGGTGGCAAAGTAAATATACCTATAATTCCGGAACCAACTACAGTTTTAAAAGAACTGATATCAGGCTCACATCCATCATCAAAGCATTTCTTAAATCACCCAAGACAATATAATACACTATTTCAGATGACTTCATTTGGTGCCAAAGAAATTCGTGAGGGAAACTTTATGCCCACTTTTAAAGTTCAAGGGCAAGTTTATCACTTGATCGGTAATTTAATATCAAGTAGAGGGGCACAACCCGAATTTTTGCAAATATATTTTGTTTCCCATGCAGATCAGGTATCCTTGCGCTTAAATTTAAATCCAAGCTTGCAAATCGATCTTATCGACGTTCTCCAAACATATCTTCACGATCATAATACGTATACTCAAAGTTTTAAATACAATCTGGAAAATAGACCACCGAATGACTTAAAACTTATTATTCATGCTGATGTGAAACCTCCAAAGGAGCATCGAGGTCGATATAATGCGCCAATAGTAGATGAAGTAGCTGTTCTTTTGATAGATGAAGACAAAGGTCCCCGAGATATTGTGTTGACTGCGAGAGATGGTGGACTTCAACGAGTTTCTGAAATTCATAGATCTTATGATCCACTTCAGTATCCTTTACTGTTTCCCTTTGGTAATGACGGATACTGTATAAATATTCCACAGCAGAATACTGCTGCTAGATCTAAAACTGTATCATGTATGCAGTTTTATGCATTTAGACTCATGCTGAGAATAAATGACTTTAACAGCATACATTATTTCAAAGGATTATTCAACCAATATTGTGTTGACATGGTGGCAAAAATGATTTCTGAGAGGCTTGACTTCATCAAAAGAAATCAAAAAAAATTAAGAGCAAAAGAGTACATTCATTTAAGAGATGCCGTGGTTAATGATGCGAATATAAACGCTTCTAATATTGGCCAGTATGTTATATTGCCGTCGTCATTTACAGGATCCCCCAGATACATGAACGAAAAAAGTCAAGATGCCATGACATATGTCAGGAAATTTGGAAGACCAGATCTCTTCATTACATTTACATGTAACTCAGAATGGCCGGAAATAAAAATTGAGTTATTACCCGATCAACATTCTTACGACAGACATGATTTGATTTCTAGAGTATTTCATTTAAAACTCAAAAAAATGATAGACCTACTAACGAAGAAAAATATTTTTGGACCATCGAAAGCCTTTGTTTACAGCGTAGAATGGCAAAAAAGGGGTTTGCCTCACGCCCACATTTTATTGTGGCTGGCTAACAAAGTACAACCAGATTATATAGATGCAATAATATCGGCTGAAATACCTAACAAACAACAGGATCCAATTCTTCATAATATTGTCATAAAAAACATGATACATGGTCCTTGCGGATTTCATAATCCTGCGTCACCATGTATGAAAGAAAACATTTGTTCTAAAAAGTACCCTAGGCATTTCATTTCGGAAATACAAACCGGGGATGACGGTTACCCAACCTACAGGCGCAGGTCTCCAGATAATGGTGGAAACACAGCAATAATTCGTGTCAAAGGTACAGAAATGAGCGTGGATAATAGGTGGGTTGTTCCCTATAATCCAGTGCTATCACGAATTTTCAATGCACACATTAACGTTGAGTTTTGTCAATCGGTCAAAGCTATTAAGTACATCTGTAAGTATATTCATAAAGGTTCTGATCAAGCTACATTTTCGTTACAAAGTAATAACGATGAAGTAGAAAAATATCTAAATGGTCGCTATATAAGTTCCTCGGAAGCGCTCTGGAGAATTTTCCAATTTCCTATTCATGAACGTTTTCCGGCAGTAGTTCATTTAGCAGTTCATTTGAAAAATGGACAAAGAGTTTATTTTTATAATAATGCAAACCTTCAAGATCGCGTTAATAATCCTTCATCAACGACACTTACAGCGTTCTTTGATCTTTGTAAGAGTGACGATTTTGCAAAAACCCTTTTATATCACGAAGTACCCCAGTATTACGTATGGGAAAGAAAATCATTTTCTAGAAGAAGACGTGGACAAGATGTTGAAGGATATCCCGGTGTAAAAAAAGACACAACTTTAGGCCGTGTCTACAACATTCATCCAACTCAAACTAAATGTTTTTATTTAAGAATGTTACTGCAACATGTTCGCGGTCCGATGTCATTTGAACATCTGAGGACCGTGAATGGTGTTATTTGCCAAACTTATCAAGTATCAACTTATCAAACTTATCAACTTATCAACTTGCAAAGAATTAGGTTTACTGGAGAGAGATGAACATTGGCAAAATACAATGTCAGATGCTGTCATGTCCGAGCCAGCCACAAAATTAAGAGAATTATTTACCATCATCCTTATATTTTGTCAACCATCTGACCCCTTACAGTTATGGAATAAATTTCGTAATGCTTTATGTGAAGATATATTAAACAGAATGCGTAATGAGAATCAGGACATGACATTAGAATATAATGATGATATATACAATGATGGACTAATCATAATTGAAGATAAAATTCATGAGATTTGCGATAAATCACTAACCGATTTTGGGCTTCCTTTATCAAAAAGGATTAATTCACTTAATTATCTGGATCCGTTAGAAGTAGCGTTGCGAAAACCGTATGATCTAAATGAATTAAATGAGTATATTACTCAAAATGAACCAAAATTAGTTAATGACCAGGTGACCGCGTATAATTGTGTTATGCGAACTGTTCGTTTTAGTGAAGGAAAAGAATTTTTTTTTTTGGATGCTCCCGGTGGAACCGGCAAGACCTTTATTACTAATCTTATATTAGCAAAAGTAAGGTCTCAGGGAAAGCTAGCTTTGGCAGTAGCGTCGTCAGGTATCGCTGCAACTTTATTAGCAGGTTGACGCACAGCTCATTTCACTTTTAAACTGCCCCTAACTGTTTCTTTACAGAAAGACAGCGTGTGCACTATACGTAAAAATGGCCCTTTGGGAAAAGTTTTACAAGATGTCAGTATAATAATCTGGGACGAATGTACCATGATTCATAGAGCTCATGTAGAGGCTCTAGAAAGGACTCTTAGAGATATTAGAAGCTGTGATAAAATCATGGGTGGGATTACTGTTATGTTTGCTGGGGACTTTCGACAAATTTTACCAGTAATAGTAAGGGGAACTAGAGCAGACATTGTAGGGTCTTGCCTTAAAGGTTCACCATTATGGAAGTTTGTTAACATCTTAAAATTAACTACAAATATGAGAGCACATTTGGGGGAGGTAGTGTAACTTTTCCTTCAAAGTTACTTTTAATAGGAGACGGGAAAGTACCTCATTTTGAAAATAAAATTGAAATTGATCGCGATTTAGGAGAAAGAGTGAGTAACATTGAGGACTTAATATCGAAAGTTTACCCTGAAATCAGCGAAATAGAAAATAAAGATCATCAATGGATGTGTCAAGGGCAATATTGGCGGCGAGAAACAGTAGCGTGGACGAAATTAACGACCTAATTTTATGTAAACTTCCAGGAGGCATAGTTACCTACACATCTATTGATAATGTAATGGATCAAGAAGATGCGGTCCATTACCCACAGGAGTTTCTTAATTCTTTGAGCCCAAGTGGCCTTCCCCCATATTCCCTCAAGTTAAAAATAGGTGCCCCAATAATTTTACTTAGAAATCTTAAACTGCCAAATTTATGTAACGGGACCCGACTTCAAATCAAATTTCTTCGCAATAACGTGATCGTTGCAATAGTTTTAACTGGTCCAGCAGTTGGTCAAACAGTGCTTATACCTCGCATCCCAATGATTCCAAATGATTGACCTTTTAATTTTAAAAGAATTCAATTTCCCGTTAAGCTATCTTTCGCCATTACAATTAATAAATCACAGGGGCAAACATTTAAACACGTAGGAATCGATTTACGTCAAGACTGCTTTTCACACGGCCAACTATATGTCGCGTTGTCAAGATCGGGTTGCGGAGAAAACCAATATGTTCTTCTGCCACAAGAAAATAAAACTAAAAATATAATTTACGCAGAAGTACTTTAAAATAATTATGTTCTTTTAAAAACTTAAAACTAAATTGTCTAAGATAATAACAGAAATTGCCGCGGACAAAGTCGTGGGTAACAGCTGAGGTGGTTGTTTGCAAAAATAAATATGATGCTCAAAATAACTATTCCGCGCGGACGAAGTCGCGGGCACAGCTAGTGTTAATATAACAGCGATTCTCAATGCAACTGAATGCTTTCGCTTTTTTCACGTCGTTAACACCCAATTCATACTGACTTTTCTCCCACTAATTGTGAAGCAAAATACCGCTGTGAGAAAGCCTTCGTAGTTTCGTGGTTATTAGATAAACTGTTTCATTCGGATGTAATTGCCCATTTTCCCAGAGTACATTGTGTGCGCTTACAATGAGCGCAAGTGTAAATATGATTAGCGTGTAATCTCTGCTCACTGAATCTTCGCATTCGCAACAATGGTTTGTACTCCTTAGAGGGCTGGCTTCGTAATTTGCAATTCCAAATGAATATATAATATAACAATACCCTTATCACATTAGCTATAAAAAAGAATTTAACAACTGATATTGGCAGTAATTCAGAATTATGCGTGGTTCGCGGCTTAAAATTATACCTTCCAATATTTCGCAAACGAGTCGCTACTTACGTGCAACCTTTATTTGTTACAGGTTTCATTGAAATACATACACCTAAGCTTATATCAGCCCCAAGTGAAGGAGGTGCAAATGTATTTACTGTGAGCTACTTTAAAGGTAAGTATTTGCAATCCACTTCAAAAGAAGTGGTTTTGAGTACCATTAAACTGAAAGTATCTTTTCTCTGTTGAGTTTTATTTCACGTAGTATTTGTAGAACAAATAATCAGTAATTGAAATAAAACAGGATGTCAAACAAGTTGCCAAACTATATAAAATTTAAAGATTCAAGTTTATGTAAATTAATTATTAAATCATGTAAGGAATAACGTTTATCAAAACATTAAAAACACCAATTTCTCTTAGTAATGATGATTGCTTGGTGAGTATCGGCGACAGTTACTTCCGGCCACTTGTCTTCATCCCTCTCTCAATATTATACTTTTAATAGTTTTATAGTTATTTTACAATATAGTTTCATGACACATAGCAATAACAATAATGCAAATGCAATCGAGAATGATCTGCATAGAAAGTCTGAAATGGTTCTACATTGGCTAGATACAAGTATATAAGCGACTACTGACGGCAGAGACGAAGAGTCATGATAAAGAAGAGCGAAACAGTGCGTGTCGACGAAAGTGCCTGATTAAATAGTGCAAAAGAAAAATTTAATCATATGCGAGTAAAAGTGATAGATTTAAATCGAAATTAGGAGAAGCGATAAAAAATAATATGAAGTGATAGATCTAAAAAAGAAGTTAGAAGTGATTGACAATTAAGTGAAGTGTTAGTTGAATTTAGTAGTGTTTTAAAATAAAGTAAAAAGGAGAATTTTAATTAACTTTGAAAGTGTGGTACCACTTGCAAGAAGTTCAGAGTTTTGTAAGTTGAAGGCCGCGAATTTGTGTAAGCGCAACACTCGTGTCAGAAGTGGGATTCTTGCAAAAGTGAAGTGAACACTATCGAATACTTTAATTTAAAAATATGTAAATTGACAGTGGAACTCTTAAAAAAATATATAAATATTGTGGACATTTTTGTGAGCTTTAACATTAAAGTCAACTCATCAAATCAACGGAAGGATTGGAAAGGCGGAAAATTTCCACGGAAGGGAGCAAGGTTAGACTTAAGGTTAAGGACTCAAGGTTAAGTGGCAGGGAAGGGATGGATCCGGAGTCGTTTCAGCTGACAGGGGGCTAACACTTATCTGTCATGCCCCCCCCCCCTCCAAGCCGTGGTTCAGATAAACTCCTGATCAGGTTGCGCTTTTCTACAGTCCGTGAAAAACTTTCAGTTTTTGCTCCAGACAAAAGGGACTGATAGCCCTTCCTCACTACTTCGGTTACGCGGAGACGGCACTCCCCAAAGGTATGAGGTGGTTTTTGGTGTCCAGTCACTGTGATAAATCAACTTGTTTTTATCCGTCTAGTGACTTCGATGTTTACTGGTTAAACTGACGCGTTTCGAAAGCGAGCTTTTATCTTCAAAGTTTTTTGTTTTAATATAAAAAACACTTGTCGACTAAATATGTATTACATTTCACTTTAATGTAAGCATTTTTCGTGGCTTCTGTTCTGCGCGCGCGTTCCGTACGGAATTTCGAGTCAAACTGAATCTTGTACACTTTGTTTATCGTTATTATTGTTTACGTTTATTTTCACATTTAAAAGTTTTATTGCCGTCTCATGTGGTTGATTGGATTTGAAGTCTATTTGCTCATTTAATATATTATCTTTGTCGAATTTGAATGCCCGGTATATTTCCAATTCATGCATGCACTTAACATGAGATATGGAGACGATCTCTGAAGCAGATCTTCAGGTCGCAGCTACGAAATCGGGTGCAGAAACCAACGAAACTCTGTAGCAGCTAGACAAGGAAATCGAAAGGGTTGTACTATTAGTTTATCCAGCATACGACCCAAATCAACGAATCGATGTGGCAACGGATGCGTTCATTAGTGCATTACAGGACAGGGACCTGCAACAAGCTGTCCAACTAGGTGAAAAGCGCTCAGGAAATAAAACATTGGCCTATAGTTCAAATTTCGAAACCGCCAAAACAACCGCTCGTAACACAACCAGGGTCCGGAAGGTCGCAACAAAGGAATCTAGATGTGAGCGCGTTGACATTAGGCTAAGTTGAATGGTTCGCCTATGTCCTGGAAATGTGTTGAACGAGAACATCTGTAAGGAGACTGCAGGTAGCGAAGGAAACCAAGCTATTTCCCAGCGTGTGCCGCTAGAAAGAGACCTGGTCCAAAGTCTGGCAATAAGACCCCTCAAACTGAGGGGTCGGAACACGACTAAAAGCCAACTTCTTGGGACAGTGGTTAGCTAGGAAAACCATCTAGTCCAGACCAAATCGAGGAGAGGCAGACTTGTGTGTTTCTGGATAAGTCCACGGTAAACATTGCGTCCTAACTATTGATATTGGTGCAACAAGATCAATATTACGGCCAGATTTGGTGAGCAGACCTTTTTAGAGCATTGACTGTTTCAGCATCGATTTCTGGTCGCTAATATGACGGACGACTGCGTTCTGGGAATGGATTTCTTACGACCACATGGGTTCACGATGGATCTGAGCAGACGGGGCTTGAAATGTCGAGATTCTGATGAAAGATCACTACCTCAACATTTCAACACTGAAAGCCGTGGTAAGTGCCGACCCTGATGTACCAAAATCTTCCGAGAGCATTGTATGGGACAGGTTTGAAGGTGATCCTGATATGACCCAAGTCAGAACAAATAAGAGTGGATGTGTGGCGGTTAGGGTCCTCACCACCTCAGACTCAATTACAAGCTAGAGCTCAATTAAAGCTGGAGATATTATCGGGAGCTTTCAGCTTGTCCCCAGTGTAATATCTTTGGATGTTGAAAAAAAACCAACATCCAACTAGAAAACAAGATACCGGGAAAGTCCCTGAGTTAAGGACGACCTTATTGGAGCCAATACAGTTATCACCGCAGCTGTTCAAGTAACCCTCTTATTTGGTGAGCAAGTATCGCGATATTTTCTCGACAGGTCAAGACGATCAAGGACGAACGAGTATGGTGACTCACGTCATAGACAGGCACGATGCCAAGCCATTTCGACAATCGCCAAAGCGACTTCCATTAGCCAAGCAAGGATAACTGAGCGCAATGATTTCGGAAATGGAAACAGAAGTCTAATGAGCTATCAGTCAACCCTTGGACCTCACCTGTAGTTCAGGTGATGGGAGCACTGACTTTTGTGTCGACTACAGACAGCTCAACGACGTCACGGAGAAAGAAAGCTACATAGCATAGTATGTCTCTTAGCCCGATCGAGTTTCTCTTTCTTCAGATGGCTCCAGTCTTTCTGAACTAATAAAACTCAGAAGAAGTAAACAACAAATCTTTCATTGAATTACGGGTATAAACTCGAATTAGTAATTGCCTATTACCGGAACAAATATTTTAACAAAAGTGAAGTGTGACTCAGTGCAAGTTAGATATGATGGATATTGATGGATATAGATATGATGGATTCCACTACACAAATAAAAGTGCAATAAATTGATAAAGATATAATGTAAAATAGACTGGAACCGTGCTGTCAAAGATAATGTAATTAGTTATTTTAATGTTGCATGAAAAAAGAATGAACTGTGTGCTATGCTCATGGTCGTTTCTAAAGTTGATATAAAGTAAATGAATATTAAGTATAAAGTTTATATGATATTTTTGGCATGAAACTTGAATTGAATTCAAAAATTATTTAAATAAAAATGGTGAAAGAATAACAGGGAACGAAAATTATCATCGTAGGTTAAACAAGGTGCAAAAAAGATCAAGAAAGCTGTTGCCCAGCGGAATTGGAACACATGAAACCGAAGCAGATTATTCGCATTCTGACGAAGCCAATCTGCTATAATTGCTCCGGAAATGGAACGCAAAAAAGATTTGCGTATAGTAATCCCAGAACACAATCATCAACACAACTTTGTTTTACATCAAAAATTCTAACAAGAACGTTTAAATGAAGATATGGGGAGCTTGAAAAGTTTTTCTCAAGATTGGGATTGAATTTGAAACTCTGCAGATAGAAGTGTTTCGCGATCACAGCACTCGGAGTCACTTCGTATCGGGAGACGGGCCAAAATCAATCCCGAGAAAGTAGAAACCGGAAAAACTATTCAAACTAAACAACTAATTATGGAATATAGGAAAATTGCATACTGTTCGAAAAACAACTTATTAACGAATAGTTTTTCGAACAGTGATCGTTTATTGCAGATATTGAGTGAATGCATTTTTTTCGGTCGAAGTAAATAAATTTTTTAATCACTAATTTATTTAAACTTAATTTAACATTGGGGAACATGGGAATAAATTTCAACATTAAAAAAAAAATTAAATTCAAATTTATTTCAACATTAAAAAATACAGTCACGTTATTCAAAGCACGCACCTTTTGATTCCTCGGCGGAAAAAATCCCCATCCTTTGATTCGATCCAGTCATCGAGCGATTTTTTGATGCCTTCATAAGAATTAAATAGTTGTCCAGTGATGGCCGATTGCATGGAAATAGAAAAATAGAAATCCGCAGGAGCAATGGCTGGGGAATACGGCGGGAGGGGCAAGATTTCCCAAATCCCCAGGGTAAATAATACTTCGTAATAGATGACACCATTGTGGTCCCACCAGATGCACAATATGACCTTGGAAGCGTGAATACTCCGTTTTGGCGTCGATGGACCTGGTTCACCTCGAATTACCCAATGTTTTGGTCGCTTAGAGTTATCGTAGTACATCCAATTATCATCCCCTGACACAATTTTCTTATCCTTTCTTTATTGTCGTTGAAGAAGCATCTCGCACGTCACCAAACGCCGTTCGATGTCCCTCTCTCTCAGTTGACGCGTCGCCCAAGTCGCTGCTTTTTGGATCATTCCCATGGCGTGCAAGCGCTTACCAACGGTAGATCTGTCAACATTTAACTCCAGATACAATTCTTCTAGGCTTCGAGTTGAATCTTCTTCATTTTTCGGTGCCGCTTTACGATCTTTATCAGTCACGTCAATATTACCATTTTTAAAACGCCGAAACCACTCTGCAAGTCGTCACAAATGGAGCATGATCAGCGTAAACATCCAGCATTATACGATAAGTTTCCGCAGCACTTTTTTTGGGAATGAAATAATTAACTAAGGCTTCCCGTATATGCAGGTTTTTCGGTATAATAGTCGACATTTTCAACACGAGAAAAAAAAACGGTTTTCTCGCTTTGAAAAAACGTGGACTACTGCGTTCGCGAGCCTACGCACACAACTTCCAATTCCAAGAACACTACCACAGCAGACACTAAATTAGTATCTGCAAGGACATCTGTCTACCAACCAAAATTCCCATACCCAATATATAATCACCATTATTATCTGTGACTTGCCTCCAAAGTTCGCGAAGTTGCTGTATCCCTCTCCGGTGCAAATCTTCTACCCTTGCCCTACAAAAATGTTGCTAGTGCTGTACGAAAATTCTCTTCGAAGTTTTATTCTCTTCCCTTCAGGTCATTGTCCAGGGGTCGAAATAAGTGATAATCCATTGAAGCAAGAACGGGAGAATATGGTGGGCGGGGTAAAAATTCCCAGTCAATCTCCGTGGATTCGGGCTTGATTGTCGTGCTGCAAGATAACTCCACTACGATTGACTAGTGCAGGGCGCTTATCACGCATTGCTTCTTGAAGCCACTCCAATTGCAGACATTACAAGTCCCCATTTAAGGTTCGATTTCGTTCCAAAACCTCCTTATAAATGATTATTACAGTTATATAAATGATTAGACGATAAGACTTTCCGTAGATGCAAGTTTGGTTTTGAAGTGAGTGCTGATGATTCACCTCTTTGGCAATCTATAAAGCGCCGTTCCACGATATTTTATAGGACCTCCTTCTTCTCTTCTATAACCATTCGTCAGAGAAATTCTCCATTAGTTTGAGGAGCAACATAGAAAACATTTCATTGCGAAAATTCGAGGGGTATCCAAGCATCCAGATTTACAACATAACATGTGACCCTGGAACTCCACCGTGGTTCTGCGATCATCTCATCTGCTCCTGGTCTTAAAATATCGATCGCCGTTACGAAATTTAATTTTCAATACAAAATTCATATAGTCAAAAATGTCTAATATGCTCTTTATCAGCTCCTATAATTATTTTACCACGGTGATTTCTTTTTATGCTCGCGAAAATGAGTTTCTAAGAGCTATCTGCCGCTGAAATGGGATCAAGAATTTATGATTTACAATCTAATAATAATCCGTATGGAGAAACAAAAGAACAGAAAAAAAAACATATGAAAACATCTGGGTACAAATATTCATTGAATATTAATATTCTGTACTTACAAGAAGAGTGAAATAGAACTGTTTAGTTTTGGGATGAATATTATATTCATAGTTCTTGTTGGAGTATTCTTTTGCCTTTATAATAGTTAACATTCGTGAAGGCATCGACTTTACTAAATTCCGGGTGATATTTGAGCTAAATTTAGACCATTCTTTAAGAACTCGCATACGTCATTTTTGGTCTTTATATCTTGCTTCCTTATTTGCCAATTGAGATGTTCTCACACATGTTCAGTAACGTATATATGAGGTGATTGCGGGGGAGTTTTCAGCTGCTTCGGAACATTGTAGAAAGACCCCTCTAAACCTGAGTTCCTAGCACATGCAGGTGTTCCTTCACGGGTAATTTAAATAAGAATACCAATCCATTATAGAGTCATTAACGTACAAATTTCCGACTCCTGATGCTGCCATATACCTCCTAATCTCTACCGATCCTTCAACATACTTTACTGTTCCTATCATCTTTGAAGGATTGTACTCATCACCGACCATTCCTCCGAACTTTGTCTGTTCCATCTGATATATATACTTTAGTCGGAAACCATAACTGCATTCCAGATAGTTTTTTCATGGTGAACATAATCATTCGCAATCTGTAAACGCTTTTGTCGATTGACTTTATTGGGGCAGCATCTTGGAGCACTGGGGGTATCTTCGTCTATCATCACCGTCAATATGTTCGAAGAACTTATTTTAGGATTTTTCGTACTTTCCGAATAATGAGGCGTTTCTCTTGCTCCGAGAAGTTGCGACGATGTTCAGATCGATTCTTGTTTTCTGCATAGTTAGTTGTTGGACTCTTATCTACAATTCTGGCTATTGCTCGTAGTGACTCTTTTGCCTGGACGTGTTTCACAAATATTCCCTTTAAACCTTTCGAAAGTTCTTTTCCTCTTTGTACCATTAAAGGTATTTTGATGTTAATGTACATATAAAGATATTTTGATGAAGGAAATCATTTTATTTATGTTAACGTAGAAACGCTTTTCGAAAAATAAATAATCGATTGTACCGCTCCTGATAACGCGCGTCTGCGTATATCAGTGATTAAACTCGAAATGAGCGCGGTGATCTTGCCGAAAAAGTGGGAGAGCTCGGTGCAGATAGCCTAATCGAAGAGATGCTGAAATTATTTGACAAATGGAATCAAGTGGCACATTACGCTCGGGCAATCTTAGTAATGAAAAAAGGCATACTTGATCGGCTGGAGGCGTCGAGGGTGGAGGGTTTCCTTCTCTAGCAATCCTCCTCCTCTTTCCCATCCAACTGGAGAAGGAATCCCTGTAAACGGTTCCAGGCTAGGCGCTCCGGTTGACAGGGGAAGTGTTTAGTCGGTAGTCCACTGGGAGTCCGACACTCAGGGGGTAAATAGCCTTCACCCCCCCCCCCCCCCAACCCAAAAAAAACTCGAAATGACGCATGTGTTTTCTAACAACTGCAATCGATTATATTATATATCTATATATATATATAAATATATATATATATAAATATATATATATATAAATATATATATATATATAAATATATATATATATATATATATATATATATATATATATATATATATATATATATATATATATATATATATATATATGTGTGTGTATATATATTGTAAGGTGTGTATATATATATCTCCGGTGTGTATATATTATGTAAGATAATCATAATGTCATTGTTCTCATTTTATATTATCTTACTTTGTCATGTTATGAACTCACAATTTCCAGAATCAGTCTACTTAGCTCAGTCACCACAGCTTTATAAACAAATGGCAATCGCTGCAGACTTTGATAAGGTTTTTACTATTGGTGCGGTTTTTCGAGCAGAAGATTCAAATACGCATCGTCACCTCACAGAATTTGTTGGTTTGGACCTAGAAATGTCGTTTGAATATCATTACCATGAAGTACTTCATACAATTGGAAATACTTTCACTGCAATCTTCAAGGGTCTGCAAGATAAGTATGTTAATTTACATGATTTATATATGTATCTTTGCTTTTTACTCATTTCACATTAAAAAAATCTTATAGAAAAGATAGATCTTTTGTTCCTTTAAAAGAATTTCGTCTTACGTTATACCTTATACCCTACCTTACTTTTAACGAGCGCTAACACATTCCACAAACTTTGGACCTAACGGTAATTGACTGAAATTTTTCAGATGCAATGGTATTTTCAAACAAAACATATTTGAAAAAGTATATGAGACAAAGGTATGGAGAGATGCCTAGTAATATTCTCTTACATTTTGAATCCATACTCATATATAGTATTACACTGGAAAAGAACTCACATTAACGTTCTCTTAAAATCTATATCCGCGCACAATGTCTAAAGTATATATTTGCATACACTGTGACGACATTCACTACTATTCTGGAAAAATTAATCGCCCATCAACTAAAGCGTAGGTAACTAGACATCGTGAGTGCTCCGCTTACCAATGTTGTTTAATATGTTAGTTTTTTGTAGGGTATTATCCATATCGAGAAGGGCCTTGAATTAAAATTTCCGTCGGCTTTTCCCCAAAAAAATACACAGGAAAAAATTTAATACCACTACTACTTCTACTACTACTACTACTACTACTACTATAACTTACAAATGTACCAAAAGTTAATATCCGCTTTTGTTACTTTTCTAAGTTAGCATGGAATATTCAAAAATATTGTTCATTTTAAATTAATATTTACGACCAAATAGAATAACGTTACCTGACCAAATAACTTTTTACTGTCAATGTTTATAAGAGAATTGCGAATGTTAACTCCACTCGAAGATTATTTTATTAGATTTAGAATCAAGCGGTAATGCTTAATACGAGTTAAATATTTTAAAATTTCAAATCAAAAATACGAACGAAAATCTTGTAGCTTTGCAGATTTTATGCTTTTACTAGTTTGGCAACATACATGTGAAAACGCTAGAACTGATTTTTATGAATTTTTTCCAATTGCAAAGTAGAAACCATTTGATTACATCATTTCATTTCAACAGTTGATAAGGGGAAAAAATTCGCTTAATCAAATTCTTCGGACCCTGACCTTCATGAGATGGAGATTTTCTATCTTTTGCTTCGAAATGTCCCTCCAACGCGTGAGAGTTTTTTAGTAGTTACGCTTTGATCGGAAGTTTGTTTGAAATGTTATCGCTGTTTGGTTCTTAAACTGAGTGGAGGTTTGTGGATAAGGGGTGATAACTAGCTTTCTGAGCTTAAATGTATGTGAGAATAACTTTAATGTAAGTCATTGTATATATGAATACACTCCTTCCCACCATGTCTCAAACAAGTTTCGCTTATAAATACCAATGCATTTAGGTTAGGTTGAAGTTTGTTCGTAGTGTCAGCGCTAGTTAGTGGTTGGGATATGCTCCCGATCCAACCGATCCGATCGAGCTTTAATCAAAATTATTTGGACTGGTAAATTTTGCCGATTTTTTTTAAGCAGGAAGAAACTTTCGTTAAAAGTTTTAGCACATCGGCGCTACGTATAGCATTAACACTCTCGAGCGACTTTTTTCAGTTAGAGATAGAAAAAGCAAAAGCAAATTTATATTTGCTTGCGTTTTACGCAAAACCTATGAGATGTACGATCCTATTTAATGCAAAAATGAAAAGAAATTAATTATTTGGTTGAATATCGTTAGCAAAAAGTATAAGCATTGTATTTAAGCTATGGCATTGCTTTCTGATTGACTTTGCTTCAAGCTAATTAAGATTAATATTCATTTTTCAAACGCCGTCGCCTCTTCTCTAAATATAGAAACCAAATAAAAATTAACAATTTTAAAGATGAACTTATTAATTTATATTCCACGAAATTTTATTTTTATTAGGTATCTGAAAGAAATTGAAAGCGTTCAGCAACAGTTTAAAGTTGAATCATTCAAATACTTAGAACCACATTTAGTTTTGAATTTCGAAGAAGCTGTACTAATGCTTCGGGAAACAGGGTTGCAAATAGGCGCTGAAGAGGATCTTTCTACTGCGAACGAAAAGTTGTTGGGAAGGCTAATAAAAGCAAAATACGATACTGATTTTTATGTGCTTGATAAGTTCCCTTTATCAATCAGACCTTTCTATACTATGCCAGATCCAAACAGCAGTATATACTCCAACTCATATGATATGTTCATGCGCGGAGAGGAGATTTTGTCTGGAGCACAAAGGATTCATGATGCCGATTTCCTCATCAAAAGAGCTGAATATCACAATATTGGTAAATATATTATTTTTTTTTTAAAAAGCTACAATATACTATTTGCTACGTTTCAGATTTGGCGAAAATTTCTTCGTACATAGATTCCTTCACATTTGGATGCCCACCTCATGCTGGTGGTGGTATCGGACTGGAGAGAGTGGTAATGCTCTTTTTAGGATTGGATAACATAAGAAAAACTTCGATGTTTCCTCGAGATCCCAAAAGAACGACGCCATAAAGAGAATATTTAATAACCGTTTAGTCTAACTTTGATTTAAAATGAAAACTTCATTGGGATTGAAATAAAAACTAAGTAAAATTTATTAGTCCCGTTTTTGTTGCGGCTAAAATGAAGTGGAATTTTAGTTTCATTTTACATTCATAGAGAATACGACGCGCAAAAAATACTGAGCTCAACGTTTCTATAGAAGTTTCTGAATTCATCGACAATTTTGTATGTTTATAGCTCTGCATTATTTAATAGTAAAAGGCAAGCCCATCTGACTTAAGCATTTGGAAACAAAAACCTATTAAACAAATAATCACGGAAAAAGAAAATACAATTCCCAGCATATTTGATGTCCTTTTCATACACAGTCGAAATCATACTATATTCTTAACAAACATAATGTTG
The DNA here is from genome assembly GCA_954870665.1 of Stratiomys singularior. Classification (NCBI taxonomy): domain Eukaryota; kingdom Metazoa; phylum Arthropoda; class Insecta; order Diptera; family Stratiomyidae; genus Stratiomys; species Stratiomys singularior. The sequence goes on along the minus strand of OX940878.1, from coordinate 85,559,398 downwards.
GAACAAATTAATAAAATTTTATGAAAAGCATTTGAACATGCAGGCTTCTGTGCGCTCATTTTACAATCCCCTCAAATGGCGTTTTTGCAAAGATAGTTTCTGCCAGCTTTCCTTTTTTCAATAGACAAAAAGCAAAATCATTTTTTTCAATATCATGGACATTATTACGAGTATGCAAAAGTTCCCTGAACCTCTATTGAGTTTTTTGTATTTTTCACCTTCCTATTCCCTTGGGCTTTGTTTGTATTTGTTTCTTAGCTATCATGAATGGAGTTGTTTATGCTTGCTTGTTGTATGTTGTGACTCAATTATTTCAAGAAGTCACGATGATAAAGCAGTTTCTTCGGTATTGATATATTGGTTTCACAGTATGTAAGTATATAAATTATACGTTGATGGAATCCTTTATTGATAATTGTCATTAATTCGTTTTGCTGCTGCACAAATTTTGCAGAACATATTTCAATCAACCAATTTAATGATCATTTCAATATTCAAATAAAAAATTTAACCATCGCTTTACAGAAATTGCTTTTCTAACTGCAACGTTAACTATTAATTTTGAAATGCAAGGTGGTCGGCGATTGTAGGGAATGTATACATTCATATTATTTTAAAATTTTATGAATGTAAATGTTTTGCAGTTTATATGCTTTAATTAGTAAGGACACTTTGATGTAAAATTTTCAGAAGTGCCATTTCCTACCGGAAAGAAAACTTTAAATTCACCAGAATGTAATTTAGTCTGTCCTAGCGACGTTCCAGAGATAATGGAATATTCTATACGAATGCATTAGTAAAATCACCGGTCTTTATGGGCCCCATTATAACCTTCAGCATTTCACTTTTGTACCTTCTTCCTTTTTCAAAAAGTCAAGCAGGTATTATTAGGTGTATAAATATGAAATGCGGATTTTACTAACAGATGGCATAACCATTTCTCCGACACAAACGGGGATAAATAATATGGCATTTTGGAGGGTAAACATCTGTCAACAAATTCCAGTATGTCATAGGATTTGATTGTACAAACAACATAGTTTTTTTCGCTTCAAAAATATCGAATTACGTGCCAGAAAAAGAGGTTGTGCGGGGAAGTCTAATAACCTTCTTTCATTCGAAGAAAACGGCAGCAGAAACTTATTAATTGCTAGTGGAAGCATATGGTGAACAAGCCCCAAGCCAAGACAGTTGTGAACGATGGTTTAAAAGATTTAAAAGTGGCGATTTCGATGTCAGCAACAAAGACCGTGGAAAACCACCAAAAAAATTGGAAGATACAGATTTGCAAGCATTATTGAATGAAGACAACACACAAACTGAAAAAGCGTTAGAAGTTACTCAGGCAGCCATTTCACAACGTTTAAAAGCCATGGGAAAGATCCAAAAAGCTGGAAAATGGGTGCCGTATAAATTGAAAGAAAGATACATCGAAAGGCGAAAAACCATTTGTGGAATTTTGCTTGCCAGACAGAAAAGAAAAGGTTTTTGGCATCGTATCGTACTGGTGATGAAAAGTGGATTTATTTCGATAATCCCAAGAGGAAAAAGTCATGGGTAGACCCAGGCCAGCCATCAACATCACAACCTGTCCGAAATATTCATGGCAAGGAGACTGCTGTGTATTTGGTGGGATAGTAAGGAACCTTTGTATTACGAACTGCTGAAACCTGGTGAGACTATTACTGGCGAACGTTACCGACAACAACTGATCAAATTGAATCGCGCACTTAAGGAAAAACGACCAGAATTACACCAAAGACATGATAAAGTCATTTTTCCACATGACAATGCTCGGTCGCATGTCGCAATACCTGTTCAGAACTACTTGGGAAACAAGTTCTGCCCCACCCGCCGTATTCACCAGACTTTGCTCCTTCTGACTACTACTTGCTTTGATTGATGCAGTACGGACTTTCGGAACAGCACTTCCATTCTTACGAAAAAGTTAAAATTGGCTTGATGAGTGGTTAGCCTCAAAAAATTACAAGTGATACTGGGACGGAATCCATCAATTGAGATAAAGATGGGAAAAAGTCGTAGCTAACGATGGCCAATACTTTGATTATTGAATTCATTCGTTCTGTTATTCAAAGAAATGCATATTTCAAGCAGAAAAAGACCGCATTTCATATTTATACACCTATTACGAACGGCCCATTCAAAGTTGCAAGTACATAAATAAGTATTTTTTCAAACGGGAAAGAATGTTTTCAATCATATCGTTACTACAAACGGCAACTTTTAAAAAGTAAAGCTATTCTCGACTCTCTAACTTCAAACAACACTAGAGAAATACAGTCATCTCTTGAATTGAAGCAATCCATTCCCAAGATAGGCCACCACTCTGCTATGCTTCAAGTACTCTTAACAACAACTAAGCCAGGAGTTTTGCAATCGAGAAAGAGTCAATAGCAATCATATGAGCAATGAAGTATTTAAGGCCTTATTTATATGGCAAAAATTTAACCTTCAAAAAGGATTGACTCGGTTCGGAAATTGAATGAGTCCAATAAAATCGCCTATGATGGAAACTGAGAGTGGAGGAATTAACTACAACGTTTATTTCACGCAAGGATAACGGAATTATGTGGCTTATGTATTGTCTCGTCCTATATTCGAAATTAAAAAGTGGAAATAAATTTCAGATAAAGACAACGAGGCAGAGACAATCTAATCAAAAAAGAGAAATAATATATAAATTCGAAATTTTTTTGATCAGGACGAAAACGCTACATTATCACAGTATTTCACTATGTTACGCTACATTGTTACATACATTATACTACCGCTACATTATATTATACTATACTACACTTTCCAAGTAATAATTCAAGTAATTTCTAATGCTCATTTTTAAAATAAGAACCGCCCTATGAAATGTGAAACGCAGTTTCAATTGTCTTTAGATGTCACCATATACCCCGTTATTTTTCCTCAAGAGAGCACAGCTACTTTCGCGTAGAGATGCAAACAAAGTCTGGTTCATCTTCCGCATGCGGAGGAGTGGTTCGCTTCATCTTTGCAAATCAAACAGGAGACGGTGACTTTCCCATCTCACATATGTGCGCCAGGCGTTACTCAGTGGCACCATACTTTCTGCAGACCCCATGTCGCTAGGTCGTAGAAGGACCCCAGACCCGTTTTATGGAGTCCATCTGCCTTACGCTTTGTATACTCACGTTTCCTGTCACAGAGCGAGGGGCCTTATTTCCTTTCGACTAACGCATTCTCCTACCAACTCCACTCCACGTATTTATACTCACCTTTAGCAAGAATCACTATGGGAACCAGGCTTACAATAACTATCGTCGCCGGCTAAGAAGCAGTGCGGTATGCAGCTGCTATTCGCAAATCACTGTGCCCCTATATCAGTGCGAGATGCTCCAAGTACGATTACTTTCTAATAACGCGACAGCCCAGACTTCGGGGCTGTACATGAACACTGACTCTATCGCCCTAACGAGTCTTTTACTAAAGTTTGGTGTCCCAGAGTTATTCATGAGGTGACTGAGCCAGCACTTGATCATTATCTGCTAACGCGCTGATTTCCATCTTCCCAGGGGAGTAGCCCGTCGTCGAGACAAACATCAAGTGAAGTTATTTTGATGATTACTTCGGCTCGATGATCGTTTCTCAACAACTTAGGTGGATTAAAAAGAGATCCGCTTTTTGGTCATTTTGACGACCTCGGTTTTTTCATGGCTGAACTGAACGCGAGACTAGTCATCTACTAGCTTACTGGACGCAGTATCATATTTATGTTTTACAGTACGTCCGACAACTTGTGCCATTTTGTCATCCGCAAACCCGACTAGATGCGTTTCTTCCGGGAGCTGCAACCTTACAAGTTCGTCGTACGAGACATCCCACACATCTCAGCCATCCTTAGAACCTTGCGAACTTGCGGGCTAAGAATGGAACGCAACCATTCAATGTGTCATAGAAGTGCTTTCGGTTTCGGAGATAGTTCCTCAATATCCGCATCAAAGACTTTGGCATTCTGAAAAATTTTCTTCGGCACCCTGGAAAATTTTCTAGAGATCTATCCAAATACCACATCTAACCACAGGGCGTTTCGTGACTTTTTGTATTGGGTAGGCACGATGTAAGGAACACTCTCTGATAATAAGAAGTACTGAAGTTAAGCACTCCATTCAACAGCAAGAACCAACGTGAAAGTCTAGAGCTCTCTCACCATGGAAAGGGATGGGATTAAGAGGAATGGCTAAGGTACAAATTGTAACCGGAAAATAGGTGCTTGATCTAGCAAAATATAACGAAGCAAGAGTAAATACTTAATCAAAAGTGATTAATTCATAAGTGTTCATATTCTAATTCAATTCTACGATATCTTGAATCAGCTAAATGAGAAATAACTTTATCATAAAATTTAGTAGTTTCATTAGTTTCTTTTCGATAGTAATTTTGCTCAAACGCATGTAATGGATTTTACTCTTCAATCGTCACAGCGACGAATGCAGAACGAGTCGTCCTCGCACCGACATCCGGACGTGAAGTCCTAGAAGCGCGACAACGAGTTGTACCCTGATGGTCAACGACTCGGCCACTCGGAAGTTCATTACGTTGGTGGACTTGCTCAGTGCGGCGAGGTTTGCGGATGTTGGTCGTACCCGAGTGAACTTTCGCTCTGGTTCCATTATTGAACCAAGCACCGAAAAACCCGACTTTCTGAATGCGACATTTCGAAAATTACTGTACCTTACGTTATCCTTTTCTTACTCAAACAAATTCCAAAAAACAACCTTTAACCGAAATATGCCCTAAAATAAACTTCTTAATTACAACTACTGCGAATTCTAAATTGTCACGCGAATACAACACGATTAATACCGCGGAACCCGAACACTTGTGTGGCCCTACATCCTCCTGCACTTACCTTGGCGCCAAGAACAACAAGAAGGTCCGATGGAAGGAGAGAATAGATTTCCAATTAACAATTCATTTCTCTATTCAAACACACTTAAATATAATTATATTGAACTAAATATTTAAAGTAAATATAATTCTAATTCATTTATCAATTTGAATACATTTCAATACATTTCTACTACATTTCTTCTAAAAATTCTCCTAGTGGATCCTAGTAAATGAAGATGGAACTGGGCATATTCTAATGATACAGCGGATTCACCCATAAGCTGATGAGAACTAAACCCCAAATGAATTTCAATACTTAGTCGAATCTACTCCTAGTAACTGTATTTAAATCAATACTACTTATATGATGACCTGTAGTTCCAACCTCCTGTAAGGCGCACAACAAAGAATTCATTCATAATTAAATAAGATGAAATAAAAGATCTTTAGATTTAATTAATATAATTAACAATATCAAATTAGATACGTGACCCTTGTAGAGAACTGGGTCTAAACGTAAATTGGTACGTAATCATGGCATGTATCCAAAACAGCATCAAATGTGTTCAAGCAGCTTTGCCGCTGTGTAAAATGATCAGAATCGTTCCATGGTAACCGTCCACCCTCACGATACTTATAACCTTTACGTTGATGCGTGCTTTAATAGGCAGTTCACGTATGACATGTGACACGAGGAGATTTATAAGGTTATCTTCACAATTGGAGCATTGTTGAAAAGTCTTAAGTAGCAGCAACGACAGCCAGTGAGTGCCTAAGCAGTTGTAGTATCGATGATAGAAACCCGTTAACACAATGGAATAGTTGTTTGTCCATTTTGATCTGTAACCCCAAGCGTTTTTTGAGTCATCCCAAAAATAGGCTCTTGCTGGATATCCCACTATCCGACCTGAAAAATCCCGCCACATCGTATATGCTAAATCGAAGTCATCCGGTAGATGCGCAACGCTGCACCGATTTTGCACTGCATTCATTCCAAACTTTATTTGTTTTTCACTCTACAAGGCCTCGACAACTGAATTACAATTCACGGCTCTTGACTCGGCACCGAACATCCACTTCTCTCCTTCACGAACATGGAAACCGTGAGACCGTGAAACATGTGAGTTGAATTTTGGATAAACTTGTAACTCTCAACTGTGTCATCTTGGCGGGAATGCCACACTTTAGAGGCAAATTACTACATGAATTATTACTACATAGTTTTTGAAATACCTTTTGATACATTTAAGAGCGGAACAACTTCGCTCCATTAGACACGTAGCCCAAAAAGACACAACCAAACCGCCACTGCGTTTTTAATATTACTATTCAATTTCAGTGGTAATTTTGGGCTTCTGCCAGCTAGCTGGCTTCCACCGCTTTTGTTATTACACCGATCATTGATCGTCTGTCAATGAAGCCGTACTCATGAGCACATTCGTATTCGTGTAAATTAGAAGCTGCCTCCGCAAAATGTGCCAAAAGCTGGAAACCAGCAAGAAATTCTTTTCACAATTTTTTTTTCTCGTGCATTTCAGGAACTTGTAATCGAGCGTCTATTTTTTTTAACTACTGAAAATACATTGATCATTTCATAAATGTACACAACTGGACAAAATAATAGGTGTAAACATTCATATTTACAAACAAGTTGCATTTTCATATATATCTTTTTTATTCCTCAAAAAATTAGTGAGCCATGAAATTCTTGCCTTTTGGTCGGCGAACATTTCTTTCCGCATCGTTACCAAACAAATTTATCTTTGTTTCATCACTCCAGAGGATATTACGCCACTTTTTTCACCCTGTTGTCCACACCAGGTCTTATGAACCAGTGCGAATTTTTTTCTCTTCTTCAAATTTGTAGTTCTAAGCAGAGGAATTTGTCGGGCAATCCTTCCTGGTAGTTTTGCAATTACTAACCGTCGCCGAACGGTTCGTGATGATACAACATTCCCAATTTCGCTTGCAATTGTCCTGGATGATGTGAATGGGTCACGTTTAGTTAGTGTAATGATATGATTGTCGGTGAGGTTTTTTTAGGAGCCCCACGCGTTTCAATGGACTTTTCCGGCTTAAGAGCATTTGTTACGAAATTTCCGGACCGTCCCATTAATGTGGCTATGAATTTGTAGGTCCTTCCTTCATTTTGGAGCTGACGAACAAGTCTTTTCTCTTCTGCACTGCAATGACGTCCACGACCCACCTTATATCATTATAATAGTGTAAATAAACATCCATTTCGTTTAACTTTCTCAACATCTTACTTTTTGCAACTAAATAACACTTTAAATTTATTTATTTTAACTCTCTATCAATGCACACCTATTTTATTGTCCAACTCAATTTAAAGGGTGAACAAATTAATAAGCTGCAATATTTGACAGTTAGTAGTTTTATTGTGGGGATTACCCTATTACATTGCTAATCAGTGCTACCACATTTGCAAACTGATTCTTTGATCGTACAAAATGTTATACAATATATTTTCTACATTTTACAAATTTTGGCACTCACACCTATTATTTTGTCCAGCTGTGTATATGTACTTCTCTTGCCGTTGCAATTAACACGTTGGCTACCACCATAAGTGGTTTTTTTCAGTCTATATGGCCCGCGGTCATTTGGTACTTTGGCGTTAACACATATTTGTGGTTCGAAATCGACTCGCAAAGAAATTTCGGTAATACACTATTGCGGGTTGATTTCGTCTCGCAGTGGAAAGAAGCTAACAAAAAAGTGAGAGTCGATATAGTGGCTCACGCTAGTGCTTCTCTTATGGCAATTTAAAAATACTGTGCCACAAAGGAGGATTTTGTGTCTTGGCTACTGCCTAGTGTAAAGTGAGACCTACAGAATGGTATAGTTGGGCCAAGGAAAAGTCTTATTATCTTAGGAGATTTTTAATTTTAAAAAATTTATAAAAAATACAAAAAAAATTCTTTTTATATATAAAAACAAAACTATGTATCATGTTTATCAAAGCATTCTAGGCACATAGATGGTTCCCCTGGGCATGTCACACACTTGGTAACAACCTTAGGGCATTTTTTCAGTGCCTCTTTTCTGCCGAGATGTTTGCTGAGGGTGGCGTAACGGATATCGGACTAAACCAAAATAGAGCAACAATGCAAGACATTTTTTCAATTCCAACTCAGTTACAGTTTTCCACTGGATTTGCTTATTTTTAGAAATAAAATATTTTTCTCCTGGCTTGTTTGTCCATTCTAATATTAGTCGAATGACCTCATTGTCCAGAAAAAGTAAGTAGGCATCTATTTCCTTACTTACTCCGTTAATATTTTTTAATCCGGAGTCACCGGTAAAGGCAAATGTTTTTAAAAGTTCACCAGTAACGCTATTCCATTTTCGAACTGGAGTTGTTGATACTGATGGTCCTGGAGACTGCGGATCAGATAGGACACCATCATCAGCGTTGTCGTCACTTTCGGAAATATTCTCTTCTTCATCTGGTTCGTAATCGCTGACATCAGAAGAGAAATCCTGACCCTCCCCTTCATTTTCTGAATCTTCTTCTAATATTCGCTGAATTTCAGATAATGTTAACCTTTTGCAGCTTCTAGGTATAGAACCATTCATCTACAATAACACGAAATAATAATAATAATAATGAATAATATTTACTTCAATAACAAGGTGAATAAATAATGAAAATTCAAAATTTCATTTTTGTTTTCATTGTAAAAAATTGATAAGAGAAAATTGAGAGTCGAAATCGTCTCACAATTTTTTTCGTTCGAAATGGGGTAATAATAAGCTATAATAACTTACCTTAGCAGCCAGATCACTAAAAATCACTCACAATATTTAAATAAAATCAATTGACTAATTGGGCCAATGCACTTGATATGAGGTTTATTGCACAACTGAAGTAAACAAGCATGAGACGTACTGATTCATGTGGGCTCGTGTTCAGACTTGTCGCGACCCGATTTCAACCCGCGCGGTAGATTTGGCACTTTTTCATGTGAGTCGATACCGACTCGTATGGTAGCCAACGTGTTAAATTCAAAACCATTTCGCAAAATGGGCCGGTTTTCACGATCTGTAGCTGCTGATAACCGGTAACTACTGACAGAATTTCCAAAAAGCTTTAAAACATTCTAATTTATTTTCAATTAACAGAAAAAACTTTAAGGGGGTTAGAGTCTGCTGGTTTTGAGGTGTCGTTAGAATGCCAACTCACAACCCAAAACAGTTTACCACAATCATTCTTCACAATTCACTTAACTTTTTTTGGATTAATTACTCCACAATTGCAGTTTTTCTTTAACTACCCTGATTTATCACAAATTCAGTAAAATATGAGGTGTGTCCTATAGAATTGCCGCGGACTGTATGTGCTCGTACATACTTGGCATGTGTTACCTGTTTTTAGAAGACGACATTATTCAAAGGCAAGTGTTGCAATTGTGAAAGCGATGGTATTGTATTGAAAGGTCGCCAAAAACCGCGGAACAGCAGAAACGAAGATTAACTCATAATCCCTTTTACATTCTAGCTTGACTTTGGATTTTACAATGGAAGAGCATTAGTTTATTGTAGTATTTGTTGGCTTCTTCTTTTTATGATTAAGCATGAATTTATGTTAGACTTGAAGTAAGTAGTCATCAGGGATTATAAGGCCAAAATGGTAATATAATTCATGTAAGACCAGCAATTCGCGTAGAAAGCATATCGGTTTGGAGAAAATTTCACTCAACTCAGACTGATTATATGGGAAAATGAACGGAGATTGTTGGTAGAATCATGGATATTTAAATCAAAAAACTAAACTGACGGAAATATCGTAGGACATCAAATGTACATCAAATTTAAAAGTATAAGTTAGTATTAGTAGGAACTTTGAATGTAGGTAACTTTCCGAGAATACTTGAGGAAAGGAGTAACCTGAAAAATGGTTTAAAATGTTGTCAGATAGCTGTAAAGGTTAGGTTTAGGAAGGTAGAAAATCATTGACAAGTGAAAAATAAAATATTTTCTTGTTAGCTTTTAATGATTTCAATTTTCCTAAAGTTAAAATTTCGATAATTAACAAGTTAATTAATTTCATTTTATAAAATCAATCAAAATATTTCTGTGTATCCAAATGATGACACAATTGTTTTTTATGAAAGTTCTGTATTCCTAATTATAATTCACACAAAAAGAAGTTCAGATGGCTCTGCGTGTTATGGAGACTAAACCAAGACTGTCCTTTTTAGAAGAAAAGAAAACTGAGTGACTCGCCCAAGGTGAGGGAAGAAGAAATGACCACTCGCGAGGGTGTGGTCTCGAGGTAGGAGTAGGGGTGGACTCAAAATTAAGAAGGGATGAATCCAGGTTTTAGGATAAGAGAAGGCGTAGGAATAGATAAATATATATATATTATATGGGTTGGTTATATAACACCTCCCACGTTGAGTTTGGAAATACTAATTTTCAAACTCTTGTTAATCGTTTTAGCAGAGTACTTTCAGAGATGCAAAAGTATAATCTAAAATTGTATACATATGTATGAAACACATGATTGAATATTTATAACTAAATTATATTGATTAATAATAGAAAGTTCTAAACCTAAGGAAATGACTCTAATTTAAATCTTTGTTTTTCGAAATACATTAATGTAATGAAGATGTACAGGTATGATAAAATTGTGAGAGAAAAATGATAAGGAATAGTAAAATGTAATAATATCAATGAGTTGAACTTAAGTCTAGTTAAGAAGAATAAATGTTTCTTCTTTCATAAAGGAGAAGTGCTTCTTCGTGGCCTGAGTTGTTGGCGGGAGGCAGTGGTTGAAGGTACAGCTTCATTAGTATCAGGTTCTTCTTGGATTTCTGCGAGTGATTGGTTTGATCGTCTCTTTTGATTTAATTTCTCATAGAGAACTAGCTGGCTAGAGTTGTCTCGGTATCTGATCCTAAAATTGGAGTCAAATTGACGGTTTAAATTTTTTATAATTGGTGGTGAAATTTTACCATTTCTTTAGTTGCAAGTAAAATGAAATAGACGTTTTAGCAATCGGAAGCATTCACAGCATTGGCAGCGATAAATAATTATAATGAAGAAGATAATAATCAAGATTATGATTAATTTCGACGTATACCATGGTGTAGATGAGATGATAGAATTTTCGGATACTTGTTTTCGTATGATGTTGTCAATTTCGTCTAATTTTGTTAGCAACCTTCAGGTTATTTAAGTCCATTTGAGTGAGTTGAATAGTGTGTAGATTTGGAGAATCCAATTTTTCTTCGGTGAATATTGATAAGCAGCAGTCGTCATCATTGATTTTTGGCGAGGGTATATGATGGGCGATGTTTTCAGTAGCATAATCGTTTGGATTTTTGCAGTGGTGTTCAAGATAAAGTGTTCCAGAATGTTGGAGGAAAATGTCTTCCATTTTATTCCCATGATGACATAGAAGAGTGACTGGAGATTTAATTATATCGATTCCGGTTGATGTAGATCCATGTTTCGTTATTAGCTTTAATAGTTTTTGTCTGAAAATCATCTGTTATATAATTGGAATGTTGCGTCAGGAACTGAAGTTCACACTTGTTGTGATTGACGCCTTGGATTGTGTGGATGTTGAAGCATACGTATTGTCCTTTTTCTGTGTTTGCAGCTCGAAAAGTCTTGCAATAGGATATTATTTTGGGTGTAAGAAGCGTTGAGGATATAATGTTATCTTTTGCAAGGTGAATAGCCTCAATTATATCGTTGTATTCAAAATGAACATTACTGACGAGAGCAGAAAGGGCGGCTATATGTTCGTTGTTAGTTTTAAAGACTAGCTTTTGCAGATGATGATTAGTTTGTTTATTAAACTGATCTAACAACTTTGTATTCGTATTTAAAAGTTGCTCTTGTTGCTGGAAAGAGATCAAAGCATCATTCATTGTATTCGAAACAATCTGAATTGGGGAATTCAGTTGGGATTGAGCCTGAGCATTACAGTGTTGAGTATTGATGGTATTTGCAATTCCAAACAACCATTTGAAACTACTTAAAATGCCATCGGTTAAACCTCGTCATTTTGTAAGCAGTGACGGTCTGGACCCTCAACACTCAGGGATCAATTATTTTAGAATATTATTTTTGTTATCTATTTTATTTATTTCAGTTTCTATGGTATTTCAGGTGTCTTGATAATAATTATATATTGATAAAGTATCTGATGTCGTTCTTTTAATAATTTTTAAGTATAATTGTTGAGATCGTTCCAGGTTATTATGTAGCATTATTCTTAGTTCGTTTAGGGTTGTAATGTTGTTATAAGTAAAAATTGGTAATTCCGAATTAGACATTTTTATTGATCCTAATTTAAAACTGTAGCTACTGTTTTAGCCTCATGATTGACTATTGTTTTTGCAAAAGAGAATTTAGTTAGGTCATCCTGTACTGTGAAAATGAATCTATTACCTGACTCGGTCAAAGGCAGGGGTCCAACGATGTCTATCGCTATTTTTTCAAAAGGCTTTTCAGACGTTGAAGTTATTACCATTACGGCCCATTAATATTTTTTCTCGATTTCAGCATACGTTTTGTGGAATCCACAGTGTCCTGATAATTTACTGTTATGACATTCCTCAAGGACTTGTTTTATTTCTTCACCATTTTTAGGGGTTATTTTTCAGTATTAAATATTTTTATTTGACTTTTAGGAAAAAGGAATCTTTTTAATTTATTAATTTGAGATTGTTTTACATCCGAGTCTTTATTTGGCGGTATTATGATCATAGGAGATATTGTCATAAGTGGTTTTAGATTTTTATTTTAAATGACTCGAATATACCTTTGTACTCAAATTTATCATGATGGACGTTCTTCGAGTATAATAAATAAAACATTTAATTTTTATTTGGTAATTTGCCTACACTATTGTGGGTTTAGCCGGAATTAGCCTGAAGGTGTTCTGGATAGGGATTACTTTCGTCTAACTCTTGGGACAAAAATACAATTAATGGATTTCACATTTTGTCGAGAAGTCTATTATCTTTTTCAAATTCAACTATATCGTCGGTAATATAATAGTGTTTAATAAAATCTTGATATTTAAAATCTGATACAGTAGCGATATTGATTTCTTCAGTTTCTTCCTGTGGGAAAAATCTCGATAAACCGTCGGCATTAGAATAAACTCGCCCGAGACTAAGAAGTCGATCATGTACTGTTGTGAAGTCGATAGAGTCAACGAAGTTAGCGGCATCCAGGTGAAGTTGACGGATTCGTGACATGAAGTCGTTACCGAGCCTTGGTGGCGGGCTGAGCTGGCACGACCGGTAGAAACCAACCAAGATAGTCCCAACCCTGAAAAAAGAGGGGAAACATCCGCAGGTTGGCGGATCTGGTAGAAAGAATCTTTTTCCCTATTGCTGGGTTAAAGATTCGATTCAAGTGAAGCCGACGACTAGTGGCAACCCCGCAGTCCTTTGCCTAGTAAAACCACTAGAACTGGGTTCTCGGTTTGAAGCATAGCAGTCGAGATCGTATTACCTACTACCGCACGGAATATTACTATGACATGGCTGCGAATCTCAACCCTGGAGGTATATTCAGGTACGCGTGAAGCTGATAAGCCGCCATCCTCGTATGAGGCAGCTTGTTGGTGTCAGTCCCTCGGGAAGTATCGCGGTGGCTGTGGAGCATTAAGGGTTGCTTTGTACCTTAACAACGTCAGGAATAGCTTTATTCCCCATCTACCTGTATGAAAAAATTATAGAACCACAATTCTAACAGGTACTGCGTTCTCCCAGCAATAATACTAGAAATCAATGAGGCCACATAAAGGACATAGAGAGTTACAAAGAAATAGAAGCGCCTAGGGCTCTGTGTTTCTCATAGGGCATTGCCAATAAAATTGTAACCTCTCGTAAGGATGTAATTAAATACATGCAAATAATAATACATTAAACTTTAAGAGTTTAATTTAGAGTAAGTAGTGTTCATATATATTCGAATTGAAATAGGTGTAGACATTATGGATAACGTGGAATTTTCGTAGTTTAGAGTGCATCTGGGATCGTTGAAAAAATCCTGCCCTAACAGACCGTCAAAGCGAATGTTTGTTTTCGTATCTTTTAGTGTTCGGGTAGAGATTGTAAAATTTTTTATTGTGAGTTTGAGTTGGGTTTCTCCCAGGTTTTGGATAGGGGGATTTTTGGATATTTCGTTAAGAGTTAATATGTTGAAATTTCAAATGTTGCTTACTTGATAATACTTGAGGCTTTAATAAGTGAGATTGATGTTTTCCTATCAAGTAATTATCAAGTAAATCAAATATCTACCAAGTAAATTTTAAGGTTTTATCCAATGATTTAGATAAAGATGATGAGAGAAATTATTCATTGAACAAGATAGTATATTAATAGAATGAGAAACTTGAGATTTTTGATTTTGAAAATTTAAATACGCTAATAATAATTTTAATACGAAAATTTGAAATACGCACTCCAGAACGTCCCGTAACACAAGAGGAAAAGTATGAACAAAAAATGCCTGGGAAACACTCAGAGGGAGAAACCACCGATGATATTCCAAACATGATACGATGCGATGCTGCCAATGATACTGCTTCTGATGCCATCAGAGCTCTAGATCCTAACGCAAACAAAGAAAGCCCGCCTCAAAACGAGGCACACGATAATCTCATCGTATTGGATGGTCATGAAAAAGAACGCCTCATGCGTAAAGCAGGAAACACAGTTAAAAGATCAAAGCTCCCTGTAACGTCCAGAGGAACATGAACAAGAACACAGGGACGGTATATTAGAGCTGGAAGAGCTCGTAGGCCGAAGTGGGCTCGACAGACGCAAATGGCTTAAAGCGGAGGAACAGCAAAACGCCAGTCCCTTGAGAAACTTGAGATTTTTGATTTTGAAAATTTAGTTGCGAACAGTCAGTTTTCAAAATATTAGAACTTGGTATAACCTTAGAGTAATATATATTTCCAGTTTCATTAAGTGTTGGTAGATATTGCGAGATAGAGTCATTTGATAAAATAAAGAATAGTATGGGTTACCCGTAAAATTTAGAATTGTCGGTTCCGCGATAAAATTCATAAAATTTTGTGTTGGTGAGTAGCTCGTTGTCTGGTGAGTATGATTATTAAGATTTGAATTTGTGGAAGGATTTGGATTTTGGTAATTCATGTTTACCGATTATACGTTATATTGATTTGGTTGTCGTTTTTCGTTATTATACTTTCTTTTTTTACATTCGTCTATTACATGACCGATTTTACGACAATAACGGCATTGCATAATTTGATTTTGTTGAGAGTTAGAGTTAGAAGGAAAGTTAGAATTAGGTGTATTTCCTCCAGTAGCGAGGTTTATTGGTTTAGTATTATGATGATTTCTATGATTTCGATTTTCTGGTGTGGGTTTATAACGACACTCATGAGTTAAGTGATTGGTTCGCGAGCAGATTTTGCATTTCTGGGTATTATTCTCCCATCGAAGTCTAAGTACTTCTTCCTGGCACATTGCCGCTGTAAGAGCGCTGTTTACCGTGGAGAATTCGCGATATCGTAACATTTGCGAAATTTGACACACGAACCTGTTTAGAGTCATATCAGTTATCATAGCAATTCTTCCGGCGCGTTTATTAGAATCAGTCTCTGTTGAATGTACTACAGCTAATATCCTGGAAGTTTGATCGTCCAAGTGTTGATAAAATTGCGGAATAGTTTCATTTCGGCCTCGACGGATACTATTAAGATCCTCCAAACAGCTGATCAATTTTTTGATCATTCTGCACAATTTCAAATACTGCATCTATTTGTTTTATAAAACTACGTATTTTGAATCGATCTTCATCAAAGCTATCAGGGATTAATTTAGTTAAAAATTCTAGGAATATATTTGCAGATGAAACTTCTGGTGTTGAAATTATAATATGGGTTAGGATACAGAAAGAGAAGGTTGTGATATTGCAAGATTGTGCAATGCACTGAAAAGCGTTAAAAACCTCGTCGCCACTTGTGTTGTGTACCCAAATGATGACACAATTGTTTTTTATGAAAGTCTTTTATTTCTAATTATAATTCACACAAAAAGAAGTTAGGATTGCTCTGCACGTTATGGACACTGAAGCAAGACTGTCCTTTTTAGAATAAAAGAAAACTGAGTGACTCGCGCAAAGTGAGGGAAGATGAAATGACCACTCGCAAGGCTGTGGTCGCGAGGTAGGAGTAGGGGTGAACTCAAAATTAAGAAGGCATGAATTCAGGTTTTAGGATAAGAGAAGGCGTAGGAATAGATAAATATGTATATTTAATGTTAGTGATAAGTTTTTCGCGTTTATTTTTATTTCATCCAATTTCAGCCATCAACTTGTGAAAAGTGGAAGAAAGAAAAATTATTTTGTAGCTCCAAAACCAGACCATTCCGTACAAGGACATTGGCGCAATGGATAACGGGCCCATTTTTAACCATTTGGAGGATTATGGACAGTTTCAGAAGTTTTTGGTAGATCAATTTTTCCATTTTCACTTACAACATTGTAAGTGATTTATACCCTTGCTAAGCTAACTCAGCGAAGACTCATCAAAGAACACTTTGAGGCTCTAGGGCGATATAGGGTGTCGCTATGACTTTCAAGTGGTTTTGTTGTGGTAGTGGGATGATATGGAAGAAAGGAAGGAAAAAGAATTGGAAAAAGTGGGTATTTGGACGTTGAATATAATATTAGTGTTATTGTAGTACGCCTGAAGGTTTAGAAGTTCATAAATGTGCTCATCAGATTGAACATTGACTGATTGACTTTGAAGGTTTTTCAGGATTTCTGTAAGTTCAATTTGATTTAAAATTTGTTTCGAAATTATTTTAAGTCTGGCTAATATGATAGCTTCGGAGATGTCTGAAAGGTGGTTATTTAGAAGATCAATGTTATAGTTAATTTGGTTCATATGTTGCATTTGGAAAGTCATGATCCTTTTTAATTATGTTCTGTGAGTGATTTAGGTATTTGTTGATAACCTCGGTTTGAATATTAATGTGTTTAGTGATGTTATCGAATCTTTCCATAGTCAGGTGATTTAGCTTTGATTGACTTGTGATCTGAGATTTCAATAACGATTGATTTGACATTAGCTTTTCGATATTTTTATTTATTTCCGATGCATCATCTGCGTCCATGTTCCCAGTGATACCCTTAATTAAAGTACCAAGCCCGTTGATAAGTCCTCGTTTTGTTCTCAGTCTAGGTTTGAGAGTTTCAAGTTTGTGAGTAAGTTCAGTGATTTTAATTTTTGTAATAGTTAGAGTATCTGAAGTTTCATGGTTTTGGTCGAAATTCTTAATGGAAGTCCTGATGTTGTTTATGGCTTTTTCGTAACTTTCTAGTTGAATTACATGAATTATGTTGCTGTAAGAAATTATGTTCCTAGTGATGCTCAGCCGAAGCGGTAGAAGTCCGTGGTTGTTGTTGAGTGTTTGTATCTCTATCTTCTGTCCTTTCACCATCAGCAATACCCTGAAATTTACGTTTTGCTTTAACTTTGGATTTATGTAACTTTTGATTTTTTGTTGTTATTAATGTGACTCGTTTGTTAGCCTTGATTTTGTGTTTACTAAATCTTTGGTGTTATGTTGTTTCTTCTACACTCTTTACGAAATATTTTTTCATTTTCATTCAAACTGGGTGCTTCTATTCGATTTTTATTTAGTTTTGCTAAATTTTTATTAACGATTTCGTCAACTTTTCTTTTGATTTTTGGATAAATTTGGGATCGAAACTCGTTCAATTTTTTCAAATAATCGTGATAATCATTGAATTCGACTTCTTTCTCGAAGGTATGAACTCTACCGGAGAACACCTCATAAGGAGTAAGTTTGGTTGTCCAGTGTATAGCGTTATTGTATGTTATAAGAGCTTCTGTCTGAGGTCTGTGTCTAAATTTTCTTTTTTTCGTTTATCTAAGATTATCCTGTAAATTTCTGTAAGGGTAGAATGCCATCTTTCAACGTATGCGTTGCTACTTGTCTGTTTGAATGATGTAAAATGAAGTTTTATGTTGTATTGCTTGCAAAAATCTTTGAATATCGTGGATGTCATTTCCTTATGAAATGTCATAATGATTTAACTATGTTTAGGCTATTTTTGGTTGGTAAGGTATAGGCAGCAGCAAATTTCGAGAAGCGATCTATAATTGTGAATATTGACTTGCCATTTATGGTGTAGACGTCTATGTATATATTGTCTAAAGGTTTTCGAGGGCTTTCGGAATTTTGAAATTTGATTTTTAGTGGTTTTCTATCGTATTTCTGGATTTGGCATGTTTGGCAGTTGTTAACGATTTTCGTTATTTTTTCTTTTAGGTAAGGGAAATAATAATCTCTTTTAAGGTGTTGGAAAGTTTCATTGATGCCTCGATGGTTACTGTTTTGATGATATTCATTGATTAACTTGACCTGTTCATCTGCTTCAGTTACACCTGTGATCAGCTCTGTGCATCGAATTAGCTTGAAAATTCGTGATTGTGAAAGAAATTTTGAATAGACAGATTGAACTATTTTGAAAATTTCATCGGATGTGTATATGTCATTGAGTTTATTAGGCGCTAAGAATTTTTTGAATAGCTTCATTAAAAGATCCTTACACAGGTCGAGTGTCTGAACGTACTTTTCCGTAAGTTGGACGGATCTAGCTTTCTTTAAACACTCAGTTAAATGTTTCGTGAGCTTCGCAAAGTCTTTAATAAACTTGCGGTAATAACCAAGTAACCATAAAAACATTTTAATCTCCTTTTGTGACCTAGGGATTGGAATCTGGTGTGACAATGTGGCCTAAGAACGCTATTTCTTTATGAAGGAATTCTGATTTATCTAACTGTATTTTAAAATTTCCTTCACGGAGTTTGTTAAAATCCTTTCTCAAATTTTCGCCGTGCTCTTGAAGTGAGGTTGAAAAAACTATTATGTCGTCAAGGTAAGCCAAGCAGATTTTTCCTTGAAGGTCTTGTAGTACGTTGTCCATGACCCTTTGAAACGTAGATGGTGCTTTTTGAGTCCGAAGGGCATCCGCACGTATTCATAGTGCCCATTATCAACAGTGAAGGCTGTCTTTTTTATATCCTTAGGGTCCATCTCGATTTGATGGAACCCGCTTGTGAGGTCTAATGTAGAAAAGTAAAGGCACTTCCCTAGTTTGTCAATATATCAGTGATATTCGGACGGGGGTAACGGTCAGTTATCGTCTTTTCATTCAGTTTATGATAGTCAGTAACTAACCTCCACTTCTGTTTACCGCTTGCATCTTTCATTTTAGGGACTATCCACACGGGTGAGCTCCATGGTGAATAGCTCGGTTGGATAATTCCTTGTTCCAGCATATCTGAAATCTGTTTCTTCACTTCGTCCCTGTGAATATACGGATATCGATATGATTTTGTGTAAATAGGTGCATCATCTGTTGTTGTGATGCGGTGTTTGATTTTGTTTGTGAAGCTTAACTTTTGGCCTTCGCGGAAGAATATATAATTTTGGCAAAATTTTGTTATCAGTTTTTTCTCTTCTCCACTTAAGTGGGACGTACGGATCAATTTGGTAATATCTTCGAGGGAAAAGTTATCACCGTTGGTCATAGGATCGATATTAAAATTATTTATTTCGATGAATTTCGAGAGTTCTGAGACTTTGAGTGGTTGTTCTAGAAAAAGGAGTTTTTCGTCGTTTGATGTGTTGTTGATAGCTATTAAACTGTACCAGTCCCTAGCTTTATAAACACCTTCTTCAATACGAAGGTAAGGTGCTCCTTCAGTAGCTTTAATGTATATGTTACCATCGCGAACATCAACTGGGAGTTTAACTAGGAATTTTGATAATGCGGGTACAACAAATTTCTGAGAGACTTTATTGGGTTTGAATTCTAAGGGAATTGAGGCATTGTTGATGGACAATATTTTGTTTGCAAGATCAACCTTCGCTCGTAGCTTGGATAAAATATCCAATCCTAGCAGCCCATCAAAGTATTGGTAAAATTTGAATACCAAAAATTTCATCTCACCTGGTTGTCTGAACTCAACGAAATTTGGGAACGTCACTTGTTGGCTTATTACATGTTTATTCAGTACGGTGTTAATAATAACCGGTTTGGAAGTTTCTATTTGGCTAGGGTGTACGAATTCAGGGTTAATTAACGAAGTCGAAGCACCAGTATCAATTAGGAATTTGAGATTGCGGCCAAATGGAGAAGATATTTTAATACATGGCAAATTTGATCCATGTGAATTGATGTCTACGTATCCTGTTGGTTGTGTGAGGTAGCTCTGATAAAATTTTCATCATCTATTTCGCTTATATTTGGTTCGTAATTTGTATTAGATTGGTCTTGTCCGTAAACTTCTTGTTCGTAGTAGTCTTCATTAGGTTGAATGTTGTCTGTTGTTTCAGGATCTTCGTAGTAATAAAAATTGTCAAGTTCTTGTCGGTAAGTCTCATTCGGAGCTGGTTGAAAATATGTGGCGTTATTTGTACCTTTGGTAGTTGGTTCTTGTTTATTAATGTTATGAAGTTCCTTGGACGCAAAGCGAGGAGGTCCTGCTTGCCGAAAGAAATTATTGGTTAAGAAATTTGGCTGTTGCGCCTGTCTGGCTTGGTTATTGCGTAAATGCGTGTACCCTGAGCTTGTATCCATTGGCTCAGGCCTAGGTAATGCCGGTCAATTAAATTGTAATCCAAATTGCTGGTTATTTGGATAGCTGTTGAAATTATTGCATTATTGAAATAAATTCCTTTGAAGGAAAGGATTTTGTCCTGATTGTTGAGGTCTAAACATTGGTTGGGTGGGCCGAAAATATGGTTGAAATGTACGGAACAGTGGTTGATTTGTGGGAAGAGAGGGTTGGTTAAATTTAAACTGTGGTTGAGTATTACTGTTATTAAAAGAGTATGTAGGTAATTTTAAATTTTGTAAAATTGGAGCCTTATTCGAAAGAAAAGGATTTGTTGAAGGTTTCTTTGAGGTAGTGAAGCGTGAGGTTTTTCTTGATTTCCGACCAGTCCAACGACGTCCCGTACATATTAAGGACCTCGTTGGCAGGACCCTCAATTTTATTACGAATTGCCCTCAAAAGGACTCTGCCGTAGGCGGGTGAGGATGGAGAAATAACTGTGAAAATTTCCTCGACATTGTCGATGCAATCTCGAAGAAGTCTGGGATTACCATTAAATTTCGGTAGATCCCTTAGCGCGTCAGGGACTCTTAAGGAATTGAAATCATCCGCTATGGTCGCCATTGTCGGATCAATCGTTAAGTCTAACAAAGGGGCGGAACCATCCGATAACTCACTATTTTCCGAAATATTAACTTTCGCGTCGAACAAATCACCCAAATTTATCTCACTTCCACTAATTTGTTCAACACTTCTATTTTCAAGTGGCACTCTTCTTAAATTGTTATTATTCCTTGAGCTCGTATAAGGGTTGTCCTGATTTCTTCTATTGAAAATGGCATAAGGGATAAAAGAAGTGCGGTTCGTATTGTTCACTTTCGTTAAGTTAACCGCACTTTGTCAACTAATTTTCAAACTTCAATAACACTAATATGTTAAAAGCAAAATCAATTTATATAATAAAGGAAAGGATGAAGGAAGTATAGGAAAGTATTCAATAAGTTTGACTTACGTGGCTAAAATAAAGATGTGGTCCGTCATAATCAATGATCCTTCGAAGATTATCCTTGTGGCCGGTTTCCTGTATTTTCACGGTACTGCTCGATATTCCTTCGGGGTTCACCGTTACTTCCTTGGTATTCGAAATCACTTGGTTCATTTTCGTACTTTTAACTTCTCGCGTATGCTACCGAGAAAATGTTAAAATGTCGCAAAAAAAATCCGTAAGACTGCGCCAGTCACAAAACCTTTACATCCGTTTTATATAAAAAAACAAAGGTTTTGTTCTTTTAAAATTATTTATTCGAAACTAGTTTCCAAACCTTAAGATAATCACGGACTGAACTCATTTACGTTAAACAATGCAAATAATAATATAATTCAAGTAATGCAAATAATGCTGATTAAACAGCATGTGCAAGAACAACGTGAGCAATAATTTATATGATATGAAGAATTTAGAATATGATCTGTCTAGACAATTAGGTGTCAGGTAAGTCAGCGATGAATCTGAACTTTATACATAAATCGCGCGAACGACTCCAATCTAAGTATTGTACCGTCTCCGTCCCGGTAAAACCTTGGCAGGCCTCGCAGTACGTTCGAAGCTCGCACCATTAAGTTTGTGGTGCACGTTCGGTTGAGGCGAACTCTCGATTAGCGCTGTTCTGGCTCTGAGCACCTGTACCCATAAGGGCTGGTGCCAACCCTCACATGGCCTCCCTGCTTTGCACAGACACCAATGGGACCATTTACGTGACTTCACATACCAGTGGAGATAGTGGCTCCGAGGGGGGACCCTTTTAGCAAGATGTCTTATGATTTAATATCAAACGCAAGAAAATCAAAAGCAATGAACAAACAACCAAACCCAGACGACAAACGGACAAATGAACACAAAAAACCGAGAGCCGCTACCAACCCGAGATACTGGTGGCATTCGGACGCAGCAAAAAAACAATACGCACTCCAGAGCGTTCCGTGACACAAGAGGAAAAGTATGAACAACAAATGCCTGGGAAACACTCAGAGGGAGAAACCACCGATGATATTCCAAACATGATACGATGCGATGCTGCCAATGATACTGCTTCTGATGCCATCAGAGCTCTAGATCCTAACGCAAACAAAGAAAGCCCGCTTCAAAACGAGGCACACGATAATCTCATCGTATTGGATGGTCATGAAAAAGAACGCCTCATGCGTAAAGCAGGAAACACAGTTAAAAGATCAAGGCTCCCTGCAACGTCCAGAGGAACATGAACAAGAACATTAGGGACGGTATATTAGAGCTGGAAGAGCTCGTAGGCCGAAGTGGGCTCGACAGACGCAAATGGCTTAAAGCGGAGGAACAGCAAAAGGCCAGTCCCTTGGTCGAAACGCTAGTGATTCCCGCACATAGCGCTCCCAAAAGAGTTGCCAGCAGCCCAATCCATGCAGGCCAAGACAAAAGGATTAAGGACGAAGCAGTAAACAGACAGGTGCCATCGAATGATGGATTCCAGGTGGTGGCAACCAAGGGCAGCAGAAGAGTCCAGAAGGCTCCTCCTCGAAAAAGTCACCAATGATAAGATCCTTCCTGGGGACAAAGGCAAAGAAACCTCAAACAAGAAACAAGAACCACCAAGCAAGCAACGCTGCAAAGGCCTAAGGCATGCACCGCTGGCCAAATGGACAGATGGGAGAACTTACGCTGACGTTTTGCGGGAACCCAAGGGATCTGTGAGACCCGATGAAACTCAAACTGAAATCAGAACCGTCCGGCCAACCAGATCTGGTGGCCTCCTTGTAGAATTTGGACCTGAAACAACAAATAACGACTCATTCCGTGACGCAGTGAAAAAGACTCTTGGGGAAAAGGCAACAGTAGCTTCACTTGAATCAATGGCAACCCCCAAAATCAGAGACATTTCCTGCGTTACGGACAGGACGGAGGTAGAAGAGTGTCTAAAAAGGGTTTCACCCGAATTAAAAATGCAGTTCCCAGACTTGATGACCTGAGACCTATGCCAGGTATTCAAAGAAGCCCTAACCAAAGCCAAAGCAGGCCTGCAATGACACGTGTCCTGCAGATAAACTTACATCGGAGCTCAAACGCCCAAGACCTGCTTGACCAGTTCACGAGGAATATGAAAGCCGACCTATTGCCATCTGGTTTCGAAACGGCACCCAACTGAGGGTTCAGGGCCATGACCAAACAGATTGTTTCGTGTGGGTCCGGTGCCCAGGAATAACATTCTTTAGTGTGTACTTGACACCGAACGAACAAATAACGTACGTCCAGGCAAAGCTCAACTCATTGGAGGACTTCATCTTGAGCACAGGTAGTCATATTTTTATCGGGGGAGACTTTAACGCCAAAGCTATTGCATGCGGCGTGCCTCAGTCAGATCCTAGGGGGAATCGAATCCTGGAGATGGCAGCCAGAGTAGGGTTAGCCGTGGTGAACACTGATAACACTCCCTCTTATCGCCGCTTGGGCGACGCGGGTACCATTCCGGATGTGACATTCACCTGGGAGTCCCTCTCCTCTATGACACACAATTGGCGAGTTCTAGAGGACTATTCCGCCAGTGATCACCAGTGCATAGCATTCGAGATCCACGACAATGTTCCTACACTCCCAGACACTCAGCCCTCCGCTTTCGTTTGGAATACTGAGAGAATGGACGTGGGAAGTTTGTCAACACGCTTATGAGATGCCCACCACCGTTTCACTCTTCGCCGGGGACCAGAGGACTGACTGCTGAAGATATGGTAAGATCTAGACACGGAAAGCCTCCGGTGTATTGGTGGTCTACTGAAATAGCTGAACAACGAAAGGAGGGTCACAAACTTGAGAAGGTCAACAAGCGCAAAGCCAGGACGAGGCACACCCGACAGGGACCCGTGGGGCCTGGGCTATAAAGTAGTTATGCGAAAGCTCGGTAGTTTTTCCCCAACATCCCGTCCGTGTTGATGCCGCCCACAGGACAACAACATCACACTGTCAATTCTTCACGAGGAACGAGCTGGAACTAGCAGTTCTTTCCTTGAAGGCGAAGAAGGCTCCGTGACCAGACGGTATTCCAGCCGAGGCACTGCAACTGGTCTATCACTCATCACTCGACCGTTATGCATGCTAGACATGGCCGGGAAAGTGCTAGAAATACTGATAAAGAGAAGACTCACTGACCTTATCCATGCCACTGGGGACCTTTCTCCAAGGCAGTACGGTTTCAGAACGGGACGTTCCACTATAGATGCAGTCAAGGAGGTGGTGAGGGTGGTCACATTAGTAGAGTCTAAACTATCAGTTAAGTATCTGGGCTTGCCGAAAGGCTCTAAGCTAAGTTTCTTGTAGCAAATCAAGGCAACGGCAACCAAGGCCGCAGCAGGGGTCTCGGCAATTAGTCCACTAATGGCCAATCATGGGGGCCAAGTCCAACAAAATGCGACTGCTGATGAGTATCGTGCAATCTGCGCTTCTATATGGAGTGAAGCTCTCAACAAGGAACTGCATCGAAAACGACTGGCTCAGGTGCAGAGACGGAGAGCACTGCGGATTGTATCAGCATACCGGACAGTCTCTGAGTGAGCGGTATTGGTAATTGCAGGGGTGATACCCAACCCACTCCTTGCTTGAGAGCGTAAAAGAATCTACCTCCGAAGGCACGAGGGTAATAAAGAAAAAGTTGCTTGCAATGAAAGACGATGCACTCTCAACGAATGGCAATAATAATGGGAACGTTAGCTAAAAGGAAGATGGACCGCTCGAAGATGGACCGAAGATGGATCATCAACGACTTGAGATCGTGGCTCAGTCGAACGCATGGTGAAACTGACTTCTACCTGACCCAGCTACTGAGCAGATTGTATATTGTGCATTGGTGTGAAGGATGACGCCTGTCATACTTTCTTTTCATGCAGAAGATGGGACAAACAACGCGGTGATCTTGGCGAAAAAGTGGGAGAGCTCCATCCAGATAGCATAATCGAAGAGATGCTGCAATCAGTTGAGATATGGAATCATGTTGTCGAGGGTGAAGGGTTTCTTTCTCTAGCAATCCACCTCCTCTTTCCTTCCCTGCTGGAGAAGGAACCCCTGTAACCCGAAGGCGCCAAAAGACGTAAAATTGGGATGCCCAGCCCGAAGTAATGTGTCAAACGGTTCCACGCTAGGCGCTCCGGTTGACGGGGGAGATGTTAAGTCGGTAGTCCAGTAGGTCTGTTGTGCCTCTGGGAGTCCAACACTCAGGGCGTGAATAGCCTTCATCTCCCTACCCCAAAACAATGTAACCTTTTTGATTTGTAGCAGTATTAAAAATGTGTAGTGAGTTATTATTCTCAAATAATTGGCTTTCTCCAAATTTACTGAATTTTCTTGGTACTCGCGTTTTTTAATTAATTCTCGTTTTCTTAAAAGTACAAGATTATAATCATTTTTGCGGGCCAATGGAATTCAGTAAGCTTTTATTTACTAACCCCCCAAATGCTGGATGTTTGGTTGTGAAGTCTGCTAATTTTTAGGCATTTATTGCACTTGTAAGGTTGGATGCCTTGCAAATGAATAATTTTGATCGCTGTGCTTGCTTGATAGTGGGTTTGCAATGTGTTACAGGTTACTTTGCCATGGCATTCCTCATGTTTAAGGCTTCATGATTTTCAGTAATGCTTGATTCTAACCCTATTGGAATCTTTATTGTAACACTGATTGGGTGATAGATAGTTTATGATAGATTGTATAGAAATAGGAGATTTCCGAATCCGAAGAAAAACAAATACAAAAGTAGAAATAAGCCTTATGACTGTATATGACTGTCCTTGAGCGTCCGAAAAAATGATTAAGCTATAGAGGTACATATAACATTTGTCCACATTTAACACATCCAACACACATGATAATATTTGAATTGAATTGAATAAAGCTTTATTGATAGTAATAAGTTTGTGTTATAACATACATGTCACTTAATTTAGAGTTCTGAAAAATTCATTAATTCATTTCTTCTACGGTAATTGTTTCAGCTGTGCTGGTATTAATTTTTTCACGGTTGGTTTTGCAAGGAAGGAAAAAATGAACAAAAAACCTTGGCTGGGCCTAATAATACCTAAAACTAAATAAAACCTATATCCTATACTTATGTACTATTTATATTCTAATTTTAAAGTTAATGTACTCATACAATTTTCTGAGCATTAAGAATTTATCTATAACAGAAGACATGGTTAAGGCAATACGTACACTATAGGAAAGTGCCTTCAATTGCTAAGAGAAGCTATAAGAGGGTTAGATGATTTACTGGCTGAAGCCATTAATTTAAGTTGCCGCGAGTCCGCGAGCTGTTTTACACATGATAATATTTGCGTGCTATGAATGGAGCACAAGTTCTCTTTCGATTAGTATGGAGTATTTTAATATTCAAAAACTATATTTCGTAATTGAATTAATATTATTACGAAGTTAACTATATCAAATACTTTTGATGCTCATTCTTTTATGGACTTAGCAATTCTTTCTATTCACCAGCTGTTCAAATATTTGGCTCCATTCGTGCCTGAATGAGAGATAAATGAAATCATTTTCGAAATTCTCCCGTTTTTATCAATGATTTCCAGGTAAGTAGAAAACCGTATACTTACCAATGATTTATGTTCACAATGTACTCTGCAATCATAGGCGAACAACTTAAAACTGAGTTTCTGTTCAGTAATATTCGTTTTCTTAAATTTACAGCCGCTTAATATTACAGTTTTAAAGGCGTTGTTTGTAAAGAAGTGGTCGTACTTTTAATTTGAATATTAAAAGTCCAATATTTTGCCCGACAAACTTATTTAGTCAATTGTGTTATAAAATAAAACGCTTGTATACAGCAGTGTCGTTTCACGTTAAATAAGCTGAGGATATTGATTACATAGTTTATCACTTAGAAGATTTCATAAGCTTGTTGTAGGCTTGACTTTAAATTGTATCCATTTGCGGTATAAACTAAATTTGGGTGTTCTCTTGAAGTAGTGGTGAATTTATGACAAAATGGGCAAATTTTGGGCAAATGCGGACAGATATTCTGAGTAATATTCTGGTCCCTTTATATATCTCATGCCTTGTTCAAACCGTTGAAACAGTTCGTAATCTTTTATTGATATAAAATACAGACCAAATATCACATTAATCATACCAAACCAAATATGAATTGTGTTATATATGACAAAACATATTGGAAATATCATGAAATTTTGATTAGAGCAAAACATGCGCTTAACACTATTCCGAATTTCATGTAGATTAAAGTCTGTTGAAACACTTTTTTAGGTTTCGACTTATTATCATTCATCTTACACCGTGGTTTCGATGCCACCAGTAGCGTGCTGAAATTAAAGTGATGAAATCATAACACGAATATTACACATAAACATTATTTCGTCATTAAATTAGCAAAATTACAAAAAAATAACGTTACATTATGTGCCCCATCATAAACTGTACATCCCACGAATACAGGAAAATCAATCAGTGGAAATTTTAATCAATAATTAAGCTCCGCCACTCCATACAATTTTATCAGACGCTCGCTCTATAAGTGTAATATCCTCGCACCGAATGAAATTACGTTTAGGGCCCACTGACTGGAGAAAAAACACGAAGGAAATCAGAGTTAATAAGCAATACAAATTTTATATTAACCTCTTCACTCTTTATAGTACAAAATTGAACTCAGCTTCAAACTAAAATTAGAATCAGAAGTTGATTCTGTTTTCTACAATGTTTGTCGTATAATCCTACGTACAGAGAATCAAGTAATAGGATACCAAACAATTTAGTTGATAAAGTTACAACAAGCAAAGTTATTTCATATGGGAGATGAAGTGAGAATTGCATAGCATATATTTAATATTTTGCATACATATATATATATAAAGATTTGAAGTCATCTTTATTACGTGTGCATTTGAGCATATTAAGCTTCTTATGGACGATGTTTTTAGGGTTTCCCAGGAAAAAGAACGATCAGCCATATCAGCCTAATCCTTAACTAATGATTAGTATAAGCCTTAGCTGAGCTTTATTCTAATGATTATACTAGTTTTTAACTGTTCCTTTAAAATATTCTGTCTTCATTGGCATTTCCATGAATTCAGTTTCAAGTTGTGAAGGTCACTGTCAAAATGTGTTAATAGGAATGTGAGTGTAGGCGCAACCAAGGATTATCAGTGTATGTGCGAATTGTACTGTGACAGTGGATGTGAACCTTGTGATAGTGAAAAGTGAGTAACAACTACATCGATTGGGCGATAATTCTTTGGTAAGTGCATTTTGCGCCGTACAACCACCAGTTCAATCATATCATTATGTATGCTTTATCATAAGGTATATACAATGATAAAAGCTGTAAACCTCGATTTAGTTTATTCCTTAGTGCATAAGGCCTATCACAAGTCTGCGTACTCTTTACCTTATTATATCCCTGATTTTAACATGGGCAATCAGGTTTACAGCTTTTATCATTATATATACCTTATGATAAGGCATAAATGATGATGAGGTTAAATATTAAGTAGTGGCAATTAAAATGTTTTTTCCCCTTTATTTAGCTAAAATAACAGTGTTTAGAACTACTTGTTTCCTTCTTCAGTGTTTACTAAACCTTTCTTTGAAATTTCCCCAAAATATATCTTATCTACTGTTTTACTAAAATCAAAGTAATGAACTTTACTCAAATTTAAACTCATTACTTAGATTTTAGATATTATTAAAAAAGTAGATAATATATATTTTGGGAAATTGTCAAAGAAAATTTAAGTAAACACTGAAGAAGGGTACAAGTAGTTCACAAAATACGCGTATTTGTTAACTAATAAAAACTGTTATTTTAGTTAAATAAAGGGAAAAAGATTTTAATTGACTCTACTCTAAATATTTGTTCCCTACAAAAACCGGGCCGTATACATTTTGACCGGGGTTAAACCTTAGTCTATGGCTTAGTTTCATCAATTTACAATCGTCATTATAAGACTTACTATAAATGTTCAATTTAATAAAACGCATGACTTATTCCTCAAATACTTTGTTGATTTTTTATTATTCTTTTTGATTTAATTAGTTTAATTAATTATACAAATTAAACTAACTTTTAATTTGCCTCAATTTTGTTGTTTATGCCGCCTGGTGATGTCGTTGGCGTTGTTGATGCCGCCTCTAGCCAAGACGGTTTTTCCTTTTCTTGATGCCCTCCTTTAGATCTTTTACGTATTCTTCATATGAATAATACGCATTGTGTAGGCAACCTTTAAAGAAAGCATACGTTAGCAATTTTTAATGACTGAAGACATTTATTTTACCGTAGAATTGAACTGAACAATGTATAATTATTGAGGGGCTTCATATTTTTCCGTCCATTCCAGTTAATTTTAGCCAATAAAGCTTCTCCGATTACATTGCCTGAGTAACTGGAAACTTCCCCTTTGACTTTTTTAATCATAAATAGTTTCGGTGAATGGGTTGTATTATTAGTTAACATTTAAAATAAATTTAAATAAACTTTATCTTGCTATATTATTTTCAAATAATGGTTCTGATTTTATCCTTTGCTCTAAATTTTCCAGGTCCTCAAAAGTATTCAAAGGAAATTTAAATACCTCATCAACCTTTTGTCCGAAAAGCATTCCACAAATTTTAGTAATTTTTATATTTTGCTCTGCAATGGCGTGGTTTTGCTTCTCCATCATTTTAATACTCTCTAAAGTATCTTTCATTTCTGTAATTTCAGATTATGTTCTTATTGTCAGTATTGTAGTGAAGGGTTAATGCTTTAAAAATTGTTATCTTCGATGTCGCGTGCAAAAGATTCTGGTTGAAGTACAGTGACAGTACTTGTTGAGCTTGTTGCGTTCCTTTCTATTAATTGGTTGAACTCATTAGTGCTATTGGAAACGGCTCAGACAATTGGCTCTTGACCATAGCTTTGGATATTCTCTGCAATAAAAATACATTATTGATAAACATTTCTATAAAAAAAATTATAATAATGTTACCTGATTCCACATTCATTCTGTTTGATTATTGATTAACTGTGGTTTTCCACTAACTTTCTTGAAAGACTTGAGCAATGATTTTACTCTGATCTTTCTTTACAAATTTATCTTCTTATATACTTACTTAACCTAAAGAATTCACCTTGTGTGAGACTTTGAGTGAAGTTTAAAATCATAAAACTCCTACATCTTTATTTAACCTATATTAAGTGCAGTTTTGCTAAAACAAATATATCGCATGTTAATTTTATGCGTCAGCAACCAAATGCATCTTTTAACCCTAATTAACATCAAACATGTTTCCCATACAACGAAAAGTAACACCTTATCTTAAACACACAAAACCCTTATTTTAACTATGCTACGCAAACCAACACCAAATGAATTAAATTAAGAATGAACATATGCAAGCGTATTCTAAGAACAAATGCAAGCTTATTCTAAGCAAAACAAATCTTAACTATATTTAACAAAAGATAGATGTATTTATGCTTTGTGATGCAAAATGGGTGAAAGAATATATTTTTCCTGACCAATACATATAGGAAAGTATTTCTTAATATTTGTATCTAAATCAAAAACTTCTTCCTGCTGCCAAATACCATTAACTTGAATTATTCCAAGTTGTGATGAATTCAGAGGAAATAAGAATACAGGAATAATATTCAACAGTTGCTTACCAACTATTTGATATTTGTTATTCATTATGCCTAATTGTGTGATTTGCATGTTGTTGTTGTTGTTATTGTTATAATAACAAATGCCAAATGTTATTTGGCCACTTAGATGATAGATAAGTTTGGTTCGATTTTAAAGAAATCAAAGATTTGTCAATCATACCTTCTTTTAATTGGAAACGAGTTTGAATTGGGATTTTATTTAGTTTGTTATTTAATTGCATTAGAATGTGTTTTCTGCTTTTTCTCTTAATGATTTGCAAATAATTTTCGAAACAATAACTATCAGTAAGTCCAATTTCATTAATTATGTTTATTAGATGCAACAACCCATAAACTTTATAAAAAACGCTATCCATGAAACGAAGGAAATTCAGCATTTCTTTCACACCTGGAGCATTCGTTTTCAATAAGTTAGAATCAAAACAAATCCGATATGCACAACACAGCAGTAAGTAATGTTCATATAGCTGCTTGTCAAAAATATCCTTAAATATTACAATGCCTTTGTATATAATTAATTAATGAATCTCTGTATCTTTCCACTTTGGAAGTTCTTCTAAACTCCTTAGTTTCCTGCTGAATTCCTTAGGGACAGACTTTACTTATTGTAGCAGTTCCACTGAAAGCCTCGCTTTTGCTTCCTTTGAAATATTAAAGGTTTTCATTATTGTACTGTTCATAATGTTAGATATAACTGTTTTGCTTACGACGATATCAATTAAATGTAGTAGATCGAATGGAAATCGTGATATTAATTTTATACCAAAAGTTTCCAGTCAATTTGGTTTGTCTCTATACTGTAAGCTATAGTGATCTATATCAGTACGACACAAAAAGCTTTCATCTGTCTTCTGACGAACAACCGATGTTGAATATACTATTTTCGTATTAATTCGAGTACCTACTAGATTACAAAACGGACATCCGTGCTAATTAAATTGTCACGGTTATAAATGCCCTTGCAGGAGCATCAAAAACAAATGCTTTTATGACCAATTTACATTTTAAATTTTTTATTTCAAGTCCATTTTGATCAATCCACCAACTCTAAAATAAACCTTTCCAAAAACTTGTCCACATTTTCGGGCTTAGTGCAACCGACAAAACACTTCATTATGAAAGGACGAAGATCATTTCTGTCACAAAAGGCTTCTAGAATAGGCCACAACTGTGTATTTGAGCTTTCAAAAAGTGGTAGATGATCTACATACACGTCTATACGAACTTCTTCATTATTTACAATATTTAAATTACTATTTTTTTATCATTTTGGCAATACCAACATGTGTATAACTACCAGGCTTAACATCCGTTATCACAATTTTTTCTATTTTATTTAGTTCCAATAAAGTTGGCACTGAACAAGGTACATCCAGCCCATCACTTTTTAATATTGCTAATAATTTATTTCCAGCACTGTGTGAAATATTTTCAGTCACCATCCAATTTGCCAATTTTTCTTTGAACGAACTTTCCGATTCACTATTAAAATAATTCACTATTAAGTTCTCAATGTTATCCCCCTCTTGAATGTCTTCAGCAATGAAATTCTATATATTTACATTAAAGGCAGGCAATTCACTATTATTGTACGTATGACGCTCGAAATCACCATTATTTTAAAAAACTGTTTGCCTCACCTGCTGCACAAGGCGTTGATAGTGAAGTTTCGAATATCCACATTTATTTGCAGCCATCACCATCACAGCTATATAAAATTGCACACTTTACCCTTAATTATTTTCTTTCACCATTTCTTAATTAAGTTTGTGGTGTAGGTTCGATTGAAACGAACTCTCGATTAGCGCTGGTCTGGCTCTGAGCACCTGTCCCCATAAGGGCTGGTGCCAACCCTCACATGGCCTCCCTGCTTTACACAGACACCCATGGGACCATTTAGGTGACTACATATACGAGTGCAGGTAGTGGCTCCGAGGGGGGACCCTTTTAGCATGATGCCTTACAAATTAATATCAACTGAAAAAAAATCAAAATCATCGAGCAAACTACCAAACCAGGACGATAAACGGAAGAATGAACACAAAAATGCAGAGAGCGTTTACCAACCAGAAATATTAGCGGCATTCGGACGCAGCAAAAAAACACAATACCGTAACACAAGGGGAAAAGTATGAACAACAAATGCCTGGGAAACACTCAGAGGGAGAAACCACCGATAATATTCAAATTATGATTCGACGCGATGCTGCCACTGACACTGCTTCTGATGCCATCAGAGCTCTAGATCCTAACGCAAACAAACAAAACCCACCTCAAAACGAGGCACACGATAATCTCATCGTATTGGATCGTCATGAAGAAGAACGCCTCATGCGTAAAGCAGGAAGCATAGTTAAAAGATCAAAGCTTCCTGCAATTCCCAGAAAAACATAAGCAAGGACATTAGGGACGGTATTTTCGAGCTGGAAGAGCTCGTAGGCCGAAGTGGGCACTACAGACGCAAATGGCTTAAGGTGGAGTAAGACCAAAAAACCAGTCCCTTGGTCGAAACGCTAGTGATTCCCGCACATAGCGCTACCAAAAGAGTTGCCAGCAGCCCAATCCAAGCAGGCCGAGACAAAAGGATTAAGGACGAAGCAGTGAATAGACAGGTGCCATCGAATGATGGATTCCAGGTGGTGGCAACCAAGGGCAGCAGAAGAGTCCAGAAGGCTCCTCCTCGAAAAAGTCACCAATGATAAGCTCCTTCCTGGGTTGCCCTAAGGCATGCACTGCTGGTCAAATCGAAAGATGGGAGAACTTACGCTGACGTTTTGCGGGAACCCAAGGGATCTGTGAGACCCGATGAAACTCAAACTGAAATCAGAACCGTCCGGCCAACCAGATCTGGTGGCCTCCTTGTAGAATTTGGACCTGAAACAACAAATAACGACTCATTCCGTGACGCAGTGAAAAAGACTCTTGGGGGAAAGGCAACAGTAGCTTCATTTGAACCAATGACAACCACCAAAATCAGGGACATTGACTGCGTTACGGACAGGACGGAGGTAGAAGAGTGTCTAAAAAGGGCTTCACCCGAATTAAGTGGGCTCAAATTACGACTAACCCCTGAAAATAATAGAGGGCAGCGCATGGCTATAGTCGACTTAACCGAGAAACAAGCCAAAAAACTCCTCTGCATGGGCAAAATAAAAATAGGTTGGATGGTCTGCAGAATACGGCAAAGAGAAATTCCTCTCCGTTGTTTCAAATGCCTAACCAACGGTCATAAATGTTACAAAATTGTTGCCAAATGTTACAAAATTTTCCGATAGCCAGGGTTTCACCTGCCCTGGGTTGTCGCTTCCCCGGTTGAGGCTCTGGGCTCCGGAAGCTCGCCGAAGACGGGCGTGTGCGCCACTCGCTTACCCTGATAAGCGGATCAGCGGATCACACCTCTGAAAACCCAAAACAGAACCAAAGAAAAGGCGGAATCGTCACTCCACGAAACATAAATAGAGGAAAAACAAGAGAACACCAACCTCGGTGGAACCACCGACCAATTCAACGCGCGCTCTCCACCTCTCAAGCGCACCACTCCTCGCCGCCACTTACCACCTGGAAGAGAGAACAAAAACAAACAACGAAATAGAGAGGAAACATCCTTTTTCTTTCTCCGATGAAAACACACTTGTATGAACTTAGAACTACTGCTTATCCTACTTACGCTACGGGCCTTTACGTTTCTTTTTTTCTTCTTTTTTTTTGTCTCTCCGCGACGTGAACACTATAATTTTAGTCTTTAGTAGTCTTTTCTTTTTTTTCTTTGATCTTTAGTCCCTTTTAACACCTCCTTTACTTTCACTTTGTCTTAACTGTTTTTTTTCCTTTTAACTTAAGCCATCACTTCACCTTTCTTTTACCACTATCCATTTCTTGTTCTATTCATTTTGTCGCACTAATTTTCATCTCGTCTCAACTCCGCGTCTCGCACTCCTAGTCCTGTTCCAGCCCCAGAAAAAAGGAGATCGACCGCTATCTAGCTTCCCCCTTATATTTCCTCAATCCCTAACGGCCAACCAAACATTCCGCTCCTAGCACGATAGCCTTTTTTCCCCCGCTTCACTTGCAACCGCTTTACATGTAGGTTCGCCGGAGGTCGCCGCAATTTCTTTCGTCGCGAACTATCCCTGGCTATCGGAAATGCCACCAAGCGAGAACGTGACAAGCCGATTCGTCTGCCTTTTAAACTACCCATCTAGCGAGTATTAAAAAAAAATAAAACACTTACTCCAGGTAACCCCCTTATTTCCAATCCTAGCCACTACTTACAACTATATGCTACTAACTAACTATATGCTTTAATATACCTTTATTCCCCCCCATGGGTGCTACCTTGTCGTGGTGGGGGGGGGGGGGGTTTGGCTTGACGAGGTTGCCCGTCATCCAGACGCGTGATCAAATCACTAGAAGTACCCACCAAAAAAAATATATCATGAGTGACAACAAAAATAATAAATTAGGGGTGGGGATATACACACGTGTGAGAAAGCCTCGCCCTCATGTGGGCTTATCTCCAGCATTCATGCTGGGGATAAGTCGCCAGGGCATTTTTCAGTGGCGGAACACTTGGCCACTGAAGAATCAAAAATTACAAGTGAAATAATCAACGACGCAAGCATGTTCGCCCGAAGGCCAAAACTACTGCGAACTCCGCCTCAAAGAGTAGCCAAGCCTAATCAAGGCAACGAGAAAACATCGTGCAAGCAAACCTCGATGGAACGCTTTGCAACAGCGAAAAAGGTGCTTGTCCAAAACATTCCTCCTACACAAGGCTATGGAGCGAACGATACCAGAAGCGTAGTAGAGGCTTCGGGCAGTGGAGTCATCGACCCGAAGTGCCATTCTCCAGGGTCCATTAAAAGTCATATAGTGAACAACGTGGAAGGCGAAACCAATGATGCTCAACAACAACAAGACCCTCCTGCTGACAGTATATCGAGAACTTCGCCTGAGGAGGACCTGATAACGAAAATAGCCGCTGACAGAAGTGAAGAAGAGCGTCTAACAAGGAACATAAGCGCTATAATAAAAGTGATGAGAAATTCAACAAATGTCCAAAAAAATGTCAACAAGGGCATCAAAAATGGGATTGATGAATTGGAGGACCTCGTCGATAGGATCCAGCACTATCGCCGCAGGTGGCTACGGGCGGAGAGTGAATTGAAAGAGCTTAAGAAAGTTCCAGAAAATAAAACTCCCTTCACCGCAAATGCTACTCCTCTCGTAAAAGGCAAAAGGGCGGCATGTAGTCCACTTAAACCTGACCGTAGGAAAAGGGCGAAGGGGCCGATAACAGCCGAGACAGGAGACAACAGTCAAGGAGAGGAGAAAAATGATGGCTTTCAATTGGTGCGCTCTAAATCGCAACAGAAGGCAGCGAAGAAGATACACCAAGCGATA
This sequence comes from Stratiomys singularior, assembly GCA_954870665.1. NCBI lineage: Eukaryota > Metazoa > Arthropoda > Insecta > Diptera > Stratiomyidae > Stratiomys > Stratiomys singularior. The sequence goes on along the minus strand of OX940878.1, from coordinate 85,522,798 downwards.
ACAAAAGATTCCAAACAGGCGCTCGAAAAGCAAGAAGGCACGAAACACAGCGCAATGCCAAAAAAGACCAGGAACAAGCAGCGCAGGGATGCTTTACTGATCAAACCTGCAGACGGGAGAACTTACGCCGAGGTCCTCAAGGAAATCAGGCAAAATGTGGAACCCGACAAAAACGGTGTCTGTATACGAACAGTAAGAGCGACCAGAAGAGGCGGTCTCCTCGTAGAACTCGGAGCGGAATCCACCGACAAGGGACGGTTCAAGAGCGCTGTCAAGGACCTCCTGGGCTCTAAAGCTGTTATTTCGACTTTGCAGCCAATGGCGTCTTTGGAAATAAGAGACCTTGACTGGATTGCGGATGCCAAAGAAGTAGAAGATTCAATTAGGTCAATTCTTCCTACGGCAGAGAGCTTTAGGGTAAGGCTAACGCCTACCAACCCTAGAGGATAAAGGGCGGCAATAATAGACATCCCAGAGAAAGACGCTGTGCAACTCCTGGCCAAGGAGAAAATGATGCTCGGCTGAGTTGTGTGCAGGATACGTCGGAGTGTAGCCCTAACTCGATGCTACAAGTGCATTAACTACGGACACATCTCCTTGAACTGCAAGGGGCCAGATTGAAGCAAACTATGCTACAGGTGTGGCACTTCCGGCCATAAGGCGAAAGACTGCCCAAACGAACCCAGTTGTATCTTGTGCAAAGATAAGGGATGGAAGTCTGAAGATCTGACTCATATTCCAGGAAGTGGTAGGTGCCAGGAGTTCAAAGAGGCACTAAGCAAGAAAAGAGCAAAGACATGATCCAAGTCCTGCAAATCAACCTACACCGTAGCTGGGTACGTGATAGGGCTCTACCCACAGCTCGGACTTGCACCAGTGGAAATGGCTTCGTGCTCATTGGGTGCGCCGATTTGACATTCATAAGCGTCTATTTCACGCCGAATGAGTCAATTTCATGTTTTCAGAGCAGGCTCGATGAACTGGAGGAAGCTGTCTCGAGCACAGAAGGCCGAATCCTTGTTGGCGGTGATTTTAACGCCAAGGCGATAGAATGGGGAATGCCTCTGCCAGACTCGAGAGGAAAAAGAATCCTAGAAATGGCGGCTAGGAGGCAACTTGTCGTCATGAACATTGGGAACACACCAACTTTTCGACGGGGAGGCTGCTTGGGAACTATACCGGATGTGGCATTTGCTTCGGAGTCCTTAGTGCCTAGGATACACAGATGGAGCGTACTGGAGGACTACTCGGCGAGCGATCATCAGTACATTGCTTTCGCAATTGGCGACTGTGCTACTCGACGCGTAGCAACCCAACCCTCAACTGTAGGTTGGAACATATCTAAAATAGATGTTGACGCGTTGACCGCAGCTCTTATGAGAGGTGAAACTATGACAGGAACGGGAGGAGCCTCAACTGAAAACATGGTGAACTCCACAATGAGGCTCATCAAGAATGCGTGCGACTGCTCTATGCCCAGGCGACGGCCTCGACACAATAAGACTGCTGTATACTGGTGGTCGGCAGAAATCGCCGGAAAGCGGAGAGAATGTCACAAACTCCGCCGCGAATCTCAACGTTTAAGAAATCGAGACGAGTCACACTCCCGAACGCTGGCATACAGGTCGGCTACAAAAGTTCTCCGTAGGTTAATTAACGAAAGCAAGGCTCGCTGCTGGCGCAACCTAGTTGTGGACATCGACAGAGACCCGTGGGGGCTGGGTTACAAGCTTGCCATGCGGAAACTAGGAGCTGCAAGGAGGCCCTGTGTCCTTGAATTGGAAACAATGGATGTGATTGTTCGAGCGCATTTCTCTTTGCATCTTGTTCGTCCCGATGATACAGATGATGAATGTCCTGGAGAATGCGCACTTTTTAGCGGCATCGAGCTGGATGATGCGGTGAAATCTTTAAAATCGAAAAAGGCCCCAGGGCCAGACGGTATACCAGCGGAAGTGATACAGCTTGCACATCAACTTTGTGCTGAAAAGCTGCTCACCACTTTCAATGCCTGTTTGCGGCAGGGCGTATTTCCAAATTGCTGGAAAGAGGCGAGGCTCGTGCTGATCCACAAGGGGAAGGGGAACGCGGAGCAACCATCTACATATCGGCCCCTATGTATGCTGAACGCCGCTGGGAAGGTACTCGAGAGGCTCATTAGAGAAAGACTTGGAGAAGCCATTCGAACTGCCGGGGTCTGTCGCCTCGGCAGTACGGCTTCAGGGCTGGTCGATCCACAAGCGGTGCAATAGCAGAGGCAGTGAGCGCGGTCCAGCAGGCAGAAGCCCACAATCATTACTCGAGACGAATAGTACTGCTCATAACACTAGATGTGAGAAATGCCTTCAACTCTGCTAGATGGACAGATATTCTTGGTGCTCTGGCATATTTCAGGGTGCCGAGGTATCTGATGCGGATGTTGAAGGACTACCTCAAAAACCGGAGACTCATCTATGACACATTGGGAGGCCGGCGAAGAATTGATTTGACATCAGGGGTGGCGCAAGGTTCCGTTCTTGGTCTGGACCTCTGGAATGTCTCGTACGATGAGCTATTGAGGCTGCAGTTACCGGGGGAGTCGCGCCTGGTTGGCTACGCAGATGACGTAGCAGTACTAGTCGCCGGACGTACGCGTCGGACATACGCAGCTCAAACTGGGTGCGGTAATACGCCGAGTGAGCGAGTGGATGACAGACCGTGGGCTTAGCCTAGCGCTGGAAAAGACCGAGGTTGTCGTCCTCACAAAGAAGCGAATCCCTCGTGTTAAGCCGGTTCGGGTGGGGGAAATCATCATCGAGTCAAAAGAATCCATTAGATACCTATTCTTGATGATTGATTCGAAGATGAGTTTTTTCGGGCAGGTTCGAACGTCAGCGGATAAGGCCTCCGTGCGGGTATCGGCGCTAACCCGCATTATGGCCAACACGCAGGGGCCAACCTCGAGCAAAAGACGTCTACTGATGAGTGTAATGGAGTCAGTGCTCTTGTATGGCTCCGAGGTTTGGGCTGACACTCTTAGTAAAGAGACGCACCGAAGGCGTCTGGAATAGGTGCAGAGGTAAGGAGCTTTGCGGACAGCGTCTGCATACCACACTGTCTCTGAACCTGCAGTGCTGGTAATCTCGAGGGTGGTTCCTATTAAGTTACTTGCAGACGAACGGAAACGTGTATACTTACGTAGGGGGGAGTCGGCGAGAGAAACCGTCAGCCGAGAGGAACGGAGAAGAACCCTAACCTTGTGGCAGCAAACATGGGAAAACGAAACGCGAGGCAGGTGGACCGCACGGCTGGTAAGTGACTTGGGGTCGTGGTTCTACAGAGTGCATGGTGAGACTGATTATTATCTGACGCAACTACTCAGTGGTCACGGGTATTTTCGGTCTTACCTGCATAAGATGGGAAAGACACCAGCCCCAACTTGCGTGTTCTGCCCAGGGATGACGGATGACGCCTGCCATACGTTCTTTACGTGCAATAGATTCACAAGACTCCGTTCGCATCTCTCTGTGAAAATAGGAGTAATTTCCCCAGGAAATGTAACAGGAAAAATGATGCAATCACAGACAATTGGAACTGTGTGTCGCATTATGTACGGACAGTACTTATTATAAAGAAGGGCATGATGGATCGCTTGGCGAGGGAGGGGACATCTCTGTAACGCATTATGATAGTAACTAATCGCAATTCCTTCCTATCCATCCGTGGAGAAAGAGAGATTTCCCTTAGCCTGAAGACATCGCTAAGCGATGATTAATGAGGCCTAGTCCAAAGTAATGTGACAAACAGTTCCAGGCTAGGTTCTTGGTGTGACAGGGGAGGTGTTTAGTCGGTAGTCCGGTAGCGGGGGAGTCCGACACTCAGGGCGTAAATAGCTTTCACCCCCCAAACAAAAAAAAATCCATATCGATTCACTAATTTTTCCAGTTCCCTGCCCCGAAACTGTACCCCATTGTCGCAAACCAACCATCTGGGCACTCCAAAAAGCAGGAAGACTCGCTCCTCCAGTAACTGGCAGATCTCTTTAGCTGTAGCCTTCCGAAGTGGAAATAACAATGAAAATTTATTCACATAGTGCAGCACCGTTAAAATAAAGCAGTGTCCCCGGGTCTATCGGGGCAACGGTCCCACTAGATCTATACAGATCATTTCCCAAGGTTGCGACGCTTCTCCACTGTGCGAAACCATGTACCCTGCTGGGGCTCTTCAGTCCACCTTGACTGCTTCACAAATCTTGCACTTCCGTACATAACTTCGAGCGTCAGCGGCTAACTTCGGCCAATAGTACTGCTGCCTCAGACGATTAATGGTCCGGTCAACCCCCATCAAATTGTTGATTGGGTCCTTCAAATTGTTGAGCCAGACCAGGGAGTGATGGTCTGTGATAACGCGCAAATGCGAACCCTCAATATATGGACGGAGTTTCTCTACCGCCCAGAGGACAGCCAAACATTCTTTTTCGGTGGTAGAATATTTCCGCTCCGCCTTAGCTAGGGAGCGGCTTAAGTAACAAATAACTTTCTCCCCTGTGGAAAAGTCTGACTTAGCACCGCTCCAATTCCAAAGTCCGAGGCGTCCGTCTGCACATTAAATGGAAGGCCAAAATCAGGGCATGTTAAAATTGGAGCTGACGCCAGCTTTATCTTACAACGTTCGAAAGCCATTTCACATTGCGGGGACCATTCAAATCTACGGTTTTTACGCAGAAGGTCAGTTAACGGGGCTATCAAGGATGCATGGTCGGGGATAAACCTGCGGTACTATGACACCATCCCCAGAAATTGTCGGACTTGCTTTACGGTGCGTGGCTGAGGAATTTTTATCATGCATTCTACTTTTTCCGGATCCACGTTTAGTCCGTTCTCATCAACTATGTATCCAAGATATTTCAACTGGGATCTGCAAAATTGGCATTTCTCCTGCGACAATTTCAGTCCCGCCTCCCGCACGCGTTTGAAAACCTCGGCTAGCACTTCCAGGTGCTTCTCAAAACTTGGAGTCACAATGATGATGTCGTCCAGGTAAGTGAAGACATATGGTTCCATCTCCGGACCCAGCATCCTCTCTATCAGCCGCTGCCAAGTAGCCGGCTCATTCGATAAACCGAATGGCATCCTTTTAAATTGAAACAATCCCCTACCCGGAATGGTGAAAGCCGTGTACTGCCGCGACTCCGCTGCCAATGGTACCTGCCAGTAAGCTGATTTGATGTCCATGGTTGATAAAAATTTGGCATTGCGTGGTTTGCCTAGAATCGCTGAAATATAGGGAAGGGGGTAAGCATCTCGGGCGGTCACTTTATTGACTTTCCTGAAGTCCACACAAAACCGGTATGAACCATCCTTTTTTTTTGACCATCAAGATCGGCGAAGACCATGCGCTTGACGAAGGCTCCACAACCCCTTGCGCCAACATCTCATCCAGCTCCTCGTTGATGTGTTTCTGTATGGCGGAAGAGACTGGATAATATTTTTGCCTGATGGGAGTTGAATCTGTCCGGATGACGTGCTCCACCATATTGGTGCATCCTAACCGACTTCCCATCCTTTCAAACTCGACCTTGGTCAATTAGTCTAATTGCTGCTCCTCGGTTCGGCTCGAAATCGCCCTACCCTGCAGATGACCCCCAGCTGAACCTAATTCGTCACACACGAAATCCCAACGATTTCCCCTTAAGTGCAACGGCACCCCGAATTTCCTCAAGAAGTCGACTCCTAGGATCAGTCTATGGGCCAAAGCGAAAAGGCACCCAAGCTTTCCCTTCTACCTTGCAATGCCCATTATCGGCCAAACTAACAGCCATGTATTCAGCCCCGGTGCACTCCACTCCCAGCTTCTGCAATTCCATCCATACGCCTCTACCCACGATTGTGTTGGATGCCCCCGAGTCCACTAACCCTCTGAGTCTCCTGCCCCACACCCAGACATCTATATGAGGTCGTTCGTCCCCGTAACTGGGCGTACATAAATAATTTAGAACACCTGTGGCTATTCGTTCTTCTGAGGTGCTCATTCCGCCGCCTACTGAGCACCGCGCTCGTTTCCCGAAGCTGTCGGCTGCGTCACTGTTTGCTTACGTGGAGATGAACATGTAGGACAACCGGATCTTGTTGCACCCAGGCGACCACATGCAAAACATCTGCGGGGTTGACAACACTCTTGGGCTATGTGACCCGCGTTTCGGCAATTCCAACACAGCACTCTCCCTGTTGGTGTTTGGAGTCACTTCATTTAATGTCAGAACCTCTTCGTAGGCTAAATCTGGTTCCAATAATCTCATCGTCCTCGGATTTGGAGGTGGCGCAAAAGTTCTTATCGATGCTCGGGTCCGCTCCAATTCCCGACCGAAGGCTATCAGCTCCTCCACGGGTGAAACCACGCGCATCACCAGCTGCTCCTGGTAGTAAGGACTTATGTTGCGGCGGAGGACTCTTAGCTTTTACATTTCTGAACATGGTTCCACCAGTCACCTGAACAGTCCTCCCATCACCACCACATACACCCAATCGACTCTTCCTTCCCTTGGGTGCGCCATTTGATTTCCTCCCAAAGTCTATCGTTGTTATCCGGAGACAAAAATTTCTTCCTTAGCTCTGCACATAGCTCATCCCGCCCATCCACTTTGGCAGAGACTGAGCGAAACCAAATCAACGCTTTTCCGTCAAATAACTCAGCCGCAATCCGGAAAATAAGTGCCTTTGACACGCCTTTCACAATCCACAGCTCTTCGACCCGTTCCAAAAAGGCGTTCACCGAGCCGGGCCAGCTGCTGGAAAATTTTACTCCCCACTTAGCAATATCTGGCAGTTTAACCCCTTCACGCTCGACTTTAGGAGTCGAAATTGCTGCTGGCTGATCCCTGACGATAGGTTCCTCCTGCGCATGTGTTCCCCCTCTTGTTGGCAGATGCTCTTCCTTTTCACTTTCCTCACCTTCCGCTTTTTCCATTAGTTCACCCATCGCTAGCCACAATCCTCCCTTCAATTTCAAAATTTTCAATTCCTGATCCCGATCATCAGCCTGGACATGCTGCAAACGTCTTACCCCGAACTCGATCTTGGACTTTAATTTTAAAAAATCACCGGAGCTCGTATTACCTACGAATGAACCCATCAGGATGTGTACTTCCTAAATCTTTTCCTGAACCGCTAGGATATCTTCCTCGGGTGAAAAAGGATAAGTTTTGGCCTCCACCATGGATGCATCGAAAGCTTGTTCTGTTTTTAAAGCCCGCCGCAATAACCTCCGCATCTCTTCGACGGTTCCGCCCTGTTGACCCCTGACCTGAAGTTTGTAGGCTAACTCGTAGGCCCTACTCAGACGATCTACCATGATTCTGCTGCCTCCCATCTTCGTCGCCCGCTGCAATACCCTGAAAGTCGTAACTCTATATAACTAACTTAACTTAAATAAAACTCGTATTGCCTAAATTAGAACACCAAAAATTAGATTTCTGTTTCCTATATTAATTTACCACTGTAATTACTCACACGTATCTATTTCATACATATCATCACAAGAAAGCGTACACCCCTGGAAAAAAACAATGAATTACTTCTTTTTACCGCACTCTTTTGAACTTCATTTATTTGAACTTCCATTTAGACGTAAAGCGCCACCAGTCTTCTCTCAAGATACTTCCACAACTTGGAAGCCCCTCGCTTAAAAAGAATATTTCATCCTCTCGCCGTCTCCTCCTTATGGAAGTTGATCCACCTGGACAACCAGGACATACTCCTGCCTTCCAAATGAAGGCGCCATCTCCCACGAAATCACAAAACTCACAAAAAGAATACAAAAACTTCCGTGCACCCCCGCAAACACACACTTCACCAAAAATCACAAACTTCACTTTTGTGAACTTGACTTACTTAGCAACCTTAGCAACCCGTTGGATTGCGAAATACGCCTTTCACAACCCCCAAAAAAAACCTTGGGCGCCGAATGTTACCTTTTTTTCCCCGCTTCACTTGCAACCGCTGTACATGTAGAGTCGCCGCAATTTCTTTCGTCGCGAACTACCTTATCCTCCATTCGCCTTGACGGTGACAGTTTCCCATGTTTACAAAACAAAGTAAGTGACAAGTGATGTGTGTGCGGAAGTTGCGATGGGTAAGTTACGCCCTTTTTATTATTTAGTCACTGATTGATCAATTGCCCGGGGTCCTGAGTTACTCGATCTTGCCATTTTCGCTTGTTGAATTCTTCTACGAACTTTCCATAATACTCGCTGTTATCTATTTCTCCTTTCTTTTTGCAAGTCAGGGCTCCCAATTCTTCACGTATAGCGTTTCGTAGTTTATGATCCAACCGTTCATTTGATTCATCAGCCGACTCCAATGGATTTGTTCGTTCGTGGTTGTTGGTGTTGCATATGATTCATAAGCATGAGTCGAAGATTATTTGTTGAGGCTGCTGCTAACTGGTACGTTCTTTCGAATCTGCTACTGCTGCTACCTTAACACAACCTTAACTAATTACAATCCAATCTTATATTAATATGTATGTTTCTTACTTACACTACTTCCAGCGTCGTGGCTCGAATCGTGGTGGCGCTTCTTATCTTTTCCCAACTTCGGGGTACCCGACTCGTCCGTTTCTCGTGGTGATGGTGCCGCGGAAGTCTCGGGAGGGGGTGACATCAAATTAACTCGTAACACAGCATAAGGCTGACAGGCTGATAGGATAACATAAAAGAACAGAATGCACGGGAGAGGCGCACTGTATCCTTTGCGAGAACGCTGATCCCAGACTTGATGACCTGAGACATATTCCAGGGCCAGGGGGGTGCGGGGTTTTCAAAGAAGCCCTAACCAAAGCCAAAGCAGCTCTACAATGTCCCGTGTCCTGCAGATAAACTTACATCGGAGCTCAAACGCCCAATACCTGCTTGACCAGTTCGCGAGGGATATGAAAGCTGATCTATTGCTGCTTAGCGAACAGCACCGAGATAAAAATTCATCAGCATGGTACCCTGATGAATCTAGTACTTGTGTCATATGGGTTCGAAACAGCACACAACCGAGAGTTCAGGGCCATGGGCGAAAAGATGGTTTCGTGTGGGTCCGTTGGCCAGGAATAACATTCTTTAGTGTGTACTTGACACCGAACGAACTAATAACATCTTTCCAGGCGAAGTTCAACACTTTGGAGAACACCGTCTTGAGCACAGAGGATAATGTTCTTATCGAGGGAGACTTTAACGCCAAGGCTATTGAATGGGGCATGCCTAACTCAGATCCCAGGGGGAATCGAATCCTGGAGATGTCAGCCAGATTAGGGCTAGCCGAGGTGAACACTGGTAACACTCCCACTTTCCGCCGCTTGGGCTGCGTGGGTACCATTCCAGACATGACATTCGCCTCGGAGTCCCTCTCCTCCATGACACACAATTGGAGATCACTCGGCCAGTGATCATCAGTACATAACATTCGAGATCCACGACAACGTTCCTACACTCCCAGACACTCAGCACTCCACCTTCGTGTGGAATACTAAGAGGATGGAAGTGGAGAAGTTTGTCGACAAGCTCATGACATGCTTACCACCGTGTGGCTCATCGCCGGGGAGCAGAGAACTGACTGCTGAAGACATGGTGAACTCCACAGTGGGTACCATCGTCTCCGCTTCTAAGTCATCTATGCCCAGCCGGAGACCTAGACACAGAAAGTCTCCGGCGCACTAGAGGTCCACTGATATAGCTGAACAACTATAGGAGTGTCACAAACTCAGACAAGAAGCTCAACGAGCGCGAAGTCAGGACGAGGCATGCACCAGAATGGCTGATGAAACTGATCAACAGGAGTAAGGCCCGTTGCTGGCAGAACCTCGTCGAAGACGTGAACAGGGTCCCGCGGGACCTGGGCTATAAACTAGTTATGCGCAAGCTCGGTGTTCTACGGGCCACCTGTGTATTTGAAGCGGATATGATGGACGAGATAGTACCGGCACTTTTCCCCCTATATTCTGTCCGCCTTGATGCAGCCCACAGGGAAACAATATCAGACTGTCCACTCTTCACGAGAAACGAGCTGGAACTGGCAGTTCTCCCCATGAAGGCGAAGATAGCTCCGGGCCTAGACAGCATTCCAGCCCAGGTACTTCAACCGGCCTATCACTCTTACCCTGACTTGCTGCTCAGTGCGTTTAATGCCTGCTTGCGGGAAGGCGTTTTCCCTGAGCGTTGAAGATGGCAACACTCGTGCTGATCAGCAAGGGAAAGGAAAATCTCGAGTCGCCGTCAGCATACCGACCGTTATGCATGCTAGACACGGATTCTAGCTAGATGCAGTCGCGTAAGTGGTAAGTGCGGTCGCACAGGCGGAGGCACGCAGTTGATCCAACCGTCGGATAGTCCTTCTAGTGACGCTGGACATAAAGAATGCTTTCAACTCCGCTAGATGGACGGATATTTTGGAAGCCCTGGTAAACTCATTCCAAGTACCAGAATATCTGATGCGGATAGTTCTAAATTACCTGAAGGATCGCAGCCTGATCTACGATACGGTGCAAGGTTGAAGGAGGATGCTAGTCACATCAGCAGTAGCCCAAGGCTCCATCCTCGGTCCGGACTTGAAGAACGTCTCCTACGACGGACTGCTCAGACTTGAACTGCCGGAGAAGTCGCGACTGATCGACTATGCGGATGATGTTCCGGCACTTGTGGATGGGCGCACGGTCGATCAAGCGCAATTAAGGCTGAATGTACTAATGCGCCGGGTGGGGAGCTGGATGAACACTCACGGGTTAAACATAGCGTTAGAGAAAACCGAAGTGGTCATCCTGATCAAGAAGAGGATCCCCAGAGTAAGAATGGTCCGAGTGGGGGCCACATTAGTAGAGTCTAAACTATCAGTTCAGTATCTGGGCTTGCTGATACACTGTAAACTGAGTTTCTGAGCCGCAGCAGGGGTCTCGGCAATTAGTCCACAAATGGCCAATCATGGGGGACCAAGTCCAGCAATAAGGTGTCTGCTTATGAGTGTAGTGCAATCTACGCTTCTTTATGGAGCAGTGACATGGAGTGAAGCTGTCAACAAGGAACTGCATCGAAAACGACTGGCTCAGGTGCAGAGACGGGGAGCACTACGGATTGCATCAGCATACCGGACAGTCTCTGAGTCAGCGGTGGTGGTAATTGCAGGGGTGATACCCATCGCTCTCTTTGCTAGAGAGCTTAAAAGAGTCTACCTCCGAATGCATGGGGGTAATAAAGAAAAAGTTGCTCGCGATGAAAGATGATTCACTCTCGACGAATGGCAATAATAATGGGAACGTGAGCTGAAAGGAAGATGGACTGCGCGGCTCATCAACGACTTGAGATCGTGGCTCAGTCGAAAACACGGTGAGACTGACTTCTACCTGGCACAGCTACTGAGCGGACACGGTTGTTTGCAGTCTTACCTGCACAAGATAGGTAAGTCACGGTCTCCAGATTGGATATTCTGCATTGGGATGAAGGATGACGTTTGTCATACTTTCTTTCCATGCAGAAGATGGAATAAACAGCGCGATGATCTTGCCGAAAAAGTGGGAGAGCTCCATCCAGATTGCCTAATCGAAGAGATGTTGAAATCATTTGACAAATGGAATCAAGTGGCACATTACGCTGGGGCAATCCTAGTAGAGAAAAAACGCATACTTGATCGGCTGGAGGCGTCTAGGATGGAGAGTTTCCTTCTCTAGCAATCCTCTTCCTCTTTCCCACCCAACTAGAGAGGGAATCCCTGTAACCCGAAGGCGCCAAAAGGCGTTGAATTGGCAGGCCTAGCTGGAAGTAATGTGTCAAACGGTTCCAGGCTAGGCGCTCCGGTTGACAAGGGAGTTGCTTAGTCGGTAGTCCCGTCTGACTGCTCCTATATGTGGAGTCCAAGTTAGGTTACTATCCAAGGTTATTCCTAAGTATTTTACCTTGTTTACTTAACTGATATGTTTTCCGTCAATGGTCGGGGGTGTAAATGTCTCCGTTTTACGGCGCTTTGTGTAAAGCATAACCTCCGTTTTGTCGGCATTTATGCGCAGTCCGTTTAGCTTCGCGCACTCAAAAAGATGTGAGAGTGCGGTCTGCATCAATTCCGACATGGTTTCCGGGAACTTTCCACTTATCAGTATAACGATATCGTCAGCGTACGCTACCGTTTTAAAACCCTTCCCATTGAGGTCTTCCACTATTTGGTTAACTGTGAGTACCCAGGCAAGTGGTGATACTATGCGCCTTGTTGTGTACCCCTGTTTATCCATTTATTTTGTTGCCAAAAAATATTCGATAGATAACCTTGGGCGCGGGGTCTAGGGAGGTCTCCTTTCCAGCAGTCCTCCTCCATCCTGCCTCCATTTTTTGGCAGTAAGTATAGCCCGAGAGTAATGTGCCACACAGGTCCATTGGTCGAAACTTTTCAGCATTTCTCCGACCAGATTGTCTGGAGAAAGCTCTCCCATCACCTCCCACAAGTCCTGCCGCATCCTGTTCCACATTCTACAGTTGAAGGAGGTGTGGCAAGCGTCGTCCCTTTCCCCTGGGCAGAAAGTGCAGTCTGGGGACCGTGATTTACCAATCTTGTGCAGGTAAGACTGAAAATACCCATGCCCGCTAAGAAGCTGGGTAAGGTAATAATCAGTCTCACCGTGCCTTCGATTTAGCCACGATCCTACGTCCCCTATAAGACGGGCAGTCCAGCGGCCATTAGAGTCACTGTTGACACCGTGACACCGTGTTGTTCGCATTACGTTGCAGCACTTACGTGGTCAGCACTTTGCTGACCACGTATCATATTCATCGTGCGAGCAGCATGGTATGACCAGCGGCGGATGCTGACGATGCGTGTTCTGACCGTGGGAACACTTGACGTTGTTTTCATGGCTGGAGTGTGCATCGTCGGCATATATTTCAGGAGTTTTTGAATTCATAATTTCAGTGCGACAAGAGAGCTGGATCAGGACGGTGCGGTTCCGACAAACAGTCCTGACACAAACACTATTGTTTATACGAAGATTGCTTATGTTTTGTTCATTACGCTTAATAAAGATTCATATAAAGAGATTGTGCCAAATATCCTCCTCAAGAATATGTCCAATACTTCATACTTGCACTCATAATTTCAGTCCGAAAAGAGAGCTGGATCAGGACGGTGCGGTTCAACAAACATAATAAGTCAGGACAAAACAGTCCTGACACAAACATTTGGAGGCCCCGGCGAGATTAAATTCGCGATCTCCCGTTTACCATCGTAGTAGTAAGTGAAGTGACTGTGAGGTGCTGTTGGAATATAGTGCTGTGTTTAATCGTGCCTCTTGATTTAGTGCAAGCAAATACAAGCTTTGTACGGCATGGCAAATGTAGATAGTTTGATCAAGGGCCTGAAGGAATTGGCTCGAGCCGTGGAAGCTGTAATCTCAAATTACAAAAGAGATGGGCCCTCTCGAAAACACGAGGCTAGCTACTATGCGGAGCGACTACGACGACTCGAAATCGCCTGGAAGGCTTTCGAGGAGGAGGATAGCCATATCCGATCCTTACCAGAGGTCGCTCCGTCGCACGAATATTTCACGGGTCAATTCTATGAGACCACAAAGAGCAACTACCTGCGTTTCCAGCAGCACTTCCGCGACCAAATACTGGCCAAAAAACAACTGGAATTGCCACCAGTGGGACCGTCACAGGAAACGCCCAAACCGCACATTGATAGCGATGTAAAGGACCCGGCTGCAGAGGCCTCGACGCCAATGGGTGCCGGCAGCGTAAGGATGCTGCGCCGCTACAAGGCGATGGCAGACTCACTGAGGAGGTCTGTGGATCGCTTGAAACAGCCGGAGGCCACACGGGCCTGGTGCAAGGCCAAGATCGTGATGGTGCAGCGAGGTTGGCAACAGCTGGACGAGCTCCATCAGCAAATCTTCGAATTGTGCGATGATCCCGAGGCGCATGGATTTAGTATGCAGCAGCACATTCAATTAGAAGAGGTTGCGCAGAATTGGGTGATCCAATTGGAATCGAGACTGGAGGAGCTCGATGCCACACTATCCTCGCCAGCCCCGCCTGTGACGACTCCCGGTGTGCCCTTGCCGAAGATCACACTCCCTAGCTTTGATGGAAGTTATTTGCGTTGGCGACAGTTCCGTGACCTTTTCCTACAAATGGTGCATCACAATCCGATGTCTAAGTGCCAGAAACTGTGGTACCTCAAGGCGAACCTCACAGGAGAAGCCGAGTTACTGATTCGCAATTTTACATTATCAGACGACAACTACGATGCCGCCTGGAGGACGTTGAACGAAAGGTTCGATAATCGGCGACTGCTGGTATCGGCTCTCATCAACAAATTGATGAGTCAGCCATCTCATGCGGGCAGGAAGCCGTCAGTGGCAGCAATAAAGGCGCTGCATGACACCACACAAGAGTGTCTCAGAGGCCTGGAAAACCTACAAGTGTCCACAAGCGACTGGGATCCGTTGCTGCTACATGTGCTAATCCGAAGGTTGGACTCAGCGACGCACACACTCTATGAGCAATCGTTGTCGAACCCACGTGAATTACCACCTTTGAAGAACTTCCTGGACTTCTTAGAAGTGCGTTTCCAGGCGCTCGAGACACTCGGTGACAAGCCAACGCATCCGGACATCACTCGTAAAAAGGGTATCAAGACGACTGTGGCCGCCGCTACAGCTACACGGTGCCTAATGTGTGGGCGGGATCATCCGCTGTACTACTGCCCAGAATTCCTCAGGATCTCCACTTCAAAGAGATTGAGTTTCGTTCGTTCGAAAAAACTTTGCATCAATTGTCTGCGAGAAGGACATCAAGCCTCTAACTGTACGGCCAGAAATTGCAGGGCATGTGCTAAGAATCACAACACCCTGTTACATGTCACTATAGACAACAAGTCCAAGTCGGCGAAGACGATATCCTCAAGCCCGACAATGTCAAGCCAAAATTCAAGGCCGCAATCTGACCCACCGTCTCTCGCTTTGACGACTTTGATGGAGCCTCGATCTAAAGGATATACACTTTTGAGCACAGCCGTCGTCAGGCTGGTTGGCAGTCACGGTAGAACGACGGATTGTAGAGCTGTACTGGACCCGGGCTCACAAATTAACTTAGTGACAGCACGAATCATTAAAAAATTGGGTCTGTCATCGACGCCTCACCTTGCGCTCATCGAGAGAGTCGGCGGCAGCACTGAAAAGGCACACCATAGGGTGAATCTCGGCCTAAAGTCAAAATTGACTGGATATGCGACACAATTGGAGGCCTATGTCATGGATAAGATTATATCACCTCAACCTTCCCAGAATTTGAACGTATCAGGATGGCACATTCCCAAAAACATAAGGTTGGCGGACCCTGAGTTCCACCGAACGGAACACATCGACATGCTGCTGAGTGCCGAACACTTTTACGAAGTTCTAGCCATTGGGCAAATAAAGTTGGGCCCGGGGCTCCCTGTGCTCCAGAACACGCTACTCGGGTGGATTGTGGCCGGAAGGGTGGTCACGCCTCAGGAATCCCCGGTAACGTGCGGCGTTTTGACAGAAGATATTCAACTGAACCAGCTCATCAAACGATTTTGGGACGTCGAGGAAGTACAGGATCCGCAGCACAGGTTGACTTTGACCGAAAGGGCATGCGAAGCACACTTTGATCGGACAATGACAAGACGTTCCGACGGTCGTTTCATGGTACGACTTCCATTCAGCGATGATCCTGAGGCATTAGGTGATTCACAAGTGATAGCTGCTCGCAGATTTATCGCCTTGGAGCGCCGCCTGAACAAAACCCTTATTTGAGGTTCCCGTACGAGGAGTTCATGAAAGAGTACGCTCGGCTGGGGCACATGCAGGAGGTGACACCGCAGCAGCGTGAGGAATTACGATATTACCTGCCACATCATTGTGTCCTGAAGCCAGATAGTAGCACAACCAAACTGCGGGTGGTTTTCGATGCATCCAGTAAGACCACCACGAACGTCTCCTTGAATGACGTACTTTATACGGGACCTACTGTTCAGGATGACTTGTTTGCGATACTGCTGCGCTTCAGAATGCCCCGTTTTGTTTCCACCGCTGACATTGAGAAGATGTACCGTCAGATAATACTACATCCTGAAGATCGTCGGTATCATGGCTTGATCTGGAGAAACAGGTCATCGCAGCCGTTGCGGTACTACCAGTTGAAAACGGTAACCTACGGCACAACGTGTGCCCCATATCTGGCTACCAAGTGTCTGCAATTTCTGGCACAGGAGAACCAGCAGAGAAGTCCACTGGGCAGCAGCGCGTTGCAGAGGGATTTTTATGTTGACGACGTCATGACAGGGGCAGATAGCTTGAAGGAGGCACTTCGGCAACAGACAGAGCTCCGCACTATACTCTCGAGCGCTGGCATGCCTTTGCGCAAGTGGTGTGCCAACCATCCTCAATTGTTGAAGCAGATCAAACCCGAGGACCAACAGGTCCAGCTGGATTTTGGTAGTCTGTCCGAGGACTACATCAAAACCTTGGGAGTTATCTGGCGTCCAAAGGCCGACGAGTTCCAGATTCAGATCAATCTTGAGCCGATCAAAACAAGATTCTCCAAGCGGACGATCGCGTCCGATGTAGCAAGGATGTTCGACCCATTGGGCATTCTGGCTCCTGTTATCGTAGCCGCCAAGTTGTTCCTGCAGGAGTTGTGGCGGCTGGAATTGGACTGGGATGCAGCACTGCCAGCGAGAATCCATACTCAATGGTCTGACTTTCGCAGCAGCCTGCCGTCCTTAAAGCAGGCTCGATTTGCTCGTCACATCAGTGCAGGCGAGAAACCCGTTCAAGTACAGTTGCACACCTTCTGTGATGCCTCGGAGAAGGCATATGGCGCTGCGGTGTACGTGCGATCAACCCTACGGAGTGGTCAAATCATGGTCAAGCTGTTGTGCGCAAAATCAAGAGTGGCCCCAATCAAGACGATAACGATTCCACGTCTGGAGTTGTGTGCTGCAAAGTTGGGGGCAGAGCTCACAAAGCGAATCAAGGCTGCGCTCAACCTGCCGGAGGTTTTCCATGTCTTCTGGACTGACGCCGAGATCGTCTTGGCTTGGGTCAATTCTACAGCGTCGTCGTACAATACTTTTGTGGCAAATAGGGTTGCGGCCATACAAACCATTTCTAGGCCGGATCAATGGCGACACGTGGCTTCGGAGGACAATCCAGCTGACATCCTTTCCCGTGGTATGGCGCCAGCTGAACTGAGCAACTGCAGCATGTGGTTGCAAGGACAACAATTTTTGCGCAGGGCGGAATCATTTTGGCCTCCTGAGTTTCGGAGGGAAGAGCCCTGCGACTTGGAAAAGAGGCGAATCAGGGTATCGATGGTGGCGATAGCGGCTTGTGAAGTTCACTTCATTCAGGAGATTCAACACGGGAACTCCTTCAGAAGGCTGCAGCGCATAGTGGCCTACATGATGCGCTTTGTCGGTCGTCTCAAACCCATGGCCAAGCGATCTCAACTGGCGAATCAAGCGCTCACAAGTGACGAGTTGGCTGTAGCCCTGGAGGCCATTCTGAGGTATGTACAGTCTGAGGTCTTTAACAATGAAATTCTGGACATTAGATCGGGGAAGCAAGTATCCAACCACAGTCCGTTGGTGGGACTGGCGCCATTTCTGGATCCGGAGGGCATCATCCGTATCGGTGGTAGACTGGAAGCTGCCAAAATATCATTTAACGCCAAACACCCAATTCTGCTACCGTTCAAACATCCATTTACCAGATTACTGATGATGGACATACACCGCAACAACTGTCATCTCGGAGCGCAGGCACTGCTCGCTTCTACAAGACAACGCTTCTGGCCAATCCGAGGAAAACAACTGGCGAGATCGATTGTTCGGCAGTGCGTGTGGTGCACCCGAGTCAAACCTAAGTTATTTTCGCAAATTATGGGAAACCTGCCGAGTGCACGAGTGCAGCCAGCCCGTCCTTTCATAAGTTCTGGAGTCGATTTCTGTGGACCCATGATGCTCCACTACCGAGGTAGAGGTACCCGACCTCAGAAAGGATACCTTGCCATATTTTGCTGCTTCGCCACCAAGGCCATCCATTTGGAATTGGTAAGCGATTTAAGCACCGAGGCATTCATCTGCGCTCTCAAACGGTTCATTGGGCGACGAGGTCACTGCCGAAATCTCTTTTGCGACAACGCCACCAACTTTGTGGGAGCTCATAACCAGCTATCGGAATTGTCGTCAGCGCTGTATTCCAATGAGGCACGTCGGGAGGTGACGGCGGCATGCGCCGCCAGGGGGATCGATTTCCATTTCATTCCCCCCCGTGCACCTCACTTTGGTGGATTATGGGAGGCTGCGGTCAAGTCAGCCAAAAATTTGATCCGCCGAGGCGTCTCATCGGCAACTCTCACTTATGAAGAGCTGCACACATTGGTGGTCGAGGTGGAGGCCATCCTCAATTCAAGACCGTTGATTCCAATGTCAGAAGACCCCAATGATTTGACAGCGTTAACCCCGGCTCATTTTCTCATCGGAGAACCCCTCACGGCCATGGTGGACGGTCGTTCAGAACCATTTACCGGTGGTCTCCATGCTAGGTGGAAGTTAATAAACCACCTCAAATTTGAATTCTGGAGACGATGGTCACATGAATATTTGACGCAGCTGCAACATCGAGTCAAGTGGAGGCAAGCAAACCATGATGTGACAACGGGCACGGTGGTAATCATTAGTGAAGACAATACCCCGTCGATGAAGTGGCCATTAGGTCGAGTAATCAAGGTGTACAAGGGCGCAGACGGTTTCGTGCGAGTCGTCGATGTCAAAACGGTGTCCGGAATATTTAAAAGGCCGATACACAAGTTGGCTCCACTGCCAGTGCTGCAAGATCCACCAGCTGCTGAAGAGCCATCACAAACTGACGTTTCGCGATCGACGGGAGGCTTGGTCCGGGAGAACAATGACAGCAACGCAGCGACGAAACGGCGACCAATGCGAACCGGAACGTCAAGTGTGGCTCTCCTCTTGACATGCCTACTAATTCCAATTGTGAACACCGTTCCAACACAAGGTTCAGCGACCAGTCCTGGTCTATATTTCCAGCCATTGGGCAAGACGTACTTATCTTCGAGTGAGTGGAAGCTGTTGATCTACTACAGTTTGCAACCGTACTGGTGGGAGTTGGCCGTGCTACAAAACGGAACGAATCTGCTACAGCAGCTGTGCGAGAGGGGAACCTTGCAGACCAATTGCTTGTATCTCGTAGATCATTTCCGGCATTTTGACAAGGAACTCTCCGATATGAATCGGATCCTGAGAATCAGATCCAAGAGGGGCGCCATCAATGCCGTGGGTGGCATCGCCCGATCGCTATTTGGTATTCTTGATGACGAATATGCGAATCAGATGGCTCAAACCATCAAAGCTATGGAGGGAAGGCAAGACATGCTACACTCCCTATTGAAAAATCAGACCTCAATAATCGGTTCAACACTAAACATCTTGGGGAAAAGCGAGAAGATGATACACCAAAGGTTCACGGCGATAGAGCAGAAGCTGGCACAAATGACCAACGAAGCCACGGCGTCCCATCCGGAGCGAAGTCAAAATCAGAGGCTGGACTTGATCACAACACTGTTTTTTGAGATTACCCTCGTCACTGTCAATCTACAGCGAATTCAATCGTCCCTTGTCAGCCTGGTGACAGACACCCAGCATGGGCAATTCAACTCGTTGTTGCTGTCACAACAGCAATTGAACACCGAGTTGACCAATATTAGAGAACATCTGTCCGAAAACCAGCGCTTGCTTATAGACCGGGAGAACTTTTCGCAGCTATTCCAGATAACATCGATCAAGGCCAAGGTGACCGCTGACTTCGTCGTCTTCGAATTGAAGGTGCCACTCGTAACCACAACAACTTTCGAGCTCTATAGACTCCTTCCGATGCCAGCGGTGAAGCTTAACCGGCTAGTGGCGGTACTGCCCACATCACCTTATTTGATCATCACGCCACATCGCGATCTCTATTATCCGCTGTCCGAATTGGAGCATGCATCCTGCATCCGGATGGAGCAAACCTTTCGTATCTGCCGGCAGTCTCATCCACTGTATAGCAAGGAATCCAACGTGAGTGGATGTGAGGTGTTGTTGCTGAAGGGGACTCCGTCCACGTCCGATTGCAACATGGTTAATCTGCCCACTTCTTTCATCTTGTCCAACATCCCGCAATCAAACGAATGGATTTATGCGTTTACAAACCAATTCATTGCTCAGCTCGTGTGCGGGAGCAACACCTCAACCCTGATGCTGCAAGGATCTGGTACACTCCGTTTGGAGCCGGACTGCGTCCTCAGATCTGACGTTGCAATCATTCAAGGTCATCATATGTATGAGGGCCAGCTAGGCACGGCTCCCGGCGCGGTCCGCAGGTGGTGGACGGAGATCGGTGGAGTTCTGGAGGGTGGCAGAGAGGAGTCCGGAAATGTTCGCAACAGCTCCAGTCATTTCGGAATGCGCACATCCGAAATCAGCGAGCTACGAAGGCAACTGCAGACACAAGATCTAACTTGGACAAACCAGTTGACCACCCACGACATTCATCAATATTCTATCGGTTATCTGGGCCTCATCGGATTGGCCATACTCATCGGCTACCTCAGTTGCCGACCCTGCAAGCTGCGCTGCAACCCACGTTCCAGCCCACCGGTGCCTCTACCTAGACGCCACAGCCTGCCGCACACCTTGGAAGAAGTTGAACGGATCGTTCAACGGGGGGGTGGATGTTGACACCGTGACACCGTGTTGTTCGCATTACGTTGCAGCACTTACGTGGTCAGCACTTTGCTGACCACGTATCATATTCATCGTGCGAGCAGCATGGTATGACCAGCGGCGGATGCTGACGATGCGTGTTCTGACCGTGGGAACACTTGACGTTGTTTTCATGGCTGGAGTGTGCATCGTCGGCATTTATTTCAGGAGTTTTTGAATTCATAATTTCAGTGCGACAAGAGAGCTGGATCAGGACGGTGCGGTTCCGACAAACAGTCCTGACACAAACACTATTGTTTATACGAAGATTGCTTATGTTTTGTTCATTACGCTTAATAAAGATTCATATAAAGAGATTGTACCAAATATCCTCCTCAAGAATATGTCCAATACTTCATACTTGCACTCATAATTTCAGTCCGAAAAGAGAGCTGGATCAGGACGGTGCGGTTCAACAAACATAATAAGTCAGGACAAAACAGTCCTGACACAAACAGTCACCTTCCCATGACTGTTGCCACTCGAGTATTGTGCGCTGCCTCTCTTCTCGGTTGACAGCATATCTTGAACCGTGCACTTTTCGGTTATAAATTCTCCGTCGCTCTCTAGCAAGTAGGGCGATGGGTATCACTCCTGCGATCACCAACACCGCCGACTCAGAGACAGTGCGGTATGCAGACGCAACCCGCAAAGCTCCTCGTCTCTGTACCTGGGCCAAGCGCTTTCGGTACAGCTCCTTACTGAGCGCTCCGGCCCAAACCTCAGAGCCGTACAGTAGCACTGACTGTACAGCACTCATGAGAAGTCGGCGTTTGCTCGGTGTGGGCCCACCGATGTTGCACATTAGTCGACTCAAAGCTGAGACGCCCATCGCGGCCTTTTTCGCCGTTGCCCTGATCTGTTCCGAAAAGCTCATTTTGGAATCGATCAATAGTCCCAAATATTTTATTGCGACTTTAGACTCAACAGTCGCATCTCCGATCTGCAAAGGAATTACAGTGGGAATTTTTTTCTTCGTGAGAATGACCACCTCGGTTTTCTCTAGTGCCAAACTGAACCCACGGGTGGTCATCCATTCCCTCACTTGACGCATTAGCATTCCCAGTCTGCGCTGCACATGTTCGACTGTGCGTCCGGTGACCAGTGCTGCTATATCATCTGCATAGCCGACTAAGCGCGACTCATCTGGCAGCTCAAGCCTCGATAGTCCGTCATATGAGGCGTTCCACAAGTCTGGTCCCAATATGGAGCCTTGCGCTACACCAGACGTTATCTCCATACTGCGCCGCCCATCTTGTGTGCCATAGAGTACACTGCGGTCCTTTAAGTAATCCCTCAAAATCCACATCAGATACCCTGGCAATCGGAAAAAAATTTCAAATGTGCCAAGAATATCCGACCATCTGGCGGAGTTGAAGGCATTCCTGACGTCAAGCGTCACTAGCAAGACAACTCGTTTGGAATTAGTTTTGTGCGCTTCGGCTTGACGGACTGCATTCACCACTTCCATGATGGCATCGAAAGTGGATCGCCCTGCTCTAAAGCCATACTTGCAAGGAGATAGGTCCCCTGCAGCACGAATTGCGTCATTGAGCCTTCCCTTGATGAGCTTTTCGAACACTTTCCCGGCTGTGTCCAGCATACAAAATGGATGGTATGTCCGGGGTCCCCTTTCCCCTTGCTAATCAATGTGAGCCTCACCACCTTCCAGCGAGATGGGAATACACCTTCTCTTAGGCAAGCGTTGAACACATTGAGTAGCAAGTCAGGACAAACGTGGAAGACCATTTGTAGCACCTCGGATGGAATGCCATCTGGTCCTGGTGCCTTTCGAGCTTTCATAGAAAGCACCGCATCCCCCAGCTCATTTTTAGTGAACGATGGACATTCGCCTGAGTCGACCTCGTGGGCAGCATCAACACGGACAGGGTGAGTAGGAAAAAGCGCCTGCACTATGCCGTCCATCTTATCTGCTTGAAGTAAATACGGCTTCCGTGAGGTACCGAGCTTGCGCCACACTACCTTGTAGCCGAGCCCCCATGGATCCCTGTTCACGTCGTCCACAAGTTCTCGCCAGCAGCGTGCCTTACTCTCGTTGATGAGTCTTCGGAGTTCTTTCCTCACTGACCTATATGCTGCTGTCCTATCGGATGCTTCCTCTACGCTTCTCGAGCGCTGAGCTGCACGTCGAAGTCTGTGACACTCGCCTCGTTTGTCTACGATATCTTCTGGCCACCAACGTACAGCAGGCCTGTCGTGCCGAGGCCTCCGTCGAGGCATAGATGAGCTACAGGCAGAAGTGATGGGGCTCATCGTTGACTCCACCATTCCCTCGACTGGAGCCCTTCCCCTCCCCAAAAGGCTCCTCGATGTCGTTCCACCTTTCAGAATCACATCGATGAAAGTCTCCACGTCCATTTTTCTGATGTTCCACCCCGGGAGTGAAAGATCGTTGAGACGAGCGAGGAGTGGTATTGGCGATCTCGAACGCGATGTATTGGTGGTCACTCGCTGAATAATCCTCGAGTACTCTCCAGTTCACCGTCGTCGAAGCGAGGGACTCCGAGGCGAATGTCACATCTGGGATTGCTCGTTTGCAGCCCCAGCGCCAGAAGGTAGGTACATTACCGGTATTCAATACCAGCAGAAAAACGGCAAACGGCAGCGGTATCGGAGTCATCGGAGAACCAAGCTGGTGAGGCCTTATTTCGATGTTGTTCGCTCAGCAGCAGCAGATCAACCCCCTTTTCTCCGGCGAACTGCTCTAACAAATTTTGTGCATTGATGCTACGGTGCAAGTTAATTTGAAGGTCCCTGATCATCACCTCAGAGCTGTTTTTGCTTTTGCTAGTGCCTCTCCAAAGATTGGGCACGCGCCTGTTCCTGCAACGTGAGGGTGCTCTGTCGGTTGAGAGTTAAGATGATAACATAACAACCAGCGCGGAGCCTCAGCGCACTCTTTTATCTTATGCCCAGACGCTCCACACTTAAAGTAAAGCATACTACGGTCAGGGCCCTTGCAAGTCGAAGTGGTGTGCCCGTATCCAAGGCACCTGTAGCACCGAACTGGGGTGGCTCGACGGCGAATTCTGCACACCATCCTGCTGAGTTTTAGTTTTCCTTTGGCCAGGAGTTGTGTAGCATCTTTCTCTGTTACGTCGAGTATGGCCAGCCTTTGCCGTCGGCAATTCTCTGGAGAAAGCTTTACTTTTACGAGAGTTATTCCAGGGAACTCCTTTTGAATGGCTTCTTCAACCTCAGCCGGGTCGGCAATGCAGTCCAGGTCCCTTACTTCCAATGAAGCCCTTGGCTCCAGGGTAGAGACGGAAAGGACGTCCTTTATTTTATCGCGGAATATCGATTTATCGGAGGAGTCCGCTCCAAACTCAACGAGTAGGCCTCCGGACCTCGTCGATCGTAGAGTTTTAATAACCGTCCCTGTTTCCTCCGGCTTGACATTTTTACGGATAGCGCATAGAACGTCAGAGCAGCTCCTTCCGTCAGTGGGCTTCACAAGAATGGCGTCCCAAGGACTCTTCGCTTTTTTCTTACTGGTTTGTCCACGATATTTGTCGTTGTTTGAACAAGCACTGTTTGTTGGCTAAGCCTATATTCACGTTTTGCGGATTTTTTTGCCGCCTTAGATATCACGAGCTGCAAGGCGCCTTTTCTTTGTGGCGTTTCTTTTTCTGTCTCCGCGTTCTCTTCACGCCTTTTCTCCTGTTCGCTCTCAAGAGGACTAGCAGCAGTCCTCTTGATACTGGTTGGGGGGAGGAAAGGTTGGGTGACTTTAACGTACACCGTTTAGTCTGGATGTTCTTGTTTCAGCTTTTTCCAGAGTCTCCTGTAGTGGCCAACTCGATCCAAGAGGTCCTCAAGCTCAAACACGCTATTTTTACATCCTTACTTATATTCTTTTGATTTATGCACACTCCTTGCATACGTTTGAGGATTGCATAAAATTTTTTAGTCAACCGTTCTTCCTCGGAACGGTTCTCCGCGATAACCTCCTTAACCATCAGGTCTTTTTCGCCGACTTTCTCCTCCGGGAGGTTAGGTTCTATGCTGTTAGTTCCTCCTACTGAGGTCGATTTAACAGTAGCAACCTTATGAGTGAGGTGGTCATAAACCTCCGGAGCCACATTTACTACCGGCCCATCACTGCTCTTTCCGCTTGGGGCTGAATGAGACCGTGGTGGTGAACGCAAGGTTTTTCCACTACGGGAAAATACGCCAAGATAATCGTTATGGTTGTCAGAATTATGTCCATCGGCTCGTTTGTTCGTGTCCTCTGCATTATTTTGTTTGTTCTGTTTGTTATTGTTGTTGTTTTGCATCATTTTGTTCTTAAGGGTCCCCCTCGGAGCCACTATCTGAACTCGTACGTGTAGTCGCCTAAATAGTCCCATGGGTGTCTGTGCAAAGCAGAGAGGCCATGCGAGGGTTGGCACCAGCCCTTATGGAGTCAGGTTCTCAGAGCCAGATCAGCGTTAATCGGGACTACGACTCAACCGAAACTACACCTGGTGCGAGCTTCGAACGTACTGCGAGGCCTGCCAAGGTTTTATCGGGACGGAGACAGCGTGATATTAGCCTGAAGCCGTTCGCGCACGGGTTTCACCCCGGCGACTAGGTAAGAAGCGACTAGGTCCAGAATATCATGGCCGCCGGCCCATATGCGTCAAATAAGGTCGAGAGTCAAATCATAGTCCGAGTTCGATGCTGTTTTCCCATTAGTCGCCTCTTACGACAAGTTGGGTTACTGTGGATGTATTCTAGGCTCCCCCATCAACAGGGGCCACATATCTATTATATTTGAGAATGGCATAGTTTAAGTTTTCATTTAAACACTGTGCTCCAATCTTCATTGTTGCACATGTATCACATATGTTAATATATTTCTTACGGTTTCTTATTAATTTTTAAAGTAATCGATTCTTTCAATGGGATAAGTAATTTTTGTTGATTCAAGGTCCTGAGACTTTAATATGCTGACTGTCAATAATTTTATTCAGGTCTTCTTTTTTGTACAATGTAACACATATTTGCTGGACTTTATTATATGATCGGTCGGACGATTCTCAATAAATTGTAAGTTACATTTAATCATTGCTTCTAATTATCCTTTGAGATTGACTATTTGGCTATTTGAGGTTGGCTAACTTAGAAAATATTTAATAAAAAGGGGTGGTGTATGTTTTTTCTGTTGTCTGATAGTATAATTTGCGATTGTACACCCTGTGGCAAGTGTATTGCGACATAAAAAATTTCATCGTAAATTTTTTTTAAAAGATCAAGGTATGGCACTTCCCTATTACTTTACATTGACTATTATTATAAGAGGATAAAAGTACATGTCTTTTGAAAAATCCAAACACAGTATTTGCTTTAGCAATTCAATTTAATGATTTAGTGCACTGCGACAAAAGTATTGAAACATGCAGCAAAAGTATTTCAACAATAATTAATTCAGAGTATTTAATCTCAAAAATAATTATAAAATATAAAAAATGTGTTGAGAAGTAAAGTTATCGTACGTCAATAGGCTCACCGCGCATGCGTGAGCGAAACCCAGTATTAAGGCGCCGGAGCGCACTACTTGCGTCACCGGTAATTTTTCTTTAGTTGGTCCGTGACTGTTGCCTACGAGACGTGTGCAATAAGAAGTTCCTTTATGTAAAACAAATAAAGCGTACTCATATATATTCAAAGTTATCTTTCTCTTCAAACCTATCGTCCCTCTGTCCCTTCGCTAATCTCAACAAAATGGAAATGTTTTAAGAACATTGGTTGTCAATACTCCTTAATGCCTCCCTTTGCATAAATAACTGCAACTTGCGGAGATGGAGTTTACTAGTGGTTGTATGTAATCCAGTGGCACCGACTTCCGAAATTCTTCAATCTCTTTAATTGCCTCTTCTCGTGTTCTTTTCATGTTCATTTTGCGAGAATGCTTAAAGTAAGACCAAATATTCTCAATTATGTTCAAATCGGGACTTTGTGGTGGCCAGTTTAGAACGGTGATACGAACACCATTGAGAAAATTTCTTACATGTCTTTGAAATGATGCGTTGACGTTGAAGAATGATATGCGTTGAAGAATGACACGATGCGTTGTCCAGTTGGAGAGCCCAATTGATAGTTTTATTCAGCTTATTGCATGAATATAAGAAGTCATATTTTATTGGGATGTGATCATATAAATCTTCTTTGTCTGAATAAATGGTGGGCAAATCCGTTTCATTCCTAAGTACTTAAGCCTGTCTTTATACATTCGTTTGATGGCTTTGATTTATTGATGGCTGATGGCTGATATTGATGGCTCTTTTACTTTATTTTCTATTAAGCTGGACTTCATTTTATATCTCTTATTCCTTTTTAGTCTTGGCAGTTGTGACGGTAGCGTTAGTTCTTGATTCGACAATAACTTTGTTGAAGAACCTTCCTCTACCATGCTCATTTCACCATGTCTGGTCCTAATAAGAAAGTCAGCTACATCATTTGTAACTCCTTTGTTGTAGCAAATTCACAGGTCATATTCACCAAGTTTAACTAGCTATCCCTGCAGTTTAGGATAGATATCTTTGCATCGTTGTCTGTTTTTAGACCATTTAAAAGGTTGATACTAGCATATATCATATTTATTTAGTGACTGGGCAATTTTGTGCTCATTTTTGGAAAGAACGGTGCCAATAGCGAATTGTAATGCGTTTGTGGTTACTTCAAATTGTTTATAAAAAAAAGGTTATTTGAGCATAGTTGGGATCGTTAGCAAAAGTTTCATCTTTTCAGTTTATATTGACTCTAGATTCTTTTTCAGGTATTTTGTCATTGGGTAGGTAATTTTTGGGTAATCCTTAATGATTTTTTTATAACACCTCGTGACTCTCAAAAGTGATGTCATATTTTAAGCTGTAATAGCAAGTTATGGATTTGTTAAATTTTTCGTGATTTGGTTTAATATCATGATCATTGAGAGGGTGCCCTAATAAATTCGTATAACTTTGTTGAAATGAGCATTTATCGATTTGCATTTTTAAGTTGAAATCTTTCAGTTCATTAAAAACACGTTGTAAAATATCCATATATTGTTTTCATTAACTAGAAAAAATCAGTATATCACTTATATATGGGATGCATGATTTACTAATTTCATCCCGCCAAACATATTTCATTATACGTTGAAATGTAGGTGGAGCATTTCTCAGACCAATGGCCCTGCAAACAAATTTGTAGTAACTGTTAGGAATGCTAAAAGCAGTTTTTCAGGTATCTTCATCAGCCACCATAATTTGATGGAAGCCTTTTGGAGAGAATATCAAGAATATAAAGCCTAGTTTGGGTAGGATTGGATATTTATCGCGATTACAAAGGTTAGTTGTATGGACTGATAGATTCTCATATTTTGCCGTGGCTAAGCATTTCCAATATTTGTCTTTCAACTTCTTGTTCGTGGATTAACGGGTACCGGTTTTTTTTTGGGTAGGGAGGTGAAGGCTATTTACGCCCTGAGTGTCGGACTCCCAGTGGCACAAGGGACCTACTAGACTACCGACTAAACACCTCCCTTGTCAATCAAAGCGCCTAGCCTGGAACCGTTTGACACATTACTTCGGGCAAGGCCTCCCAATTTTACGTCTTTTGGCGCCTTCGGGTTACAAGGATTCCTTCTCCAGCGGGGAGGGGAAGAGGAGGAGGATTGATAGAGAAGGAAACCCTCTTCATTCGATGCCTCCAGCCGATCAAGTATGCGTTTTTTCATGGCTTGAATTGCCCGAGCGTAATGTGCGACTTGATTCCATTTTTCAACTGATTTTAGCATCTCTTTGATTATCTGGGTATCTGGATCGAGCTCTCCCACTTTTTCGCCAAGATCACCGCGTTGTTTGTCCCATCTTCTGCATGAAAAGAAAGTATGATAGGCGTCATCTTTCACACCTATGTAGAATATGCAATCCGGAGAACGTGACTTACCTATCTTGTGCAGGTAAGACTGAAAACAACCGTGTCCGCTCAGTAGCTGGGTCAGGTAGAAGTCAGTCTCACCATGCGTTCGACAGAGCGCCGATCTCAAATCGTTAATGATCCGGAAAGTCCATCTTATTTTTAGCTCACGTTCCCATGATGATTGCCATTCGTCGAGAGTGAATCGTCTTTCATCGCGAGCAACTTTTTCGTTGTTACCCTCGTGCCTTTGGAAATAGATTCTTTTACGCTCTTAAGCAAGGAGAGCGATGAGTATCACCCCTGCAATTACCAACACCGCTGACTCAGAGAATGTCCGGTATGCTGATGCAATCCGCGATGCTGCTCGTCTCTGCACCTGAGCCAGTCGTTTTCGGTGCAGTTCCTTGTTAAGAGCTTCACTCCATCTAGAAGCGTAGATTGCACAACAGTCATCAGCAGTCGCATTTGGTTGAACTTGGTTCCCCATGATTGGCCATTAGTCGACTATTTGCCGAGACCCCTGCTGCGGCCTTGTTTGTCGTTGCCTTGATTTGCTCCGAGAAACTCAGTTTAGAGTATATCAGCAAGCCCAGATACTTAACTGATAGTTTCGACTCTACTAATCTGGCCCCCACTCGGACCATTCTTACTCTGGGGATCCTTTGTTGATCAGGATGACCACTTCGGTTTTCTCTAACGCTAGGTTAAAACCCGAGAGTGGTCATCCGGCGCATTAGTACATTTAGTCTTAATTGCGCTTGATCGACTGGGGGCATAGTCGGGGCACTAATGCCGCAACATCATCCGCATAGCCGATCAGTCGCGACTTCTCCGGCAGTTCAAACCTGAGAAGTCCATCCTAGGAGACGTTCCACAAGCCCGGACCGAGGATGGAGCCTTGGGCCACGCCTGATGTGACTAGCATTCTCCGTCGACCTTGCGCCGTGTCGTAGATCAGGCTGCGATCTTTCAGGTAATTTAGAACTATCCGCATCAGATATTCTGGTATTTGGAATGACTTGGGCTTCCAGAATATCCGTCCATCTAGCGGAGTTGAAAGCATTCTTTATGTGCAGTGGCACTAGAAGGACTAACCGACGGTTGGACCGCACTCACCACCTCACCACGTCGCACTTTCTCGGCCGTGTCTAGCATGCATAACGGTCGGTATTCTGACGGTGACTCGAGATTTCCCTTCTCCTTGCTTATCAGCACGAGTCTTGCCGTCTTGCAACGCTCTGGGCAAACGCCTTCCCGCAAGCAGGCATTAAACGCACTGAGCAGCAAGTCAGGGTAAGAGTGATAGACCAGTTGCAGTACTTCGGCTGGAATACCGTCTGGGCCCGGAGCCTTCTTCGCCTTCAAGGAAAGAACTGCTAGTTCCAGCTCGTTCCTCGTGAAGAGTGGACAGTCTGATTTAATTTCCCTGTGGAAAAAGTGCCCGTAATATCTCGTCCATCATGTTCGCTTCGAAAACGCAGGGCACCGAAGCACCAAGCTTGCGCATAACTAATTTATAGCCCAGGCCCCACGGGTCCCAGTTCACGTCTTCGATGAGGTTCTTCCAGCAGCTGGCCTTACTCCTGTTGATCAGTACGCGAAGGCATTTCCTGGCCGACCGATATACTGCCATTCTGGTGCATGCCTCATCCTGGCTTCGCGCTCGTTGAGCTTCTCACCGGAGTTTGTGACACTCTTTTCGTTGTTCAGCTATATTAGTGGACCACCAATACACCGAAAGCTTTCTGTGTCTAGGTCTCCGGCGGGGCTTAGATGACTTACAAGCAGACTTGATGGTACTCATTGTGGAGTTCACCATGTCTTCAGCAGTCAGTTTTCTGGTCCCCGAAGATGAGCATCTCATGAGCTTGTCGACAAACTTCTCCACGTCCATTCTCTCAGTATTCCACACGAAGGTGGAGCGCTGAGTATCTGGGAGTGTAGGAACATTGTCGCGGATCTCGAATGCTATGTAGTGATGATCACTGGCCGTATAGTCCTCTAGAACTCTCCAATTGTGTGTCATGGAGGAGAGGGACTCCGAGGCGAATGTCACGTCCGGAATGGTACCCACGCAGCCCAAGCGGCGGAAAGTGGGAGTGTTACCAGTGTTCACCACGGCTACTCTGGCTGCCATCTCCAGTATTCGAATGCCTCATCGAAAGTAATTATGTTCGTTATTTTTGTAATTGTTTTCTTTAAGGGTTTGAATTCGATTTTTATTGCGCTATTGGTCTTGTTGCAGTTTTTATTTTATTTGCTTTAATTAGGATTACTAAATTTGTAATTTATATAAAGTAAATTTTGACTGTTAAGAGCATTATGGGCGTGTTCAATGGAGACACGTTGCAATGTTGTAATCACACTATTCTGATATGGATGTAAATTATACTTATATAAATTTAGGATACCTCAATTTGCATTGTCTGAGTTAAATTCAAGGGGTTTATCATTTGATGAGGTCTATTTCAGACTAATTTTCCCATTAAAATTGCAAAGATTTTTATAATATTTGTCATGCTTAGATTCTTAAAATTAATTGCCCTTTGACTTTGTTCTTTGATGACGTGCCAACAGGTGAGTTGCCTGCTGGTTTGAATGCTCGTAGAGTTCGTTCTTGTGGTTAATTGGCGAAGTAAATTTGAACAGTCAATTGCACCCACTGATGGTTGGGAAGTAAGTCAAGTTTGGTTCCTACTTCCCTGATGAGCGTCGTGATGCCCAACTGTTCGTCGTCTCCACTTACACTAGGGATGTGGTTTGATCGTTTCCGTTGGGGGAATTCGGGATAATTCCATGTTTTCATGGATTCTGCAGATGTTCTTGTATGCTTATGTATGATGCTTAATATATGTCACAGTTTTCCATATGGTCCCAGTCTTAGAACTTCAAATGGTGTGAGCCATTGCTGCGAAGTTGTAATTGCAGATCTTTTCCTTGTTTCTAATTCTGAAAACCTAAAAATCATTAGCTCAGTTGCCGTATGACCTAAATTAGGGGTTTCTTAACGTTAACACTGATAACGCCGTTTTAACATTGTTTTTTTTATTAAGCTTTGTTTCGCCTTTTCTTGGGAAATAAAAAAGACTTTACAAATACTACTCAAAAGGACTTCTGATTGCTTCAGTTTTGTTAAGGGCTCACTAGACGAAGAAAAAACATGGATACACACAAACACGAATTTTATTGTAATCTCTTATCTCTTTGAACAAAGTTCCAAAATTTGACTCAGCTTCAAATTAGTATTAAGAATCACGATTTTCTACAATTTATATTTTATCTTCCCACGTACAAAAGAATCAAGTAAAGGTATTTTATAAGAGAATTTAACTGAAAATCGATTATGTAGATAAAGTAAGTATGTTACAGAAATAACATGCTTGCTTTACAGAAGCTTTACCAGAAATCGCTTTTTTAGCTAAGCTTTTTTTCAGAAATGTGCCTTAATACATTGTTAAGTGGTGTAAAGGAACCTTTTGGATCAACTATACGGGCAATGAAACTCGGATCTTTGGCTGATAATCGTTAGCCAAATGGTTATGCATTAAAGAACAAAATATTTTCTATTCGAAGCAAATACTAAATGCAAAGTCATTTAGTATGCCAAAACCAAATTTTCTACACCAACTTCCCAAATTTTCACATATACAACCTATTCTACCTAAAATGCTTCAGGTAAGCTCGCCAAATTTCTCATGCCAACCGATTGCACGACGTATACAATATAATTTGCCAAAAAAAGGCCAACGTTTGTAAGCCTATACCAACAATCCATGCAAAGGTTTAAACCAAAGCTAAATAGCTTTCCTTTGAATCTATATACTTAAAGGTAAGGGTTTAACCCGGCGATATACCAGGTTAACCCGGCGATTGATGTCACCTAAATACACAACCTCCTCAGTCTAAATTAATAGTTGAACTACCTGCTGATGTTAAAAATTGTGACATAAACATTAAACCATTCATACCACATCCAAATTTATTAATATCGGAAGGAATTTTCAGTGCCCATGATTGGCATGCATTTGTAAAAGTGTTAAACTTGTCCCAAGCTGACCAAATATATACAAGATAATTTGTCCAGAAATTAAACAAATTAATAATGTCAGTAGAAATTATGAAGAGGAAAACTCACCTCTAGCTCCTTCTGACGACCTTATTGATTGATTTGTTACGAGTAGCACACCTAAATGAAAACGAACGGAAGGAACTTTTCAAATTCGGTCGGGAGTACAATGATATCTTCCTCCGCGAGGGGCAAAACCTAATCTTTACAAATCAAATCAAACATCGTACGTATGACGAAATTTCTGTTCACACCAAATCTTGTACCCTTTTGGCCACAAGCAAGAAGTTCGTCGACATTTGTGTGATATTTTGAACCAAGGTATAATTTGCCCAAGTTACTCTCCCTGGAATGCTCCTGTGTGGATGTTTCTGAAAAAACTAGATCCTTGTGGGAAACAAAAGTGGAGATTAGTCATAGACTATCGCAAATGAAACGAGAAAAGAATCAACGATAGATATCACCTCCACAATAAAAACTACATCATTGATAAATTATGAAAGTGCATGTGGTTTCCACCAGATCGAATCGGGCACAAGAAATATTTCCATAACATCCATAATTGCCTTTACAGTCAAAGGTGGGAACTTAGAGTACATGCTGAAACCGTTCTGGCTTAAAATTTTGTGAATAACGTCTTAAAAGAACTTCAAGGTACTATTTGCCTCGTCTAGTTAGATGATATAATTATATTTTCTACATCCTTACAGAAACATATTGGGAATCTCAAAAAGATTTTCGACAGGTTACGTGAAGCAACTCTTAAGGTGGAGATCAAAAAGGAAATGGATTTTTAAAGGCCATTTGATCACATCATAAGGAATCGAACAAAATCGCGACAAAATCAAAGCAATCCTAAACTTTACCGAAAGTCCCGAAAGAGATTATATAATTCCTAGGAATATTTGAATATTGCCGAAAATTCATTCAATATTTCGCTAAGCTTACCAAGCCTTCCACACAATGTCTGATAATTTGACAGAAAATCGAATTAACTGCTCAGTAAATAAAATCTTTCAGCAATTGCAGAAATATTCCGATGAACGATTCCTTTCTCCAACACCTGAAACAGACGCTAGCAATTTTGCTCTTGGAGCCATTTTATCACAGGGAACTGTTGGTATCCATGAACCAATCTTTTACACTAGCAGAACACTAAAGTATTCGGTAATAACCTATTCCACTCAAGAAAAAGAACTTCTGGCAATTTACTGGGCCACTAAATACTTCCGACCGAATGTGTTTGGCCCTAAATTTTAAATAGTAACTGATCATAAACGGCCTAATCCCGTCGATGAATCTTTAAGCCCCAAATTCTAATTCGACTACGAAGTAGTCAAAAGCAGGGCGTACAAAATTCCAATAGGGATGCATTAAGTCGAATACCAGAATCAAACAATTATTCTGCTCAAACAAAATGTAATCCAAAGATTTCCGTCAACGAAGCCGCAGAGATCAGAAATTCATCAATACAAAGTCATAGAGTTGCTTATATGCATTCAGCAGGTAAAAATCTAAACGATAGAATCCCAACTTCGAGAAATCCCCTTAAGGAACTCACCCTACAACTCGTTTTAGAAAAAATGAATGCACCACTCCAAAACAATGTTGAAACCTCATTCATAAATAAACAACGCCGTACTATCCACATGTTAGAATTTTCAGAACAAAATGTTGTTGAATTATTCAAATGATTTGTTCCTTCCAATCGCCTTACTGCCATTTATGGCACAGATGAAATACTTACCATATGACCATTTTAAATCTTTTAACAACTATTTAAAGGAACTCAGAGAATTCCGCACTAAGATGACCAAAAACACAAAGAAGATTAAGAAATCTAAATAAAAATAGAGAAGATCCCGAAACGCAGAACGAAGGATCTATAGTCTTTACGAAGGAGTGCAGACGCAACAAATTTACCAGTCGATTTTAGGAACGTAGAGTTAGAAAAGACAATCACTTAACAATTATGACAGAGAAGAACTGGCAATTTAGATGCTAATGATATCATTCAGATTAATAACGAAATAAATAAATTACTAAAAAACGAAAAGAAATTGAATGCTGAGATAAATCAACAATCGAAATTAAACGCGCAAATGATCGAATGATTCAAAAATATCACGAATCGAAATAATCAACAATTACACAATATAACAAGCAATCTTAAACACAAAAATGGAAACTCCCGGACTCAAATTAGAATCGAGTTTAAAAATCTTTAAAACGCCCAATATCTTAATCAAATAAATAATACTATTGACCCTCTAAATGATCACTAAGCCGGGATCTCTGAAGCTATCCTTTTAACCAAATTAAATATAATCCTAAAAGTGATATTAAACCCACAAGAATTAAAAGAATTACATCATATATTTCAAAGACAAAACATAAAAAGTACTTCAGTCGAACAAGAATACGTATTATTAAGCCTTCAAGTTCATTTCAACGGAACAAATATAATTTTCAATGTCAAAATTTCTGTAACACCAAACGAAACTTTATTCCGTATTTCGTATTGTCACCTTACACCTATACACCAGACTTAAACCATCCAGACCCACATCCAAACCCTACCCAATCATAAACTCCCATCATGTCCAAATCTTGACTAGGAATGGATCGAAAGGATATTTTACTGCAAACGCAACCAACACTGAAACTCGATCAAAGATTCTAAATGTATAGCGAAGATCCTTAGGAACGAAGCAGCGTGACGAAGCTGTGTGACTCACAATCAAGGAAAAGACGTGAAAATTTTTTAACCGAAACCAAACCATCCCGTATTCGTATCTCCGAAACAACCATCAAAACTACCTGCAGGCCGAATATCATCCAAATTAAAGGAGTACTACTCATCCAATTCCGAGACAGCCAAATTATCATAAACGGTATTACATACGACGCCAGATCAAGCATCTATTGCCACGAAATTAATATTTTTTCAACAATTTTCAATGATATAAATTTTACGCATCCTAATGTTCCGATAATCGAGGTCGAACAACTTGGAAATAATCAATTTACTAGAAACCATCTTACCAATATACTGGGAAACTATATCGAAAAAGAACACATCTTTAGAGACCATTCATCATTACGATTAGCATACCGTCGGAAGTCAAGAACACTGATAGTATTCCATAACAGTAATTTTACCAACATCCTCGTGTCAACCTATCCGGATTTAATACCCTTGGCCATCGTCTCAGATTAAGGGAGGAGAAATCACGGTATCACCTTCGCAATTCTGAACACATGGCAGGTTCCAACGCTTCACGTGCAACCGGTATATAGAGACGTTTCCACGAGCCAATGAACCCGATCATTCTAAGAATCACAATAAGCACTGTTTGTACGGTAAATCTGAAGATTCTAAAAATTGCAATAAGAACTTTTTGTACATTAAACCCGGTCACTTGAATTACCGAGACTTCGTCTGCAATACGAGTTGCAGTAAGCACATATGGTACATAAAATATCTGCACAAATTACTGTGAAATTAAGTTCTAAATTAACTTCCAAAGCATGAAGATTGCTTTAAGAAATTATTTTAAAATAAAAACTTTTTTTTGAAAAGTAAAACGCTGTCTCTATCCCGCGCACCGCAATCTGCGGTACCGCCCTTCCACGTTCAAAGCCAAAGTACATTTTTAGAGGAGATTTCAGCAGTTGAGTCTATAGATAGAGTTGAGTCGATAGTATAGATCAATTAGAGTACACTAATTGAAACTGTCTGATTTGATGTGACATGTAAGCACAATCTATTATGGATTGATCAGAAAATTAGCAATTGTTTATTATTGAATTCACTATTTCCTATTATTACAAGAAATAGCCATTAGGGTAAAGTTAAGATTTAGAGTATAAATTTGAAGGAAAATGTAATAAAAAGTTAGTTCTAGTTAAATCTTTGATACCGGAAAGAATAAAGTTTTATTCCGGTCGCAAAGTTTGCGTTTTATTCGGTCAACTTTAAACACATAATTATTACTGTCGGGAAGATTTCCGAGAAAAATTCTTACAGTGTAAATCCGGAAAGTATATTGCGGATTAATATCGTGATAACGACGGATCGAGTGATTATCGCGACAATTCGGAAAGTGTTTTGCGAATGAAAATTATAATAGTTGATCGAATAATTGCCATGAAAATCGGAACAATAAAAGAAAAAATTTTTAAAATCCGAGTGAAGAACTTTGATCATAGCGAGTAAGGTTAGGAGTTACGGAGTTAGGAGCTCAACCTGAAAACGTCCTCTGAGGCTGAAGGGAGACCACAGATTGATGTTCTTATAACTAATTAAAGTGTATAAAGACCAAATAAAAAAACTCCCCATTTACACGGGCTTGGGACCATCATGAGGTAGAACCGATGGTCTAACCTCAAGGCTGGGTTGATTGACAGTCATTTAACATTGTAGTTAGAAAAGCGCCTTCTGTAACGGAATGGTCACACATAGTACTTGCATGTACAAATTATTGTCAAATCGGTCGCTGAATCACCAACTTTACTCAGTCAGCGTTATGACTGAGGACGTTGAACATGTCTAGTGTTTATTAAGCACAAGGATATTCTCATTAATGACATTAACAACGGAATTATTGATTTGAACATATTTGATTAGCTAAGTATAGGCTTGATTTCAGCTTCAGAATTCATAACATGTGAGTTATTATGTCCAAGATAAATTATTTTGTTTTTCGTTAAGACTTCATCAGCATAAATATGCTTTGAGCAGATGTATCTGCTGTATCGAAAGATACCGACGATTAAGCGAATTGTGATTTTCAGCGAATTCTCCGGAGAAGTGACTCAGCATTGCCAGTTTGCACATATCATATGGTATAAATGATGAGATCTTTGTTAAGATCTCCACACGATATGAACAAAATTTCATCAATCATTAATAACATTAAAAAGGCTTCACATACTTCGTCGGTCTTTAAGCGTGAAAACCGCGTGAAAAGAAGTTCATGGATTCAACGATGTATGATTGACAAGTGACAACTGATATCTTTGGACCAACTTCATGATTACACTAGAATGGATTAAAAGGTAAGTCGATGGAAAACGTTAGTTGCGAATCGCGTCTCTGCAATTCAAGGAATCACTGGGCTGAATTGGAATCATTTTATTTTTGAGTTAATCCTGCTGATGTTTTTGGAGCTTTCACTCATGATCTCAACGAGTAGCGAATAAAACATGAGGTAATATCAAAACCTAGCAAACTGACGTCACTTAGTCCATTTTGTGATGAACAAGGGCTTATTGGAGTATAGCGTTCGCGTAGGACATCCACAGATCAAATATAGTAATAATTTATTATTTATTTTACCTGAGTTCATCATCAGTAATTAAGTATTTTGTCATTAAGCCATAATTATTGGCCATTATTGACTAGGGTCGCAGTCAGGAAGATAGTCAAACAATGTCCAATTTGCATCCGTCATTAACGTCATAAAAATGTTACCTTTTTCCACCATGAAGTGGAGTTATCGGCATATTATAAATTAAAAACGACCAAGTATTTGTATTTGTGTAACGACCAATGTATTTTTGTATGTTTCGTGCCCTTGCAGTCCATCTCGAATCAGCACGTGACGTCAGTACTGATGCCTACTTGAATTGCCTCGCAAAGGGGGTAAGTATTAAACCTGCATCTAGGGTATGGTCAAGACACTCGAGTTACATCCACAGGAACATCTGATGGAACTGTATATTGGGCCCACTGCGAAGGTTTTGCCATAACCCATAAACACAGCCACAGTGATGGATGCAGAGGAAGACGCACCATCAATCCCAGAGAGAAATTCTACAACGTAGTCAAAGTGAAAAAAATCTATTATACATTTTTTAAAAACTCAATAAGTTATAATTACAGTCCATTAATTATGTGATCTAATTTATATAATCGTAATCCTTGAAATTTAAGTTGAAAGGAATCATTTCGACGATAGTTGATGTAAAGGATATTGAAAAGTAAGATAGGAAAAGTTAATTTGCAGAAATATAGTTTGGAAGTCCCAGCAAAAATTTTTAATTCGAAATTCTTGATTCTGGAATTTCACATATAAAGCAGTTGTTATGAGTGGTGGGATCAATTATTTCTTCTGCTTGAATATTCTTATGTTAAGTTCATAATTAATTAGTCTTTATTTAAGTACTTAGACTCCAAAATCAGCAATCCATATTTTCAGTGTCAAACAGACAATCCATTTCCTTCTGTAGATACTTCATTGCGGTGATTTATGACCTAATAAGCTAATTATGACCTGAACGTTGCACCGCTGTACATGTAATTTAAAAACTCCACTCTTTTCTTTACACTTCAAAATATTTTCGCCAATTAGAAAATATTTGATTATTTTTCTGTATCTTTTAAGTTTTCCTCGTTAGCAAAATTCGTAGACGAAAGCAGTTATTCAAAACTACAAACGAATATTCAATTCAAAGAAATTTTTTTACCCGGATATGCAAAACATACAGCCAGATCTCCAGATCAGTGAAATCTAAGTAGACCATGTTTAAAAACTAGGATATGATCTTGCAGACAAACAAATAGCCAGATTATCGAAATTCATGTACACGAGCAGCCAGTAAGGTTCTCACGCTTCATTTAATAGTATATTAGAATATGATCCAGCATACGGGCACTTGGTAGTCAGCAGTTTTCTAGGAATACATAAGACCACGTACGTAATTGGCTCCCAGTCGATCTCCGCCCGTGTTGTAAACCAGTTATTCGAAAAACAAATTTAATTAAATAAAGTCTTGTCTACGTTTACAGAAAAAATGTGTGTTGTATTCAATATACATATTTTATCTTTTTTTAACGCCCACTAACACCCTCAATTTTAAGTTCTCTAATTAACTGTCGTAGTCGGTCAACGCAAGCAATCTAAACCGTGAAAAGTTTAAAGTGCTTTAAATTGCTTTAAAGTGCTTTAAACTTTTCACGGTTTAGATTGCTTGCGTTGACCGACTACGACAGTTAATTAGAGAACTTAAAATTGAGGGTGTTAGTGGGCGTTAAAAAAAGATAAAATATGTATATTGAATACAACACACATTTTTTCTGTAAACGTAGACAAGACTTTATTTAATTAAATTTGTTTTTCGAATAACTGGTTTACAACACGGGCGGAGATCGACTGGGAGCCAATTACGTACGTGGTCTTATGTATTCCTAGAAAACTGCTGACTACCAAGTGCCCGTATGCTGGATCATATTCTAATATACTATTAAATGAAGCGTGAGAACCTTACTGGCTGCTCGTGTACATGAATTTCGATAATCTGGCTATTTGTTTGTCTGCAAGATCATATCCTAGTTTTTAAACATGGTCTACTTAGATTTCACTGATCTGGAGATCTGGCTGTATGTTTTGCATATCCGGGTAAAAAAATTTCTTTGAATTGAATATTCGTTTGTAGTTTTGAATAACTGCTTTCGTCTACGAATTTTGCTAACGAGGAAAACTTAAAAGATACAGAAAAATAATCAAATATTTTCTAATTGGCGAAAATATTTTGAAGTGTAAAGAAAAGAGTGGAGTTTTTAAATTACATGTACAGCGGTGCAACGTTCAGGTCATAATTAGCTTATTAGGTCATAAATCACCGCAATGAAGTATCTACAGAAGGAAATGGATTGTCTGTTTGACACTGAAAATATGGATTGCTGATTTTGGAGTCTAAGTAGTTAAATAAAGACTAATTAATTATGAACTTAACATAAGAATATTCAAGCAGAAGAAATAATTGATCCCACCACTCATAACAACTGCTTTATATGTGAAATTCCAGAATCAAGAATTTCGAATTAAAAATTTTTGCTGGGACTTCCAAACTATATTTCTGCAAATTAACTTTTCCTATCTTACTTTTCAATATCCTTTACATCAACTATCGTCGAAATGATTCCTTTCAACTTAAATTTCAAGGATTACGATTATATAAATTAGATCACATAATTAATGGACTGTAATTATAACTTATTGAGTTTTTAAAAAATGTATAATAGATTTTTTTCACTTTGACTACGTTGTAGAATTTCTCTCTGGGATTGATGGTGCGTCTTCCTCTGCATCCATCACTGTGGCTGTGTTTATGGGTTATGGCAAAACCTTCGCAGTGGGCCCAATATACAGTTCCATCAGATGTTCCTGTGGATGTAACTCGAGTGTCTTGACCATACCCTAGATGCAGGTTTAATACTTACCCCCTTTGCGAGGCAATTCAAGTAGGCATCAGTACTGACGTCACGTGCTGATTCGAGATGGACTGCAAGGGCACGAAACATACAAAAATACATTGGTCGTTACACAAATACAAATACTTGGTCGTTTTTAATTTATAATATGCCGATAACTCCACTTCATGGTGGAAAAAGGTAACATTTTTATGACGTTAATGACGGATGCAAATTGGACATTTTTTGACTATCTTCCTGACTGCGACCCTAGTCAATAATGGCCAATAATTATGGCTTAATGACAAAATACTTAATTACTGATGATGAACTCAGGTAAAATAAATAATAAATTATTACTATATTTGATCTGTGGATGTCCTACGCGAACGCTATACTCCAATAAGCCCTTGTTCATCACAAAATGGACTAAGTGACGTCAGTTTGCTAGGTTTTGATATTACCTCATGTTTTATTCGCTACTCGTTGAGATCATGAGTGAAAGCTCCAAAAACATCAGCAGGATTAACTCAAAAATAAAATGATTCCAATTCAGCCCAGTGATTCCTTGAATTGCAGAGACGCGATTCGCAACTAACGTTTTCCATCGACTTACCTTTTAATCCATTCTAGTGTAATCATGAAGTTGGTCCAAAGATATCAGTTGTCACTTGTCAATCATACATCGTTGAATCCATGAACTTCTTTTCACGCGGTTTTCACGCTTAAAGACCGACGAAGTATGTGAAGCCTTTTTAATGTTATTAATGATTGATGAAATTTTGTTCATATCGTGTGGAGATCTTAACAAAGATCTCATCATTTATACCATATGATATGTGCAAACTGGCAATGCTGAGTCACTTCTCCGGAGAATTCGCTGAAAATCACAATTCGCTTAATCGTCGGTATCTTTCGATACAGCAGATACATCTGCTCAAAGCATATTTATGCTGATGAAGTCTTAACGAAAAACAAAATAATTTATCTTGGACATAATAACTCACATGTTATGAATTCTGAAGCTGAAATCAAGCCTATACTTAGCTAATCAAATATGTTCAAATCAATAATTCCGTTGTTAATGTCATTAATGAGAATATCCTTGTGCTTAATAAACACTAGACATGTTCAACGTCCTCAGTCATAACGCTGACTGAGTAAAGTTGGTGATTCAGCGACCGATTTGACAATAATTTGTACATGCAAGTACTATGTGTGACCATTCCGTTACAGAAGGCGCTTTTCTAACTACAATGTTAAATGACTGTCAATCAACCCAGCCTTGAGGTTAGACCATCGGTTCTACCTCATGATGGTCCCAAGCCCGTGTAAATGGGGAGTTTTTTTATTTGGTCTTTATACACTTTAATTAGTTATAAGAACATCAATCTGTGGTCTCCCTTCAGCCTCAGAGGACGTTTTCAGGTTGAGCTCCTAACTCCGTAACTCCTAACCTTACTCGCTATGATCAAAGTTCTTCACTCGGATTTTAAAAATTTTTTCTTTTATTGTTCCGATTTTCATGGCAATTATTCGATCAACTATTATAATTTTCATTCGCAAAACACTTTCCGAATTGTCGCGATAATCACTCGATCCGTCGTTATCACGATATTAATCCGCAATATACTTTCCGGATTTACACTGTAAGAATTTTTCTCGGAAATCTTCCCGACAGTAATAATTATGTGTTTAAAGTTGACCGAATAAAACGCAAACTTTGCGACCGGAATAAAACTTTATTCTTTCCGGTATCAAAGATTTAACTAGAACTAACTTTTTATTACATTTTCCTTCAAATTTATACTCTAAATCTTAACTTTACCCTAATGGCTATTTCTTGTAATAATAGGAAATAGTGAATTCAATAATAAACAATTGCTAATTTTCTGATCAATCCATAATAGATTGTGCTTACATGTCACATCAAATCAGACAGTTTCAATTAGTG
Organism: Stratiomys singularior; assembly: GCA_954870665.1. NCBI lineage: Eukaryota > Metazoa > Arthropoda > Insecta > Diptera > Stratiomyidae > Stratiomys > Stratiomys singularior. The sequence goes on along the minus strand of OX940878.1, from coordinate 85,479,884 downwards.
TACTCTAATTGATCTATACTATCGACTCAACTCTATCTATAGACTCAACTGCTGAAATCTCCTCTAAAAATGTACTTTGGCTTTGAACGTGGAAGGGCGGTACCGCAGATTGCGGTGCGCGGGATAGAGACAGCGTTTTACTTTTCAAAAAAAAGTTTTTATTTTAAAATAATTTCTTAAAGCAATCTTCATGCTTTGGAAGTTAATTTAGAACTTAATTTCACAGTAATTTGTGCAGATATTTTATGTACCATATGTGCTTACTGCAACTCGTATTGCAGACGAAGTCTCGGTAATTCAAGTGACCGGGTTTAATGTACAAAAAGTTCTTATTGCAATTTTTAGAATCTTCAGATTTACCGTACAAACAGTGCTTATTGTGATTCTTAGAATGATCGGGTTCATTGGCTCGTGGAAACGTCTCTATATACCGGTTGCACGTGAAGCGTTGGAACCTGCCATGTGTTCAGAATTGCGAAGGTGATACCGTGATTTCTCCTCCCTTAATCTGAGACGATGGCCAAGGGTATTAAATCCGGATAGGTTGACACGAGGATGTTGGTAAAATTACTGTTATGGAATACTATCAGTGTTCTTGACTTCCGACGGTATGCTAATCGTAATGATGAATGGTCTCTAAAGATGTGTTCTTTTTCGATATAGTTTCCCAGTATATTGGTAAGATGGTTTCTAGTAAATTGATTATTTCCAAGTTGTTCGACCTCGATTATCGGAACATTAGGATGCGTAAAATTTATATCATTGAAAATTGTTGAAAAAATATTAATTTCGTGGCAATAGATGCTTGATCTGGCGTCGTATGTAATACCGTTTATGATAATTTGGCTGTCTCGGAATTGGATGAGTAGTACTCCTTTAATTTGGATGATATTCGGCCTGCAGGTAGTTTTGATGGTTGTTTCGGAGATACGAATACGGGATGGTTTGGTTTCGGTTAAAAAATTTTCACGTCTTTTCCTTGATTGTGAGTCACACAGCTTCGTCACGCTGCTTCGTTCCTAAGGATCTTCGCTATACATTTAGAATCTTTGATCGAGTTTCAGTGTTGGTTGCGTTTGCAGTAAAATATCCTTTCGATCCATTCCTAGTCAAGATTTGGACATGATGGGAGTTTATGATTGGGTAGGGTTTGGATGTGGGTCTGGATGGTTTAAGTCTGGTGTATAGGTGTAAGGTGACAATACGAAATACGGAATAAAGTTTCGTTTGGTGTTACAGAAATTTTGACATTGAAAATTATATTTGTTCCGTTGAAATGAACTTGAAGGCTTAATAATACGTATTCTTGTTCGACTGAAGTACTTTTTATGTTTTGTCTTTGAAATATATGATGTAATTCTTTTAATTCTTGTGGGTTTAATATCACTTTTAGGATTATATTTAATTTGGTTAAAAGGATAGCTTCAGAGATCCCGGCTTAGTGATCATTTAGAGGGTCAATAGTATTATTTATTTGATTAAGATATTGGGCGTTTTAAAGATTTTTAAACTCGATTCTAATTTGAGTCCGGGAGTTTCCATTTTTGTGTTTAAGATTGCTTGTTATATTGTGTAATTGTTGATTATTTCGATTCGTGATATTTTTGAATCATTCGATCATTTGCGCGTTTAATTTCGATTGTTGATTTATCTCAGCATTCAATTTCTTTTCGTTTTTTAGTAATTTATTTATTTCGTTATTAATCTGAATGATATCATTAGCATCTAAATTGCCAGTTCTTCTCTGTCATAATTGTTAAGTGATTGTCTTTTCTAACTCTACGTTCCTAAAATCGACTGGTAAATTTGTTGCGTCTGCACTCCTTCGTAAAGACTATAGATCCTTCGTTCTGCGTTTCGGGATCTTCTCTATTTTTATTTAGATTTCTTAATCTTCTTTGTGTTTTTGGTCATCTTAGTGCGGAATTCTCTGAGTTCCTTTAAATAGTTGTTAAAAGATTTAAAATGGTCATATGGTAAGTATTTCATCTGTGCCATAAATGGCAGTAAGGCGATTGGAAGGAACAAATCATTTGAATAATTCAACAACATTTTGTTCTGAAAATTCTAACATGTGGATAGTACGGCGTTGTTTATTTATGAATGAGGTTTCAACATTGTTTTGGAGTGGTGCATTCATTTTTTCTAAAACGAGTTGTAGGGTGAGTTCCTTAAGGGGATTTCTCGAAGTTGGGATTCTATCGTTTAGATTTTTACCTGCTGAATGCATATAAGCAACTCTATGACTTTGTATTGATGAATTTCTGATCTCTGCGGCTTCGTTGACGGAAATCTTTGGATTACATTTTGTTTGAGCAGAATAATTGTTTGATTCTGGTATTCGACTTAATGCATCCCTATTGGAATTTTGTACGCCCTGCTTTTGACTACTTCGTAGTCGAATTAGAATTTGGGGCTTAAAGATTCATCGACGGGATTAGGCCGTTTATGATCAGTTACTATTTAAAATTTAGGGCCAAACACATTCGGTCGGAAGTATTTAGTGGCCCAGTAAATTGCCAGAAGTTCTTTTTCTTGAGTGGAATAGGTTATTACCGAATACTTTAGTGTTCTGCTAGTGTAAAAGATTGGTTCATGGATACCAACAGTTCCCTGTGATAAAATGGCTCCAAGAGCAAAATTGCTAGCGTCTGTTTCAGGTGTTGGAGAAAGGAATCGTTCATCGGAATATTTCTGCAATTGCTGAAAGATTTTATTTACTGAGCAGTTAATTCGATTTTCTGTCAAATTATCAGACATTGTGTGGAAGGCTTGGTAAGCTTAGCGAAATATTGAATGAATTTTCGGCAATATTCAAATATTCCTAGGAATTATATAATCTCTTTCGGGACTTTCGGTAAAGTTTAGGATTGCTTTGATTTTGTCGCGATTTTGTTCGATTCCTTATGATGTGATCAAATGGCCTTTCTCTAATTAACTGTCGTAGTCGGTCAACGCAAGCAATCTAAACCGTGAAAAGTTTAAAGTGCTTTAAATTGCTTTAAAGTGCTTAAAGTGCTTGGTAAATTAAACCGGGAAAACCGCGAAGGTTAGTCGGAAAGGTTTGGGAAAGCAATTAAGCCTAAAACGCTTCTCAAACTGATATCTGAGGCTGGATATCAACCCAAGCAGTAAAAAAAATTAAAAGTGAAATGGGACTATTGAAAGAAAATCAAAAGTGATTCACGAGCAAGTGATTTAAGAGCAAGTGATTTTAAAATTGAAAATCAGTTTTTAAAAGTGAAAAACAGTAAGAATTTCAGAAAGATACCCAAAGTGAAGTAAATTTATGAGTCGAAGAAAGGAAAATAGAAACAGCTGGCTCAGTTCATTGAGCAATATAAATTTCAAAGAAGAAGAAGCAATGAAAGCTCAGATTTGGGCACTACAGCTGCAATTGGAGGAACGGAAAGTGTTAAGAAAAGCATTTTACATCAAAATTAATACGGCAAGCGAGTTAAATTTAGAAATTCAAAATATTCAAAATAAGGCTAACGAATTAAAGATTTATTATTATGTTGATAAGTGTATAAATCTAGAGTGTATCGATGCAATTCTACTTGTATGTAACACAATAATAGAAATGACACAAGGCGCATTGCTTGAAAAAATTAAGAAACTCAATTAGAAAATATACGAAATGTAATGTCAAGAAGAAAATTTAAAGATTCCTGTATCCGTCCAGAATTCAAGAAAAATCGAAACAATTCAAAATTTTTCCAAGATAAAAGAAATAATTTTTCTCAAAATTCAAAAAACTTTTACCAAAATTATCCAAAGTTTCATAATGAGTACTATCAAGAAAATTCAGAACAGTAAAGAAGACAGACAAGCAAAAACAATAGGCGAAAATATACTAATAACGACTCAGAATAAGACAGCATATAATCAAACTATGATAATCATACAGACCAATACAGACGGCAAAGTCGAAATTTTGGTTACAATAACTTAAATAACAGTTCATATAACCGCATTAAATTGGGTCAGTCTAGAAGAAGTAGTCATTCATTCATTCAGCCATTCATTCCTTTTAGTAGTCACGCCAAAACCAATGTAAGTCACGTAAACCAGAGTGGAGGTTGATAGTGTCCTTATTATAAAAATCAATCAAATAATCTCTCAGAAGTTAACACAAGTAAAAATGTTCCGTTTTTTCACAATTAGCTTTGGATCACTTACCTATGATTTTGATCACAATACTTACAACACAAACACAATACAAACAAAAATTAAATACATTTCCTTTAGTATAGCCGCTGATAATTTAAAAAGTTTGAAAAGAATTCAAATAGAACCATTATATATCACTTGTAAGGATATCATAAATTATGAAATCCACACACAAGCACCAGAAGAAATTAAATCAAGACGGGGAGAAACGGTGAAATGGAAAATAAAAATCCTTAAAAAACCTTGAAAATAGAAAATATCAATCCATTTTAGAAATAGGTTTACTTAATAACCTCGAAACTTTGATAAATTTAGAACAAAATTTTATAAAGCTGAATGGGCAAATTGTCCATTTTATCAATCAGTCTTACCTATCAGAACAAATTTACCCTTAGGAAATATCAATAGTGATTATAGCAAACGCTTCAAACTAGTTCATCGCAATACAGAAGAATGTAATGAAATTGCTAAATTAATAAAACGTTTAGAGAATATTCTTTATAAAGAAGACGATATTTTGACTAGTACACATCAAATACAACACGAAATAATCACCACAAAGGAAAATCAGATAAATTCAAAGTTATACAGTTTCCGGCAAAGCACGAAGCTGAAGTTCGTAAGCATATTACAGAAATGGAAATACAGGATATTATCCTATAACTGTAGAATCGAAAAACGAGATAATTATGGTGAAATTCGCATCTATCGCAAGTTTATAAGAGACTACACTAAATTAGCACAACCCATGACCAAATACCTTCAGAAAAACACCCGAATTAATACGAAAGACCTCAATTATATAGAATCGTTTTAAAAGCTGAAATCATTGATCACATCATCTCCAATTTTGAAAATCGCCGACTTTAATAAACCATTTCAACTAACGACAGATGCATCGAACTACGCTATAGGCGCCGTATTATCTCAAGAAGGCCAACCAGTATGCTCCGCATCTCGTACTTTAAACCGTCATGAACGAAATTTTTCTGCAACTGATAAAGAATTCCTCGCAATTATGCATTTTGTTAACTATTTCCGACCATGCATATACGGGAGTAGATTCAAAATATTTACCGACCATCAGCCGATTAAGTACTTACATGCCAAATACTGTGGAAAAGATATGTCACCCCGACACAAAAGATGATGGTTGGAACTTGGTGAAGATCAATTTTATATAGAGTATTTAAAAGGACTCGAACATAGAGTAGCTGATTACCTAAGTCGACTGAGACAAGCATATTGTGATAAAAAATCAGATAAAGACGTTTTTCTTACACAAACACTTACACCTAGAAATGCTATGTAACATAGAAAAAGAGAAAAATAGTATAATGGCTACCAAGCATTCGGGAGAAGAAGAATTATTGGATCATATGCCCATCAAGCAAGAAATAGTGAATAAATATCGTACACAAATAATTTTATCAAATGATAAAACCATGGAATTTCAAAGTATACACAAGAAAAGAATCATATACATTGCAGAATTTGATTTTGCGAACTTGGAAGATATCTTCAAACTTTACAGAAAACAGGGAATGATAGGAATATACTCCGAATTAAATGACGCTGTACCCCAGAAACTGCGAGTGTTGTATTCTAACGAACCCCAAGTCAAGTTTTAAGTGCTCCTTCAGGGCAAAGGATATAGAAACTGAAGTAGAAATAATCAAATAAATCTCCTTAAATGATGTTCGTGAAAGAATACATTCTGGCATATGATAAACATTCAATACCATTTGAAATAAAATTTATCACCCTAATTAATTTGAAATAATCCAAATTTTTATTAATCAATGCGAAATATGCCAAGGTGCAAAGTACGATAGAAATCCGATAAAACCAAAATTTCATTTCACAGTAACAGCAAACGACATTAACCAAATTCTTCATGTTGATATATACATATATATATATATATATATATATATATATATATATATATATATATATGATATACATGATATACATGAATTATTATATTTGTTTTGGTAACTATTTCTACTTGATAAAACTATATTTCCGTATATCCTGATTGTTCCGTAATACTATAGATATTCAGTTGTCCATTGATAGGTGTCATTGTTAGTAGTAATGTCAATATTGACATAATACTCATGATAAAAGAAGGATAAGAATGTATGGGGAGTAACTTATACTGGTTTGTTATAATAATTTCCCTTGAATAATCTATCAAATCATTTTTTGTCAGAAGAAGGTCATTTGTAATTGAGTAAATGTAATATTCTGGATTCTTGAAATAACTTCCACAAACATGCAGGTAAAAACATCGCAATCGTATCCATTTGATTGTTTTAGAATATCAACACACTTTTCGGGTCCATTTTCGTACTAAATCGTAACTACCTTGCTGAACTTTTTGGAACGGAGAAAGTATGTATTCATAATATAGATACGTGGAAGATGATTAGAGTCCTGTTGATTGTTGTTCTTATAAGCTATCATATTTGAGAAGAAATTAATAATTTTATCATTTAACCACGAATTACTATCTAAGGATTTGCCGTGCATTTGACGAGTGACTGCAATAAAACAAGCGCAATGGCAGCTACCGCACCCACTGGGAAGACGGGAGCATACCCATAACGCTAATAAGAAAGGCGGAAACGAAACTGAAGGGTCAAAACAAATCTTGGAAGAAGAGTTTCCCAACGAACCCGGACACCGGCCAAAAAGCGGCAGACAACCAAGGACGCTGTACCACCAACCGCAAAGGAAAAGGATAAAACAGGACCTACGCGGATGAGATCGAACGATAGCAACCAAGGCACTGGTAAAGAGGAATGGAGAGTAAGCCCCGAACCCCAAATTCAGGCGAGGAAGCCCTATCGGGACGCAGCAACCGATGCACTAACGGTAGCGGTGATAGACTACCTCAACGAGACAGGTAAGATCCAGGAGGATCAACTTGAGAAGCTGCAAACCACCTTGAAGAAGGATCTTTGCGAGCACTTACGCAGTACACCTGACCAAATCCCAACGTTAAAAGGAATGAGACTAACAGCGGGCCATCTGGTTGTGAACTGTAATGACGACCTGTCTCTAGAATATCTAAATACTGCAGTCTTCAAGGTAATCACCACCCTGAACGAGGAGTTTGGAGTCGTCCCCATGAGGGAGGTACTGCGGTTATGCACCGTCAGGATATTCATACCTGAAACGGAGCAGACAGGAAGCCTTCGAGATGCTAAAACTGCAGACCACGGGATGCGAAACAGAAAGGTGGCATCTCTTCGCGGAGAAAGAAGTCACCAACAAAAGCATGGTCCTGGAACTGAGCCTGCGAAAGGAAGACGTCAGCACTCTAATGGACAAAACCGGACGACTGAGTTTTGGTTTCACCCAGGTGACTGCCAGAGCTAAGGCGACCGAACTGAGCAAAAACGGAAAACTGATGCGGGTGACCCAAGCAAAACTGCACCACAGCAGGGCAACAACAGCCAACCCGCTTAAGCATATAGCAGATGGGAGCACCGACATAGCACTGATACAAAAGCCTTACCAGCTGAATGGAAATTTAAAACAATTTAAAATCTTTTCTACCAGCGGGGTAAATAAAATCCGTAGCTGCATTATATGTCGCAAGGAAGTTAATTTAATTTTTCTACCGCATTTCATCAACATGGACTTAACTTCAGTGGTGTTCGACGCAAGGGACGAGCAAGTCGGACCACCAATGAATCACGTTTGAAGTGGCGTGAGGACCTCATTGGTCTACTGTAATCCTAGAAATTGAAAGGATTGGGACGGCTACACAAACGCTACTAAAAGATATATAGGTTCACACCAAGGGAATCCATTGAGAAGTCGAAAGGACATCGATAATGAAGTGAGATACATCACAAGTATAATGGTCGATAGTTTCAATGAAATGTGTCCAACCACTACCATCAAACAAAAAAAGTAAGCTGGTGAAACAAAGAACTGGATGAGACCAGGAAAAATACACAAAGACTATTCAGAATAGTTCGCCTCACAAACCGAGATACGGATTGGGAGGACTATAAGCGAAATATATTTAAAACAGCTATAACAAGAGAGAAAAGGAAATCCTGGAATCTTTTTTGCAGCAAAATTGAGGAAGATAGCGAAACATCTAGGCTAAGTAGGGCTCTGAAAAGAAAACCACATGTGGACACGATACTTCAAAAGGAGGACGGATCATGGACAACAAACAGCATAGAACGTCTTAAGCTCCTACTAAACCAACACTTTCCGGGCTCAATGGATGAAGAGACAGAACGAGTAAACAACGTGACTGACCATTAAGGTCAGCGAAAAAAAGTCCTATGGGCCATGAATACCTTCGAACCTTACAAATCACCAGGAAGCGACAAAGTGTATCCGATCATGCTTATGAAAGCGGATATCACAATAAAACGGACTTTGGTGAAAACATATAGAGCCTATCCAAAAGCTATATTCCTTTGGACTGGAGAGAAGCTAAAGTAGTTTTTATACCGAAGCCGGCAAATGCCAGCCACTAAAAACCAACGGATTACCGACTTATAAGCTTAACGTCTTTCATGCTGAAACCCCTGGAACGCCTGTTGGATGGGTACATAAAAAGCACTATGAACATAACGGAGCTCTGTCCCAACCAACATGCATACCTTCCAGAGCGCTCAACAGAAACGGCACTACACGAAGTTGTAAGCAGAATGTAGTGGAACCTTGCCATCAAAGATTACACTTTGGCAGACTTCACTGATATCGAGGGAGGCTTCAATAATGTAAAAACGTAAAAGCATAGTAGCAGCCGTTCAAACATATGGAATAGACTCATATCTAACTAAATGGGTGAAGGAAGGCTGAAAGGAAGATTACAGCCGAAGAAAATGGCGTAACCTTGAATAAATGGACTAACAGGGGTTACCACTTGGCTGGGTGCTCACAGCTAACCAAATAGTGGAAGACCTTAACGGGTAGATTTTCAAAACGATAGCGTATGCACATTATATCGGTATACTGATAAGTGGAAAGTTCCCGAAAACCATGTCGGATTTGATGCAGACCGCACTCTCACATGTTTTCGAGTGCGCGAAGCTAAACGGACTGCGCATCAATGCCGACAAAACAGAGGTTATGCTTTACACAAAGCGCCGTAAACCGGAAACATTTTCACCCCCGACCGCTGACGGAAAACATTTAAGTTTAGTAAACAAGGTAAAATACTTAGGAGTAACCTTGGATAGTAACCTAACTTGGACTCCACATATAGGAGAAGTCAGACGGAGAGCTACAGCGGCGCTCTTCACAATGAAATCCAAAATTGCCCACTGGATTTACACAACAGTGGTAAGGCCAATAACCACCTACGGGGCATTGGTCTGGTGGCAGGCACTACAAAAGAGAACCGTTGCAAAAAAGCTAGAGAAGATCCAGTGAATGGCCTGCCTTGGTATCACAGGTGCCATTAGGACTACGCCAACTGCTGCAATGGAGATAATGCTCAATCTCATGCCACTCGACAAATTCATCAGCATCAGATTAAAATCCACATATGGGTAATATAACCACCCACATACGGGGCACGTGTGCGTTTTGGAATAAATCGAGAGAATGGCCCCGTCAAGTAAAAGGGAGCTGGATAGAATTCAACCGATAGTGGACACAACGATTCCATACAAGATCAGCATTCCGACCAGAGAAGCGTAGGAAACGGTGCAGGATTCCACATCTGGAAGTGAAATTATGATCTACATCGATCCAAATCCAAACATCCAAAACGGATGAGGGAGGCGGCGCCGGAATCTTTTTCCCAGATCGCGCGCAACTCAACCGAAGTTATAAACTAGAGAGCGATACCACAATCTTCCAGTCGGAAGTGTTTGCAATAAAAGTGGCTATAGAAGTGGCAACAAACAACCTTAATGGAAGAATACAAATACTCTCGGGCAGTAAGTCGGCACTGCAGGCGCTTGCCGCCAGACTCTCAAAGCCGCAACAACCCGCGTAAATGTAAAACTAATATGGGTCCTTGGACACAGTGGTGTATAGGGAAACGAAAGAGCCGATGAGTTAGCGAGAGCTGGATTCTGAATTTTTTCTATCTGACTTTTCAAAAGTTGTACTTTCACAAATTGATCGTAGTACAAATTATTATTCATTACATCAATGGAGGTACTATTCATTTTATTGATAATTGCAGTCAAAATTTTATTGATAATAAGTCAATGTCTTGTCTATCATCTTCTTTCATTGTTCCAAATAATCATTTTTCAACATTACCATTCATTCAAACTCTTTTGTTCCGTCTATTTCTAGTCTATTTCTTGTAGTTCGTTGAGCAGTTGTGTTTTATGTTCTATGTCTAGTTTTTGCCTGTTCTTACCGAGAGCCTGAATTATGCTTAAAATTTCTTGAGTTTTAATGACCTGTATTATTGTATTTGTTTTGGTAACTATTTCTACTTGACACAAACTGTATTTCTGTATGTCCTGATTGTTCCATAATACTATAGATCACATTCCTATGTGGAACGTGATAGTGAAAGGACGTATTCAGATGACTGAAGTAAAGGATTTTCCCCGAGCATCTATTGTTTTTCTCAGAATCGTACGAACGCCATACCTTGGTTCCTGGCGTAATTACGATCTTTGGACTTACTTAATGGCTGACATACTGTAATACTTTTACAAAGGAAAAGAACAGTGAGTACCCTTTTACTTTCTTAAGTGAAGTGAACAATTGGTGAACATAATATAGCATACATCGAGCACCTTAATATTTCATTCTGTGAATTGTGACATGGAAGAAAACTCTGAGGATAGACCCCCAGACCCAGGGGACCCAAACACCAAAATTCTCAAAAAAAGAAGATTAGTTGAAAACAACGGTAATACAAAAAGCAAGGGAGAGTTGAAAAGCTTTGTACCAAATAACACATCCTTGTACTCAAACCCCTCTGAAGACATACCACGTGCCACACCATCTCAAGCCCAGCTAGCCAACATGAAAGTCAATAAATATCAACCCGATGCGAAAGGTAAATCCTTTGCAATCCTCATCGATAGTGTTGATACAAATGGTGACAGGGTTAGACTAACCCCAATGAAGATGTTCGTATACAACAAAAGCTTAAACATCCAAGGCATCAAAGATGTTAAGCAAGCTGTGTTCAATAGACTCAGGGTAATCTTTGAAACTGCTACAGAAGCAAACAATGCAGTCGACAACACCAAGTTGAAAGAATTCAACTTCAGGGCCTTTATCCCCGGCAATTTTGTTTACAGATATGGAGTCATTAGAGACATCCCGCACGAAATTAACACAGAAGAGATAGTCAACTCAGCTAAGCCTTGTAATAGAATGGGAATTCTATTAGAAAACATAAAGATACTACAAGCACAAAGGTTGAATACCAGAGATAGAAACAACCCAAACAAATTCATCCCAACCACAACACTCAAGATAACCTTCGCAGGAACTGACCTCTCGGACTCTCTGAAATTTGAATACATAATAAGCAAAGTTAGCTATTTTAAATTTAGACCAAGACACAAACTGCGGCCTCCTAGGTCACTCCGCGCAGTTTTGCAAAAACAAGAAGAAAACCTGCCTTAAATGTGGTGCGGACGACTGCGACAATAAATGCACAAAAACCATGTGTGTATTATGTAAGAGCGAGGAGCACGAGGCAACACATCGAAGATGCCCCAAATGGGTAGCATATAAACAAGAGGTAGATGTTAGCTCTATCCTGAACATCACAAACACAGAAGCAAGAGTTATTATCAACAGAAACAAATTTGCGGGTTTAGATGTAGTGGACCTTAATGAAGCCAACTTCCCCAGTCTAACGAACGCGGAAAGACACAATACCAGAAACCCCCAACAGGACACGCAAAAGGTACTATTCAAAAGCTCCTTTGCTCAAATCGCTGGCATAAACAATAAACCCAACACATCAAGAAACATCGTTAAAAATAGTTTCCCCTCTACTGAAACTCTCACCATACCAAACAAACCCATTACATGTAACCCACACAAAACCACTGAATTGGAAAAACTCCTAGGAAAGATGGTAGATGAAATCAACAGAAATACCGGAAACAAAACGGAAAACGAGGACTTACTCATAACTAGTGTTCAAGCATGGGCAAAAACACTACAGAAATACCTCGCCAACTCTGGTAATGAGAACAGTAACACAAGAAAGAGTAACAAAAACATTATCATCTAACACATGAACATTTTACAACTAAACATCCAAAGTATCAACAAGCACAAGGACAATCTAGAATACTACTTATACAAGAATAACACAGCCTTCGAACTCCTACAAGAAATACTCAGTAATTTCAATGTTAATATGAAGTTTACCAACTACAATATAATCTTCAAAATCAGAGACAACAACATAGGAGGAGGAGTTGCAATATTAATCAGAAAGGACATTAAGTTTAGACAGATCCACACGAACAGTCGTATAGAAAATGTAGTAATCCAGACCCTAAACCTTAAACACAACATAATTTTAGCATCCCTATATGCTCCCCCCGCCATCAACACCCAATTCTACACCAGAAACACCACCCAATTCTACACCAAATCTACACCAAAGACATACTCATCGGAGGAGTTCTAAACGCAAGAAACAAGGCATGGGGAGATCATCTTAACAATGCCAAAGGCAGAATTCTGAAAGGTTGGATGACGGAGCACAACCTCAAAACATTGAACACTGGCATATACACTTATAAAATCACAAACAAGAACGGCAACATTTTACAGTCAACGCCGGATATAACTCTTAGTAACATGAATAGGAATAGTATCCTCTGGATGGAAGACAACACATCAGCAACAGTAATCATATAACAATTAAAATCTGCTTGCCCAGTACACCCATTTCAAACACCAAGAAAATCAAATATAGGAACATCGCTCAAGAAATAAATAAAACCCCTTTTTCACCAAACCTCAATAATATATACGATAAACTAAGTCACCTAATAGACCTAAACTCAAACACGATAAGATACAAGCACACACCCAAACACTGGTGGTCCAAGGATTTAGCAAGGCTCTGGGAAATAAAAAATAAGGCGCTACTTAATTACAACAGACTCAAATCAAATGCCAACTGGGCAATTCTCCACGAGGCAAAAACAAACTGGAGGCAAAGATCCAAAGAGGCCAAGCATAGAAGCTGGACAGACAAACTAGAACAAATCAGAGGCAGCGGAAACATAAATAACTTCTGGAGATTTATCAACAGTATGAGGAATAATAAAGAACCCCCCTCACGATACAACCTTGATGAGGACCAGACCCAAACCTACCTCAACATGATTAAATCAAAGCACCACCCTGATAACACCTTAAACATGATGCCATACAATCCACTGGAACACCCACCAGACTTCGAGCAGGAAGAACTCAATAATTTTATAAAAGAGAAACGTAAATCCACAACCCCTGGTCTTGATAACATTAATCACAATCTAATTAAAGCCTTACTCACACATCACCCGAATAATCTTTTACAGGCTATTAATGATGCAGTCAATCGATGTGACATACCCACATCTGGAAGGCATATCAGAATCGTTCCCGTTCCCAAACCCAATAGAAATCTAGAAGACCTCAACAACTATAGACCCATGTCCCTCCTCAGTGTTCCTATTAAAATCATAAATAAACTTATAAAACAAAGAATCAAAACACACCTAATAAACACAAATCCACTACCAACTCTTACTTTCGCTTACACAAAAAACAAATCCTCGACAACATGCTTTAACACCCTTTTACAAAAACTTGAAAACAAATCCACTTTCCCCTTCCAAACTGCCTGTGTTATAGATTTTTCAAATGCATATGAGAAAGTCGACCTACAGATCCTGAACAAACTTCTTTCAGACTTAAACATCCCAAAAACCTACACCTCATGGATCATAAATCTATATAAAGAAAGAATACTCCACCTCAACCAACAACACATGACAATCTCCAATGGTCTGCCACAAGGTGACGTCTTGCGCCCACTTCTATTCAATATATACACTTCCAAACTGCACAATTTCTCTGACAGCAACACAACTCTTCTACAATATACTGATGACTTCCTCATTTTAACTGAGGGAACTAATTTAAAGCACACGATTAACCTACTTCAACTCAAAATAAATCTCTTCTCCACAATGAGTGACAACCTCAAGCTACCCTTCAACCCGGACAAAATACAAGCCATTAATTTCCACTATAGTAGGAACATAGATATAATTCTCAAGCACAATAACACCCAAATCAAATGGAGCAATAGCATAAAATACCTAGGCATCAATCTAAATAAAAATCTAACCTTTAGAACACAGGAAGAACACATCCAAACCTTTAACAACATAGGCAACATCATAAAATATCTGAACAGACCCACAAATCCCTTTAGCCCCACCTTGGCTCTAAATCTTTTCAAATCATTAGTCAGGCCCAAAATAGAATTCGGACTAACTACAATGGCACATGCACCAGCATACTTATTCAATACCATGGACAGGCTAAAAGCAAAAATTCTCAAGCAATGCCTAGGTTTACCCCCTAGCACACCCAACCTCTATGCTTTTAACATGGCATCCGAACATCAATCTATAGATAGAGCAGCTCTACTAATGGCGAAAGAATTAGGTAAACAAATTGTCAACAACACTTTCAGACCAACATGGACTGAACAGGATCCAGTCCACAAAAGCAGTTACAATTACATCCTCCACAAATTTAATCACCACCTGAGAAAGCTCAACCCAACTCACCGGACTATAAGACCAGCTAACCTGTTCACCACACCTTTCTCAACAACGTCCTCTTTCCTCCATACCCACAACCAAACAAAACCCAACCTTACCTTCAAGAAGTATACAGATAACCTTATAAAACAAAATGCCCTGATACTGGTGACCGATGCAGCCAAAAATCTCTTTGGCACAGGGATAGGATTCTTGAACCTTAACAACAACATCACCTACAATTCTAGCCTCCGCAAGAGCGTAACAACTACAGCAGCGGAACTACACGCCATCCTGTCGTCCCTAAATAGGAACAACATACAGAACCACCATAAGATTTTTGTCTTCACTGATTCCAATAATGCTATCAAAAGTCTAAAGGATAATCAAGAATACAGAAAGACCACACAAGATATATGGAAGTTCATTGAAAATTACACAGAGAAGATCTTCAATTTCATCTGGATCCCGGGGCACGCGGGCATCATGCCGTTAGAATCAGCCGCAAAACAAGCCAAAATAGGTGTTTTAAGCCATAGTGTCATGGACACACAAAATGAACTGGACGAAATAATAAACTTAATAAAAGAAGAAATAGACGATAAGTGGAAGGGCAGAATTAGAGCTCAAACCACCAACTACGCACCCTGCATATGGAAAGAGGCACACCATCTCAACAACAAAGGAAAACCATGGTTTCATAAAAGCAACATCACCCCCAAACATATCAAAACCATCAACAGAATCCTCACAAACAGAGCCTACAATAAACTTCGTCTCTTTCAAATTAAAAAAAGCACTACCGATCAATGCACACAATGCAACAAAACTGACACAATAGATCACCAATTGTTTCACTGCACTAAATACGAAAGGATCAGGGCAAATCACAATCTTTTTCTTATTTACAATAATATTAAAGACCTAATTCTCAAAAACGACAGCAACTTACTTGACAGCTTTGGAGCGTTCTTAGCAGAAGCGAACCCTAACATATAACACCCAACGACATATCACTCATACCCACACAATCAATATATAACTAAGCCACAGACTAACTTTGAACAAGTAATATTGATATAATACACAGGATCGACAACGCTGGCCAGTGCCATAGCAGCCCGGGCCAATTTTAAGCTGGTATCCTCCCAGTGTGAACTTAAAAAAAAAAATAATACTATAGATATTCAGTTGTCCATTGATAGGTGTCAATGTTAGTAGTAGTGTCAATATTGACATAATTCACCTTAATTCACCTCGACGAATTTTAACAATAAGCTTTTAGAAATTAAAATGAGCGATTTCACTCAACAATCACATGCACACCATTTGAAGTTCAAGCACACAAAGTTGATTAAAAAAAATATCCTGTAAAGGCTAGACAAGGCTTAACAAAAAACGAGAAGATTATATAACAAACATAAAATGATAAACAAAATTTCCCAACGGTAAGTGAGATGATGATAACAACGATAAACCTTAAAGACCTGAGATAGTAATTCGAGGTTAAATGATAAAATTATTAATTACTTCTCAAATATGATAGCTGATCAAAGCAATCAACAGGACTCTAATAATCTTCCATGTATCTTTATTATGAATACATACTTTCTTTGTTCCAAAAAGTTCAGCAAGGTAGTTATGATTTAGTACGAAAATGGACCCGAAAGGACGCGATATTTTCTTATGATATCCTCCTTATACCAATCAAGTTCTTTGATGTAATAGGTGCACCGAACCCATCGCTTTTGGATGCATTAGAAAACTATTTACAAAGAAAACAAGGCTTCTACACATCAGAATTTGTCAAGGAAAGTGTTGTTGATATTCTAAAACAATCAAATGGATTCGATTGCGATGTCTTTACCTGCATGGTTGTGGAAGTTATTTCAAGAATCCAGAATATTACATTTACTCAAGAACATATGATCTACTTCCGACAAAAAATTATTTTAGAAATTATTTAAGGGAAATTATTATAACAAACCATTATAAGTTACTTCCCATACATTCTTATCCTTCTTTTATCATGAGTATTATGTCAATATTGACACTACTACTGACATTGACACCAATCAATGGACAACTGAATATCTATAGTATTATGGAACAATCAGGACATACAGAAATACAGTTTGTATCAAGTAGAAATAGTTACCAAAACAAATACAATAATACAGGTCATTAAAACTCAAGAAATTTTAAGCATAATTCAGGCTCTCGGTAAGAACAGTCAAAAACTAGACATAGAACATAAAACACAACTTCTCAACGAACTACAAGAAATAGACTAGAAATAGACGGAACAAAAGAGTTTGAATGAATGGTAATGTTGAAAAATGATTATTTGGAGCAATGAAAGAAGATGATAGACAAGACATTGACTTACATTTCAAAATTATCGACCAAAACAATCACAACTCAATTACTGCTTTGAATAAACAAATTCTTATCAATTCGCATTTGAACGCAAATGAAATCAATAACTGAATAGGACAAATCTGCAATTATCAATAAAATGAATAGTACCTCCCTTGATGTAATGAATAATAATTTGTACTACGATCAATTTGTGAAAGTACAACTTTTGAAAAGTCAGATAGAACAAATCCAGAATCTAGCTCTCGCTAACTCATCGGCTCTTTCGTTTCCCTATACACCGCTGTGTCCAAGGACCCATATCAGTTTTACATTTACGTGGGTTGTTGCGGCTTTGAGAGTCTGCCTAGAATCCAGCACCACGCGGTTAGAGGCAAGCGCCTGCAGTGCCGACTTACTGCCCGAGAGTATTTGTATTCTTCCATTAAGGTTGTTTGTTGCCACTTCTATAGCCACTTTTATTGCAAACACTTCCGACTGGAAGATTGTGGTATCGCTCTCTAGTTTATAACTTCGGTTGAGTTGCGCGCGATCTGGGAAAAAGATTCCGGCGCCGCCTCCCTCATCCGTTTTGGATGTTTGGATTTGGATCGATGTAGATCATAATTTCACTTCCAGATGTGGAATCCTGCACCGTTTCCTACGCTTCTCTGGTCGGAATGCTGATCTTGTATGGAATCGTTGTGTCCACTATCGGTTGAATTCTATCCAGCTCCCTTTTACTTGACGGGGCCATTCTCTCGATTTATTCCAAAACGCACACGTGCCCCGTATGTGGGTGGTTATATTACCCATATGTGGATTTTAATCTGATGCTGATGAATTTGTCGAGTGGCATGAGATTGAGCATTATCTCCATTGCAGCAGTTGGCGTAGTCCTAATGGCACCTGTGATACCAAGGCAGGCCATTCACTGGATCTTCTCTAGCTTTTTTGCAACGGTTCTCTTTTGTAGTGCCTGCCACCAGACCAATGCCCCGTAGGTGGTTATTGGCCTTACCACTGTTGTGTAAATCCAGTGGGCAATTTTGGATTTCATTGTGAAGAGCGCCGCTGTAGCTCTCCGTCTGACTTCTCCTATATGTGGAGTCCAAGTTAGGTTACTATCCAAGGTTACTCCTAAGTATTTTACCTTGTTTACTAAACTTAAATGTTTTCCGTCAGCGGTCGGGGGTGAAAATGTTTCCGGTTTACGGCGCTTTGTGTAAAGCATAACCTCTGTTTTGTCGGCATTGATGCGCAGTCCGTTTAGCTTCGCGCACTCGAAAATATGTGAGAGTGCGGTCTGCATCAAATCCGACATGGTTTTCGGGAACTTTCCACTTATCAGTATACCGATATAATGTGCATACGCTATCGTTTTGAAAATCTACCCGTTAAGGTCTTCCACTATTTGGTTAGCTGTGAGCACCCAGCCAAGTGGTAACCCCTGTTAGTCCATTTATTCAAGGTTACGCCATTTTCTTCGGCTGTAATCTTCCTTTCAGCCTTCCTTCACCCATTTAGTTAGATATGAGTCTATTCCATATGTTTGAACGGCTGCTACTATGCTTTTACGTTTTTACATTATTGAAGCCTCCCTCGATATCAGTGAAGTCTGCCAAAGTGTAATCTTTGATGGCAAGGTTCCACTACATTCTGCTTACAACTTCGTGTAGTGCCGTTTCTGTTGAGCGCCCTGGAAGGTATGCATGTTGGTTAGGACAGAGCTCCGTTATGTTCATAGTGCTTTTTATGTACCCATCCAACAGGCGTTCCAGGGGCATGAAAGACGTTAAGCTTATAAGTCGGTAATCCGTTGGTTTTTAGTGGCTGGCATTTGCCGGCTTCGGTATAAAAACTACTTTAGCTTCTCTCCAGTCCAAAGGAATATAGCTTTTGGATAGGCTCTATATGTTTTCACCAAAGTCCGTTTTATTGTGATATCCGCTTTCATAAGCATGATCGGATACACTTTGTCGCTTCCTGGTGATTTGTAAGGTTCGAAGGTATTCATGGCCCATAGGACTTTTTTTCGCTGACCTTAATGGTCAGTCACGTTGTTTACTCGTTCTGTCTCTTCATCCATTGAGCCCGGAAAGTGTTGGTTTAGTAGGAGCTTAAGACGTTCTATGCTGTTTGTTGTCCATGATCCGTCCTCCTTTTGAAGTATCGTGTCCACATGTGGTTTTCTTTTCAGAGCCCTACTTAGCCTAGATGTTTCGCTATCTTCCTCAATTTTGCTGCAAAAAAGATTCCAGGATTTCCTTTTCTCTCTTGTTATAGCTGTTTTAAATATATTTCGCTTATAGTCCTCCCAATCCGTATCTCGGTTTGTGAGGCGAACTATTCTGAATAGTCTTTGTGTATTTTTCCTGGTCTCATCCAGTTCTTTGTTTCACCAGCTTACTTTTTTTGTTTGATGGTAGTGGTTGGACACATTTCATTGAAACTATCGACCATTATACTTGTGATGTATCTCACTTCATTATCGATGTCCTTTCGACTTCTCAATGGATTCCCTTGGTGTGAACCTATATATCTTTTAGTAGCGTTTGTGTAGCCGTCCCAATCCTTTCAATTTCTAGGATTACAGTAGACCAATGAGGTCCTCACGCCACTTCAAACGTGATTCATTGGTGGTCCGACTTGCTCGTCCCTTGCGTCGAACACCACTGAAGTTAAGTCCATGTTGATGAAATGCGGTAGAAAAATTAAATTAACTTCCTTGCGACATATAATGCAGCTACGGATTTTATTTACCCCGCTGGTAGAAAAGATTTTAAATTGTTTTAAATTTCCATTCAGCTGGTAAGGCTTTTGTATCAGTGCTATGTCGGTGCTCCCATCTGCTATATGCTTAAGCGGGTTGGCTGTTGTTGCCCTGCTGTGGTGCAGTTTTGCTTGGGTCACCCGCATCAGTTTTCCGTTTTTGCTCAGTTCGGTCGCCTTAGCTCTGGCAGTCACCTGGGTGAAACCAAAACTCAGTCGTCCGGTTTTGTCCATTAGAGTGCTGACGTCTTCCTTTCGCAGGCTCAGTTCCAGGACCATGCTTTTGTTGGTGACTTCTTTCTCCGCGAAGAGATGCCACCTTTCTGTTTCGCATCCCGTGGTCTGCAGTTTTAGCATCTCGAAGGCTTCCTGTCTGCTCCGTTTCAGGTATGAATATCCTGACGGTGCATAACCGCAGTACCTCCCTCATGGGGACGACTCCAAACTCCTCGTTCAGGGTGGTGATTACCTTGAAGACTGCAGTATTTAGATATTCTAGAGACAGGTCGTCATTACAGTTCACAACCAGATGGCCCGCTGTTAGTCTCATTCCTTTTAACGTTGGGATTTGGTCAGGTGTACTGCGTAAGTGCTCGCAAAGATCCTTCTTCAAGGTGGTTTGCAGCTTCTCAAGTTGATCCTCCTGGATCTTACCTGTCTCGTTGAGGTAGTCTATCACCGCTACCGTTAGTGCATCGGTTGCTGCGTCCCGATAGGGCTTCCTCGCCTGAATTTGGGGTTCGGGGCTTACTCTCCATTCCTCTTTACCAGTGCCTTGGTTGCTATCGTTCGATCTCATCCGCGTAGGTCCTGTTTTATCCTTTTCCTTTGCGGTTGGTGGTACAGCGTCCTTGGTTGTCTGCCGCTTTTTGGCCGGTGTCCGGGTTCGTTGGGAAACTCTTCTTCCAAGATTTGTTTTGACCCTTCAGTTTCGTTTCCGCCTTTCTTATTAGCGTTATGGGTATGCTCCCGTCTTCCCAGTGGGTGCGGTAGCTGCCATTGCGCTTGTTTTATTGCAGTCACTCGTCAAATGCACGGCAAATCCTTAGATAGTAATTCGTGGTTAAATGATAAAATTATTAATTTCTTCTCAAATATGATAGCTTATAAGAACAACAATCAACAGGACTCTAATCATCTTCCACGTATCTATATTATGAATACATACTTTCTCCGTTCCAAAAAGTTCAGCAAGGTAGTTACGATTTAGTACGAAAATGGACCCGAAAAGTGTGTTGATATTCTAAAACAATCAAATGGATACGATTGCGATGTTTTTACCTGCATGTTTGTGGAAGTTATTTCAAGAATCCAGAATATTACATTTACTCAATTACAAATGACCTTCTTCCGACAAAAAATGATTTGATAGATTATTCAAGGGAAATTATTATAACAAACCAGTATAAGTTACTCCCCATACATTCTTATCCTTCTTTTATCATGAGTATTATGTCAATATTGACATTACTACTAACAATGACACCTATCAATGGACAACTGAATATCTATAGTATTACGGAATAATCAGGATATACGGAAATATAGTTTTATCAAGTAGAAATAGTTACCAAAACAAATATAATAATTCATGTCATTAATACTCAAGAAATTTCAAACAAAGTTCAGGCTCTCGATACAAATATTCAAAAACTAGACATAGAACATAAGACACTGCTTAACGAACTACAAGAAAAAACCTAGAAATAGACGGAACAAATGAGTATTATTCAATTAAGTTGGTAACGTTGGAAAATTGTTATTTGGAACAATGAAAGAAAATGATAGACAAGACATTGACTTACATTTGAAAACTATCGGCCAAAACAATCACAACTCAATTACTGCTTTGAACGAACAAATTCTTATCAAGTCGCATTTTAACGAAACCTTTAAGCAAATGAAATCAATAACTGAATAAGACAAATCTGCAATTATCAATAAAATGAATAGTATTTCCACTGATGTAATGAATAATAATTTGTACTACGATCAATTTGTGAAAGTAAACCTTTTGAAAGTATTACCCCTGCAATTATTTCAATTGCCGGCAGTAACTAAAATTTTTGCCCGACAAGAGGGTCTAAAAGAATCCACCTCCGAGGTGGGGTTATTTAGGTCCCGGACAAGCCCTGTCGGAGACGGGCATGGGCGCCACTCCTCTACCTTATTAGAAACCCCGAGCCCTGAGAGGAGTTGACACTTGCAACTCCTGGCGGGTGTTCTGCTGCCGCCAAGCTTCCACCACTCCCCAACGGACGAATGCCAAACCCTTTGCTGCGAGCTGTTCACCTTACACACAGGCAAACGTCATCACTATCACTAAAATATTTAAAGCAAGAATACCCTGAATGGCTACGGAAACTAAGAGATTTTATTCACAAAACTAGTTAAATTATTAATTGATTCAAATTCTTACGGCTAGGTCTTACGTTACACGCTGTGATGGGGGCTCCCAGACGACTGGTCGAATGTGGCAATTTGATGATGAATTTCCCTGCCGATGGTTCCGTGGCGGTGGTTAAGCACGATCCCTGTGCCCTTTTTCCTTGGTCCTCGAACTCGTTGTCCACTTGCACTCGAAGTGCTATGATTACCCTGGTATACCTTCCTATTTTTCCTTTGACGGGTTGATCTGGGCGAGCTGACTTTATTTTTGGATTCACTTTGCGCTTTTATGATGTATCTTAAAAGTACGCTTCTGTAATCAGAATGCGATTCAGTTGGCAGAGTTCTTACTCACAATCAGATTTTCTGGAAAAAAGAGGGTCCAGTTCCTGCTCGTCGGGCTTTTATCTTCTTCCTTTCTTTATCTTCTTGTTGCGGTGCTGTTCTTGCGGTGGCAGTTTTTACGGAACCAAAATGGGAAAAACATCGAATCCGGAACCCCGCCTCGCCCAGGTTTGTCTCGGCGCACTCAGAGATGATGGGGGACACCTGCACTGCCGCTCTTATCCATCGCATGTTACGTAGAATTTATTCCCAAACTCGCGTACCGAAAAAAAGTAGAGTTGCGTCGTACCGGCTAGCAACCTCATTGAGGAGAGGAGTCGACCCGTAACAAAAGGTCAGATAGAACAAATACAGAATATATTAACATCCGAAGAAATTGTAACTTACAATCTAGAGATAATTAAATTTGAACATATGAAAATTGGAAAAATGAAATCTGAAAACGATGAAATACAAATAAATCAAACAAAGAAATCAACTTTGTATTTATACAAACAATTGTAAATTAGTGAACAATATAAACACGGAGATCTTAAAGATAGTTGATGAAACTATTGTAATTGAAAACGCACATAATCTAAATGTAACACAAAATTGTGATGATAGGGAGTTGAACGTGAATGGAAACGTATTATTTACACTTCAATAATTGCCAACTTAAAATTTTATAACATTATTTTTCAAATTTAAAACAAAGATTTAGAGAAAGAGTTTACTATCCAACAACAAAATTTCAAAAATTTACGTCGAAACTTAAATTTGGAAGAATTAAAATTTCATAATAAACTATTAGTTGGAATTGGCATAATACTCATGAGTTTTGCAATCATGTCGCAATCACTCATTACTTTTGGAATCAATCATTCTAGCAATAAGCATAGTATTTTCGTACAAAAGAAAACAGCATTATAAAAGTTACATTATTAACCGAATTCTGAAGAATCCGAAATCTAGAGACTTGGAAGGAAGGAAAAGCTATGTAGAATGATCCCATTAGATTACAAAAATTATTTAACACGGCTACGCAAATCATACAGCCAGATCAGTGAAATGTACGTAGCTAATTACGTGGTCGAGGGTCGAGCGGACGAAAAAATAAAAATTTCCACCGGGAATAAGAACAACTGTATTAAATTTAGCTTTCTTTATTTTAACACCGATTACTAGTATTGTACCTTAGGGCTACGCGACAACTGAGAGAGAGGTTACTCCTCATAGCAAATTTATAGTTTCGTAATTGCTGACACCTACGTCTGGCTTCTTAGCATTTCCTAGAAACGATTCTGCAGGTGCATGGAAATGTTTTTTATATGTAACTAGCTCGGTATGTTAAATAATGCTTGGTTTGTCAAAATAATGTTTTATAAAATAACAATCAAAGGGAATTTACTTTAGTTTAGAATAAGTTCCAACGATTTAGAAAATACGTATTCTAAATAATGAAAGGGGCCTTTTGTGGAGCCATGGGTTGGTGGAGGTTCCGAGGTGCAAGAGTTTTAACAACATATTCTAGTTTGGGTCTGATTTGTGATTTGTACTTGTGGAGAGCTGCAATAGGAATAAAGGAATTTCTGGGTTTAAATTGCAATTTCATTATACTGTCAGAGTTGTGGAGGGGCTTATATGTCCGTCTATCTCTTAAACGGCTTTGTTAAAACAACTTCCAAGATTTTATTGGTTGTCGGATGTTTTTTGCTATGGTATATTATTAATTTGAAAATAAAACAATAATTTTACCTGTGACATAGAATATTGAATTTTTATCTATATACGTATTTCGAACCCTATTGTGAGTTCTTCCTCAGTGATTACTAACAAATTTTCTCATGAAACAACTTACTTATATTAGTACTGTTTACAGTTGGTGGAAGATCTATTTATAACATTTCCTCTTCTAATCTTTGAATTTAATGGCAAAAGAGGGGCGAATTGAAAAACGCGTTGCCTAAATATTTGTTAATTCTGTTATCTTTGTTGATTTGGTAGATTTCCAGACTCTCTACGGTGTCTAATTGCTCTATCCGGCGTACCTGGCGAATAACTTTGAAGTCCTCCAAAGTGATCGTCTTGTCTCCACTATGTGTCTGGCTGCGAATAATTTAATGTCGGTAGTTTTCCTTGGTTTATTTTTGTTGCGTTGTCAGCTTCGCTCAAATGACCCTTACAGCGGACCACAACTGGGCGCCTTGTTTATCCGATATAATACTTGTTGCATTCAGGACAGTTACGAAATACGTATATAGATAAAAATAAAATTTTCTATGAGCACAGTTGAAATTATTGTTTTATTTTCCAATTAACTTCAAAGATATTAGAAGTTGAAGAAGTTATGTTGACTAGGGCTTAAAATGCATTTTTTGCGGGTTGATGGGGAGGTTCAGAGTTTCACTTATAATTAGAAAACATTCCATTTGGTGTTTTTTTGTGTGGCTTTTTTAGATGTAAGCACTGCCCAAACATATTTTACCACACGATTCCATTCGTCAACCGTTTTCACCGCGGTCACCGCGTTACTTCCTTAATTTTTGCAAGAGAAGAATGTGTGACATGCTTGATCTACCTCTTCCGTACAAAAATATCGTTAGAAGACCGTGACGTATAAATCTTGTTAATGTAAGACCGAAAACATCCACGCCAGTTTGAGAGCTGGGTCAAGCAGAAATCAGACTCACCATGCATTCGTGTACTAATGTACACGAATGCATGGTGTACTGTGCTCATTAGGAGTCGTCTAATGTATTATGTACTGTGTTTATTAGGAGTCGTCTCCTTGTTGTGGTGGGCCCCTAGGTTGGCCATTAATCGGGTGAGTGCCCATTACACGCACTGCAGCCTTGTCAGCTGTTGCCCTGATTTGTTCGGAAAATCGCATGTTCGAGTCTATCGGGACGCCCAGGTATTTCACTGCTGACTTAGATTGAACCAGCGCGTCCCCTACCCTGATAGGGCTTAGTCTGGGGATTCTTCTCTTTGTCAGGATGACCCCTTCGGTTTCGTCCAATGCCAGCCTGAAACCTTGTGCGGTCAACCGGTTCATTACCAGCCGTATTAACGTATTTAGTCTGAGTTGCGCATGGTCGACTGGGCATCCATCGACTAGCGTCGTGAAATCATCCACATAGCTGATTAAGCGTGACTCATTCGACAATTCAAGTAGCAGCTGTCCGTCATAAGAGAGATTCCACAGGTCCGAGCCGAGGATAGAGACCTAACCGACACCTAAAGTTAGTGTAACTTTCGACTACTACCAGTCGTAAGATATCTTTCTATCTCTCAAATAGTTACTAAGAATCCGCATCAGTTATACTGGCACTTGGAAATGGTGTTCAAACGCTTCCAGAATATCCACCCATCTAGAGAAGTTAAAGCATTTCAGAAATCCAGAGTAACCAGTAGGACGACCCATCATGTGGAACTGCTGTGTGCCTTCGCACCTTGGACCGCGCTCACCACTACTCCGATTGCATCGAAGGTGAGGAAACCTGCGTAAAGACAGGTTCCCAACGCACAAACCACGTCAGCGTAGCCGTATCCGTTTCTAGCATACACAATGGGTGGTATGCGGCTGGCTACTCTGAATCTCCTTTTCCCTTACTAATCGCTACAAACCTCGCAAACTTTCAGCATTAGGAACACCCCTTCGCGTAGGCATGTGGTGAACGTTCTGAGGAGCTGGTTCCATCTTGATGAAAAGTGGAGTTTCCATAGGTATCTCATCGTGGGCGGTCTCAACGATGGCGTTGTGGACAGGGAAGAGAGCCCGCACAATTTCGTCCATATTTTCTACCCCGTATGTGTCCAAGCTGCTGCATCACTTGTTTGTAGCCCAGGCCCAATGGATCTGTGTGCACGTAGTCCATCAGGTCAACGGCTGGCCTTGCTACTGTTGCTGTTAGTTCAGTTCACCACATCTTTTGCCACAGGTTCTCAGCTGCTCAGCGTAGCTTCCATCAGCGGTTTGTTGAAGTGCAATTAACACTTAGACAAACATCTTAGTACCCGCTTCTCAGTATTTCACCGGAGCGCAGAAGACAGAGCGCATGGTCTTCGAGGAGCACTGTCGTGGATCTTCAGTACTATGTACTGGTTATCACTGGCCGAGTAATCGTCTAACACTCATCAACTTTTAATCCTTTGAACCAGGCAGCCCGAAGCGAATGTCACATCAGGTGTGGTTCCAACGCAGCTCCATCGAAGAAATGTAGGGATGTGGCCTGTGTTCATTACGATAAGCCCAGTTCTAGCTGGCATGTCTAGAATCCGTTTGCCGCGAGCATTTGATTATTGTAGTCACCTCCGACGAGCACATACCCCTCTGTACTTGAAAATTCATCGTCTAGCATTGAGTCGAGGTTAAAAGGATGGCAATGGTTTGCTTGGCATTAGGTATACACTTATGAGTATAGTTTTCAAACAACGAATCCAAACGAAACCGCCTGCTCGCCCCTGACCCTACTTGACCCTACTTGGCAATGATCTCTGTTCCGAACCCAGATGCCAGCTGTACCGGATTTGTCCGAATATCATGTTAGTGAGCTTGTGGTGTCAAGTTGCTCGCTGAACAGCATAAATTCGGCTTGACTATCTCGCTCAAATTGTTCGAGCAAATCTTGGGCGAATACGCTACGACGAAGATTAATTTGACGGATACGGATCATTGTAGACGTGTTATTACTTTGGTAAGGGCTTCTTGGAAGACCCGACACTCCCCTGTACCTGGGATGTTTTTCAAAATATCTGACCTCGTGTTATACTCCTGACAAAGAACACGTAGTGTCTCTTCTTCTTCTTTCTTTTTATGACCTATCATGTCGCAATTGTAGCACAAAGAGCTTCTATTGGTTGCATTACATTCCCGTATCCAAGGTACTTGAAACACTGGACAGAAATCGCTCTTCGTCATATCTGACAAATAACCCACCCTATTCTAATTTTGCCCTTCTTAAATAGCTGTTGTGTTTCCTTCTCTGTGAGGTCAACTATGGTCATGCGTTGACTCACATTTTTGGTTTGTCTGCCTGACCTTCGTCTCGTTTTGCACAGGGAAATCGCGTCTATTTATTCTATTCTATTTATTCTATTTATTTTGGAGATCTGTAACTCTTATTTTGGGGCGATCAGTAACGCAGTCAATGTTACCAATTTGAATATGGCCATAGGCTCGATAGAGGCTACAGTTGCTTTTTCTCCGAGGGCTCCTTTGACTGCATCTCAGAACGCGTCTTCGTTGTTTGTATCTGGTCCGAATTCAACCAGTAGGTTACCAGACCGAGTTTGGAATTCGTCTGGTTTTACCGCTTCCTTGATTTTTCGCGAGACATCCACACAGGATCTACTGTCCGTAGGCTTAACCAGCACTGGCTGCCCAATGGGTTACGTTTCTTTTTGTTTGTTTCCTGGGTTACGTGCGATGATTTTTTGCTTAGTGTTTGTGGAGGTTTCAGCTACTTATTGAGAGCTTTGTATGCACAACAAACATTTAAGAGTTACCTTGGCTTTCAGATTATTGGTCAAGTTTTTACTTTACATTACTTTACAATACCTGGAAAGCTTTCTGGTCTTCAATCTTTCTTTGGCTATATGAATTTTTTAATGAATAGTGGTTTTCTCCGTAGGTAGCATTCAGTTTCTGCACAACTATCTTCTATCCCAAGCCTCATGCAGCCTTCTTCATGGTTTTTGCTGGTTTTTTCGCATTTCCGGGCTGGCCAAGAAATGCAAACCCATTCTGATGCATGCCTCGTGCTACCTTTGCGTCCTTGTACGGCAATGCCGTACTCTAGGAATTTGAAACAGCAGAGATGAGCTGCTCTTTACCGTTTCCATCGGACCATACAACCTATTTGTATTTCCCAAAATGAGGCGTTGTTTAGCTTGATTCTCTATCGAGTAACTTAATCGAGTCATGCACCATCTTCTATTATTTTCAAAGCTCGACTTTAGTAACATATCATTTAGCTCGGCGGAAACCCTTATGACACTTTTTCCTTCGTACTCGCAACACAGACAATGTCCATAAATCTAACGGTAGCCATTCATCCTAGTGAGGCAACTACTGGCTTCTCAACTGCCTAATGCAATCAATATTTGATGGTTACCAGGTGTCTTCACGCTTTACAAAAAGAATCGGGACTGCTGGATTGCTCTTATAATATCTTGAGTGTCATCGGGTTGACTTGTTACCCTTATTTCCGACAAAACATCTGAGTACGTCCTAGTATCTGCCCGTTTGACTAGCAACGTATGTCTGCAACTTGGCTTACTTTTCTGTTTTTGCAGCTTATTGGGCGTTTCTTTGTCTATGTTTTTAAGAAATATCATTGGCCACATTAACAATGTGGACGACTTTTCGACAGTCTTTGTTACTACTACAGGGATCAATTATAAAACGTAGCCCGTTGGTTCGTCGCTCCTGCTTTCTTCTTTTTGCCTCAGTTCCCTTCAATTAATAACAAATCTATAAGAAGCGCTGTGTGCGGAAATTATTTGTGCTCCAACGGGAATCTTTTCCAATTACAACCACTTGCATCTGTAATGCCCGATTCGATTCCAAGAGGTTATCCAGTTCTAAAATACAATCCCTAATATTTTCTATTTGCTTCAAAATCTGGAGCGCTGATGGTTTCAGTAGTAGTACCTTATCACAACATATATTTCCCAGGCATTTGCTATCTGCATAATCCCTCTTGATTTTCGGGCCGCTCTGATGTGCATATTGTTTGAATTTTCTGGTTTGGCATCACCCTTTACGGAAATAGCTGCGCGGATTAGCATAATATTAAATGTTTAAGAGTCAAAACAATGTTGACCACGACTATATATATGCCATCTAATTCGAATCCGTCAAAGTCGAAGGAATATTTTGTATTTTTCGCAGACTATTTATTACGTGAGGAAATGGAATGACAACGTGGTTTTCGGAAAACCATTAAACGATAAAAACAACCGTTTGATGATAAGCTTGCAGTTGAATTGTATCACGTAAATTGTTTCAAACAAATTTAAATACGTAAAATAAATAACAGAGGCAGTTGCTAAGAACGTAACTTTGTTAATAACGGGAAGTATACTACAAACTAAATATGGAAGTCAATAAATAATAACAGCTTAAATGAAAAGAATGCAAATATTAGCGAGATCTCGTGGTACGACCACAAGTTCAAGTGAAAAAGGGGAATCATCTACTGAGCCATGAATAAATTAACGTAAATGAGACAATATCTAAAATACATATTGAGTATAGATATGATAGTATAAGCGAAAAGTACAAACAGCCACGTCAGTCTTAGACGCAGTAGCTCGAGTAATTAGCCGCACATTAAAGAGGCAATATTTAGACAAACAGTAAGTTTAAAAAACAGTTTATTAATTTCAATTCTTACTTTCAAAAGATAATAATTGTGGCTCAACCGGACAAATGTAAGCTATGTTGCACTCTCCAGGCTAAATAAATTCAACGGCTGTATATATACAAACGAGGACCAGGGGGGTCAAGCAGGGGTCAAGCAGGGCTACGAATTAGCCGACTTGACGCAATAATCGACCAACATACTTGAACGTCAACAGGCAGCTATGGACGTGAAAATGGATTCACCATCAGAACGCAGACAAGGGTTTGAGCATTCACATTAAATCGAGTTTCATAAAAATTCTAGCAGATAGTGTTGCAAAGCTGAAAGAAAAAGTTTAAAGCAAGAAGTTTTGCACAATACATTCTTGATACTGCCTATACCGAAAAGTAGACGAAATAATAATCAACTTTGAGTTGCGAATAAAACCGGTATATAACATGGAATTGAACGCTTTAAAGAAGAATGTCAAATATGTCTCAGAATTGAGAATGCCAAAGCCATGTCTCCTAATGTACCTTCTCTTTAATGTACCTTTCTCTTTTCCCTTAATCTTTATTATAGAACACACTTCGTGATATCCCTAGCCACAAATAACTCACAGACACAACATTTGCGTCCTAAACAATAAGCGAGCTTTTTCAAAAAGAAATCATCCACAAATATTTATTTACAGATATTTTAGCCCTGTGAATGAATGTCAAAATTTAGATTTGATCACATGCATTTCGTAATAATCCAAAAAATGGAAATAAAAATGGGTCAAATGCAGCATTCTGATAATAAATCAGGAATAGCGAACACTTTTGAATATAATGACATTCAAGAGTTAATACTTTTTCAAATCTTGTCAACTTCTTACCACATTTGGCCCATTGAACCAAGACGATGGATAAGCAACCTAAAATTTCCGTAGATTACGAAGGATAAATAAGTGCATCAGCAAAAATAGTTCAATCAAAAAAGTCGTAAATTTCAACAACAAAAAAAATTAAACCAAAAGTGCATTATAAACAACAAAATCAAATCTGTTTAAATCTGTTCAATTTCTGCACTCTTGAAAAAATAAATCACTAAACTATAGGCAAACTTTCATTAACCTATAAATTTAACTAAACATCGAAAAAACCAATGCCAACATTAAACTATAAATACATAGGACTATGAAAATCAAATAGATGAAACCATGAGAGGTTCAGGTGACGATATGCTACATTAAATTCAGGCTAACATTAGAACTAAGGATAGCTCCCTAATATAGAATAAGCAATACTCATATCATATGGGTAACAATGTTTTTGATAGTGACGCTTGACGTCAGAAATGCCTTCAACTCCGCCAGATGGTCGGATATTCTTGGCACATTGGAAAATTTTTTCCGATTGCCAGGGTATCTGATGCGGATTTTGAGGGATTATTTAAAGGACCGCAGACTGCTCTATGACACACAAGATGGGCGACGCAGTATGGAGATAACGTCTGGTGTAGCGCAAGGCTCCATACTGGGACCAGACTTGTGGAACGCCACATATGACGGACTACTGAGGCTTGAGCTGCCAGATGAGTCGCGCTTAGTCGGCTATGCAGATGATATAGCAGCACTGGTCGCCGGACGTACAGTCGAACATGCGCAGCGCAGACTGGGAGTGCTTATGCGTCAAGTGAGGGAATGGATGACCACCCGTGGGTTCAGTTTGGCACTAGAGAAAACCGAGGTGGTCATTCTCACGAAGAAAAGAATTCCCACTGTAATTCCTTTGCAGATCGGAGATGCGACTGTTGAGTCTAAAGTCGCAATAAAATATTTGGGACTATTGATCGATTCCAAAATGAGCTTTTCGGAACAGATCAGGGCAACGGCGAAAAAGGTCGCGATGGGCGTCTCAGCTTTGAGTCGACTAATGTGCAACATCGGTGGGCCCACACCGAGCAAACGCCGACTTCTCATGAGTGCTGTACAGTCAGTGCTACTGTACGGCTCTGAGGTTTGGGCCGGAGCTCTCAGTAAGGAGCTGTACCGAAAGCGCTTGGCCCAGGTACAGAGACGAGGAGCTTTGCGGGTTGCGTCTGCATACCGCACTGTCTCTGAGTCGGCGGTGTTGGTGATCGCAGGAGTGATGCCCATCGCCCTCCTTGCTAGAGAACGGCGGAGAATTTATGACCGTAAAGTGGAGGGCTCAAGATATGCTGTCAACCGAGAAGAGAGGCAGCGCACAATACTCGAGTGGCAACAGTCATGGGAAGGCGACTCCAATGGCCGCTGGACTGCCCGCCTTATAGGGGACGTGGGATCGTGGCTAAATCGAAGGCACGGTGAGACTGATTATTACCTTACCCAGCTTCTTAGCGGGCATGGGTATTTTCAGTCTTACTTGCACAAGATTGGTAAATCACGGTCCCCAGACTGCATTTTCTGCCCAGGGGAAAGGGATGACGCATGTCACACCTTCTTCAACTGTAGAAGGTGGAACAGGATGCGGCAGGACTTGTGGGAGGTGATGGGAGAGCTTTCTCTAGACAATCTGGTCGGAGAAATGCTGAAAAGTTTCGACAAATGGACCTGCGTGGCACATTACTCTCGGGCAATACTTATTGCCAAAAAATATACGATAGATAACCTTGGGCGCGGGGTCTAGGGAGGTCTCCTTTCCAGCAGTCCTCCTCCATCCTGCCCCCTCCCGCTGGAGGGAGATTTCTCTAGACTGACGGCGCTCTAGCGCGAAGTAAAAAAGAGGCCTAGCCCGAAGTAATGTGTCAAACGGTTCCAGGCTAGGATCTCTTGACAGGGGGGGTGTTTAGTGGGTAGTCTTGTAGCATGCGCTGCTAGGAGTCCCACACTCCGGGCGTAAATTGCCTTCACCCCCCAACCCAAAAAAAAAAAACAATGTTTTTGATGAGGAAGGAATTTATGACTTTTAAAGGAGGAGAAATAGTCATACCTAGCAAAAAAAAAGTTACAAATCAACCGTTTAGACAGCTCCAATAGTTGATTTGCGAGTATTTTTTCAACATAAAATTTGAAACAGAATTCCGTCAAAAATTATTCAATTAAGGATTTTTAAACATCTGGCACGTGTAGCGTGAAAAGTGTTTAAATCGTAAAATATCCACTAGCAGTGCAGAACCCCTATCCAAAATGAAAAGCTTTTCGCTACCCTCAAACAAGAAACCTACCCGCCAACATCATTGCACAAAGTAAATATTCATGGTGCCCCTAATATTTGTATAAAGTATTTCAGCGATGACGATCAAAATCATGATGAGAAAGACGCCTGCAATCAAGTACAGAATCACTCGACTGAAAGTCAAACAACTAAAAATTATAGTGGTCAAGGTTGCCACAGATGGGAAATTGAAAATCAAATCAAATCAAAATCAAATGCAGAAGGTTACACCACAGAAACGCCGCGGAGTGATTCAGTACATGTAAACCGTTTCCAACGCCTCCAACAAGAAACCTTTCTGGTTAATGCACCAGCACAAAACAAACCAGATCTATATCTAAGTTTATATGGTGGCGCATAACCTTGTATCTTCTAGTATAACAGTACAGTATTTTTTTCAGGGCATAATACCAATGAAAATACTACACAGATGCTTCACAACGGATACATTAGCCCATATTGCTGCAATAAAGGAAGCTACAGAGGCTAAAGCAATTTGTTCATGGGCACTTTAACCGAATTCAGGAAGTCGGGAATATTTAACAAAGTGGAATTCAGTGTAATGGCTAATCAAATAAGGGAGGTAGCAAGAAAGGAAATTAACGAAAACTACAAATGTACACTGAGCAGTGTGAAGCTACCAGCAGATGTCTTTAAAGAAATCAACATCTTAACAGGATCACAGTAACAAAACTTCAGTATGATCAGAGATCCTGTAAAAAATGGGGCCCAGTCCTTTTCTACATGCAATGAAAACCTCCAAGTAATTTCCGTCCTTTACAGTAACCTATACTTAGAACAGAGCCCGAAAAAAGTGCAAACACCCGAGATAATTTCTTTTGTAAGAGCCAGAAACATCGGCTACCAGGGCAAATATTTTACCATCTTCTACCAACAAGGCAGAATCACCAAGGCATGATATCTTTGCTAACTTTTTCGCTCAGGAGGCCGGAATAGAAGAGATTCTAGGCTTCATGCAAGCCCTCGGCTGGCCTGGATGATCAACTCAACAGAGTTCCCAGAAAATCTGGAGCAGTTATTGCGAAAAAGGTGAGGATCATCTATAACAACAGCATCAATAATGGTTACTTTACTCAAGCTGGGAAATAAGTTAAGTTTGTCGTCTTTCCAAAGCCACACTGTGATCGGAGCATTAAAATTTTTAAATTTATTCCGCTACTACCTAACATGAGTAAAGTCCTGGAAGGAATCATCAATCTCAAAACTTGATTCCAGAGTTTCAGTATGGATTCCTACATAGGAAGTCAGCAATAAAAACAAGCACTAATGCTGATGCATGGAATAGTCAATAAGAACTTACGAAAAATACTATGCACAACTGCTAACGCACTGGATCTTTTAGAGGCAAAAAATTCTATCTATTGAATAAAATGAATGTATGAACCTCAAACGAAATCTGAAATGAAAAAATATGAATCTATTAGAATATAAAGAAATAAATAAAAAGTTGTTAATGTCCTTAATGAGCATATTTTAATGCTTAATGAGAATTGAAAATGCTTAATATCAGCGTTTTCTCAATTTTAATTAACATTGACTGAATAGAGTGCATGATTCAGCGACCGATTTCATAATAATTCCAACATCCATGCAAAATATGTAACTATCCCTTTACATAAACTGCTTTTCAAACTGGAATGTTAACTCACAACTCAACTCAAATTTAAGACCGAAGGTAGTCGAAGATTCTGGAAAATGTAAATATTCCTTTATTTTTACATTTCATGAATGAAAATGGTTTGATTTGCAAATTATGGGCTTTAATTAGTTAGTTAACTTTTATGCGAACGTGTCGGTAATAATATTGATGGATAATTTCGAATTTCTAAGCATATATATGCCCTGCAACAAAACATGTAAAATTAATGCATTTTTCAGCTGTTCTTGATGATTTTTAAATGTTGTTTTCATATTTTCCCTATGATTGGATAGTACATTGTAAATATTAAGTGAATGTGCTTCTGATTGCGTAGGAAATATTCAAATTTCGATAGAATTTGAGAAATCATGTTGTTTATGACACAAATGGAAGAAACGAATGGATTCGAACATTTGGACAGGTAATGAGCGGTAAAACAGATAAGTTATAAATTTCACACGCTCACGTACGCTCATGAACAAGGATAGGGCCTCTCTATATGTTATACCTCTATGGATGTTCGTGTGGAGTTAACATTCTCGTTAAGTCGACTCTCCTGTGTTCATGAACAGCACAAATTTGTCGATGATGGGGCACTTAATGTAATGCCATGTTTTCATGGTTTTATTGACTTACGGGCGAAATACTCTTTATGAGTATTTGAACGATAAAATGCAAATTAAATCGAGACATGAGCTTAAATTACAGCAAGTAAATATTGTAATGTTTGTAACTATAGTTCAGATGACGAAATTTTCGCCCATTCATTTACACTACCAATGAGTATTTTTAAATAAATCTTGGTGAATTTGTGTTAATATGCGTAAATTTTGGTGATTTCGGGCAAACAATTGGACTTGCGAGAAACACCTCAAAAAAAGCGAAGCGAATAGTGAAAAACTGAGTGCGTGAAGTGTTTGAATTCAGGATTTAGTGTTAAGGTCATATTTTGCTCACAATCATGAGCAAAATGTCTACGTGACCGCAAAATACGTTTGGTTCCTGCGATGGCACTATTACCGCAATTTCCGCTCATGACAACAAGATCAATGTATACAAAACATTAAACTTTCACTTCGATGGCTTTGCGCCCATTTTCGCGGCAGGAACAACAATTTTGATATTATACACTTTGCGCGAGTGTTACATCATCGGCCCCACTAATACCACTTGATAACCAATCACAGCCGGATATGTGGTCCTTTTCAAATAATGAAAAAGTAAAATTAAGTAAAAAGTAAAAGTTTCAAATATATTGAAATAATATTCAAATAATAAAAAAGAAACAAATGTAAAATCATAAACAAATAATGCACACCACATGTGGTTCGAATTGTCGGAACCTATAAAAGGTCCAAGAAAACATTAACCAAGGCAAGGACTTAAACATACAAACAAACGCCACATATAGCATTATCGGAACCAATAAAAAGTCCAAGACGTGTTAACGGATGCAATTATTGTATCGTTTCACAGTAGTCGAAACGTGTTAATAAAGATTTTGATAACTACATGTTTTGCATTCGTTTTCTCTCGAGCTTGGAGTGATTGCAAAACTGACGCAGTCGGTAAGATTCAATTAATATATTTAATTCCTAATGGTGAAACGAATGTAAAAAGCGACTAAAATGAAGTGGATAAACCAAAGACAATTAGCAGAGCAAGTATTAACGCTCAATTTAATCTATGAAGAGACCGTCATAGAGCCTAATCGAGATTTATCGAGAGTGAAGTTATAAACTATGGTGTAGATCTAGTAAAGTGATCGGTGACCATTATACATAGACGGTTCATCCCCAGATGCAATAATTCGAAGTTACTACAAATCAGTAACTAGTATTTAGGAGATTTAACTACGACTGAGTTAAATTGGTAATTTATAACCCCATATCCCCAAAATGTCTTTTGAATTTTTAACAGCCGTAAATCAAGCTGAAAGAGCTCAGATTTTCACTGGTACAGGAGATTATGCATTACCAGATTTCATAGCCAAGACTAAACGATTAATTAGCATGACACCTGAAGTCCACCGACCGTTAATCTATACCATCCTATTAGCCAAAATCCAAGGATTGGCTCGTGATGCTAAATTATCAACAAAATTGCATCATGTAAAGGAGGCACTCATTCTTAGATGTGGCATAAGGGAATCGTTTCCGCAACTTAGGACCGAGGCAGTACGCACGCAGGCACAGAACAGCCCTGATCTATATGAACAATTGCAGAAGACATTAAGTAAAATGAATATTAAGACAAAGCTAGAGGGCCGTCTAGTCCCCATCGATTTCATGCCAACACACAAAGAAGAGCGGATCTTAAACATCTTCTTAAAAAATCAATCCATACGATTCATCATGGCTCCATACAGAAAAAGTAACGACATTAGCAAGAGCATACGACAAGTTAGCTTCTATCAATCATCTTCAACTACATCAACCATCAACAAGAACTCCACAACCAACAACATTTCAGCAGCCTTGATTTAATCATGGTAATAATAACAATTTAAGGTTTCTCACAAATAAAAATACTTTCTTTAGACAACAACCTCAGAATTTTCAGCTAACATATCGACCTCAAAATAATTTTAGATCGGAATCACAACAATAAATCTCTTTAACTATAACCATCTTTGAATTCAATTCACTTTAACCGTCTCCTGAAATCAACCCAATTTTCGTAATAATTTTTTCAATAATACAAATCGAAGTACTAACCCCAGTGTTTAGTCGGTAGTCCAGTAGGTCCACTGGGAGTCCGACACTCAGGGCGTAAATAGCCTTCACCACCCTACCCAAAAAAACCCCAATAACAATTCGCAACCTCTTTCAAGACACATGGAACTTGATAATATTGACCGACACAATGGACAAAATCTACAAATACAACAAGGCGAGACAAATTTGCGAATGATGGTCTCATCGATAATAAATTCCCCCTAATTAATATAACAATCGATAAACAACCCATCGTAATCCTAAATGATACAGGATCATCTTTCACACTCTTCGGTGAAAAATTTATAAATCTCCAATTAAAACGAAATATAAATTTGGTAAATACTATAGCAGGAATTAAACCTATTAAACAAGAAACAATAACTGACACTCCACTAGAGCAAGGTGGTGTATCAAAAATATTATAGAAAGTAACAAACTTCGAAAGGAGATATTATGATGCAATTATAGGAACAGATATCCTCAACGCACTCCAAGCTGACATAAATTTCGAAACCCGAGAAGTTATAATAGGAAAGATAAAGAATCAAATGATCGGTAACCCTCTCAGATATGAAGAAATTAACATTATGGAACCCGTAGAACACATAACAATAAATACCAAATATTCAAACAATGAAGATGAAATCAAACCGAGGAATTTAATAAAAAAATATAAACATCTTTTTTATATAGAAGGAAATACTTTAAGTACAACCAGCATTATAGTACACGAACTCAGAACGACCACTGATGAACGCATTTGAAGTAAAATGTATAAGAACCCACAAATTCATGACGAAGAAATCGAAAAACAAATAGAACAAATGGTTAGAGATATGATAATTCGAAAAAGTGATTCTCCATACAACACTCCCGTTGTTGAGGTTGCCCAAAAAATTGTAATTCTAAACAGCAAAAATGGCGAATGGCCATAGATTATAGGAGACTAAATGCCGTGACAATAGACGACAAATTCCCTTTACCCAATATCGATGGCACAAACTAGGAAGGAGTCAATATTTCACGACATTGGACCTCGCAAAGGGTTTCCACCAAATAAATATGCACCCCTACAACGTAAAAAAAGACAGCATTTTCAACTACGAAAGGTCATTATGAATATTTACATATGCCTTTCGGTTTAAAAAATGCACCTGCCACGTTCTGGCGAATGGTGAACGAAATCCTGGCAGAAGTCATAAATAAAATATATGTAGTACTCGCATATCTTGACTCTATACTAATTTTCGGAACATCCCTCGACGAGCATTTGCAAAACATCGAGAAAGTATTAGAACCACTAAAAAACGCCCAACTCAAAATACAGGTTGATAAACAACATGAAACAACATGTCAGGACATATCATAAATTAACAGAAAAAGGAGATAAAGTCATTTCTTGGCTTAACAGGTTATTACCGAAAATTCATAAAGGATTATAGTAAAATATCAGCACCATTAACCAAATATTTGATAAAAGACTCAAAGATAAAACTCGACGACCTACAGTATATAGAAACCCATAGAAAGTTGAAAGAAATTTTAACCACGGATCCCGTATTACAACATCCTAACTTTAACACAACCTTTGAAATAACAACAGATGCAAGTGAGTATGCAATAGGAGCGGTATTGAGCCAAAAAGGACACCCTATAGCATACATATTCAGAACTTTAAACGATCACGAACGAAAATACGCTACAATAGAAAAAGAATTGTTAGCTATAATATGGGCAGTAAATTATTTACGACCATATATCTATGGACGAGAATTTAACTTATATACCGATCACAGACCCATCGAATCGTTATATAAAAAAATATAAAGGAAAAGA
Source organism: Stratiomys singularior (assembly GCA_954870665.1). Lineage (NCBI taxonomy): Eukaryota > Metazoa > Arthropoda > Insecta > Diptera > Stratiomyidae > Stratiomys > Stratiomys singularior. Next base: position 85,440,362 of record OX940878.1, on the reverse strand, counting down.
TATTAACCAAAGAATTCAAAGATGGATACTTAAATTAGGAGAATACAAAGTTACATCAACATCTAAAGCAACACATCGTAAAGAGATAATTCTGTAAAAAAAAACGAAAAAAAAGATGACGTTCTACGTTGCCATTATATGATGCATATGGCCCGAATTTCGAACCGAATGATGAGGGTTTTAGTGGAACAGTTATGCATTTCAGCGCGAAGTCCACTGAATTTACAAATATTAAGTGGAAAAAAGGCCCTTGCAGCTACATGAAAATGAAGTGGCATTTCGTGGCACTAGTAATCTTCCAGAGGATATAAGGCATTTGAAAACCCCATATGAATGCTTCAATTTTTTTTCACCTATGCATTTTGTGAACAGCTTGTGGACGCGATGAGTGTAACATTTTAACAATCCTAGAAAATAGATCCAATAGCGAGAAAGTTAATCTGGACGAATTTTCTTTACAAACGATGCCTCATAATATACTTTTAGCAACACAACATTCCGCCGAAGAAGATTCCACCGAACACATTCCTATTCTCGACGACTATGTAAATAAATATCGACAACAAATTATTTTAACCAATTCTACTCGTAAAGAACTCCAAAGTTATATACACCATCGCATAATAATTTCAGAAAAAGAAATTTATGACAATCTAATAGAAAAACTGAGATAAAAACTAAAACCAATTAAAACTGCAATATATTGTGAATTACTCGAACATCGCTACGAAACGTTTCGACACACTTTACACATTTTTTTATAAATTTTGCACACTTTTGCACAATTTCAACGTTCAACAGATACCTTGTATAAAAGTAACACACATGAAACTAGAACCAAAAGATGAAGATGAATTAATGGAAATCATTAAACATTACCATAAAACAGAAACAAGACATTCTGTCATCGAACAATACTACGAGGGTATTAAAAGAAAACACTATTACCCGAATCTTTTGGGACTATTTTTTGCCGAAATTTGGGACTATTGATCGATTCCAAAATGAGCTTTTCGGAACAGATCAGGGCAACGGCGAAAAAGGCCGCGATGGGCGTCTCAGCTTTGAGTCGACTAATGTGCAACATCGGTGGGCCCACACCGAGCAAACGCCGACTTCTCATGAGTGCTGTACAGTCAGTGCTACTGTACGGCTCTGAGGTTTGGGCCGGAGCTCTCAGTAAGGAGCTGTACCGAAAGCGCTTGGCCCAGGTACAGAGACGAGGAGCTTTGCGGGTTGCGTCTGCATACCGCACTGTCTCTGAGTCGGCGGTGTTGGTGATCGCAGGAGTGATACCCATCGCCCTCCTTGCTAGAGAACGACGGAGAATTTATGGCCGTAAAGTGGAGGGCTCATGATATGCTGTCAACCGAGAAGAGAGGCAGCGCACAATACTCGAGTGGCAACAGTCATGGGAAGGCGACTCCAATGGCCGCTGGACTGCCCGCCTTATAGGGGACGTGGGATCGTGGCTAAATCGAAGGCACGGTGAGACTGATTATTACCTTACCCAGCTTCTTAGCGGGCATGGGTATTTTCAGTCTTACTTGCACAAGATTGGTAAATCACGGTCCCCAGACTGCATTTTCTGCCCAAGGGAAAGGGATGACGCATGTCACACCTTCTTCAACTGTAGAAGGTGGAACAGGATGCGGCAGGACTTGTGGGAGGTGATGGGAGAGCTTTCTCCAGACAATCTGGTCGGAGAAATGCTGAAAAGTTTCGACAAATGGACCTGCGTGGCACATTACTCTCGGGCAATACTTATTGCCAAAAAATATACGATAGATAACCTTGGGCGCGGGGTCTAGGGAGGTCTCCTTTCCAGCAGTCCTCCTCCATCCTACCCCCTCCCGCTGGAGGGAGATTTCTCTAGACTGACGGCGCCCTAGCGCGAAGTAAAAAAGAGGCCTAGCCCGAAGTAATGTGTCAAACGGTTCCAGGCTAGGATCTCTTGACAGGGGGGGTGTTTAGTGGGTAGTCTGGTAGCATGCGCTGCTAGGAGTCCCACACTCCGGGCGTAAATTGCCTTCACCCCCCAACCCAAAAAAAAAAAAACAATGTTTTTGATGAGGAAGGAATTTATGACTTTTAAAGGAGGAGAAATAGTCATACCTAGCAAAAAAAAAGTTACAAATCAACCGTTTAGACAGCTCCAATAGTTGATTTGCGAGTATTTTTTCAACATAAAATTTGAAACAGAATTCCGTCAAAAATTATTCAATTAAGGATTTTTAAACATCTGGCACGTGTAGCGTGAAAAGTGTTTAAATCGTAAAATATCCACTAGCAGTGCAGAACCCCTATCCAAAATGAAAAGCTTTTCGCTACCCTCAAACAAGAAACCTACCCGCCAACATCATTGCACAAAGTAAATATTCATGGTGCCCCTAATATTTGTATAAAGTATTTCAGCGATGACGATCAAAATCATGATGAGAAAGACGCCTGCAATCAAGTACAGAATCACTCGACTGAAAGTCAAACAACTAAAAATTATAGTGGTCAAGGTTGCCACAGATGGGAAATTGAAAATCAAATCAAATCAAAATCAAATGCAGAAGGTTACACCACAGAAACGCCGCGGAGTGATTCAGTACATGTAAACCGTTTCCAACGCCTCCAACAAGAAACCTTTCTGGTTAATGCACCAGCACAAAACAAACCAGATCTATATCTAAGTTTATATGGTGGCGCATAACCTTGTATCTTCTAGTATAAAGAACATTTTACAGTACAGTATTTTTTTCAGGGCATAATACCAATGAAAATACTACACAGATGCTTCACAACGGATACATTAGCCCATATTGCTGCAATAAAGGAAGCTACAGAGGCTAAAGCAATTTGTTCATGGGCACTTTAACCGAATTCAGGAAGTCGGGAATATTTAACAAAGTGGAATTCAGTGTAATGGCTAATCAAATAAGGAAGGTAGCAAGAAAGGAAATTAACGAAAACTACAAATGTACACTGAGCAGTGTGAAGCTACCAGCAGATGTCTTTAAAGAAATCAACATCTTAACAGGATCACAGTAACAAAACTTCAGTATGATCAGAGATCCTGTAAAAAATGGGGCCCAGTCCTTTTCTACATGCAATGAAAACCTCCAAGTAATTTCCGTCCTTTACAGTAACCTATACTTAGAACAGAGCCCGAAAAAAGTGCAAACACCCGAGATAATTTCTTTTGTAAGAGCCAGAAACATCGGCTACCAGGGCAAATATTTTACCATCTTCTACCAACAAGGCAGAATCACCAAGGCATGATATCTTTGCTAACTTTTTCGCTCAGGAGGCCGGAATAGAAGAGATTCTAGGCTTCATGCAAGCCCTCGGCTGGCCTGGATGATCAACTCAACAGAGTTCCCAGAAAATCTGGAGCAGTTATTGCGAAAAAGGTGAGGATCATCTATAACAACAGCATCAATAATGGTTACTTTACTCAAGCTGGGAAATAAGTTAAGTTTGTCGTCTTTCCAAAGCCACACTGTGATCGGAGCATTAAAATTTTTAAATTTATTCCGCTACTACCTAACATGAGTAAAGTCCTGGAAGGAATCATCAATCTCAAAACTTGATTCCAGAGTTTCAGTATGGATTCCTACATAGGAAGTCAGCAATAAAAACAAGCACTAATGCTGATGCATGGAATAGTCAATAAGAACTTACGAAAAATACTATGCACAACTGCTAACGCACTGGATCTTTTAGAGGCAAAAAATTCTATCTATTGAATAAAATGAATGTATGAACCTCAAACGAAATCTGAAATGAAAAAATATGAATCTATTAGAATATAAAGAAATAAATAAAAAGTTGTTAATGTCCTTAATGAGCATATTTTAATGCTTAATGAGAATTGAAAATGCTTAATATCAGCGTTTTCTCAATTTTAATTAACATTGACTGAATAGAGTGCATGATTCAGCGACCGATTTCATAATAATTCCAACATCCATGCAAAATATGTAACTATCCCTTTACATAAACTGCTTTTCAAACTGGAATGTTAACTCACAACTCAACTCAAATTTAAGACCGAAGGTAGTCGAAGATTCTGGAAAATGTAAATATTCCTTTATTTTTACATTTCATGAATGAAAATGGTTTGATTTGCAAATTATGGGCTTTAATTAGTTAGTTAACTTTTATGCGAACGTGTCGGTAATAATATTGATGGATAATTTCGAATTTCTAAGCATATATATGCCCTGCAACAAAACATGTAAAATTAATGCATTTTTCAGCTGTTCTTGGTGATTTTTAAATGTTGTTTTCATATTTTCCCTATGATTGGATAGTACATTGTAAATATTAAGTGAATGTGCTTCTGATTGCGTAGGAAATATTCAAATTTCGATAGAATTTGAGAAATCATGTTGTTTATGACACAAATGGAAGAAACGAATGGATTCGAACATTTGGACAGGTAATGAGCGGTAAAACAGATAAGTTATAAATTTCACACGCTCACGTACGCTCATGAACAAGGATAGGGCCTCTCTATATGTTATACCTCTATGGATGTTCGTGTGGAGTTAACATTCTCGTTAAGTCGACTCTCCTGTGTTCATGAACAGCACAAATTTGTCGATGATGGGGCACTTAATGTAATGCCATGTTTTCATGGTTTTATTGACTTACGGGCGAAATACTCTTTATGAGTATTTGAACGATAAAATGCAAATTAAATCGAGACATGAGCTTAAATTACAGCAAGTAAATATTGTAATGTTTGTAACTATAGTTCAGATGACGAAATTTTCGCCCATTCATTTACACTACCAATGAGTATTTTTAAATAAATCTTGGTGAATTTGTGTTAATATGCGTAAATTTTGGTGATTTCGGGCAAACAATTGGACTTGCGAGAAACACCTCAAAAAAAGCGAAGCGAATAGTGAAAAACTGAGTGCGTGAAGTGTTTGAATTCAGGATTTAGTGTTAAGGTCATATTTTGCTCACAATCATGAGCAAAATGTCTACGTGACCGCAAAATACGTTTGGTTCCTGCGATGGCACTATTACCGCAATTTCCGCTCATGACAACAAGATCAATGTATACAAAACATTAAACTTTCACTTCGATGGCTTTGCGCCCATTTTCGCGGCAGGAACAACAATTTTGATATTATACACTTTGCGCGAGTGTTACATCATCGGCCCCACTAATACCACTTGATAACCAATCACAGCCGGATATGTGGTCCTTTTCAAATAATGAAAAAGTAAAATTAAGTAAAAAGTAAAAGTTTCAAATATATTGAAATAATATTCAAATAATAAAAAAGAAACAAATGTAAAATCATAAACAAATAATGCACACCACATGTAGTTCGAATTGTCGGAACCTATAAAAGGTCCAAGAAAACATTAACCAAGGCAAGGACTTAAACATACAAACAAACGCCACATATAGCATTATCGGAACCAATAAAAAGTCCAAGACGTGTTAACGGATGCAATTATTGTATCGTTTCACAGTAGTCGAAACGTGTTAATAAAGATTTTGATAACTACATGTTTTGCATTCGTTTTCTCTCGAGCTTGGAGTGATTGCAAAACTGACGCAGTCGGTAAGATTCAATTAATATATTTAATTCCTAATGGTGAAACGAATGTAAAAAGCGACTAAAATGAAGTGGATAAACCAAAGACAATTAGCAGAGCAAGTATTAACGCTCAATTTAATCTATGAAGAGACCGTCATAGAGCCTAATCGAGATTTATCGAGAGTGAAGTTATAAACTATGGTGTAGATCTAGTAAAGTGATCGGTGACCATTATACATAGACGGTTCATCCCCAGATGCAATAATTCGAAGTTACTACAAATCAGTAACTAGTATTTAGGAGATTTAACTACGACTGAGTTAAATTGGTAATTTATAACCCCATATCCCCAAAATGTCTTTTGAATTTTTAACAGCCGTAAATCAAGCTGAAAGAGCTCAGATTTTCACTGGTACAGGAGATTATGCATTACCAGATTTCATAGCCAAGACTAAACGATTAATTAGCATGACACCTGAAGTCCACCGACCGTTAATCTATACCATCCTATTAGCCAAAATCCAAGGATTGGCTCGTGATGCTAAATTATCAACAAAATTGCATCATGTAAAGGAGGCACTCATTCTTAGATGTGGCATAAGGGAATCGTTTCCGCAACTTAGGACCGAGGCAGTACGCACGCAGGCACAGAACAGCCCTGATCTATATGAACAATTGCAGAAGACATTAAGTAAAATGAATATTAAGACAAAGCTAGAGGGCCGTCTAGTCCCCATCGATTTCATGCCAACACACAAAGAAGAGCGGATCTTAAACATCTTCTTAAAAAATCAATCCATACGATTCATCATGGCTCCATACAGAAAAAGTAACGACATTAGCAAGAGCATACGACAAGTTAGCTTCTATCAATCATCTTCAACTACATCAACCATCAACAAGAACTCCACAACCAACAACATTTCAGCAGCCTTGATTTAATCATGGTAATAATAACAATTTAAGGTTTCTCACAAATAAAAATACTTTCTTTAGACAACAACCTCAGAATTTTCAGCTAACATATCGACCTCAAAATAATTTTAGATCGGAATCACAACAATAAATCTCTTTAACTATAACCATCTTTGAATTCAATTCACTTTAACCGTCTCCTGAAATCAACCCAATCACAACGATTTCGTAATAAATTTTTCAATAATACAAATCGAAGTACTAACCCCAATGTTTAGTCGGTAGTCCAGTAGGTCCACTGGGAGTCCGACACTCAGGGCGTAAATAGCCTTCACCACCCTACCCAAAAAAACCCCAATAACAATTCGCAACCTCTTTCAAGACACATGGAACTTGATAATATTGACCGACACAATGGACAAAATCTACAAATACAACAAGGCGAGACAAATTTGCGAATGATGGTCTCATCGATAATAAATTCCCCCTAATTAATATAACAATCGATAAACAACCCATCGTAATCCTAAATGATACAGGATCATCTTTCACACTCTTCGGTGAAAAATTTATAAATCTCCAATTAAAACGAAATATAAATTTGGTAAATACTATAGCAGGAATTAAACCTATTAAACAAGAAACAATAACTGACACTCCACTAGAGCAAGGTGGTGTATCAAAAATATTATAGAAAGTAACAAACTTCGAAAGGAGATATTATGATGCAATTATAGGAACAGATATCCTCAACGCACTCCAAGCTGACATAAATTTCGAAACCCGAGAAGTTATAATAGGAAAGATAAAGAATCAAATGATCGGTAACCCTCTCAGATATGAAGAAATTAACATTATGGAACCCGTAGAACACATAACAATAAATACCAAATATTCAAACAATGAAGATGAAATCAAACCGAGGAATTTAATAAAAAAATATAAACATCTTTTTTATATAGAAGGAAATACTTTAAGTACAACCAGCATTATAGTACACGAACTCAGAACGACCACTGATGAACGCATTTAGAGTAAAATGTATAGGAACCCACAAATCACTTCGAAAAAGTGATTCTCCATACAACACTCCCGTTGTTGAGGTTGCCCAAAAAATTGTAATTCTAAACAGCAAAAATGGCGAATGGCCATAGATTATAGGAGACTAAATGCCGTGACAATAGACGACAAATTCCCTTTACCCAATATCGATGGCACAAACTAGGAAGGAGTCAATATTTCACGACATTGGACCTCGCAAAGGGTTTCCACCAAATAAATATGCACCCCTACAACGTAAAAAAAGACAGCATTTTCAACTACGAAAGGTCATTATGAATATTTACATATGCCTTTCGGTTTAAAAAATGCACCTGCCACGTTCTGGCGAATGGTGAACGAAATCCTGGCAGAAGTCATAAATAAAATATATGTAGTACTCGCATATCTTGACTCTATACTAATTTTCGGAACATCCCTCGACGAGCATTTGCAAAACATCGAGAAAGTATTAGAACCACTAAAAAACGCCCAACTCAAAATACAGATTGATAAACAACATGAAACAACATGTCAGGACATATCATAAATTAACAGAAAAAGGAGATAAAGTCATTTCTTGGCTTAACAGGTTATTACCGAAAATTCATAAAGGATTATAGTAAAATATCAGCACCATTAACCAAATATTTGATAAAAGACTCAAAGATAAAACTCGACGACCTACAGTATATAGAAACCCATAGAAAGTTGAAAGAAATTTTAACCACGGATCCCGTATTACAACATCCTAACTTTAACACAACCTTTGAAATAACAACAGATGCAAGTGAGTATGTAATAGGAGCGGTATTGAGCCAAAAAGGACACCCTATAGCATACATATTCAGAACTTTAAACGATCACGAACGAAAATACGCTACAATAGAAAAAGAATTGTTAGCTATAATATGGGCAGTAAATTATTTACGACCATATATCTATGGACGAGAATTTAACTTATATACCGATCACAGACCCATCGAATCGTTATATAAAAAAATATAAAGGAAAAGATATTAACCAAAGAATTCAAAGATGGATACTTAAATTAGGAGAATACAAAGTTACATCAACATCTAAAGCAACACATCGTAAAGAGATAATTCTGTAAAAAAAAACGAAAAAAAAGATGACGTTCTACGTTGCCATTATATGATGCATATGGCCCGAATTTCGAACCGAATGATGAGGGTTTTAGTGGAACAGTTATGCATTTCAGCGCGAAGTCCACTGAATTTACAAATATTAAGTGGAAAAAAGGCCCTTGCAGCTACATGAAAATGAAGTGGCATTTCGTGGCACTAGTAATCTTCCAGAGGATATAAGGCATTTGAAAACCCCATATGAATGCTTCAATTTTTTTTCACCTGTGCATTTTGTGGACGCGATGAGTGTAACATTTTAACAATCCTAGAAAATAGATCCAATAGCGAGAAAGTTAATCTGGACGAATTTTCTTTACAAACGATGCCTCATAATACACTTTTAGCAACACAACATTCCGCCGAAGAAGATTCCACCGAACACATTCCTATTCTCGACGACTATGTAAATAAATATCGACAACAAATTATTTTAACCAATTCTACTCGTAAAGAACTCCAAAGTTATATACACCATCGCATAATAATTTCAGAAAAAGAAATTTATGACAATCTAATAGAAAAACTGAGATAAAAACTAAAACCAATTAAAACTGCAATATATTGTGAATTACTCGAACATCGCTACGAAACGTTTCGACACACTTTACACATTTTTTTATAAATTTTGCACACTTTTGCACAATTTCAACGTTCAACAGATACCTTGTATAAAAGTAACACACATGAAACTAGAACCAAAAGATGAAGATGAATTAATGGAAATCATTAAACATTACCATAAAACAGAAACAAGACATTCTGTCATCGAACAATACTACGAGGGTATTAAAAGAAAACACTATTACCCGAATCTTTTGGGACTATTTTTTGCCGAAATTTGGGACTATTGATCGATTCCAAAATGAGCTTTTCGGAACAGATCAGGGCAACGGCGAAAAAGGCCGCGATGGGCGTCTCAGCTTTGAGTCGACTAATGTGCAACATCGGTGGGCCCACACCGAGCAAACGCCGACTTCTCATGAGTGCTGTACAGTCAGTGCTACTGTACGGCTCTGAGGTTTGGGCCGGAGCTCTCAGTAAGGAGCTGTACCGAAAGCGCTTGGCCCAGGTACAGAGACGAGGAGCTTTGCGGGTTGCGTCTGCATACCGCACTGTCTCTGAGTCGGCGGTGTTGGTGATCGCAGGAGTGATACCCATCGCCCTCCTTGCTAGAGAACGACGGAGAATTTATGGCCGTAAAGTGGAGGGCTCAAGATATGCTGTCAACCGAGAAGAGAGGCAGCGCACAATACTCGAGTGGCAACAGTCATGGGAAGGCGGCTCCAATGGCCGCTGGACTGCCCGCCTTATAGGGGACGTGGGATCGTGGCTAAATCGAAGGCACGGTGAGACTGATTATTACCTTACCCAGCTTCTTAGCGGGCATGGGTATTTTCAGTCTTACTTGCACAAGATTGGTAAATCACGGTCCCCAGACTGCATTTTCTGCCCAGGGGAAAGGGATGACGCATGTCACACCTTCTTCAACTGTAGAAGGTGGAACAGGATGCGGCAGGACTTGTGGGAGGTGATGGGAGAGCTTTCTCCAGACAATCTGGTCGGAGAAATGCTGAAAAGTTTCGACAAATGGACCTGCGTGGCACATTACTCTCGGGCAATACTTATTGCCAAAAAATATACGATAGATAACCTTGGGCGCGGGGTCTAGGGAGGTCTCCTTTCCAGCAGTCCTCCTCCATCCTGCCCCCTCCCGCTGGAGGGAGATTTCTCTAGACTGACGGCGCCCTAGCGCGAAGTAAAAAAGAGGCCTAGCCCGAAGTAATGTGTCAAACGGTTCCAGGCTAGGATCTCTTGACAGGGGGGGTGTTTAGTGGGTAGTCTGGTAGCATGCGCTGCTAGGAGTCCCACACTCCGGGCGTAAATTGCCTTCACCCCCCAACCCAAAAAAAAAAAAATTACCCGAATCTTAAGAAACATATCAATAGATTTATAAATACTTCCGAACAATGAAACTTAAATATAATCGATAGCAACCCGATGAAACCAAAACTAGAAATATCTAAAACACCAACGAATCTTAGACAAATAGTACACCTTGAAATTATGCCCGTCAAAAATATACTCGTATTAACAGCTATTGACAAATTTTCTAAATATGCACTAGGAACTATATTCCTATCTCATAACAATATCGATATTAGACAAGGCTTAAGAATTATTTTTTCCATTTTCAGACGAGCAGATGAAATAATAGCAGACAATGAATTCAATAAAGTTATACTCAAAGAATATTTTCAATCCAAAAAATTTTTTTTTCATTTTACAAAACCAAACACCCAAACAGGTAACTCCGATGTTGAAAAATATGAAACACTACTAGAAAAAATGAGGTCGATAGATAAAAATCTCAAAATGAGCATCATAGAAAGATTATACGAATCTTTAGAATTTTATAACAGAAAAATACATTCGACAACGAAACAAAGACCGATCGACATAAAAAGAGGAGACGTTGACATCGAGAAAAATTATCAACTGATGAAAAACAAAAAAGAGAAGCATATAAAAAATTCAACGAAAAACGAGAAGAATATGACGAGAACAGAAAAGAAATTTGTTACAAGAATTACAAAGCCGTTCGACACAAACTACAACCAAGATTTATTAAATTACAACATAATAATAATAAACATACCAAAAATCTGATACGTAGACCTAAAAAGAAAATATTCTCTGCACACAATGGACAATCTTCACTTTCTATTGATGTTCCTCCCGACAATAACAACATCATTAATACAACTTGCACTGAATGGAATATATGTCTAACACCCATATCCTTTTACTTCTGAACAAATGACAATCCTCAATAATGAAATCAAAACATATCGATGCCCAATTCTTAACCATGACTCCATGGACCCACACATTAAATAAAAGAGGTTTGATAAATCCTATCAGCTCAGTTTATAAAGTTCTATTTGGAATAATGGATGACAATGACAGAGAAAACATTGAGGAACATATGAAAATCATAGACTGCAATTACCACTACATTATAGAAAACTCAAACAAACAAATAGAAATAAATATTAATTCAAGAGATCCATCGAAGTTATTGTGAAAAATATACAAAAGGACCGAAAACAGATTTTCGAATTAAATCATAAATGGCAAAAAGAAATAGCGTACATAAAACTCTTGAATAATACGTTAATTGTATAATTAATTTCTAATAATTAATTATACAATTAACGATTGTATAATTAAAATCAATAACATCTAATTCAAAAATAATGTCAAACATTATCAAAACTATTTTATCCTGCTGAACTATTATCTCGATCAAACCAACTAAATAATATTTGAAGAGCTTGAAAACATCCAGATAGAAAACCTAAAGCATATAAACATATTCAGATATTAATTTAACGATTATAATGATAGTGGCATTTGGAAGCCTATTCTTATATTTTTAAATTTAGAAATAGATTCTAAAAATTTAAAATGGCAAATTCAGTCCGTCGGATTAAGGATAATCTTCAGGAGTTACTGTCAACGTTCCATACGGTTAGAAGACTGAAACGTAGTGATTTCGAAGGCTTGAAATTATGTTGAGCACGAACTAGTGGTGTTCATGAATCCAGTTGGCTTGAATAACGCTGGTTTCCAAGACTGAAACTTGTTTGAGATAACGGGGCTGGTAGTTTACACATTGTTTCAACCCCGTCTGTGGAGACCATGGAATTAGGCTTTAACTGAGGGTGTCTACGTTAAACATTGCGACTTCATGTTTCAGGAATGAGTCAAAAATACGTGTTTCTTGGAGACATTCGAGACTCAAACATAAGGTTATCCGACGGACATGAGAAAAAATATCGCGCAGTACCTGATTCAGACTCTTCAACAAACATAATCACCAAACGGTGACGATTAACAATCTTGACAAATTAACTAACTGGAGAAAGGATCGGGTGTGTAAGATAGACAACTAACACTAAAGTCTGGAAATACAGAGTTAATGATGCATAAATATTACAAGGTATCTGTCTCCTCAGATTAAAAATCGGTACCACAACTTCGGACTGGTTTCCGATACGTCAACCAGATCGTCTACTAGAGTATTTCTACAGCAAGTGCTTCACAGCAATCCTGCTCTCCAAAAATAATTTTCAACAAAGTGCTGAACTTTCGATTGCCAGAGAATTTTTCACCACCAACATCAACAAGATTGCTCAAGGAAGGGTTATGGGTAACCTTAATCGTTAGAGAGCCCTAAATCATAACCTACGATATTTCATATTTGCAATTGTCACCTACCTCAGCGCTATATCTGGCCATCAAATTTTCCCAGAAATTAGGTGAGGAGTCTCAAGATTCAAAACCTCTTGGAGCCACTGTTGGAAGGCGCAATATTTTAAATGGTGGAATATATTCCGAAAAACAAAACCAAAATTCTCTATTCAGCGCGACTCTTGATTGTGCATGCTCGAGTGCTAATCTTTGAGATACTGTTACGGTGTGGGTTCGCTGCCCTCGGGGGAGCTTCCACAACGCAAAGAACCCGGCGAACGCGTCTGCCGGAAGTAAGGTAAATGACAAATGAAGCAAGCAAAACCACTACCCTCCGTTAATCCGCCTAGTAAGAGTTGATTCTGTTGCTCGTTAACGATAGGTGCGAAGAGAAACTCATACGAAGTAAAATTAAAGTTATTCCGTAACTAACCAGAATTTTGTATAGGAATAAATCATAGAAGCTAAGACAGGAATTGTGTAGAATTTATAAGAAAAGTAGTAACTGAATCCTTAGAATAGTAAAAGTTTAGAATGATAGTTAGTTTGTAAGGGGTAGCAACGAATCGACGGACGAGTCATACGTGGTCTCTTGTTGAGGGAAGCCAGCGAGCAGCTCAAGGGCTCACCGACACCAACTTCAGCTACCGGAACGAGCTCAACCGATTGTATGCCGAGTGTATGATTGTATGACACAACCGAGAAACCGAGTCACACCCTTAGCCGCGAATTTGGCTCCCTCTCGCGATCCTCGAACTGTACTTACCTTCACATGATGAAAAATCGCGGTAACGGACATTTAATAGATAAATAAACTTAAAACACAAACTAAAACCTAAAACACAAACTAAAACACCGCAAAACCGCTCGGAGGACACTTCCATATCGTTACCCCGCAATCAAGAACCGCCGCGGCAAGGATCGCGTAATAAACAAATAAACAAACGTACAACTCAAACACACATAAACAAAGCAGTTGTCACCTGTCAACCGGCAGTTGCGGCGAAGGGTGATGCGTTCCACTGTGGATGGTGGAATTCGCCGCATCATAATTACAGCGATTCCGGCGAATGGTGCAAAGCCCGGGTGGGTCAACGAACGAAGGGTGAACGGCCGCAACGGGAGGACCTCAAACCCGCTAAATGGATGGTTTTAAAAGGGAGTGAAAAAATCAACGGAGCCCCTTTTTCCTGGCTGATATCCGCGAGGCGATACGTGGAAGAGATTATAAACGTGAATACGTGAATAACATATACGTTGTTACGGTTGAGTTGACTTCACCCCTTCCCGATACCTCCGCGGCACGGTCACCACGCGATTCGGACGAGAATGGTACCCGGAGTTGGAGGAAGAAGCGCCACCACGTTTCAAGCCACGATGCTGGACGGAGTAGGGGAAGCAGAATTGTAGGTAAGGAGCATAGTTGTAAGATTACATTGTCATCAGTAAGTTAGCGTTAAGGTAATAACAGTAGCATTAAGCAATGATCTTCCGACACGCAATACGAACACGCATTTGGGAGGATGTTTTTCGACGCTTAAACTGGAACGACGCTGCCAAGGCAGGCTTGAGGAGCGGCGGCAACAACAAAACACACTACGGGCACTTTTAACCAGACCATTACCGCCGTCGAAAGTGGCGGAAACGAAGGCCACTAAGAACACCCGGAATAGAAATAGGAATTAAAATAGAATTAAATCAGAATAGAAATAAATATAATACTCACCAACTGAGCGGCGGCAACAACAAAACACACTACGGGCACTTCATCCAGACCATTACCGCCGTCGAAAGTGGCGGAAACGAAGGCCACTAAGAACACCCGGAATAAAAATAGGAATTAAAATAGAAATCGAAATAAATAAGAATAGAAATAAATATAATACTCACCAACTTCCTTCTGGATGGTGGAGTCGCTGTTTACTTTGTTTGGTAAACATTGCGAACTGTCATCATCGCGAACTGTCATCATTGCGAACTGTCATCATCGCGGCGAATATTGGGTAAAGTAGTTCGCGGCGAAGATTTGCGGCGATCAACGGCGAATTTGCATTACAGCGGTGGCAGGCGAAGGAAACGTTAATTTTTGGTTCGAACGAGAGGTGAATGTCCGAGGAGCGGGATCTTGGTTAGTGGTAGCCGTTAAGGAGACAGAATATAAGGACGACGGTGAATAGTGAGCGGTCTCTTTTTCAATTTTGGTGTTAGCGAAGGGAATGGGACAAGTTGGACGAGCAGTGAGTGGGGTTTTGAATAACAACAAGAAGGAGTAAAGTCGTGAGAGTGCTGTGGATATAAAGTGGATAAAAGTGGATAAAAGTGGTTTTCCAAATATAATTGTCTAATTAAATAACAAAAAAAAATACAGAACCTTGCAAGGACAGCATATAAACCGAATATAAAGGAAGTGAAGTGGGTGTCATCCAGGACACGGAACTCATAGTGACTACCAAACTAAGATAATTCCATTCGCGAGTGCGCGGCGCGACCGGACCGGAGCAAGGGGCCCATCGCGGAAGACGGTTTAGCCGTAAGCTAGCCTTAAGTTCTTTTGTTGTCTTTATCGCTATTTTGTTTTTATTTTCTTCTCTTTTCTTTGAAATAAATGTCAAAAATTATCGAAAGATCTCTATTTTTCCCTTAGGTGAGAGCTAGTGTATGAATTGTATTGCAGGTTTCCTTCCGGCTTTGTGAGTGGCGACGAAGCAGGGTGCGCGTGAACGCGGAGCGCGCGTACACAGTGGGTTGGAGGTTCCACGGAGGTAACGTCGGGGGGTGGTGTGAGGAATCCGTGTCTTCTCTATAGTTGATTTGGTGTGGCGACAATTTCCTCTTCTGGCTTCGCACCGTGTGTTTCCAGGTAGTGTTCTTCCCTTTCTTTCAGGAGCGTAATCCGGGCGAGCCGCATTCTCGCTTGGCGGCTCATCGGGGCTTAACTGGGTAAGCGAGTGGCGCCCACGCCCGTCTTCGACGAGCTACCGGAGCCCAGAGCCCCAACCGGAGGGGTTTCGGCCTAGGACGCGCGAAGTCCTAGACGTACCGGAGTAATCGCTGTAACAATTGGCGCCCAACGTGGGGCGAAATCAGCCTTGCGTAGTTTTGAGAGGAGAATGACCCCATCGTACATCGATCGGCAAACGATCCTGATAATCCAGGCTGATCAATTGCCCAGGGTGTGATCAGAATTCCTGGGATTAGTGGGTACCAACACTAGTAGGGTGTCGACTCGGTTAATAACGCGATAGGTATTGGCCGTAGTGAGAACGATATCGTGTATTATAGTGGCAATAGTGCGAAAAGCGATATAGTGTGGTGTGATATTGAAATTGCGGGAGTGTGTATTTGGTGTGAGACTATTGTGGAACATCTAGTGTAACGCTGTTGGTGATTTGAGACACCAATGCAAGTGCGGTGGAACTGTAGTCATATTGAATTTTAGCCTTGTATTGTAATAATTTGAACAGAGATTTTAGTTGTTAAAAAGCAGTTGTTTTATTTAGGTTACGGGGGAGATAAAGATAGGGTAATCATGGCGTCAAAAGGAAGAATCCTCGTTGACCGGCTCAGCAGGGATGAGCTTAGTTACGAACTAAGGATACGGGACCAACCGTTGGGCACGGTGGATGAAATGAGGAAGTCGCTGCGTATGGCGCTCAAGGCGGAGCGAGCGATGGATTGTTCCATGATAGAGAGGGACGTTTACCCCTTTTCGGCCCAGGAGGACGTGGAAGCGGTCCGGGAAATTTTGGAGGAGGTAAGAGGTCTAATAAAGGCTTTCGAGGGAGGAACGGAGAGCGGCGATTTCTTAAAAATCAAGTCCAAGGTTGATTATGGACTAAGGCGGTTGGGCAACATACCGGAGGATGGGTTGGACTTCGTCAAGGAAGCAGCTAGGCTAAGGTCTGCCTTAAGGATGAGTATGGGTGAATTACTCCTTAAAGCGGAAGGGGACGAAAGTGTAGACGAACTAGCCGCGACCTACCCTGGAGACGCTCGGGAGGCTGAATCGGTTCTGAACACTACAGCGGTGCCCTTATGCTCAACCCCCCGAGCCAGTGAGATGATCTCAAAACATCAAGAGGTGACCAAGTGGGGAATACGATTCACGGGAGACTCCGGCTCAGTAAGTTCTTTCCTGACCAGGGTGGAAGAGCTTCGAGAAGCTAGGGGAGTAACGGAGGCAGTTTTGTTCAAATCAGCCGTACTTCTATTCGAGGACAGGGCGCTGACGTGGTTCAGAGCGGTGAAGCATCGATGTAGGGACTGGGAAGACGTTAAACGAGAATTACGGGCAGAGTTCCTACCGCCAGATTACGATGACCGATTGTGGGACGAGATCCGACATAGAACCCAAGGAAAAGAGGAGTCAATAGGAGTATACGTGGCGGCGATGGAAGGGCTCTTCCAGCGTCTCAACGTGCGATGTACGGAGGAAGAGAAGCTGCGTCGCATTCTGCGGAACATCACACCCTTTTATCAAACCCAGCTTAGCCTGGTATCGGTCTCTTCGGTGGCTCAACTCGTGGAACTAGGAAGGAGGCTCGAGACTACAAGAGCAAGAGTTGAGGCCTTCATCCCTCCGCCAAACCGCCGGGGCCAGCGGCTGTTAGAACCAGACTTAGCGTACTGCGAGACGAATGGAGGAGGAATGGTTGCCGCATTACGAGATGTCTCTAAAGAAATCCGCTGCTGGAACTGCAAGGGGTCAGGGCATACATCGAGGACCTGTGGTGAGCCTCAGAAGTGCTTTGGTTGTGGCCGCGTAGGCGTGAGGAGAGCGACGTGTCCAAGTTGTTCAACGCAAAAACCTGGGGGAAAACGCGAGCCCTACCAGGGGGAGAGTAAAAGACATCCGGGAAACGGGAACCATACCCACTAGGCGGCGTAGAGGGTGCGAGGAAACAGAGTTCACCAGCCGCAAGGGAAAGCAGGGTGGATTTTGCACTACAGGAGGCGGTAGCGGATAACCGTCCACATTTAGAGGTGAATATTTTTGGGCAAGTTTTGGTGGGGTTGGTGGATTCGGGGACGACCCATACCATTATCGGGGGGACCATCCTGGGGGTCGACTTTTTACGGGCATTCCGGATCATCTTGGATCGTGGCAGGGATTCTTGGGAATTCACGGCACTAGCTGCCTGTGACTCATTGCAGCTAAGGACAAGATTGAGCCCACACGATGAGGCCCGCCTTAAGATGCTGATTGGGGAGGATTTCAACCTGATGGGGGAGGGTCTAGGCTGTGCAAGAAGGGTGAAACACGTTATCAGGACCTCTTCTGAGCCCATTAAACAACGCTACTATCCGGTGTCTCCAGCAGTACAAGCACACATCAGCGAGGAGTTGGACGAGATGCTGCGGTTGGGAGTGGTAGAGCCTTCCGGGAATCCGTGGTCATCACCTATTCTGCTTGTGAAGAAGAAGGATGGCAAATTCCGGTTCTGCGTGGACTTTCGGAAACTGAACAGCGTATCGGAACGGGACGCTTACCATTGCCTTACATTTCGGCCACGCTAGACAAACTTTGAGCCGCGCGTTATCTAACCTCCCTGGACATCAAGTCGGCCTATTGGCAGATCCCCATGGCTGAAGATTCTAAGCCACTGACCGCCTTTACGGTACCCGGTCGGGGTCTATTCCATTTCAACCGGATTCCTTTCGGGTTGCACAATGCTCCGGCTACATGGCAGCGGTTTATAGATCGAATTCTGGGTCAGGACCTGGAGCCATACGTGTTTGTATATCTGGACGACGTGATAGTGGTTACAGAGGGCTTCGAAAAACACTTGGAGATCCTTCGGATAGTGTTATCACGATTTCGGGAGGCTGGGTTACGGGTGTCTCGAGAGAAATGCGAGTTTTGTCGGCCCCAGCTGAGATACCTGGGATATGTGGTAGACGAGAGTGGACTGCACGTCGACCCGGAGAAAGTAGAGTGCATACTACGTATCCCTCAGCCGACTAACGTGAAAAAAGTACGACAGTTTCTGGGTATGGTGTCCTGGTACCGGCGGTTCATTCCGGACCATGCAGCCCTGACAACACCACTCACGAACTTACTACGTAAGAATAAGAAATTTGTGTGGACGGATCAATGCGAGTCAGCCTTCACCCGCTGTAAAACGTTGCTATCCACGGCGCGCATTCTTACCTGCCCAGATTTCTCGTTGGCGTGCAACATCCAAACGGATG
This sequence comes from Stratiomys singularior, assembly GCA_954870665.1. Taxonomy (NCBI): domain Eukaryota; kingdom Metazoa; phylum Arthropoda; class Insecta; order Diptera; family Stratiomyidae; genus Stratiomys; species Stratiomys singularior. Next base: position 85,421,260 of record OX940878.1, on the reverse strand, counting down.
CATCGGATCAGGGATTAGGGGCGGTCTTGAGCCAGAGCCACCCCGATGGGGAAAAGGTGGTATGCTATCTGAGCCGGGGTCTTTCCAAGACAGAGCAAAATTATTCAACCACCGAAAAGGAATGTTTAGCGGTGCTATGGGCAGTGGAGAAACTCCGGCCCTATTTGGAAGGATCACGCTTTACGGTGGTCACAGATCATCACTCGCTGGTATGGTCAAATAATCTACGGGACCCAAACGGACGTCTGGCTCGATGGGCGGTTAGACTGCAGCAATTTGATTACGACGTCATTCATCGAAAAGGTAAGGAGCATGTGGTTCCAGATGCTCTATCCCGGGTAACTCCAGAGGTTGCTGCGGCTGTGGAAGGTCAAGAAGGGGATAAGTGGGTACTCAGCATGCGGAACAAAATAGGGAAGGACCCAGCCAAATTCCCAGATTGGCGTATCGACGGGGAGTTTATATGGCATCACGTACCCGGGCGGCATGCAGAGCTGACGGATAACTCATGGAAACGGATAGTTCCCAAATGCGAACGCCAAACCATTTTCTAACAGTGTCACGATGACGCCACGGCGGGGCATATGGGTGCCAACAGGACATATGACCGGGTAGCTCAACGTTATTATTGGCCAAAAATGAGGGCAGATGTGCAGCGGTACGTGTCGAAGTGCAAAACTTGCCAAGCAACCAAGGTGGAGCGGAGGTCTCCCTATGGACCGATGACATCCAGGGCGGGTCAGGCCAAGGAACCTTGGGAGGTTATTTGTGTGGATCTGGCGGGACCCTTGCCACGGTCTACCCTGGGGAATACCCATATATTGACGGTGGTCGACTATTTCACCAAAATGCCTCTGGTCTTTCCTCTCCGACAGGCTACGGTCGCGCAAGTGTCGAAATTGCTAGACGAACGAGTGTTCTTGCTGTTCGGAATACCTGCGTTGGTAGTCTGCGACAACGGGGTCCAATTTAAGTCGAAGGAATTGGATAAATTGGTGACGGGGTATGGAGGTCGTATACAATTTACACCATTCTACCACCCACAAGCCAACCCCGCAGAGCGGATCAATCAGACAATCAAGCAGATGCTGAGGGCTTATGTAGGGGACAACCATCGGAAATGGGACGTGCATTTACCCAAGATCGGATGCGCCCTGCGGACTTACACGCATGAAGCCATGAGAAGCACCCCGTACTTTATTAATTTCGGACGAGAGATGGTGGTTACACGGAAGGGGCCAAAGCCGCCCGCGGAGGAGAACGTTCTGCAGGACCCAACGGAGCGAGCCGCGAAACTTGCGGAAATAAGAGGGGAAGCCGTAAGGCTCCTGAAGGATACCGCAAAGAAAAGCACCAATCGGTACAATCTTAGGCTGCGAACTCCGCCTTTTCGTCCTAATGATTTAGTATGGAGGAGGAATTTTGCGTTATCGGATGCGACCCAGTACTACTCGGCTAAACTGGCACCGGAGTACCTCGGGCCATTTCAAATAGAGAAACGCGAGTCCCCATCCTTGTTTAGGTTGCGTGATATGAGTGGTAAGAACGCAGGGACATGGCACGCAAAAGACCTTAAATCTTATGTCGTCTGAGGCGTGGTGTAGCCATTCCAGAAGGGCAGTAACGATTAGCCGTCGTGAGAGACTACATATGGGTGAGGAAGACATAAGGGTTACATGCAAGGGAGTGACGAGACTAGTACACCAAGACAAGACAACAGATCGTTCGGTTAGTGTAAATGAAAATTTTACCGTCATAGTTGGCCTTTCGGTATTCACTACTGAGGTCGAGAGTTCCTTTTGTTTTTTTTTCTTTTTTTTTCCTTTTTTCCTCCTTCCCCATTTTCCTTTTTTTTTCTTTTCCTTTTCTTTGTTTTCTTCAGTTTTTCTTTCTTTCCTTCTCGTGGGCGAGTCGTTGTAGAGTGCCATCACCTAAAACAAAAAAAAATTATTAGGTACCATTACTGCGAATATTACATACTAGTGAATTTCGGGGAAATCCACTTAAAGCAGGGGGGAGTGTTACGGTGTGGGTTCGCTGCCCTCGGGGGAGCTTCCACAACGCAAAGAACCCGGCGAACGCGTCTGCCGGAAGTAATGTAAATGACAAATGAAGTAAACAAGTAAAACCACTACCCTCCGTTAATCCGCCAAGTAGGAGTTGATTCTGTTGCTCGTTAACGAAATGTGTGAAGAGAAACTCATAGGAAGTAAAATTAAAGTTATTCCGTAACTAACCAGAATTTTGTAACCTTAAGAGATAGGAGTAAATCATAGAAGCTAAGACGGGAATTGCGTAGAAGTTATAAGAAAAGAAGTAACTGAATTCATAGAATAGTAAAAGTTTAGAATGATAGTTAGTTTGTAAGGGGTAGCAACGCATCGACGGACGAGTCATACGTGGTCTCTTGTTGATGGAAGCCAGCGAGCAGCGCAAGGGTCCACCGACACCAACTTTAGAATAAGGAGCTACCGGAACGAGCTCAACCGATTGTATGCCGACTAATGAATTCGACACAACCGAGAAACCGAGTCACACCCTTAGCCGCGAATTTGGCTCCCTCTCGCGATTCGCGAACTGTGGCTGGGCGTAAGGAGCCATGGACACATAACAAAACAGGTAATAACCTTCACATGATGAATAGTCGCGGCAACGGACATTTAATAAATAAATAAACTTAAAACACAAACTAAAACCTAAAACACAAACACAAACTGAAACACCGCAAACCGCTCGGAGGACACTTCCATAGCGTTTTCCCCCATATCAAGAACCGCCGCGGCAATGATCGCGTGATAAACAATTAAGCAAATAAACAAACATACAAACTTAAACACACATAAACAAAGCAGTTGTCACAGGTTAGCTGTCAACCGGCAGTTGCGGCGAAGAGTGATGCGGTCCACTGTGGATGGTGGAATTCGCCGCATCATAATTACAGCGATTCTGGCGAATGGTGCAAAGCTCGGGTGGGTCATCGAACGAAGGGTGAACGGCCGCAGCGGGAGGACCTCAAACCCGCTAAATGCAGGGTTTTAAAAGGGAGTGTAAAAACAACGGGGGTCTCTTTTTCCCGGGTGATATCCGCGAGGCAGTGCGACTCGTGAAGATATTATAATACATACGTGAATATATTTGGTGCAAGACACGGAATTATTAGCAGTGCGACTCGTGAAGATATTCTAATATATACGTGAATATATTTGGTGCACGACACGGAATTATTAGCAGTGCGACTCGTGAAGATATTATAATATATACGTGAATATATTTGATGCACGACACGGAATTATTAGCAGTGTGACTCGTGAAGATATTCTAATATATACGTGAATATATTTGGTGCGCGACGCGGAATGCGATCGGTGGGAAGTGAAACATTGTACAGCGTCCTAATAGAGTGCTCGCTGAGGAAGCGGCCTTAAAAGAAAAAAACTAAAGCTTGGCGAATTGTTGGATGTGGTGGAGTGACCCGATCACGAGAGTGACCAAGTTATTAACGGGTGCAATTGCAGTGCGTGGTGAACGCCCGGATACGGGTAGCGGAAAGTCGGAGCGCAGCGAAGGTGTAGTGCAGCGGACGGACGTAGGAGGAGAACAACGAGGGTGGCCACCGTCGCACAAGGAATAGCGTCGTAGAGTTAAGTAGCGTAGAATTAAGTTTTTGGATCACTAGTACATTAGAGTCGGAATTATTAGGATATCAACTAAAAGAAACAATATCTTAGTATTTAATAAATTAAGCTAAATTGTATCACCCCGAGTTTCTCTTCCGCTGGTTACGCGGGAGCAACGCGGACGGTAGTCAATTTTGTTCCAGGTTGTTTTCTTTTTCTTTCTTCCTGTTCTCTTCCAGGATCGGACGGTTTCCGCGTGAGTGTGGAGGTTCCCTACGAGGAGAGTGGTCTCGTCGCATTCTCGCTTGGCGATGTTTCGGGGCTGCGTAAAGCGAATGGCGCCCACGCCCGTCTCCGACGAACATACCGGGACCGAGGGCCCCGGCCGTTATCTCTCCGAACAAAGGACAAAAAAAAGTGGTAACAAATGCCAAACGGTAAGGCTAGCGGATGACGGGCAATGTCAGGTTTTGGGTAAGCTCTTGTTACCGATACGAGTCAGGGAACGTTTAAGGTGGGTGGAAGTCCTAGTGGTGCCGACATTGTCGCAGCGAATTATTTTAGGTGTGGATTTCCTACGGTTGTTTGGCATCAACCTCAACATGAGGGACGAGAGTTGGGAGTTCGTATGCGAAGAAGTTTCCATTGCTCCAACCCATTTGCGGAGCCGGTCTGTGTTGTCAGAAGAAGAGGCGCAACGATTAGAGCATGTGGTGGAACAGGAATTTGCCAGGATGGGAGAGGCGTTGGGGTGTACTTCTTTGGTGGAACACGTCATTAAGACGGATTCCGCACCCATCAAACAGATATACTATCCCGTGTCACCTGCTTTACAGAAGCAGATTAATGCGGAGCTGGATGACATGTTAAGGACTGGGGTAGTTGAGCCTTCTTCTAGCGCATAGTCATTGCCAATTCTAATGGTCAGGAAGAAAGACGGCTCCTATCGCTTCTGTGTAGACTTCCGGAAGGTCAATCGAGTGATAAAGAAGGACGCCTACACTCTTCCGTACATCTCTGCAACGCTGGATAAATTGCGGGATGCCAGATATCTGTCAACGATAGATATCAAGTCAGCTTATTGGCAGGTCCCAATGGCATCAGACTCCCGTCAGTGTACGGCTTTCACAATACCAGATAGGGGTCTTTCTAGGGCCTTTCGGCTTGTCAAATGCGCTGGCAACATGGTAACGTCTAATCGACCAAGTTATAGGACCTGCCCTAGAACCGTTTGTGTTCACCTATCTAGATGATATCATCATCACGACACCAACCTTCGAGAAACATCTGGAAATTCTTAAGGAAGTGTTCCGAAGATTGAGAGAGGCCGGGTTGAAATTGTCAAAAGAGAAATGTGTTTTTTGTCGGGCCAAATTAAAATATTTAGGGTACATAGTGGACGAGCATGGATTAAGCGTTGACCCGGAGAAGGTGGAGTGCATGTTGAAGATTCCACGGCCACATACAGTGGAACAAGTTCGGCAATTCTTGGGCATGGTTTCATGGTACCGGCGGTTCATCCCTGACCATGCTTCTTTGGTGGCACCCTTAACAGACCTTCTCCGCGAAAATCGGCGATTTGTTTGGTCGCCGCAATGTGAAGTGGCCTTCGAGTGATGCAAACTGAGGTTAGCGTCGGCTCCTATATTAACTTGTCCGGATTTCAGCCTGTCGTTCAATGTGCAGACAGACACGTCCGATGTAGGTTTGGGAGCAGTGTTGACCCAAACAGGCCCGGAGGGGGAGAAGGTGATTTGTTATCTCAGCCGTGCCCTGACAAAGGCGGAGCGAAACTTTTCTACGACTGAAAAGGAATGTCTGGCAGTCCTCTGGGCAGTATAGAAACTCCGACCGTAAATTGAGGGATCTCATTTTCGAATTATAACAGACCACCACTCATTGATTTGGCTCAACAACCTGAAGGATCCAACCGGTCGTTTAGCACGCTGGGCAGTAAGGCTCCAGCAATATGACTACGAAGTCATACACCGGAAGGGAAAGGAGCACTTGGTGCCAGACGCTCTATCACGTTCGGTTCCTGTTGCGTTGGCAGATGTGGAGGAGACCACTGCGGATAGCTGGTATGAACGGATGAAGAGCAGGCTCCGTGCACAAAAGGAACTCTACGCAGATTGGCGCGTGAAGGACGGCCAGTTGTTCAAGCACATACCTGGGCGTTATCCGATGCTGGATGATGCTTCCGCTTGGAAGCGGGTGGTGCCAAAGTCAGGGAGGCAAAGGATTTTGCAGCGCTGTCATGATTATCCCACGGCCGGACATATGGGTATCGACCGCACCATGAGCAGACTGAGACAGCACTACTACTGGCTGAAGCTGGCGGCAGACGTTCGCAGGTACGTCAGTAAATGCAAGGTATGCCAGGCTATTAAGGTGGAAAGGAAGGCACAAGCGGGGCAGATGGTTTCTCGAGCAGAGGAGGCTACGCAGCCGTGGGAAATGGTATGCGTAGACTTAGTTGGGCCGCTACCACGTTCAGCTTGAGGACATAGTTATATCCTGACTGTAGTGGATTACGTGAGCAAATTCTCCCTCTTATTCCCCCTTCGAAAAGCAGCCGCAAAGGAGATTTGTCGTCTGCTGGAGGAGGGCGTGTTCCTGTTGTTTGGAGTGCCTAAGTGGTTGGTCTGTGATAATGGAGCTCAATGCAGGGGTAAAGAGCTTCAACGACTTGCAGATACCTATGGTACCCGGATCAGGTTTACTTTGTACCATCCACAGGCGAACCCTTCCGAACGCATTAACCAGGAGGTTAAGAGAATGCTGCGCTCGTACATGATGGACAACCATCGCCAATGGGACGTCCACTTAACCAAGATAGCTTGTGCGCTTCGTACCTACAGACATGAAGTGATGAAAGTGACGCCGTATTTTTATAACTTTCGACGGGATATATCCTTGTTTCACGAGAGTCCAGAAGAACCACACGAGGGGAAGAGGGTCGTGGAGGGAGTGCCGAGGGCCCAGGAGTTGGAGAAAGTGCGCGCCGATGTCTGCTAAGCAAAATTGTACTCGCTATAACCTGCGAATGCGAGCAGTGCAATACCAGGTCTGGAGGAAAAATTATCCAGCCTCGGATTCTGCAAACTACTTTGCAGCCAAGCTGGCACCTAAATATCTGGGCCCATTCAAGATAGCAAAACAAGTGTCAGGTTGGACTTACCAGCTACGGGACGACAAAGGCAAGGACAAGGGCATATGGAACGTGAAGGACTTGAAGCCATACGTGGCATAAGGGGCCGAACTGTAATACCGTTTAACGTGAAGGCAAAATCCCGATTAGCGTCGGCGTTCGACATTTGTCAGGAAATTTTAGTTTATGGATATGAATTTCGTGTAGGTGAAGTTCGCGGAAATTCTCTTCAAGTAGGGGGGGAATGTTACGGGTCGACTCCTCTCCTCGGTCAACTCGCTAGCCGACACGACGCAACCATATTTTGTCTTGTTGTTCTTGGCGAAAGAATAAATTTAACGATGGGTTATTGCTCATCCCGCGAGCTGTTCTCCACGATAGAAATGTTATTATTAATGACAAATTATTAATCGAATTTATAATGATATAAATAGGAAATAGGCTGTTCTCTATTAAAGAAATAATATTGTTATTACTAATGAATTGTATTTATTTATAATTAAGTCACAATAAGCATGATACTATAGTGGTAAGAAGCCAAAGTATATTAATAATCGGAACCATAACGCTCGTGACGACGGACAAGAAGAAAACCTGCGATTGGCAACCGACGGTACAATGTGCATACAGCGGCGGTACAGTGCGCCAAGACCAGCGAAGGCGAGGCGGAGTCTGGGAAACCAGCAGCGATATTTCGCCAGCCAATCGAGCACTGTGTGAAAATTTTGTTCCGTTTCAACCGCCGCAGCGACAACATCGCCGTAAAAGCTCTGGGAAGGGTTTGCGGCTACACTAAGTGCGGGGTACGGAACCCGGGAGTTTCCCCCTTGTGGGCGATCACCTCACTGGGCAATCACTTTAGCGGGCATTAATCTTAGCGGGCGACCGTTGGGCGAAAGGAATAAAAGCCCGACGAGCCGGAGCTGAGGTGCTTTTTTGGATCCCATCCGTCGAGGAGGACCCGCGTCACGCACATCGTCAGAGTAAAAAAGCCTAGGAGGGAAGAGCCTCGTACGAGCCGAAGCAGCGTGAAGCACATCGTCAGAGTAAAAAGCCTAGGAGGGAAGAACCTCGTACGAGGCGGAGCAGCGTCAAGCACATCGTCAGAGTAAAAAGCCTAGGAGAGAAGAACCTCGTACGAGCCGGAGCAGCGTCAAGCACATCGTCAGAGTAAAAAGCCTAGGAGGGAAGAACACCGTCCGACGAGCCATCGCATCTGAACACGAGTCGTCTGGGGGGCCCCCGCCGTACTCATTGTAAGTAGGTGTTAGGATTAATGATCAACAGGAAATAAGTAAAATAATTTAAATTATAATAATAAATTAATAAATAATAAATCAAAAAATTAGTTAATAGATAATAAATTAAATGTTAAATCAAAATTTAGAATTTTTAAAATTTTATCAAAACTTAATTTAAGCTATAGGTGAGAACAGCTCGCGACATTGGGCTCGCGGTAGATTCATCGCGAGAGACGCGTTTACAGCGAGGTGGTGGCAAAGCATCCACCAGAGGGTGCAAGTGTCCGGCTTCCGAGGCCAGCCCATCTCCTCCAAGGGCTAGGGGTCGCTTATTGGGGTAGAGGAGTGGCGCCCACGCCTATCTCCGACGGAGCTTCCGGGACCTAAATAACCCCACTTCGGAGGTGGATCCCTTTAAGCTCTCTTGCTGGGCTATTGAACAGATTGCCAGGGGGTAATAGTCCCTAGGCTTCCGTTGAAGGGCAACGCAACTCTGTTCTGTCAACTTATGAGCAGAACGATGACACACCGTATCATCCTAGGCCTTCGAGGAAGGACCACGCAATTTCGCTCAATAAACTTATGAGCGAAAGGATGACACACACAGTGTATCCCTAGGCCTGCGATGAAGGACCATGCTATTCCACTCAATCAACTTATAAGTGGAATGATGACACACTTTGTGTGTCCCTTGGCCTTCGATGAAGGACCACGCAGTACCGCTCAATCAACTTATGAGCACAACGATGTCACACACGGTGTGTCGCTAGGCCTTCGATGAATCATCACCCATATCCGCTCAACCAAGTTATGAGCGGAACGATGACAAACACGGTGGATCCCTAGGCCTTCGGCGAAGGACCACGCAATTCCGCTCATTCAACTTATGAGCGAAACGATCACACACACGGTGTGTCCCTTGGCCTTCGATGAAGCATCACGCAATTCTTCACAATCATCTAATGAGCAGAACGATGAAACACCGTATGTTTCTAAGCATTTCATGAAGGACCAGGCAATTCTGCTCGATCAAATTTGGATTGGAAAGATGATATACACTGTGCGTCCCCAGGCCTTTGATGAAGGACCATGCAATTCCACTCAATCAGCTTATGAGACGAACGATGACCCACGGCAGGCTCCTAGGCCTTTGATGAAGGCCATGCTATTCTGCTCAATCAACTTATGAGCGCAACGATGACACACACGGTCTGTCCCTTGGCCTTCGATGAATTATCACGCATTTCTGCTCAATCAACTTATGAGCAGAACGATGACTCACGGTATTCTCCTAAGCTCTTGAAGATGGACCACGCAATTCTGCTTAATCTAATTATGAGCGGCACGACGACACACACCGTTTGTCCCTTGACCTTCGATGAGGGAACACACGATTCTGCTCAACGAACTTATGAGCGGAACTATGACACACAGTGAGTGTCCCTAGGCCTTTGAAGAAGGACCACGCAATTCCGGTTAATCAATCTGTGAGCGGAACGATGACACACACTGTGTGTCCCTGGGCCTTCGATGAGGGAACACACGATTCAGCTCAACGAACTAATGAGCGGAACGATGACACACACTGTGTGTCCCTAGGCCTTCGATGAAGAACCACGCAATTCCGTTCATACAACTTGTGAGTGGAATGATGACACACTTTGTGTGTCCCTTGGCCTTCGATGAAGGATCACGCAGTACCGCTCAATCAACTTATGAGCGCAACGAAGACACACACGGTGTGTCCCTAGGCCTTCGATGAATGATCACCCAATTACGCTCAAATAAGTTATGAGCAGAACGATGACGCGCGCAGTGTGCCCCTTGGCCTTTGACGAAGGACCACTCAATTCCGCCCAATTCACTTATGAGTGGAACGATGACACACACGTTGTGTTTCTTCGATGAAAGACGATGCAATTCCGCTCAATGAATTTCTGAGCGGAACAATGACACGCACGGTGTGTCCCTTCGCCTTTGATGAAGTATCACGCAATTCCGCTCAATCAGTTTATGAGCAGAACGATGACACACGGTATGCTCCTAGGTCTTTCAAGAAGGACCACGCAATTCTGCTTAATCAATTTAGGAGCGGAACACGGTGTGTCCCTTGACCTTTGATGAGGGAACACACGATTCCGCTCACCTAACTTATGAGCGGAACGATTTCACACACGGTGTGTCCCTACGCCTTCGATGAAGGACCACGCAATACCGCTCAATCAACTTATATGCGGAAAGATGACACATACGGTGGGTCCCTAGGCCTTCAATGTAGGACAACGGAATTCCGTTCAATCAACTTATGAGTGGAACGATGACACGCACGGTATGTCTCTGGGCCTCGGATTAAGGGCAATAAGTTATGATGACACACACGGCGTGTCCCTTGGCCTATGATGAAGGGCCCCGCACATCCGCTCAATCACCTTATGACCAGGACGATGACACACGCTATGTTGCTAGAACTCTGATGAAGTACCATGCAAATCCCCTCATTCAACTTATGGGTGAAACGATCACTCACAAGGTGTGTCCCTAGGGCTTCGCTGAAGGAGCTCGCAATTCCAGTCAACCAACTTATGATCGGAACGATGACACGCACGGTGTGTCCTCAGGCCTGCGATGAAGGACCAGAATATTCCGCTCTATCAACTTTTGAGTGGAATGATGACACAGATGGTGTGTCCCTAGGCCTGCGATGAAGGACAACGCAATTCCGCTCAACCAACTTAAGAGTGGATCGATGACCTTTGGTGGCCTTTGATGAAGGACCAAAAAATTCCCCTCCATCAATTTGTGAGCCGAAATATGACGCACACGGTGTGTCCCTAGGCTTGCGATCAAGGACCACGCAATTCCGCTCAATCAACTTATTAGTGGATCGATTTTTATCCCCTTGGCTATCTGTTCCAATGCCCGACAAGAGGGCTTAAGTAATCCACCTCCGACGTGGGGTTAATTAGGTCCCGGAAGCTCCGTCGGAGACGGGCGTGGGCGCTACTCCTCTACCCCAGCTCTTAGAGGAGATGGGCTGTCCTCAGAAGCCGGACTCTTTCAACTTCGGGTGGATGCTTTACCACCACCTTGCTGCAAACGTTTTAAACGTTTCTCTCGCGATGAGTATGCCGCGAGCCCAATGTCGCGAGCTGTTCTCACCTAGGCCTAAATGAATTTCGTTAAAATTTTACAAATTCTAGGATTGATTTAAAATTCAATTTATTGGCTAATAACTTAACTAATTCATAAATTTATTACTTATTAATGTATCGGACTTAATATTTAAACTATTATTATCCTACTACACTAATACTAAATACTACACCTACTTACACTAAATACGGCGGGGGCTCCCAGACGACTCGTGTTCGGCTGCGATGGCTGCGAAAATTCTAGCCTGGACGACTGGCCTTCCGTTGTCAATCCACGCACTACTTCGGCTTGCTGCTTTGCACTTCGATATTCGGTCCCTCTTCGTTCGATTGTCGTTGACCACTTTTGCTGTCTAAAGCTTCGCAAATACGAATTTTCTACTGCAACTTTTCCACTCGCCTTTCCCCTACTTGACTTATGCGAAAATTCTAGCCTGGACGACTGGCCTTCCATTGTCACTCCACGCACTACTTCGGCTTTGTTGCTTTGCACTTCGATATTCGGTCCCTCTTCGTTCGGTTGTCGTTGACCACTTTTGCTGTCTAGAGCTTCGCAAATGCGAATTTTCCACTGCAACTCTTCCACCTCCGGGCAATTTGCTTTTCGCGGTTCTATATCAATGACTGCAGTCCCTGCTTATCTCGCACTTAATTACACACCGAATTTTGAGCAGAATCGAAAGATTAATACTTTTCGCTGCCTACACGATATATTGTCGCGGCTGCGACTCGACGGAGGGGATCCAGAAGAAGAAAAGAAGGGCTCAGCTCCGGCTCGTCGGGCTTCTATCCCTTTTGTCCAACGGTCGCCCGCTAAGATCAATGCCCGCTAAGGTGATTGCCCGGTGAGGTGATCGCCCGCAAGGAGGAAATTCCCGGGTTCCGTACCCCGCACTTAGTATAGCCGCAAACCCTTTCCCGAGCTTTAACGGCGACGTTGTTGCTGCGGCGGAACAAAATTTTCCCCCAGTGCTCGATTGGCCGGCGAAATATCACTGGGTTTCCCAGAATCCACCTCACCTTCGCATGGCTTGGCGCAATGTACCGCCGCGGTGTGCCTCTGTACCGTCCGGCGTCGCGACCGTTATGCTTCCAATTACATCATGCCTGCTAGGTTTATTTATGCGTAAAAAGAATGTCTATACAAATGGAATTAATTTTAACTTATTCTGATTTCTTCATCTTCTTCAGTAAATCAAAATGATGTGTTGAATGATATTATCTAGCCAAAATTCATTTCGTCGTCAGTGCTTTTGAGCACTTTGGGTTTCTTCACAAACAAATATCTCCTTCTCACCGATGTCTTCAAATCAATTAGCTCATTAAAACTATACTGTCATTATCACTCGATATCATAGTCATTTTATATACACTATATATATAAAAATATACATAAATTTATACTGTAATACCATTTATTTATTTTTTTTTTTGTGGAGAACAGCTCGCGGGATGAGCAATAACCCATCGTTAAATTTATTCTTTCGCCAAGAACAACAAGACAAAATATGGTTGCGTCGTGTCGGCTAGCGAGTTGACCGAGGAGAGGAGTCGACCCGTAACATTCCCCCCCTACTTGAAGAGAATTTCCGCGAACTTCACCTACACGAAATTCATATCCATAAACTAAAATTTCCTGACAAATGTCGAACGCCGACGCTAATCGGGATTTTGCCTTCACGTTAAACGGTATTACAGTTCGGCCCCTTATGCCACGTATGGCTTCAAGTCCTTCACGTTCCATATGCCCTTGTCCTTGCCTTTGTCGTCCCGTAGCTGGTAAGTCCAACCTGACACTTGTTTTGCTATCTTGAATGGGCCCAGATATTTAGGTGCCAGCTTGGCTGCAAAGTAGTTTGCAGAATCCGAGGCTGGATAATTTTTCCTCCAGACCTGGTATTGCACTGCTCGCATTCGCAGGTTATAGCGAGTACAATTTTGCTTAGCAGACATCGGCGCGCACTTTCTCCAACTCCTGGGCCCTCGGCACTCCCTCCACGACCCTCTTCCCCTCGTGTGGTTCTTCTGGACTCTCGTGAAACAAGGATATATCCCGTCGAAAGTTATAAAAATACGGCGTCACTTTCATCACTTCATGTCTGTAGGTACGAAGCGCACAAGCTATCTTGGTTAAGTGGACGTCCCATTGGCGATGGTTGTCCATCATGTACGAGCGCAGCATTCTCTTAACCTCCTGGTTAATGCGTTCGGAAGGGTTCGCCTGTGGATGGTACAAAGTAAACCTGATCCGGGTACCATAGGTATCTGCAAGTCGTTGAAGCTCTTTACCCCTGCATTGAGCTCCATTATCACAGACCAACCACTTAGGCACTCCAAACAACAGGAACACGCCCTCCTCCAGCAGACGACAAATCTCCTTTGCGGCTGCTTTTCGAAGGGGGAATAAGAGGGAGAATTTGCTCACGTAATCCACTACAGTCAGGATATAACTATGTCCTCAAGCTGAACGTGGTAGCGGCCCAACTAAGTCTACGCATACCATTTCCCACGGCTGCGTAGCCTCCTCTGCTCGAGAAACCATCTGCCCCGCTTGTGCCTTCCTTTCCACCTTAATAGCCTGGCATACCTTGCATTTACTGACGTACCTGCGAACGTCTGCCGCCAGCTTCAGCCAGTAGTAGTGCTGTCTCAGTCTGCTCATGGTGCGGTCGATACCCATATGTCCGGCCGTGGGATAATCATGACAGCGCTGCAAAATCCTTTGCCTCCCTGACTTTGGCACCACCCGCTTCCAAGCGGAAGCATCATCCAGCATCGGATAACGCCCAGGTATGTGCTTGAACAACTGGCCGTCCTTCACGCGCCAATCTGCGTAGAGTTCCTTTTGTGCACGGAGCCTGCTCTTCATCCGTTCATACCAGCTATCCGCAGTGGTCTCCTCCACATCTGCCAACGCAACAGGAACCGAACGTGATAGAGCGTCTGGCACCAAGTGCTCCTTTCCCTTCCGGTGTATGACTTCGTAGTCATATTGCTGGAGCCTTACTGCCCAGCGTGCTAAACGACCGGTTGGATCCTTCAGGTTGTTGAGCCAAATCAATGAGTGGTGGTCTGTTATAATTCGAAAATGAGATCCCTCAATTTACGGTCGGAGTTTCTATACTGCCCAGAGGACTGCCAGACATTCCTTTTCAGTCGTAGAAAAGTTTCGCTCCGCCTTTGTCAGGGCACGGCTGAGATAACAAATCACCTTCTCCCCCTCCGGGCCTGTTTGGGTCAACACTGCTCCCAAACCTACATCGGACGTGTCTGTCTGCACATTGAACGACAGGCTGAAATCCGGACAAGTTAATATAGGAGCCGACGCTAACCTCAGTTTGCATCACTCGAAGGCCACTTCACATTGCGGCGACCAAACAAATCGCCGATTTTCGCGGAGAAGGTCTGTTAAGGGTGCCACCAAAGAAGCATGGTCAGGGATGAACCGCCGGTACCATGAAACCATGCCCAAGAATTGCCGAACTTGTTCCACTGTATGTGGCCGTGGAATCTTCAACATGCACTCCACCTTCTCCGGGTCAACGCTTAATCCATGCTCGTCCACTATGTACCCTAAATATTTTAATTTGGCCCGACAAAAAACACATTTCTCTTTTGACAATTTCAACCCGGCCTCTCTCAATCTTCGGAACACTTCCTTAAGAATTTCCAGATGTTTCTCGAAGGTTGGTGTCGTGATGATGATATCATCTAGATAGGTGAACACAAACGGTTCTAGGGCAGGTCCTATAACTTGGTCGATTAGACGTTACCATGTTGCCAGCGCATTTGACAAGCCGAAAGGCCCTAGAAAGACCCCTATCTGGTATTGTGAAAGCCGTACACTGACGGGAGTCTGATGCCATTGGGACCTGCCAATAAGCTGACTTGATATCTATCGTTGACAGATATCTGGCATCCCGCAATTTATCCAGCGTTGCAGAGATGTACGGAAGAGTGTAGGCGTCCTTCTTTATCACTCGATTGACCTTCCGGAAGTCTACACAGAAGCGATAGGAGCCGTCTTTCTTCCTGACCATTAGAATTGGCAATGACTATGCGCTAGAAGAAGGCTCAACTACCCCAGTCCTTAACATGTCATCCAGCTCCGCATTAATCTGCTTCTGTAAAGCAGGTGACACGGGATAGTATATCTGTTTGATGGGTGCGGAATCCGTCTTAATGACGTGTTCCACCAAAGAAGTACACCCCAACGCCTCTCCCATCCTAGCAAATTCCTGTTCCACCACATGCTCTAATCGTTGCGCCTCTTCTTCTGACAACACAGACCGGCTCCGCAAATGGGTTGGAGCAATGGAAACTTCTTCGCATACGAACTCCCAACTCTCGTCCCTCATGTTGAGGTTGATGCCAAACAACCGTAGGAAATCCACACCTAAAATAATTCGCTGCGACAATGTCGGCACCACTAGGACTTCCACCCACCTTAAACGTTCCCTGACTCGTATCGGTAACAAGAGCTTACCCAAAACCTGACATTGCCCGTCATCCGCTAGCCTTACCGTTTGGCATTTGTTACCACTTTTTTTTGTCCTTTGTTCGGAGAGATAACGGCCGGGGCCCTCGGTCCCGGTAGGTTCGTCGGAGACGGGCGTGGGCGCCATTCGCTTTACGCAGCCCCGAAACATCGCCAAGCGAGAATGCGACGAGACCACTCTCCTCGTAGGGAACCTCCACACTCACGCGGAAACCGTCCGATCCTGGAAGAGAACAGGAAGAAAGAAAAAGAAAACAACCTGGAACAAAATTGACTACCGTCCGCGTTGCTCCTGCGTAACCAGCGGAAGAGAAACTCGGGGTGATACAATTTAGCTTAATTTATTAAATACTAAGATATTGTTTCTTTTAGTTGATATCCTAATAATTCCGACTCTAATGTACTAGTGATCCAAAAACTTAATTCTACGCTACTTAACTCTACGACGCTATTCCTTGTGCGACGGTGGCCACCCTCGTTGTTCTCCTCCTACGTCCGTCCGCTGCACTACACCTTCGCTGCGCTCCGACTTTCCGCTACCCGTATCCGGGCGTTCACCACGCACTGCAATTGCACCCGTTAATAACTTGGTCACTCTCGTGATCGGGTCACTCCACCACATCCAACAATTCGCCAAGCTTTAGTTTTTTTCTTTTAAGGCCGCTTCCTCAGCGAGCACTCTATTAGGACGCTGTACAATGTTTCACTTCCCACCGATCGCATTCCGCGTCGCGCACCAAATATATTCACGTATATATTAGAATATCTTCACGAGTCACACTGTTAATAATTCCGTGTCGTGCATCAAATATATTCACGTATATATTATAATATCTTCACGAGTCGCACTGCTAATAATTCCGTGTCGTGCACCAAATATATTCACGTATATATTAGAATATCTTCACGAGTCGCACTGCTAATAATTCCGTGTCTTGCACCAAATATATTCACGTATGTATTATAATATCTTCACGAGTCGCACTGCCTCGCGGATATCACCCGGGAAAAAGAGACCCCCGTTGTTTTTACACTCCCTTTTAAAACCCTGCATTTAGCGGGTTTGAGGTCCTCCCGCTGCGGCCGTTCACCCTTCGTTCGATGACCCACCCGAGCTTTGCACCATTCGCCAGAATCGCTGTAATTATGATGCGGCGAATTCCACCATCCACAGTGGACCGCATCACCCTTCGCCGCAACTGCCGGTTGACAGCTAACCTGTGACAACTGCTTTGTTTATGTGTGTTTAAGTTTGTATGTTTGTTTATTTGCTTAATTGTTTATCACGCGATCATTGCCGCGGCGGTTCTTGATATGGGGGAAAACGCTATGGAAGTGTCCTCCGAGCGGTTTGCGGTGTTTCAGTTTGTGTTTGTGTTTTAGGTTTTAGTTTGTGTTTTAAGTTTATTTATTTATTAAATGTCCGTTGCCGCGACTATTCATCATGTGAAGGTTATTACCTGTTTTGTTATGTGTCCATGGCTCCTTACGCCCAGCCACAGTTCGCGAATCGCGAGAGGGAGCCAAATTCGCGGCTAAGGGTGTGACTCGGTTTCTCGGTTGTGTCGAATTCATTAGTCGGCATACAATCGGTTGAGCTCGTTCCGGTAGCTCCTTATTCTAAAGTTGGTGTCGGTGGACCCTTGCGCTGCTCGCTGGCTTCCATCAACAAGAGACCACGTATGACTCGTCCGTCGATGCGTTGCTACCCCTTACAAACTAACTATCATTCTAAACTTTTACTATTCTATGAATTCAGTTACTTCTTTTCTTATAACTTCTACGCAATTCCCGTCTTAGCTTCTATGATTTACTCCTATCTCTTAAGGTTACAAAATTCTGGTTAGTTACGGAATAACTTTAATTTTACTTCCTATGAGTTTCTCTTCGCACATTTCGTTAACGAGCAACAGAATCAACTCCTACTTGGCGGATTAACGGAGGGTAGTGGTTTTACTTGTTTACTTCATTTGTCATTTACATTACTTCCGGCAGACGCGTTCGCCGGGTTCTTTGCGTTGTGGAAGCTCCCCCGAGGGCAGCGAACCCACACCGTAACACTCCCCCCTGCTTTAAGTGGATTTCCCCGAAATTCACTAGTATGTAATATTCGCAGTAATGGTACCTAATAATTTTTTTTTGTTTTAGGTGATGGCACTCTACAACGACTCGCCCACGAGAAGGAAAGAAAGAAAAACTGAAGAAAACAAAGAAAAGGAAAAGAAAAAAAAAAGGAAAATGGGGAAGGAGGAAAAAAGGAAAAAAAAAGAAAAAAAAACAAAAGGAACTCTCGACCTCAGTAGTGAATACCGAAAGGCCAATTATGACGGTAAAATTTTCATTTACACTAACCGAACGATCTGTTGTCTTGTCTTGGTGTACTAGTCTCGTCACTCCCTTGCATGTAACCCTTATGTCTTCCTCACCCATATGTAGTCTCTCACGGCGGCTAATCGTTACTGCCCTTCTGGAATGGCTACACCACGCCTCAGACGACATAAGATTTAAGGTCTTTTGCGTGCCATGTCCCTGCGTTCTTACCACTCATATCACGCAACCTAAACAAGGATGGGGACTCGCGTTTCTCTATTTGAAATGGCCCGAGGTACTCCGGTGCCAGTTTAGCCGAGTAGTACTGGGTCGCATCCGATAACGCAAAATTCCTCCTCCATACTAAATCATTAGGACGAAAAGGCGGAGTTCGCAGCCTAAGATTGTACCGATTGGTGCTTTTCTTTGCGGTATCCTTCAGGAGCCTTACGGCTTCCCCTCTTATTTCCGCAAGTTTCGCGGCTCGCTCCGTTGGGTCCTGCAGAACGTTCTCCTCCGCGGGCGGCTTTGGCCCCTTCCGTGTAACCACCATCTCTCGTCCGAAATTAATAAAGTACGGGGTGCTTCTCATGGCTTCATGCGTGTAAGTCCGCAGGGCGCATCCGATCTTGGGTAAATGCACGTCCCATTTCCGATGGTTGTCCCCTACATAAGCCCTCAGCATCTGCTTGATTGTCTGATTGATCCGCTCTGCGGGGTTGGCTTGTGGGTGGTAGAATGGTGTAAATTGTATACGACCTCCATACCCCGTCACCAATTTATCCAATTCCTTCGACTTAAATTGGACCCCGTTGTCGCAGACTACCAACGCAGGTATTCCGAACAGCAAGAACACTCGTTCGTCTAGCAATTTCGACACTTGCGCGACCGTAGCCTGTCGGAGAGGAAAGACCAGAGGCATTTTGGTGAAATAGTCGACCACCGTCAATATATGGGTATTCCCCAGGGTAGACCGTGGCAAGGGTCCCGCCAGATCCACACAAATAACCTCCCAAGGTTCCTTGGCCTGACCCGCCCTGGATGTCATCGGTCCATAGGGAGACCTCCGCTCCACCTTGGTTGCTTGGCAAGTTTTGCACTTCGACACGTACCGCTGCACATCTGCCCTCATTTTTGGCCAATAATAACGTTGAGCTACCCGGTCATATGTCCTGTTGGCACCCATATGCCCCGCCGTGGCGTCATCGTGACACTGTTAGAAAATGGTTTGGCGTTCGCATTTGGGAACTATCCGTTTCCATGAGTTATCCGTCAGCTCTGCATGCCGCCCGGGTACGTGATGCCATATAAACTCCCCGTCGATACGCCAATCTGGGAATTTGGCTGGGTCCTTCCCTATTTTGTTCCGCATGCTGAGTACCCACTTATCCCCTTCTTGACCTTCCACAGCCGCAGCAACCTCTGGAGTTACCCGGGATAGAGCATCTGGAACCACATGCTCCTTACCTTTTCGATGAATGACGTCGTAATCAAATTGCTGCAGTCTAACCGCCCATCGAGCCAGACGTCCGTTTGGGTCCCGTAGATTATTTGACCATACCAGCGAGTGATGATCTGTGACCACCGTAAAGCGTGATCCTTCCAAATAGGGCCGGAGTTTCTCCACTGCCCATAGCACCGCTAAACATTCCTTTTCGGTGGTTGAATAATTTTGCTCTGTCTTGGAAAGACCCCGGCTCAGATAGCATACCACCTTTTCCCCATCGGGGTGGCTCTGGCTCAAGACCGCCCCTAATCCCTGATCCGATGCATCCGTTTGGATGTTGCACGCCAACGAGAAATCTGGGCAGGTAAGAATGCGCGCCGTGGATAGCAACGTTTTACAGCGGGTGAAGGCTGACTCGCATTGATCCGTCCACACAAATTTCTTATTCTTACGTAGTAAGTTCGTGAGTGGTGTTGTCAGGGCTGCATGGTCCGGAATGAACCGCCGGTACCAGGACACCATACCCAGAAACTGTCGTACTTTTTTCACGTTAGTCGGCTGAGGGATAAGTAGTATGCACTCTACTTTCTCCGGGTCGACGTGCAGTCCACTCTCGTCTACCACATATCCCAGGTATCTCAGCTGGGGCCGACAAAACTCGCATTTCTCTCGAGACACCCGTAACCCAGCCTCCCGAAATCGTGATAACACTATCCGAAGGATCTCCAAGTGTTTTTCGAAGCCCTCTGTAACCACTATCATGTCGTCCAGATATACAAACACGTATGGTTCAAGGTCCTGACCCAGGATTCGATCTATAAACCGTTGCCATGTAGCCGGAGCATTGTGCAACCCGAAAGGCATCCGGTTAAAATGGAATAGACCCCGACCGGGTACCGTGAAGGCGGTCAGTGGCTTAGAATCTTCAGCCATGGGGATCTGCCAATAGGCCGACTTGATGTCCAGGGAGGTTAGATAACGCGCGGCTCAAAGTTTGTCTAGCGTGGCCGAAATGTAAGGCAATGGTAAGCGTCCCGTTCCGATACGCTGTTCAGTTTCCGAAAGTCCACGCAGAACCGGAATTTGCCATCCTTCTTCTTCACAAGCAGAATAGGTGATGACCACGGACTCCCGGAAGGCTCTACCACTCCCAACCGCAGCATCTCGTCCAACTCCTCGCTGATGTGTGCTTGTACTGCTGGAGACACCGGATAGTAGCGTTGTTTAATGGGCTCAGAAGAGGTCCTGATAACGTGTTTCACCCTTCTTGCACAGCCTAGGCCCTCCCCCATCAGGTTGAACTCCTCCCCAATCAGCATCTTAAGGCGGGCCTCATCGTGTGGGCTCAATCTTGTCCTTAGCTGCAATGAGTCACAGGCAGCTAGTGCCGTGAATTCCCAAGAATCCCTGCCCAGATCCAAGACGATCCGGAATGCCCGTAAAAAGTCGACCCCCAGGATGAGTGCTTGTGGGACTGCGGACACCACCAGAATCTCCATCCATTTGGTTACCCCCTTTACCGTCACTGGTGGCTAGATCTACCCCTCGGTCGATACGCAGCCACTATCCGCTAAACGTATGGCTGAATGCTCCGCCTCTCGAAGTTGCAGCCCTTGCGCACGCAACACTTCCCAGCCAGATCCCCCGATAATGGTATGGGTCGCCCCCGAATCCACCAAACCCACCAAAACTTGCCCAAAAATATTCACCTCTGAATGTGAACGGTTATCCGCTACCGCCTCCTGTAGTGCAAAATCCACCCTGCTTTCCCTTGCGGCTGGTGAACTCTGTTTCCTTGCACCCTCTACGCGGCCTAGTGGGTACGGTTCCCGTTTCCCGGTTGTCTTTTACTCTCACCCTGGTAGGGCTCACGTTTTCCCGCAGGTTTTTGCGTTGAACAACCTGGACACGTCGCTCTCCTCACGCCTACGCGGCCACAACCAAAGCATTTCTGGGGCTCGCCACAGGTCTTGGATGTATGCCCTGACCCCTTGCAGTTCCAGTAGCGGATTTCTCTAGAGACATCTCGTAATGCGGCAACCATTCCTCCTCCATTCACCTCGCAGTACGCTAAGTCTGGTTCTAACAGCCGCTGGCTCCGGCGGTTTGGCGGAGGAATGAAGGCCTCAACTCTTGCTCTTGTAGTTTCGAGCCTCCTTCCTCGTTCCACGAGTTGAGCCACCGAAGAGACTGATACCAGGCTAAGCTGGGTTTGATAAAAGGGTGTGATGTTCCGCAGAATACGACGCAGCTTCTCTTCCTCTGTACATTGCACGTTGAGACGCTGGAAGAGCCCTTCCATCGCCGCCACGTATACTCCTATTGACTCCTCTTTTCCTTGGGTTCTCCGTCGGATCGCCTCCCACAATCGGTCATAGTAATCTGGCGGTAGGAACTCCGCCCGTAACTCTCGTTTTACGTCTTCCCAGTTCCTGCATCGATGCTTCACCGCTCTGAACCACGTCAGCGCCCTGCCCTCAAATAGAAGTACGGCTGATTTGAACAAAACTGCTTCCGTTACTCCCCTAGCTTCTCGAAGCTCTTCCACCCTGGTCAGGAAAGAACTTACTGAGCCGGAGTCCCCCGTGAACCGTATTCCCCACTTGGTCACCTCTTGATGTTTTGAGATCGTCTCACTGGCTCTGGGGGTTGAGCATAATGGCACCGCTGTAGTGTTCAGAACCGATTCAGCCTCCCGAGCGTCTCCAGGTGTGGTCGCGGCTAGTTCGTCTACATTTTCGTCCCCTTCCGCTTTAAGGAGTAATTCCCCCATACTCATCCTTAAAGCAGACCTCAGCCTAGCTGCTTCCTTGACGAAGTCCAACTCATCCTCCGGTATGTTGCTCAACCGCCTTAGTCCATAATCAACCTTGGACTTGATTTTGAAGAAATCGCCGCTCTCCGTTCCTCCCTCGAAAGCCTTTATTAGCACTTTTATCTCCTCCAACTTTTCCCGGACCGCTTCCACGTCCTCCTGGGCCGAAAAGGGGTTAACGTCCCTCTCTACCATGGAACAATCCATCGCTCGCTCCGCCTTGAGCGCCATACGCAGCGACTTCCTCATTTCATCCACCGTGCCCAACGGTTGGTCCCGTATCCTCAGTTCGTAACTAAGCTCATCTCTGCTGAGCCGGTCAACGAGGACTCTTCCTTTTGACGCCATGATTACCCTATCTTTATCTCCCCCGTAACCTAAATAAAACAACTGCTTTTTAACAACTAAAATCTCTGTTCAAATTATTACAATACAAGGCTAAAATTCAATATGACTACAGTTCCACCGCACTTGCATTGGTGTCTCAAATCACCAACAGCGTTACACTAGATGTTCCACAATAGTCTCACACCAAATACACACTCCCGCAATTTCTATATCACACCACACTATATCACTTTTCGCACTACTGCCACTATAATACACGAAATCGTTCTCACTAGGGCCAATACCTATCGCGTTATTAACCGAGTCGACACCCTACTAGTGTCGGTACCCACTAATCCCAGGAATTCTGATCACACCCTGGCAATTTATCAGCCTGGATTATCAGGATCGTTTGCCGATCAATGTACGATGGGGTCATTCTCCTCTCAAAACTACGCAAGGCCCCACGTTGGGCGCCAAAACTGTTACCACTTTTTTTGTCCTTTGTTCGGAGAGATAACGGCCGGGGCCCTCGGTCCCGGTAGGTCCGTCGGAGACGGGCGTGGGCGTCACTCGCTTTACGCAGCCCCGAAACATCGCCAAGCGAGAATGCGACGAGACCACTCTCCTCGTACGGAACCTCCACACTCACGCGGAAACCGTCCGATCCTGGAAGAGAACGGGAAGAAAGAAAAAGAAAACAACCTGGAACAAAACAGACTACCGTCCGCGTTGCTCCTTCGTAACCAGCGGAAGAGAAACTCGGGGTGATACACTTTAGCTTAATTCATTAAATACTAAGATATTGTTTCTTTTAGTTGATATCCTAATAATTCCGACTCTAATGTACTAGTGATCCAAAAACTTAATTCTACGCTACTTAACTCTACGACGCTATTCCTTGTGCGACGGTGGCCACCCTCGTGGTTCTCCTCCTACGTCCGTCCGCTGCACTACACCTTCGCTGCGCTCCGACATTCCGCTACCCGTATCCGGGCGTTCACCACTCACTGCAATTGCACCCGTTAATAACTTGGTCACTCTCGTGATCGGGTCACTCCACCACATCCAACAATTCACCAAGCTTTAGTTTTTTTCTTTTAAGGCCGCTTCCTCAGCGAGCACTCTATTAGGACGCTGTACAATGTTTCACTTCCCACCGATCGCATTCCGCGTCGCGCACCAAATATATTCACGTATATATTAGAATATCTTCACGAGTCACACTGCTAATAATTCCGTGTCGTGCATCAAATATATTCACGTATATATTATAATATCTTCACGAGTCGCACTGCTAATAATTCCGTGTCGTGCACCAAATATATTCACGTATATATTAGAATATCTTCACGAGTCGCACTGCTAATAATTCCGTGTCTTGCACCAAATATATTCACGTATGTATTATAATATCTTCACGAGTCGCACTGCCTCGCGGATATCACCCGGGAAAAAGAGACCCCCGTTGTTTTTACACTCCCTTTTAAAACCCTGCATTTAGCGGGTTTGAGGTCCTCCCGCTGCGGCCGTTCACCCTTCGTTCGATGACCCACCCGAGCTTTGCACCATTCGCCAGAATCGCTGTAATTATGATGCCGCGAACTCCACCATCCACTGTGGACCGCATCACCCTTCGCCGCAACTGCCGGTTGGCAGCTAACCTGTGACAACTGCTTTGTTTATGTGTGTTTAAGTTTGTATGTTTGTTCATTTGCTTAATTGTTTATTACGCGATCATTGCCACGGCGGTTCTTGATATGGGGGAAAACGATATGGAAGTGTCCTCCGAGCGGTTTGCGGTGTTTCAGTTTGTGTTTGTGTTTTAGGTTTTAGTTTGTGTTTTAAGTTTATTTATTTATTAAATGTTCGTTGCCGCGACTATTCATCATGTGAAGGTTATTACCTGTTTTGTTATGTGTCCATGGCTCCTTACGCCCAGCCACAGTTCGCGAATCGCGAGAGGGAGCCAAATTCGCGGCTAAGGGTGTGACTCGGTTTCTCGGTTGTGTCGGATTCATTAGTCGGCATACAATCGGTTGAGCTCGTTCCGGTAGCTCCTTATTCTGAAGTTGGTGTCGGTGGACCCTTGCGCTGCTCGCTGGCTTCCATCAACAAGAGACCACGTATGACTCGTCCGTCGATTCGTTGCTACCCCTTACAAACTAACTATCATTCTAAACTTTTACTATTCTATGAATTCAGTTACTTCTTTTCTTATAACTTCTACGCAATTCCCGTCTTAGCTTCTATGATTTACTCCTATCTCTTAAGGTTACAAAATTCTGGTTAGTTACGGAATAACTTTAATTTTACTTCCTATGAGTTTCTCTTCGCACATTTCGTTAACGAGCAACAGAATCAACTCCTACTTGGCGGATTAACGGAGGGTAGTGGTTTTACTTGTTTACTTCATTTGTCATTTACATTACTTCCGGCAGACGCGTTCGCCGGGTTCTTTGCGTTGTGGAAGCTCCCCCGAGGGCAGCGAACCCACACCGTAA
The DNA here is from genome assembly GCA_954870665.1 of Stratiomys singularior. Classification (NCBI taxonomy): domain Eukaryota; kingdom Metazoa; phylum Arthropoda; class Insecta; order Diptera; family Stratiomyidae; genus Stratiomys; species Stratiomys singularior. Next base: position 85,396,198 of record OX940878.1, on the reverse strand, counting down.
CACATTCCGTAGAAGTTAATTCCACTAATAACTTCTGAAGCTGTTGCCAACCATCCTGACCCACAATCGTATTTGATGCCCCAGAGTCAACCAATCCCTTGAAGAACCTCCCCAAAATTTCCACCGTTAAATGGGGTTGCTGTCGTGTTTCTCTTTTCCCAAAACAAATTCCAACGTCTGATCTGCGGCCTTCTCCGCTGCGAGGGTGCCCCGCTCGCCGCCTACTGGGCACCGGTCGCGTTTTCCGATGCCTTTGTTAATGGTGATGGTGTTGGTCGGTCCGGTTGACGAGGTCCCTGTGTCGCCCGCGGGGAGCAGATTGGACATGTAGGGCGGATTGTTCCTTGCCGCCCACAACCAAAACAACGCCTAGGCTGAGGACAGCTTCGGGCCATGTGCGCTGTGCTTCCACATGTCTAGCATGCACTCTTCTTTTCCACCCTTGCAGAAGTCGCGGCGTAGACCTGAGGACTCTCCGCATACGCTAGATCCGGTTCCAGTAGTTTAGCGGATCTTCTACTGGGAGGGGGTAAGAAAGCATCCATCGAGGCGTGAGTAGCTTCAAGTTGACGTCCCAGGGCGACTAATTCCCTGATTGACGAGATCGTCCGCAAAGCAAATTTTTCCTGGTACACCGGTAGAATGTTCTGTCTTAGTACCTCGAGCTTCTTTGCTTCAGTGCACGGAGTTGCTAGACGCCGAAATAGTCCATCCATTATTGCCACGTAAACCCCGATTGACTCGCCTTCCCCCTGCGTTTGCTGTTGGATCTCTTTCCATAGTGTAGCGCTATAATTTGGTGGTTGGAATTCCTCTTTTAGTTCATGGCAGAGCTCCTCCCAACTGGTCACCCGCTCCCTTACTGACCGGAACCAAATAAGTGCCCTCCCCTCGAAAAGTTCTGCCACCATCCTAAACAAGTTCGGCTTTGAGACCGCTTTAGCCACCCGCAGCTCCTCCAACCTCTCCAAGAAAGCGCTAACTGAGCCTGGGAATTCATTAGAAAACCTCACTCCCCATTTGGATACAGCCGGCGGCTTCCTACACTGCTGTCCAAGGTGAGGTGTAGAGCATTCGGGGCTTCGCACCACTTTTTGGGCTTCGAGCGAGTCTCCAGTCTGTGCCCTACGTTTTTCCTTGGTGTTTGTCTCCTCTGCGCTCACCATCACGGAATTCTCGGCCACCGCCACGGGGAGCTGAGCTGCTCGAGTTTCTGCTGCCATCGATGATTGTTCGTCTATCGTCTCTTCATCCTCCTCCTCTTCACCTTCCGCTTTCACGATCAACTCCCCCAGCAACATCACCACTTTCTCCTGGTCCTCCGTTTCCGTCTGGATATTTGCCAGCCTGCGCAGACCAAATTCAATTTTGGACCTTATCTTCAGGAATTCTCCGCTTTGGTCGTCCACTACAAATTTCTCGATCAATGATCGCACTTCCAAAGCTTTCCCTGTCACAGCATCTAAATCCTCCTGGGCCGTGTATGGATATGCTGCAGTCGTAACCATGCTCGAGTCCAACGCCGACTCTGCTTTTAAGGCCACTCGCAGTGCTTTCCGCATCTCCTCCACAGATCCCGTCGCCCGATCCCGTATGCATAGCTCATATGTTAATTCGTCCTTGGAGAGCCAATCTACTAGGATTCTGGTCGTCTTTGCCATATCGTCTTCTAGATTTCTTGGCCACTTAATATAGATATTACAATGCTTACAAAATTACTAGTCCCCTTAAAATAATAGCCCGATTTTATTTAAATTTACGACTGAAATGAAACTGAGTAGTAACAGTAGATAAAGACTCTTTATTAATCTTTGACTAGGAATTAACATTTAAGAAAAGATTTCACCACTCACTGACACACCTTTATTTTCACTTTCACACCTTTTAATTTCAAACTTTCAATTGCACTTACAGTCCGCACTAAACAATACCTCACACCCCCGAAATTCACATTCCACGGTAAACGCACTATCCACTCGAACACTCACTCAAACCACTTTCACAACGAAAGACTTCATGAAATAGTACTGCCCCGAATGATTACCCCCTTGGCAATCTGTTCCAATGCCCGACAAGAGGGCTTAAGGAATCCACCTCCAAGGTGGGGTTATTTGGGTCCCGGAAGCTCCGTCGGAGACGGGCGTGGGCTCCATTCCTCTACCCCAAAAAGAGACCCCCAGCCCTTAGAGGAGATGGGCTGTCCTCGGAAGCCGGACACTTACAACCTCTGGTGAATGCTTTGCCACCACCTTGCTGCAAACGTTTTAAACGTTTCTCTCGCGATGAATATGCCACGAGCCCAATGTCGTGAGCTGTTCTCACCTAGGCCTAAGCTAAGAAGGGAATTGTGGTTGAAATTAAGGAAATGAAGTAATTGTATTCAAAGAATGGTAGATAGTTTGTAAGGGTAGCAGCGAATCAACGGACTAGGCATACGAGATCATTTGTTGATAGAAGCCAGCGAGCAGCGCAAGAATCCACCGACATCAACTTCAAAATAAGGAGCTACCGGAACGAGCTCAACCGGTTGTATGCCACTTATGTTCACAAGTTTTAGACTGTGAAATGTTCACCGTTTTTATAATATTACTTTATAGTTTAAATGTAATAAACAATATTTGTTATAGTTAATATATTTTACACAACGATGTTTACTCTTTTCTTCTTTGAAAACAACTGACACTTAAATCTATAATTACATGTCATTTTATATCTACGTCTTACTTGCTAACAAACCATCTTTATTTGCATATTATTAACTGTACTAAATCCTACTCGTGTCCTTTTATAAAACTTATTTTCTAACAAATAGGTGCTAATTTTATAAAAGGTAATGTGTCCTAGAAACGAAGTCGTGAACAATAAAATACTTAGTCTTACATTTATTGCTTATGTTACTAATTTACATATTCAGCATCGACAAAGGCCGATGCCGACACGTTGGTTGTACATTACAATGTTATGACGTATTTTACCGGCTAAGGAAACCGAACCACACACTTAGCCGCGAATCTGGCTCACTTTCACGATTCGTGATCTTTGGCTGCGCGTAAGGGGCCATGGACACATCACAAAACAGGTACTTACCTCCATATGATAAACAGTCGCGGCAATGAACGTTTAATAAACAAATAAACAAACACAAACTCAAACTCAAACTTAGAACACACACACAAACTTAAACATCACAAACTCCATATAACTCGCGCAAATCGCTCGAAATGTACCTCCATATCACAAACGGCCGCGGCTATGAACGCTTAATAAATAAGTAAACAATAAACAAACACAAACTTAAACACAAATAAATAAACTAGATGTCACAGGTCATCCGTCAGCCGGTAGTTGCGGCGAAGTGTGATGCGATCCATGTGGATGGTGGAACTCGCCGTACCATAGTTGCAGCGGTTCCGGCGAATGGATCGAAGCTCGGGTGGGTCATCGCCCGAAGGGTAAACGGCCGCAGCGGGAGGATCTCGAACCGCTAAATGGACGATGTTAAAAGGAAGTGAAAAAGAACGGTGGGCTCTTTTTTGGTGTCAGACGCGAGACGGTACGGAAGTGTGGAAAGATATAGTAGGAGTGCTTTTCCTCTGTTAATATAGCTATGTTAGTGCACGAGAAGTATAATTTTTGAGACTAAATAATAGATATAATAAAAGATATAAAACAAGACTAAAAAATTGAGACTGAAGTGTTGAGGCAGTGCAGCGCACGGCGATTGTTCGGGTTCCGGAGACTGGGTGCGGAACGCAGGCGAAGACAATTTGAGTTGCCGGAAGTACGGAATCGTGGGGGTGGCCACCGCCGCACAAATGATAGGCTTGTAATTACTATATTACCACTATTATATAGTATCTAATTTTGTAAGTACTATATTATTACTATTATATATAAATTATTACTATTATATCTTATCTGTTATTACTATTCTACTATATAAGCATATCAATAGCATCTAATAAACTAAACAACATGAGTTTCTCTTCCACGGATGAGACGGGAGCAACGCGGACGGTAGTCGGTCCTTTGTTTTCAGGGTGTTTTCCTTTTCGTTTACTTTTTCTAGGACCGAACGGTTTCCGAGTGGTTGTGGAGGTTCCCTACGAGGAGAGTGGTCTCGTCGCATTCTCGCTTGGCGACGTTTCGGGGCTCGGTAAAGCGAGTGGCACCCACGCCCGTCTCCGATGGACCTACCAGGACCGAGGGCCCCGGCCGTTATCTCTCCGTACAGGAACGACCATGGGGGTGCATCGTGCCCAACACTTCCCCCAGTGATTTGGATTGAAGGCTGGGAGATCGAGGCCCACCCACGGAATCAAGCGTAACATTTGGCGCCCAACGTGGGGCCAGCAAAAGTAATATTTTCAGGGAAAAAGTGGAATAAAACGGGTTAACGTAACATTTTGAGCAGTCTTCAAGTCTTTTGCGTAGTCTTCAACGGCTGGCGTAGTTTTGAGAGAAGAATGCCCCATCGTACATTGATCGGCAAACGATCCTGATAATCCAGGCTGATCAATTGCCAAGGTGTGGTCAGAATGCATGGGATTAGCGGGTACCGACACTAGTAAGGTGTCGATCCGGTTAATAACGTGTTAAGTATTGACCCTAATGAGAACGATTTCGTATTGTATAGTGGCAATAGTGCGTAAAGTGTTATAGTGTGGTGTGATATAAAAAAAATTGCGAGAGTGTGAATTTTTGAAAAATTATTTGGTGTGAGACTATTGTTGAACGTCTAGTGTAACACTGTTGGTGATTTGAGACACCAATGCAAGTGCTGTGGAACTGTAGTCAGATTGAATTTTAACATTGTATTGTAATTTGAACAGAGATTTTAATTTCAAAAGCAGTTGTTTTATTTAGGTTAAGGGTGAGCTAAAGAAATAGTAAACATGGCGTCAAAAGGAAGAATCCTCGTTGACCGGTTCAGCTGAGATGAACTTAGTTACGAACTAAGGATACGGGACCAACCGTTGGGCACGTTGGATGAAATGAGGAAGTCGCTGCGTATGGCGATCAAGGCGGAGCGAGCGATGGATTGTTCGATGGTAGAGAGGGACGTTTACCCCTTTTCGGCCCAGGAGGACGTGGAAGCGGTCCGGGAAAAGTTGGAGGAGGTAAAAGGGCTATTAAAGGCTGTCGAGGGAGGAACGGAGAGCGGCGATTTCTGAAAAATCAAGTCCAAGGTTATGGACTAAGGCGGTTGGGCAACATACCGGACGATGAGTTGGACTTCTTCAAGGAAGCAGCTAGGCTGAGGTCTGCTTTAAGGATGAGTATGGGGGAATTACTCCTTAAAGCGGAAGGGGACGAAAGTGAAGCCGAACTAGCCGCGACCACCCCTGGAGACGCTCGGGAGGCTGAATCGGTTCTGAACACTACAGCGGTGCCATTATGCTCAACCCCCCGAGCCAGTGAGACGATCTCAAAACAACAAGAGGTGACCAAGTGGGGAATACGGTTCACGGGGGACTCCGGCTCAGTAAGTTCTTTCCTGACCAGGGTGGAAGAGCTTCGAGAAGCTAGGGGAGTAACGGAAGCAGTTTTGTTCAAATCAGCCGTACTTCTATTCAAGGGTAGGGCGCTGACGTGCTTCAGAGCGGTGAAGCATCGATGCCGGAACTGGGAAGACGTTAAACGAGACTTACGAGCGGAGTTCCTACCGCCAGATTACTATGACCGATTGTGGGAGGCGATCCGACGGAGAACCCAAGGAAAAGAGGAGTCAATAGGAGTACACGTGGTGGCGATGGAAGGGCTCTTCTAGCGTCTCACCGTGCAATGTACAGAGGAGGAGAAGCTGCGTCGCATTCTGCAGAACATCACACCCTTTTATCAAACCCAGCTTAGCTTGGTATCAGTCTCTTCGGTGGTTCAACTCGTGGAACTGGGAAGGAGGCTCGAAACTACAAGAACGAGAGTTGAGGCCTTCATTCCTCCGCCAAATCGCCGGAGCCATCGGCTGTTAGAACCAGACTTAGCGTACTGCGAGGCGAATGGGGGAGGAATGGTTGCCGCATTACGAAATGCCTCTAGAGAAATCCGTAGCTGGAATTGCAAGGGGTCAGGGCATACATCCAAGACCTGTGGCGAGCCCCAGAAATGCTTTGGTTGTGGCCGCGTAGGCGTGAGGAGAGCGACGTGTCCAGGTTGTTCAAAGCAAAAACCTGCGGGAAAACGCGAGCCCTACCAGGGTGAGAGTAAAAGACAACCGGGAAACGGGAACCGTACCCACTAGGCGGCGTAGAAGGTGCGAGGAAACGGATTTCACCAGCCGCAAGGGAAAGCAGGGTGGAGTTTGCACTACAGGAGGCGGTAGCGGTTAACCGTCCACATTTAGAGGTGGCTATTTTTGGGCAAGCTTTGGTGGGGTTGGTAGATTCGGGGGCGACCCATGCCATCATCGGGGGACCCGGTTGGGAAGTGTTGCGTGCGCAAGGGCTGCAACTTCGGGAGGCGAAGCATTCAGCCATACGTTTAGCGGATAGTGGCTGCGTACCAACCGACGGGGAGATCTGGGCACCAGTGACCAGATGGATGAAGATTCTGGTGGTGCCCGCAGTTCCACAAGCACTCATCCTGGGGGTCGACTTTTTACGGGCATTCCGGATCGTCTTGGATCTTGGCAGGGAGTCTTGGGAATCCGCGGCGCTAACTGCCTGTGACTCATTGCAGCTAAGGACAAGATTGAGCCCACACGATGAGGCCCGCCTTAAGATGCTGATTGGGGAGGAGTTCAACCTGATGGGGGAGGATGAACAGCGTATTGGAACGGGACGCCTACCCATTGCCTTATATTTCAGCCACGCTAGACAAACTTCGAGCCGCGCGCTATCTATCCTCCCTGGACATCAAGTCGGCCTACTGGCAGATCCCCATGGCTGAAGAGTCTAAGCCACTGACCGCCTTCACGGTACGCGGTCGGGGTCTATTCCATTTTAACCGGATGCCTTTCGGGTTGCACAATGCTCCGGCTACATGGCAGCGTTTTATAGATCGAATTCTGGGTCAGGACCTGGAGCCATACGTGTTTGTATATCTGGACGACGTGATAGTGGTTACAGAGAGCTTCGAAAAACACTTGGAGATCCTTCGGATAGTGTTATCACGATTGCGGGACGCTGGGTTACGGGTATCTCGGGAGAAATGCGAGTTTCGTCGGCCCCAGCTGAGATACCTGGGGTATGTGGTAGACGAGAGTGGACTGCACGTCGACCCGGAGAAAGTAGAGTGCATACTACGTATCCCTCAGCCGACTAACGTGAAAAAGGTACGACAGTTTCTGGGTATGGTGTCCTGGTACCGGCGGTTCATTCCGGACCATGCAGCCCTGACAACACCACTCACGAACTTACTACGTAAGAATAAGAAATTTGTGTGGACGGATCAATGCGAGTCAGCCTTCACCCGCTGTAAAACGTTGCTATCCACGGCGCGCATTCTTACCTGCCCAGATTTCTCGTTGGCGTGCAACGTCCAAACGAATGCATCGGATCAGGGATTAGGTGCGGTCTTGAGCCAGAGCCACCCCGATGGGGAAAAGCTGGTGTGCTACCTTAGCCGTGGTCTGTCCAAGACGAAGAAAAAATACTCCACCACAGAAAAGGAATGTTTAGCGGTACTGTGGGTGGTCGAAAAACTTGGAAGGAACCGTACTTGGAAGGGACACGCTTCACGGTAATTACGGACCACCACTCACTGGTGTGGCTGAATAACCTTCGGGAGCCAAATCGTCGGTTGGCCCCCTGGGCTGTAAGGCTACAACAGTTCAATTATGATGTTGTCCACCGCAAAGGCAAGGAGCATCTGGTCCCCGATGCTCTGTCGCGAGCACTTCCCGTGATCGAAGCGTCAGAGGAGGTACACTCAGAGGATCGATGGTTGGATGGCATGCGGGCCAAGGTAATGAAGAATCCCGGGGGGTTCCCGGATTGGCGTATCGAGGGAAGGGGGTTATAGCGGAATCTTCCTGGCCGATATGCGGAATTGCGTGGCAATACTTGGAAACTGGTGGTACCGAAGTCTGAACGGCCTACAGTCTTGCAGCAGTATCACGATGATACCACGGCGGGTCACATGGGGATAAGCAGAACGTACGACCGGATAGCACAACGTTTCTACTGGCCGAAAATGAGATCGGATGTTCGCCGGTATGTAACCCGATGTAAAGTCTGTCAGGCAACCAAGGTTGAGAGGGAACCACCGTATGGGCCGATGTCTTCCCGGGCTGGCCAGGCAAAGGAACCATGGGAAATAATATGTGTGGATTTGGTGGGACCCTTGCCACGGTCATCACAGGGGAACTTCCAGATATTGACTGTAGTTGATTACTTCACCAAGATGCCTTTGGTTTTTCCTCTCAAGCAAGCGACTGCATCGCATGTAGTGAAGATATTGGAGGAACGGGTTTTCCTGGTGTTTGGAGTCCCCGCGTTGGTCATCTGCGACAATGGGGTACAATTCAGATCAGAAGAGCTGGACCGGTTGGTGACAGGGTATGATGGTAGTATCCAGTTTACATCGTTTTACCATACCCAGGCCAATCCCGCTGAGTGGATCAATCAAACCATCAAACGAATGCTGAGGGCATATGTAGGGGACAACCATCGGAAATTGGATTTGCATCTAGCAAAAATTGGGTGTGCGCTACGCACCTACACCCATGAAGCAATGGGGAGTACACCTTATTTCCTTAACTTTGGTCGGGAGATGGTAACAACACGGAAGGGACCGAAGCCACCAGCGGGGGAGGAAACGATACAGAACCCGGCGGAGAGGGCCAAGAAGCTCGGTGAAGTGAGAGAAGAAGTACTAAAACACTTGAAGGAAGCTGCGAGGAAGAGTGTACAACGATACTACCTACGGAAGAGACCTCCTCCCTTCCGTCCAAACGATCTGGTGTGGCGCCGAAATCATGAGATATCAGCGGCTGCCCAGTTTTATTCCGCTAAATTGGCCCCGGAATACCTGGGCCCTTTCAAGGTAGAAAAGCGGATGTCCTCAGCTATGTTTAAGTTCCTGGACGGGAAGAACCAAGATGCGGGCACTTGGCACGCAAAAGACCTTAAACCTTATGTCGTTTGAGGTGTGGTGTAACCACCACAAAAGGGTAGTAACGCGTAGCCGAGGTGAGAGGTTATACGTGGGAGAGGAAGACATAAGGGATACATGCAAGGGGGTGACGAGACTAATACACCAAGACAATACTACAGATCGATCGTTTAGTGTAAATGGAAATTTTACCGTCATAGTTGGCCATTCGGTATTCACTGTTGCCGGTCGAGAGGTTCTTTCGTTCTCTGTTTTTTTTCCTCCTTCCCCATTTTCCTGTTTTTCTTTTCCTTCTTTTCCTTTTCTTCTTTTTGTTTTCTTCAGTTTTTTTTTCTCCTCGTGGACGAGTCGTTGTGGAGTGCCATCACCTAAAAACAAAAAACAAAATAAAAAAATTATTATGTTCAATTACTACGAATACTATTATTACGAATTTTACGTACTAGTGAATTTTGGGGAAATTCACTGAAAGCAGGGGGGGAGTGTTACGGTGTGGGTTCGCCGCCCTCGGGGGAAACTTTCACCACGCAAGGAACCCGGCGAACGCGTCTTCCGGGAGTAACGTAAGTGACGACGAAGCAAACAAGTAAAACCACTACCCTCCGTAAATCCGCGAAGTAGAAGTTGAATTTGTTGCCCGATAGCGAGATGTGCGAAGAGAAACTCGTAGGAAGCTTAATTTATGTTATTCAGCGATTAACCGAAATAGTGTAAGAAGAATCATAGAAGCTAAAAAGGGATTTGCGGTTGAAATCAAAGAAATGAAGTAATTGTATTCATAGAATGGTAGATAGTTTGTAAGGGTAGCAGCGAATCAACGGACTAGGCATACGAGATCATTTGTTGATGGAAGCCAGCGAGCAGCGCAAGAATCCACCGACACCAACTTCAAAATAAGGAGCTACCGGAACGAACTCAACCGGTTGTATGCCGGCTAAAGAAACCGAAACACACACTTAGCCGCGAATCTGGCTCACTTTCACGATTCGTGATCTTTGGCTGCGCGTAAGGGGCCATGGACACATCACAAAACAGGTACTTACCTCCATATGATAAACAGTCGCGGCAATGAACGTTTAATAAACAAATAAACAAACACAAACTCAAACTCAAACTTAGAACACACACACAAACTTAGACATCACAAACTCCATATAACTCCCGCAAATCGCTCGAAATGTACCTCCATATCACAAACGGCCGCGGCTATGAACGCTTAATAAATAAGTAAACAATAAACAAATACAAACTTAAACACAAATAAATAAACCGGATGTCACAGGTCATCCGTCAGCCGGTAGTTGCGGCGAAGTGTGATGCGATCCAATGTGGATGGTGGAACTCGCCGTACCATAGTTGCAGCGGTTCCGGCGAATGGATCGAAGCTCGGGTGGGTCATCGCCCGAAGGGTAAACGGCCGCAGCGGGAGGATCTCGAACCGCTAAATGGACGATGTTAAAAGGAAGTGAAAAAGAACGGTGGGGCTCTTTTTTGGTGTCAGACGCGAGACGGTACGGAAGTGTGGAAAGATATAGTAGGAGTGCTTTTCCTCTGTTAATATAGCTATGTTAGTGTGCGAGAAGGAGTGTAATTTTTGAGACTAAATAATAGATATAATAAGAAATAATAGATATAAAAGACTAAATAAGAAAAGACTAAATAATTGAGACTGAAGTGTTGAGGCGGTGCAGCGCACGGCGATTGTTCGAGCTCCGGAGACTGGGTGCGGAACGCAGGCGAAGACAATCTGAGTTGGCGGAAGCACGGAATCGTGGGGGTGGCCACCGTCGCACAAGTGATAGGCTTGTAATTCCTATATTATTACTATTATATATAAATTATTACTATTATATAGTATCTAATATTGTAAGTACTATATTATTACTATCATATATAAATTATTACTATTATATATTATCTGTTATTACTATTCTACTATATAAGCATATCAATAGAGTCTTATAAACTAAACAACACGAGTTTCTCTTCCACGGGTGAGACGGGAGCAACGTGGACGGTAATCGGTCCTTTGTTTTCAGGGTGTTTTCCTTTTCGTTTACTTTTTCTAGGACCAAACGGTTTTCGAGTGGTTGCGGAGGTTCCCTACGAGGAGAGTGGTCTCGTCGCATTCTCGCTTGGCGACGTTTCGGGGCTCGGTAAAGCGAGTGGCACCCACGCCCGTCTCCGACGGACCTACCGGGACCGAGGGCAGCGGCCGTTATCTCTCCGTACAGGAACGACCGTGGGGGTGCATCGTGCCCAACACTTCCCCCAGCGATTTGGGTTGAAGGCTTGGAGTTCAAGGCCCACCCACGGAATCAAGCGTAACAGCCTGCGATGAAGGACCACGATATTCCGCTCAATCAACTTTAGAGTGGAATGATGACACAGACGGTGTGTTGGTAGGCCTGCAATAAAGGACAACGCAATTCCGCTCAACCAACTTGTGAGAGGAACCATGACATACACGGTGTGTCCCTAGGCCTCCGATGAAGGGCAACGCAATTCTGCTCAACCAACTTATGAGCAGAACGATGACACGAGGTTTGTTCCTAGGCCTTCGATGAAGAACTACGCAATTCCGCTCAATCAACTTATGAGCGGACGGATCACACAAAAGGTGTGTCCCTAGGCCTACGATGAAGTACTACGCAATTCCACTCAATCAACTTAGGAGTGAAATGATGACACACACGGTGTGTCCCATTGCCTTCGATGAAAGACCGCGATGACACCTGCCGTGTGTCCCTAGGCCTGCGATGAATGATAACGCAATACCGCTCAATCAGCTTATGAGCGGAACGATGACACACGGTGTGTCCCTAGGCCTCCGATGAAGGGCAACGCAATTCTGCTCAATCAACTTATGAGCAGAACGGTGACACACGGTATGTTCCTAGGCCTTCGATGAAGAACCACGTAATTCCGTACAAATAACTTATGAGCGAAAGGATTACACATATAGTGTATCCCTAGGCCTTGCATGAAGGACCACTCTATTCCGCTCAATCAACTTATGAGTGGAATGATGACACACTCTGTGTGTCCCATAGATTTCGATGAAGAACCACGCAGTACCGCTCAATCAAATTATGAGCACAACGATAACACACACGGCGTGTCCCTTGGCCTTCGATGACGGAACACACAATTCCGCTCAACAAACATATGAGCGTAACGATGACACACACTGTATGTCCCTAGGCCTTCGATGAAGGATCACACGATTCACCTCAATCAACCAATGAGCTGAACGATGAAATACCGTATGTTTCTAGGCCTTTGATGAAGGACCAGGCAATGCCGCTCAATCAACTTATGAGTGGAATGATGACACACACGGTGTGTCCCTATGCCTTCGATAATGGATCACGCAATTCCGTTCAATGAATTTGTGAGCAGAACCATGACACACACGGTGTGTCCCTTGACCTTCGATAGTGTATCACGCAATTCCGGTCAATCAACTTGTGAGCAGAATGATGACACACGATATGTTCCTAGGCTCTTGAAGATGGACCACGCAATTCTGCTTAATCAATTTATGATCGACACGATGACATACACGGTGTGTCCCTTGGCCTTCGATGAGAAAATAGACGATTCTGCTGAACGAACTTATGAGCGGAACGATGACACACACGGCGTTTCCCTTGGCCTTCGATGAAGTATTACGCAATTCCGGTCAATCAATTTATGAGCAGAACGATGACACACGATATGTTCCTAGGCTCTTGAAGATGGACCACGCAATTCTGCTTAATCAATTTATGATCGACACGATGACATACACGGTGTATCCCTTGGCCTTCGATGAGAAAATAGACGATTCTGCTAAACGAACTTATGAGCGGAACGATGACACACACTGTGTGTCCCTAGGCCTTTGAAGAAGTACCACGCAGTTCCGGTTAATGAATTTATGAGCGGAACGATGACACAAACTGTATGTCCATTGGCCTTCGATAGAGGAACACACGATTCCGCTAAACCAACTTCTCAGCGGAACGATGATATACGCGGTGTGTCCCTTGGCCTTATACGAAGGACCACGCAATTCCACCCAATCAACTTATGAGCGGAACGATGACACACAAGTTGTGTCCCTTCGATGAAAGACGACGCAATTCCGCTCACTGAATTTCTGAGCGGAACGATGACACACACGGTGTGTCCCTTCGCCTTCGATGAAGTATCACTTAATTCCGCTCAATAACCTTATGAACAGATCGATGAAACACGGTATGTTCCTAGGCCTTTGAAGAAGGACTACGCGATTCCACATAATCAATTCATGAGCGGAACGATGACACACACGGTGTGTCATTTGGCCTTCGATGAGGGATCACACGATTCCGTTCAACCAACTTATGAGCGGAACAATTTCTCCCACGGTGTGTCCCTAGGCCTTCGATGAAGGACCGACCAATTCCGCTAAATCAACTTATGAGTGGAATGATGACCTTTGGTGGCCTTTGATGAAGGACCACGCAATTCCCCTCAATCAACTTATGAGCGTACCGATTACGTACACGGTATGTCCCTAGCCCTGTGATCAAGGACCACGCAATTCCACTCAACCAACTTATTAGTGGATCGTTCACACACACGATGTGTTCCTAGGCCCGCGATGAAGGACCACGATGTTCCGCTCAATCAACTTTTGAGTGGAATGATGACACAGACGGCGTGTCGCTAGGCCTGTAATAAACGACAACGCAAATCCGCATATCCAACTTGTGAGCGGAACCTTGACACACACGGTGTGTCCCTAGGCCTCCGATGAAGGGCAACGCAATTCTGCTCAATCTACTTTGTTACGGTGTCGTTTCGCCACCCTCGGGGGAGCTTCCACCACGGAAGGAATCGGGCAAACACGTCTTCCGAAAACAACATAAGGAATAAGATAGTAAACATGGAAACCGCTACCCTCTGCTGATCCGCTGTAGTAAGAATTGAATTTGTGGCGTGTTAACCAAACCGAGAAGTGTACGAAGAGAAGCTCGTAAGTTTAAAGTATTAGCCAAAATAATGTAATTTTAGTTGGTAGAAAAAAAAACTCATAGAAGTTAGAGGGAGAATTAATTGTAAATATAATTGTATTGGAAATTGAATAATGGGAATCAGAATTGAAATTGTAAATCACAGAATGGTCGTTAGAAGTGTAATTGAAATTGAAGAATGGGAGTTAGAATCCAAATCGTAAATCACAGAATGGTAGTTAGAAGTGGAATTGAAATTGAAGAATGGGAGTTAGAATCGAAATCGTAAATCACGGAATGGTAGTTAGAATTGTAATTGAAACGGGAGACTTATAGTCAGAATCGAAATTGTAAGGGTAACGAACTAGTCACGGGAGATCACTCGGGGATGGAGGCCAGCGAGCGCTTCCAGAATTCACCGATACCAACATCTAAGTCGGGAGCTACCGGAACGAGCTCGAGCGGTTCTATTCCGGCGAATAAGTCAATGCCAGCACTCGCCGGTGAATTCGATCCACTTCCGCGACTCGCGAGCTTATGTGTTGTTTACTCGAATCGCGAAGATGCGACATAACGCGTAAACCCGACAACAAACCAAACATAAACATTGTCGCCAGTCAGTTGTCAAGTGTCAGCAGTGAGGCGCAGTGCGGCGAGATCCAATGTTGATCGTAAAACTAGCCGCACAGCATTTACAGCGGTTCCTTCAGTGTGGGTCGAGTCTCGGGAAATAAATTGGAGCGGAAAACAGCGGGCCTGGTTGGGGTGTCGGATGCTCCTGTACGCGACTACTTTACTTTGGTGCGTAAATCCAATCTGAAAAATTATATAGAGATCGATAAAGAATAAGTTCGGAACGGTGAAGTGAAAAGTATGAAGTGACTGAAGTAAATTCAATCTGAAAAATTGTATAGTGATCGCTTAAGACTAAGTTCGGAAATGGTGAAGTGAAAAGTATGAAGTAACTGAAGTAAATTTAATCTGAAAAATTATATAGTGATCGATAAAGACTAAGTTCGGAACGTTGAAGTGAAAAGCATGAAGTAACTGAAGTAAATTCAATCTGAAAAATTATATAGTGATCGATTAAGACTAATTTCGGAAATGGTGAAGTGAAAAGTATGAAGTAACTGAAGTAAATTCAATTTTAAAAAATTATATAGTGATCGATTAAGACTAAGTTCGGAAATGGTGAAGTGAAAAGTATGAAGTAACTGAAGTAAATTCAATCTGAAAAATTATATAGTGATCGATAAAGAATAAGTTCGGAACGGTGAAGTGAAAAGTATGAAGTGACTGAAGTAAATCCAATCTGAAAAATTATATAGTGATCGATTAAGACTAAGTTCGGAAATGGTGAAGTGAAAAGTATGAAGTAACTGAAGTAAATTCAATCTGAAAAATTATATAGTGATCGATAAAAACTAAGTTCGGAACGGTGAAGTGAAAAGTATGAAGTGACTGAAGTAAATCCAATCTGAAAAATTATATAGTGATCGATTAAGACTAAGTTCGGAAATGGTGAAGTGAAAAGTATGAAGTAACTGAAGTAAATTCAATCTGAAAATTATATAGTGATCGATAAAAACTAAGTTCGGAACGGTGAAGTGAAAAGTATGAAGTGACTGAAGTAAATCCAATCTGAAAAATTATATAGTGATCGATTATGATTAAGAACGGGAACTAATACAAAGTGCTGGTCGCCGAAAAAAGACTAAGAGCGGAAACAGTGTGGAGTCGAACATTTGGAGCATTGCCGTGAGGAACAACAACGAGCCTAACAAGCGGTGAGACAGTTTACGATCAATGGTTCCTCGTTTACTACCAACTCTCATTAGGCTAGTTTGAAGGTTTAACCAATAAAGAATAATTTTAATTAAATTTACGAGTTTCTCTTTTCGAGCCAAAACAACACGGGTGGTAAGCGTTTTCCAGGTCGCGGTATCACGAGAAGCTAAGAAAAGACTGGCTGTAGGTTGGTAATCGAGTGGTACGTGTGGAGGTACCCGCGAGGTGAGTGGATCGGTTCCGTCGCATTCTCACCACATTATTCCACTCAATCAACTAAGGAGTGAAATGATGACACATACGGTGTGTCCGTTGGCCTTCGATGATGGACCGCGATGACAACTGCCGTGTGTCCCTAGGCCTGCGATGAAGCATAACGCAATTCCGCTCAATCAAATTCTGAGCGGAACAATGACACATGGTGTGTCCCTTAGCCTCCGATGAAGAGCAACGCAATTCTGCTCAATCAACTTATGAGCAGAACGATGACATACGGTATGTTCCTAGGCCTTCGATGAAGAACCACGCAATTCCGCTTAATCAACTTATGAGTGAATGATGTCACACACGGTGTGTCCCTAGGCCTTCGATGAAGGACCACCCAATTCCGCTCAACCAACTTATGAGCAGAATGGTGACACAGGGTATGTTCCTAGACATTTGGAGAAAGACCACCAAATTCTGCTTAATCAATTTATGAGCGGAACGATGACACTTATGGTGTGTCCCTTGGCCTTCGATGACGGAACACACGATTCCGCTCAACAAACTTATAAGCGAAACGCTGTCACACACTATGTGTCCCTAGGCCTTTGATAAAGGATCATACAATTCCCCTCAATCAACTAATGAGCCGAACGATGAAGTGCCGTATGTTTCTAGGCCTTTGATGACGGACCAGGTAATTCCCCTCAATCAACTTATGAGCGGAACGATGACACAGACGGTGTGTCCCTCGGCCTGCGATGAAGGGCAACACAATCCCGCTCAATAAACTTATGAGCAGAATGGGGACACACGGTATGTTCCTAGGCCTTTGATGTAGGACCACGCAGTCCCGCTCAACAAGCATATGAGCGGAACGATGACACACACGGTGTGTCCCTAGGCCTGCCATGAACGACAACGGAATTCCGCTCAATCAACTTTTGGGTGGAACGATGACACACACGGTATGTCTCTGGGGCTCCGATGAAGGGCAATGCAATTCTGCTCAATCAACTTATGAGCAGAAAGATGACACTCGCTATATGTTCCTAGGCCTTCGATGAACGACCTCGCAATTCCCCTGAATCAACTTATAAGCGGACCGATGATAAACACATTGTATATCCAGTCCTTCGATGAAGCACAACGCAATGCCGCTCAATCATCTTATGACCGGAACGATGACACACACGGTGTGTCCCTTGGCCTTCCATGAAGGACCACCCAACTCCGCTCAACCAACTTATGAGCGGAACGATGGCACACGGTATGCTCCTAGACCTTTGATGAAGGACCACGCAATTCCGCTCAATCAACTTTCGAACGGAACGATGTCACGCACGGTGTGTCCCTATTCCTGCGATGAAGGGCAACGCAATGTCGCTCAATCAACTTATGAGCAGAACGATGACAAAAGGTTTGTTACTATGCCTTTGATGAAGGACCACGCGATTCCGCTCAATCAACTTACGAGCGGAACAATGTCACACACGGTGTGTCCCTAGGCTTTCGATGAAGGACTACGCGATACCGCCCAATCAATCTATGTACGGAACGATGATACACACGGTGTGTCCCTAGGCCTGTGAGGAAGGACAACGGAATTCCGGTCAATCAACTTATGAGCGGAACGATGACACACACCGTGCATCTCTAGTCCTTCGATGAAGGACCACGCAATGCCGCTCAATCAACTTATTACCGGAACGGAGACACACACGGTGTGTCCCTAGGCCTGCGATGGAAGACCACTCGATTCCGCTCAATCAACTTACGAGCGGAACGATGTCACATATGGTGTATCTCTAGTCCTTCGATTAAGGACAACGCAATGCCGCTCAATCAACTTATTACCGGAACGACAACACACACGGCGTGTCCCTAGGCCTGCGATGGAGGACCACTCGATTCCGCCCAATCAACTTACGAGCGGAACGATGTCACACATGGTGTGCCCCTAGGCCTGCGATGAAGGACAACGCAATGCCGCTCAATCAACTTATGAGCAGAACGATGACACGAGGTTTATTCCTAGGCCTTTGATGGAGGACCACGCAATTCCTTTCAATCAACTTACGAGCGGATCAATGTCACACACGGTATGTCTCTTCGCTTTCAATGAAGGACCACGCGATACCCCCCATTCAACCTATGTCCAGAACGATGACACAGACGGTGTGTCCCTAGGCCTGTGATGAAGGACAACGGAATTCTGTTCAATCAACTTATGAGTGGAACGATGACACACACGGTATGTCTCTGGGCCTCCGATGAAGGGCAACGCAATTCTTCTTAATCAACTTATGAGCAGAACGATGACATACGGTATGTTCCTAGGCCTTCGATGAAGAACCACGCAATTCCGCACAATTAACTTATGAGCGAAAGGATTACACACAAAGTGTATCCCTAGGCCTGCGATGAAGGACCACTCTATTCCGCTTAATCAACTTATGAGTGAATGATGTCACACACGGTGTGTCCCTAGGCCTTCGATGAAGGACCACCCAATTCCGCTCAACCAACTTATGAGCAGAATGGTGACACAGGGTATGTTCCTAGACATTTGGAGAAAGACCACCAAATTCTGCTTAATCAATTTATGAGCGGAACGATGACACTTATGGTGTGTCCCTTGGCCTTCGATGACGGAACACACGATTCCGCTCAACAAACTTATAAGCGAAACGCTGTCACACACTATGTGTCCCTAGGCCTTTGATAAAGGATCATACAATTCCCCTCAATCAACTAATGAGCCGAACGATGAAGTGCCGTATGTTTCTAGGCCTTTGATGACGGACCAGGTAATTCCCCTCAATCAACTTATGAGCGGAACGATGACACAGACGGTGTGTCCCTCGGCCTGCGATGAAGGGCAACACAATCCCGCTCAATAAACTTATGAGCAGAATGGGGACACACGGTATGTTCCTAGGCCTTTGATGTAGGACCACGCAGTCCCGCTCAACAAGCATATGAGCGGAACGATGACACACACGGTGTGTCCCTAGGCCTGCCATGAACGACAACGGAATTCCGCTCAATCAACTTTTGGGTGGAACGATGACACACACGGTATGTCTCTGGGGCTCCGATGAAGGGCAATGCAATTCTGCTCAATCAACTTATGAGCAGAAAGATGACACTCGCTATATGTTCCTAGGCCTTCGATGAACGACCTCGCAATTCCCCTGAATCAACTTATAAGCGGACCGATGATAAACACATTGTATATCCAGTCCTTCGATGAAGCACAACGCAATGCCGCTCAATCATCTTATGACCGGAACGATGACACACACGGTGTGTCCCTTGGCCTTCCATGAAGGACCACCCAACTCCGCTCAACCAACTTATGAGCGGAACGATGGCACACGGTATGCTCCTAGACCTTTGATGAAGGACCACGCAATTCCGCTCAATCAACTTTCGAACGGAACGATGTCACGCACGGTGTGTCCCTATTCCTGCGATGAAGGGCAACGCAATGTCGCTCAATCAACTTATGAGCAGAACGATGACAAAAGGTTTGTTACTATGCCTTTGATGAAGGACCACGCGATTCCGCTCAATCAACTTACGAGCGGAACAATGTCACACACGGTGTGTCCCTAGGCTTTCGATGAAGGACTACGCGATACCGCCCAATCAATCTATGTACGGAACGATGATACACACGGTGTGTCCCTAGGCCTGTGAGGAAGGACAACGGAATTCCGGTCAATCAACTTATGAGCGGAACGATGACACACACCGTGCATCTCTAGTCCTTCGATGAAGGACCACGCAATGCCGCTCAATCAACTTATTACCGGAACGAAGACACACACGGTGTGTCCCTAGGCCTGCGATGGAAGACCACTCGATTCCGCTCAATCAACTTACGAGCGGAACGATGTCACATATGGTGTATCTCTAGTCCTTCGATTAAGGACAACGCAATGCCGCTCAATCAACTTATTACCGGAACGACGACACACACGGCGTGTCCCTAGGCCTGCGATGGAGGACCACTCGATTCCGCCCAATCAACTTACGAGCGGAACGATGTCACACATGGTGTGCCCCTAGGCCTGCGATGAAGGACAACGCAATGCCGCTCAATCAACTTATGAGCAGAACGATGACACGAGGTTTATTCCTAGGCCTTTGATGGAGGACCACGCAATTCCTTTCAATCAACTTACGAGCGGATCAATGTCACACACGGTATGTCTCTTGGCTTTCAATGAAGGACCACGCGATACCCCCCATTCAACCTATGTCCGGAACGATGACACAGACGGTGTGTCCCTAGGCCTGTGATGAAGGACAACGGAATTCTGTTCAATCAACTTATGAGTGGAACGATGACACACACGGTATGTCTCTGGGCCTCCGATGAAGGGCAACGCAATTCTTCTTAATCAACTTATAAGCAGAACGATGACACACGGTATGTTCCTAGGCCTTCGATGAAGGACTACGCAATTCCCCTCAATCAACTTATGAGCGGAACGATAATGCACACTGTGTATCTCCAGTCCTTCGATGAAGGACAACGCAATGCTGCTCAATCAAATTATGACCGGAACGATGACACACACCTTGTGTCCCTTGGCCTTCGATGAAGGACCACGCAATTCCACACACTGAACTGACCGTGTCGGAAGACTTGAAAAATGACTGTGGCGAAGTTCAGCTGACGCTAACCAGACCGACCCGGTCGGAAGTCTTGAAATGAATTGTAGCGAAGCACAGAGGACGCTAACCAGACCGACTATGTCGAAAAACTTGAAACAAATCCCTTCTTGTTGGGAAGGAAAAAATTTTATCCCATCTTTCAGAAAGAAGTTTTCTTAAAGAATATGGTGAAAAATCCTACTTGTCGGTGAACAGATGTTTGCAGGATGTGGAAGGCTTTAATGTAGCAGGGATTAGCAATCGTAATAACACGATTTAGGCATGTAGGTAAGCGGGTGGGTGGAAAAGCATGAGAGCTTTCATGATTCTTAATTATTTTCTTTTTTTGAAGAGAGGAGAATTATTTTTTTTCCAGGCATGCAAATACGATTTTTCTTACCAATCCAGGCAAGCAAAAAACCTTCGACATTCCCACCCGCCTTCGATGACGCATGCACCGAATTTTGCGGAGTTGGTGCTTCAATTGGTAATGGGCAGTGCTTCGAGATTGGTCGTGTGGTATTTGTTGAGCTGGTCTTGATTGTGGCCACGAGAATAAGTCCATCCTGCCCAGGGTGGACTTGCGTAATTCCTCCCAATGGCCGTTATGAAGGTGAGTATCGTTCATCCATTATTAAGACCTATGATCCTGATTTGATTGCCCTTGAAGGTGAGTTCCATTTACATATGGCCTGTTAATGTTGATGATATTCCTTTACCCATTGAGCCCAGAAGCTTTGAGTCATTTGACTGAGGTGATGCCATCGCGAGAGTCGTGAAGATTTTACATGCTCGAGATTAGACTCTGGAATGGCGTTTAGTGTTTAGCCGATGAGGAAATGTGCTGGGGTCAATACGTCGAGATCGTCTGCGTCCTCTGTTAGTGGGCATAGAGGGTGGGAATTGAGAAATGCCTCGATTTGACTGAGGAGAGTTGCTAATTCTTCATAAGTCAGGATCGTCTCGGCCACTACTCGCTGAAGATGGTACTTCATAGATTTAACTGCCTCCCACTTTCCTCCAAAATGAGGGGCCGCGGGTGGGTAAATTTTGTTCCGTCCTTCGCGGGGAAAGAGGCCATGTGCTGGAGCTCTGTTGACACCAAGCTGAAGAGTTGTTTCAACTCGTTATCTGCTCCCTTGAAATGTTCCGCAATTACTATTGAGAGTTGCACAAATACCGCGTCGTGTAGCAAAGCGACGATATGCTGCGAGAAATGCATCGATTGTGTAGTCGCTTACGACTTCAAGGTGGATGGCAGAAGTGGCTAGACAAACAAAAACTGCGGTCCATGATTTGGGATGCTTGTTCGTCCGTCCTTTCCAAGCTTTAAGAAAAATTGGCCCTGCATAGTCAATATGTGTATGCAGAAAGACTCTTGACGGGGTAACTCGGCTTACTAGCAACTGTACCTTCAATTGCTGAGCCTGTGAGCGTTAGGACCGCGTACGCTTGACGCATTTAAGGATAAACTATCGAACAGGGATCCTCCCTCTGATAATCCAATATTTATTGCGTAGGTACACCAAAATTTCTTAAGTGGAACCGTCCAGAGTCTTGATATGAGCGTCGTGGATTAAAACGGTTGTTAGGTGTGAAGATCGTTGCAGAAAGCAGGGGTGCTTTATGTTTGCTGGTAATAATGAGTTTTTTAAACGCCCACCAACTCGAAGTAGTCCGTTTCTGTCCAGAAAAGGCGTCAATTTGAGTAAAGGTGACGATTTTGGCAGCTCGTTGTGTGACGAGAGCTGTTCGATTTCACCCCCGAGGTACGCTGCTTGCTCATACCTAATCCAGTAGCGAGTTGTGTCATCTAATTTCTCAGGAGAAAGGGGGTTAATTCATTTTTGCTATGCGGTAGTAATCTGTTGTTATCTTTAGCAGCGAGCTAAATGATGTTCCTCACCACAGAGCACACATTTGTCATTCTCATTGGAACTAGGTTCATTGACCGGAGCAGTGAATGCGAGCTGACGTTCACGTGAAGTAGGCATTGATTTTCCTGACTGCGAGTGTTCATAAGCCTTTAATGTTTGAATTCTAGGCGCAGGGCAATCTCCTTGTATTGGATCGTCACGAAGAAGAGCGTCTCATGCGTAAGGCAGGAAACATAGTTAAAAAGATCAAAGCTTCCTGCAATGCCCAGAAACATAAGCAAGGAAATTAGAGACGGTATTTTAGAGCTGGAAGAGCTGTTAGACCGTATCGGGCACCACAGACGCAAATGGTTTAAAGCGGAGGAAGAGCAAAAGACCAGTACCTCAGTCGAAACGCAAGTTATTCCCGCGCATAGCGCTACCAAACGAGTTCCAGGTAGCCCAATCCAAGGGGACCGAGACAAAAGGAGGAAGGACGAAGCAGCGAACAGACAGGCTACGTCGAATGAGGGATTCCAGGTGGTGGCAACCAAGGCCACCAAAAAAGCGTCCAGAAGGCTCCTCCTCGAAAAAGTCACTAATGATAAGCTCCTTCCTGGGGACAAAGGAAAAGAAACCCCAAACAAAAACCAAGAACCACCAAGCAAGCCACGCCGCAAAACCCTCAGGCATGCAATGCTGGTCAAACCGACAGATGGGAGAACTTACGCAGAAGTTTTGTGAGAAATCAAGGAGGCTGTGAGACCCGATGACACTCAAACTGCCACCAGAACCGTCCGGCCGACCAGATCTGGTGGCCTTCTTGGAGAATTTGGACCTGAAACAACCAATTACGACTCATTCCGTGAAGCAGTCAAAAAGGCTCTTGGGGAAAAGGCAACAGTGGCTTCACTTGAACCAAGGACCACCCTGGAAATCAGGGACATTGACTGTGTTACGGACAGGACGGAGGTGGAAGAGTAACTTAAAAGGATTTTACCCGAATTAACTGGGATCAAATTACGACTAACCCCTGAAAATAATAGGAGGCAGCGCATGGTCATAGTCGACTTAACCGAGAAACATGCCGAAAAACTCCTCGCATGGGCAAAATAAAAAAAGGTTGGGTGGTCTGCAGAATACGGCGGAGAGCAGTTCCTCTCCGCTGTTTCAAATGCCTAAGCTACGGCCATACAGTACAAGGCTGCAAAGGGCCTTATAGGAGCTGCTTGTGCTATAAGTGCTGCAACGCAGGACATAGACGAACAGAATGCACGGCAGAGGCGCACTGTATCCTCTGCGAAAACGCTGATCCCAGACTTGATGATCTGAGAGATATTCCAGGAACAGGGAAGTGCCGGGTATTCAAAGAAGCCCTAACCAAAGACAAAGCAGCTCTGCAATGACCCGTGTCCTGCAGATAAACTTTCATCGGAGCTCAAACGCCCAAGACCTGCTTGACCAGTTCACGAGGGATATGGAAGCCGATCTATTGCTGCTTAGCGAACAACACCGAGATAAAAATTCATCAGCATGGTACCCTGATGAATCCGCTGCTTGTGCCATATGGGTTCGAAACAGCACCCAACTGAGAGTTCTGGGTCATGGGCGAAAAGATGGTTTCCTGTTGGTCCATTGCCCAGGAATAACATTCTTTACTGTGTACTTGACACCGAACGAACCAATAACACCTTTTCAGGCAAAACTCAACCCTTTGGAGGACACCGTCTTGAGCACAGAGGGTCATGTTCTTATCGGGGGAGACTTTAACGACAAGGCCATTGAATGGGGCATGCCTAAGTCAGATCCCAGGGGGAATCGAATCCTGGAGATAGCAGCCAGAGTAGGGCTAGCCATGGTGAACATTGGTAACACTTGTTTACGATCTGGCTCTTTTGCAAGAATGGGTCAGCCTTTGATAAAGTTCTTGCAATATTAACAGTACTTGAACCGGGATATCGGGCCGAATTGCGAGTCTGCGGACCACTACGGCACTTGTAACCGCGTTGTCCTTTAGAAAAGGTAAACTTGTGTGTAAATAACAACGGCACTTGGTACCGTGATAATTTCGTCGAGCTCTTCTTTGCTAATGAAACACCGACAAAAGAGGTTAGAAGACTAACAACTTTATTTTAACGTTAACTCTTTAAATACAAAACTATTTAACTTACTTGCTAGAATAACATCTGAACATAATTCCCACGTCGTCAGCAAAATGCACATTCACCATGAATACCTGGTAATATTGGTGTCACATAGCCAAAATGTAATGCGAGTAAAGATGTGAGCATGAACAATAGTGGACAATTAGTGCATTTTTGCTGATGACGCGTCTGGCTGTTGTGGGAAACTTTAAATCTAGATATTTTTATTACCAAATAACTTTATTTCTAGGAATTATGAATTCTAGGAATTATGATAATAGACATTCTCCCCGCGTTGAAGGTTTGTTCAATACTATGTTTGTATTTCAAAATTGGCTAGGTTGGCATAACAAGAAGGCACTAATATGCAGGTGAATAATGTTGTGAGTAAGGCTGCATGGTGGAGTTTCTTCCTTTTTGTGGGTTTACCTTCAACTTGACGTCTTGTATCGCTCGAACAATGCTGTTTTCCAAGAGGTGGATGATCCTTAAAAGAGGAGTTTGTAGCCTGATTTCGAGCCCCTTCATCAATTTTCGCGTCTGAATTTGGAATTTCTGGAAGGGTTGCGGATTCTATGGGTAGTGATGCGAGCCTATGTATGGCCTGGTCAATGTTGTGTTTTCAGTTTTGAGGTCAACGACTCGCACAAATCCATCATTGCCCTTATAGGTGCGGATTATTTGACCAAGAGGCCATTTCATAACGGGTATATTATAATCTTTGATGATAACGATGGTATCAATTGGAACGTTCGTCATTGCTGTTTTCCATCCGTAACGGTTTTCCTTATCCCTCTATTTCCTCTATTTCCTATTTCCGGTATTCCTTGGACCATCGCTGCCAAAACTCACGTTTGATGTTGTTTATTTCTCGCCAGGCCGCTTGTAATCCACCTTTCCTGCTCTCTGCATCACAGTCAATTTGCCCAGTCAATTGTTCTCCTATTAGGAAATGCCCTGGTGTTAATGCGGTTAAGTCATTGGGGTCAGATGAAAACGGTGTCAAGGTTCTTGAATTCAGGATTGCCTCGATCTCCACCAGGACGGTTAATAACATCTCGTACGTTAATGAAGTTGGAGCAATCGTTTTCTTCATCAACTCCTTGGTGGATTTCACCGCGGCCTCCCAGAGCCCTCCAAAATGCAGGTCCCTAGGTGGTATGAAATGAAAGTCGATGCCTTTCTCACTGCATTGGGTGGCAATGGTCTGCAAAAAGTCTGAATAAATTAAAGTTGATATTTCATGCAGATGATTCCTCGCGCCAACAAAGTTTGATGCATTGTCGCAATAAATTTTCCGAACGTGGCCGCGCCTTCCACCGAACCTTTTGTGGGCACCTAAAAATGCTTCGGTGGACAAATTAGAGACCAACTCTAAATGCACAGCCTTTGTCGCGAAACAAAAAAAAACAGCAATGTAAGTCTTTTGTGGTCTTTTTCCTCTGATTTGGAAATGGTAGTATATAGGGCCACAAAAATAAACCCGAGTATTAATGAATGGCCATCCAGGTTGTACCCTAGGTGCTGGTAGGTTACCCATTATTTGGGTGAGTAACTTTGGATTGGCTCGAGTGCATTTTACACATTTGTGTACAATTGATCTTGCTAATGTCTTGCATTTGATGGGCCACAATTTTTGTTTCGTAATAGCTTCAAGACCTTGGGCCCCACGTGTGAGTGCGTCCTATGAATGTCCGCCATTATTAGCCTTGTAATATTGTCCAAGTAGGGCAGCAACATAGGGTATTTTGCCTCAAAGGATAAATTAGCTGTATCTAATCTTCCTCCAACTCTCAAAATGCCGTGTTCGTCTAAAAATGGGGTGAGGTTGCTCAATGGCCTTGAGGTATGCAATTGGTGATGCCATTTCAAGTAGCTGATTTCAGTTTTGAAATCCTTCGCTTGGATTGCCTTGACGATGGTGCGTAGGGCTTGCTGCCTCTCCGACTGGGTTAATGAGAGAGTTGGACTAGATTTCTCTGAGCTTCGCTTCTGGCACGGACTTATGAATCGTACTATATACCCAGTTATCCGTATCAATCGTCCCAATGAATTTTTGTGTTCAATTTCAAACACGAAGTTTGTTAAGCCGATGCTGCTAGGGATGTTATTTTTTGTTCTACGTCACTGGCTGAACTTACATGTGCGTTAAACATCGCTGGCCACTCTTTTTCGCTGCCGTGCAAGATCGGACCAAAGAACCATAAATTACAACTTTTAAATTTGCTCGGTGCTATCGGTTGCGTTAAAACATCAGCTGGATTCATTCTTGTTTCTACATGCCGCCACTGCTCCGGACTTGAAAGCTCATGAATTGCGCCAATGCGGTTGGCAACAAATGTGTGAAAATCTGATGATTGTGATTGTATCCAGGATAACCCTGTTTGGGAATCAGTCCAATAAGTTGGAACATCAATCATGTTGAGAATCTGTTTGATGCGATCTGCCAGCTCTTTAGCCAGTTTTGCTGCACAATGCTCTAACCTGGGAAGTTTGATCGTTTTGATGGGTGCTACATGTGATTTAGCACATAATAATCGAACAACGACAGTGTTATCCTGCTTGATGGAGCGTATATATGCGGCAGCACCAAAGGCTGCCATTGAGGCATCGGCAAATATATGAAGCTGTTTTGATTTCGGTAGGCCGTGAGATTATACGTGTCGTGGTAAAACGATATCTTCTATAGTCTCTAGTTCGTCATGAAATGTTGACCATCGTGTATGCATTTTGACTGGCAAGGCAGCATCCCAGTCCAACTTGAGCTTCCAAATAACTTGAAGTTGTATTTTTGCAGTCGTTACAATTGGGGCCACGAATCCAGGGGGGTCGAAGATGTGAAATACATCGGACGCAACGGTGCGTTTTAGTTAGTTAGTTAGTCGTAGCCAACTTCATTCTGAATACGTCAGAGTATGGTGACCATGTCAATCCTAGCGTTTTAATGTAATCACCACTGCCTGCATTGAAATCGAGGCACAGTTGAAGGTCTTGCGGTGGAATTTGATCTAGTAAGCGTTTGTCATTTGCGCACCACTTCCTTAGGTTGAATCCAGCTTGCAAAAGTAGTACCTTGAGCTCTGATTGGGTTTTTAATAATTTTGGCAAGCTGTTGCTCCAAGTCATGATGTCATCGACATAGCAATTTTGAAGTAACGCTGGGGAGGCGTACATAAATTCTGACTGGTTTTTCTGCTAGATCCTGTAAACATTTTGTTGCTAAGAACGCTGCTGGTCGTCCCATACGTTACTGTATTCAACTGATACTGTCTTATGGGTTCTTCAGAAGAAGGTCTCCAAAAGATTAACTGGAAGATTCTTTGTTCTGGGTTAATATTGACCTGTCGATACATTTTCTCAATATCCGCTGTTAGCACGTATCGATGCTGCCTAAACCGTAGTAATATAGAAAACAGATCTTCCTGAACTGTAGGACCAACACGCAGGATATCATTGAGTGATAAATCGGATGTTGTTTTTGCCGATGCATCGAATACTACCCGCACATTAGTTGTAACGATGTCTGGTTTGGTAACGCAATGATGAGGAAGGTAGTAATTTACACTGGGAACTTCAGTAATTTCTACCATATGACCCAGGGCTAAGTACTCACCCATGAACCTAGTGTATTCTCGCTGTAGGTCGGGTTGACTTGCTAGCTTCCGTTCTAAACTGTGAAACCTTCGCAAGGCCATGTCTTTTGATTCGCCCAAAGTGGATGGATCAGCAGTGAAGTGCAATGAAACTTAATATCTGCCATCTGTGTTGCGCTTTGTCCAGCGGGCGAAATGAGCCTCACATTGTTTCTCACTTGGAGATAAGTGTCGCACCTTTCGAGGCATATTTTCCAACTTCCAAAATCGTTCGACCTGTTGTGAAATTTCCTCATCCGCAATGCCAACTGCGAAAGTGACTTCATCGATGTTTGTTTCGCCTATGCCTCCGCCAACAATCCAACCAAGAACAGTATTTTGAAGAATCGGTAGGTTTTCTCCCACCTTTATTTGACCTATTGATAAGAGTTGATAGTAGAATTCTACTCCCAGTAGCAAGTCCACCCTGTCTGGTCGATAGAAATGGGGATCAGCCAGCTTTATATTGTCGGGAATTTTCCAATTACTCACATTGATCTCCCTCGATGGCTGTTGGGATATTATGCGGGGAAGTACATATGCCTCTACTCTTGTTGTAAATGCCGTGATTTACGATTTTAACAAAAAATTAACCCTCGCTGTTGTATGCTGACGCCCATTCCCAATCCCAAGTACTTTCAGATTGGTGGTATCTTTGGTAAATTGAAGCCTTTTGCAAACTCGTTCTGATAGTAAGTTTACTTGAGACCCTGAATCCAGAACAGCTCTGCAAGTTGTATTGGTGCCATTATTCCCTTAGATAGTAACTACCACTATACTGAGCATCATGTATTTCGATTGTGGTTTTGCTATACCCGTTGCTAAAGAAGATGCTTCGCTTTCCTGCCTTACCGAAATACCTTGTTTCGTGGTAGCCGATGAGGCTTCGAACTTTGGCCGTTGAGCTGTTTTCTATCCTACCGCGTCTTGCTTCTTATCGAGGTGCAGCAGCGTATTGTGTTTTTTGGAACAATGTTTGCAATTATTCGGCGAATGATCTCCTTGTAGGCAATTCACACATCTCGAATGCCTTTGAATGGGTTTAAGTCGATTTTCGGGGTGAATTCCAGAAAGGTCTTCCAGGCAAAAAGTGGGTGCGATCCGTTGCAAGCAATGCAATTGCTGGTGGTCACTGCCATTAAAGGCTTCGCGGATGCTGACCGCTTTTCATCCTCTGCCTTGGTCCTGGAGCCAAGTGCTTCTAAGGATTGTAATCTGTTTTCTAAGAAACTCAAGAGCCCTTTGATTGTTTGAAGTTCTTTTGGATGATCTAATGACTGCTCATACAGCACGTGTGTCGTTTTGTGCAACTTGCGTATTAGAATAAACAACAACAAGGGATCCCAACCAGTTGTGGAGATTGCAACGTTCTCTAACCCCTTTAAACATTCACGTATCGTATCGGGAAGAGATTTGATGGTCGCAGCGGACTCCATCGTGTGAGTTGAATGCCCAAGTTGAGTCGACAATAGCGCATTTGCAATTAATCTCGGATTTTCATAGCGTGCCTTGAGAACTTGCTATCCTGCAGAATAATTATCATTGGATAATGGCTATTGGATAATGGATAGTATTTTATTAAATTTCCAGCTTCCCCTGATAGGTTGCTTCGAAGGTACTCCAACTTTTCACACGGTGAAATATCCTGCTTGTGAACAACTTCCAAAAACAGATCATGGAACTGACGCCAATTCAAATAGTTTTCCGTCGGAATTTCTATTTTGCGTAGCTCAATTTTCATGCTACCATCGGATTTTAATGTTTGATCGGTTATCTGCATCTGCTGTGGCCCATTTGGCTAGAGGGGGTTAGTCAGTGAAGCATTGGCACTAAAAACTTGGTGATGGAGTGATGCAATGCAATGGAATGGAATACAATGGAATGGAGTGATGCAATGGAAGTGTAGTAGTCACTGATGAAATAGTCGTCCTGCTGTTGAATGTCAGGACGCTTCCTGATATCAGTATCGGTAAACTCGAATGCCTTCCATACCGCTTCCAGCTGCAGCAACCGTTATTGGTAATATTCAAGGGTCTTTTGCAGTGGAGGATCCTTTCCCACGTTGGAAATGATCCTTTGAATCTCTTCTTTGAATGAGTTTCTCCATGTAGAAACTGTATTTTTGAGTGTCCTGTCACGGTCGCCAAATGCTTACGATCTGGCTCTTTTGCAAGAATGGGTCAGCCTTTGATAAAGTTCTTGCAATATTAACAGTACTTGAACCGGGATATCGGGCCGAATTGCGAGTCTTCGGACCACTACGGCACTTGTAACCACGTTGTCCTTTAGAAAAGGTAAACTTGTGTGTAAATATCAACGGCACTTGGTACCGTGATAATTTCGTCGAGCTCTTCTTTGCTAATGAAACACCGACAAAAGAGGTTAGAAGACTAACAACTTTATTTAAACGTTAACTCTTTAAATACAAAACTATTTAACTTACTTGCTTGAATAACATCTGAACATAATTCTCACGTCGTCAGCAAAATGCACATTCACCATGAATACCTGGTAATATTGGTGTCACATAGCCAAAATGTAATGCGAGTAAAGATGTGCATGAGCACGAACAAAAGTGGACAATTAGTGCATTTTGCTGACGACGCGTCTGGCTGTTGTGGGAAACATTAAATATAGATATTTTTATTATGATATTATTATGAATTTTAAATTATGATAATGAACAACACTCCCACTTTCGGCCGTTTGGGCTGCATGGGTACCATTCCGGACGTGACATTCGGCTCGGAGTCCCTCACCTGACGCACAATTGGAGAGTTCTAGAGGACTGCTCGGCCAGTGATCATCAGTAGATAGCATTCCAGATACTAGACACGACCAGGAAAGTGCTCGAGAAACTGATATAGAGAAGACTCGCTAACGTTATCCACGCCACTGGGGATCTTTCTCCAAGGCAGTATGGTTTCAAAACGGGACGTTCCACTATAGATGCAGTGGCGGAAGTGATAAGTGCGGTCCAATAGGTGGAGGCACGAAGTCGATCCAACCGTCGGGTAGTCCTTCTAGTGACGCTGGACATAAGGAATGCTTTCAACTCCGCTAGATGGAAGGATATTCTGGAAGCCCTGGAAAACTCCTTCCAAGTACCAGAATATCTGATGCGGATAGTCCGGAATTACCTGAAGGATCGCAGCCTGACCTACCAAACCGTGCAAGGTCGTCGGAGTATGCTAGTCACATCAGGTGTGGCCCAAGGCTCCATCCTCGGTCGGGACTTGTGGATTGTCACCTACGACGGACTGCTCAGACTTGAACTGCCAGAAGAGTCGCGACTGATCGGATATGCAGATGACGTTGCGGAACTAGTGGCTGGCCGCACGGTCGATCAAGCGCAATTAAGGCTGAATGTACTAATGCGCCGGGTGGGCAGCTGGATGGCCGCTCACGGGTTCAACGTATTATTAGAGAAAACCGAGGAGGTCATCCTGACCAAGAAGAGGATCCCCAGAGTAAGAATCGTCTGAGTCGGGGTCACATTAGTAGAGTCGAAACTATCAGTCAAGTATCTGGGCTTGCTGATAGACTCTAAACTGAGTTTCTCGGAGAAAATCAAGGCAACGACAAACAAGGCCGCAGCAGGGGTCTCGACAATTAGTCGACTAATGGCCAATCATGGGGGACCAAGTCCCAAAAAAAGGCGAAATCTACCCTTCTATATGGAGCAGAGATATGGAGTGAAGGTCTTAACAAAGAACTGCATCGAAAACGGCTGGCATAGGTGCAGAGACGAGGAGCACTGCGGATTGCATCAGCATACCGTACAATCTCTGAGTCAGCGGTGCTGGTAACTGCAGGGTGATACCCATCGCTCTCCTTGCTAGAGAGCGTAAAGATAGGTAAGTCACAGTCTCCAGATTGCATATTCGGCATTGGTGTGAAGGATGATGCCTGTCATACTTTCTTTTCATGCAGAAGATGAGACAAACAGCACGTTTATTTTGCCCAAAAAGTGGGAGAGCTCCATCCAGATAGCCAAATCGAAGTGGAATGGAATCAAGTGGCACATTACGCTCGGACAATCCTAGTAATGAAAAAAGGCGTACTTGATCGGCTGTAGGCGTCGAAGGTGGAGGGTTTCCTTCTCTAGCAATCCTTCTCCTCTTTCCCACCCAACTGGAGAAGGAATGCCTGTAACCCGAAGGCGCCAAAAGGCGTACAATTGGGAGGCCTAGCCGGAAGTGATGTGTTAAAGGGTTCCAGGCTAGGCGCTTCGGTTGACAGGGTAGGTGTTTAGTCGATAGTCCAGTAGGTCCACTGGGAGTCCGACACTCAGGTTGTAAATAGCCTTCACCTCCCTACCCCAAAAAAAACACCTTAGACTGGACTGAGGTGATAAATTCATGATAGTGTTATTGTTCATCGATATAACGATCAACGTGACTCGCCCTCATATTGCACTGTACTTTTTTCACTTTCACTAATTGTTTTACTAGCTAGGTTTTAATTGTTTTACTAACAATGTTAAGGATCCGGAGGTTGTGAGACGAATGGCTAGTAAAACACACGGCGGAATTTTTAGCACACTTTCATTTGCTTATTATTTGTGAAAACACAGTTTGTTGATGGTCGCTGTCCAAAGTGTGACGAAACAACCCTGGTCGCTTCAATAAACCCGGGATAGGAGATTCACTGCAAAACAAAAGTGATATTAATAAAGTGAACGAACGAAAAAAGAAAGAACGAACGCTGAATGATGACACACACGGTGTATCCCTAGCCCTTCGATGAAAGACCACGCAATCCCACTCAATCATATTATGAGCGGAACGATGACACACACGGTGTATCTCTAGTCCTTCGATGATGGACAACACAATTCCACTGAATCAACTTATGAGCGGAACGATGACACACAGGTTGTGTCAATTGGCCTTCGATGAAGGACCACGCGATTCCGCTCAATCAACTTATGAGCGGGATACACCGTGTGTGTCATCATTCAGCGTTCATTCTTTCTTTTTTCGTTCGTTCACTTTATTAATATCCCTTTTGTTTTGCAGTGAATCTCCTATCCCGGGTTTACTGAAGCGACCAGGGTTGTTTCGTCACACTTTGGACAGCGACCATCAACAAACTGTGTTTTCACAAATAATAAGCAAATGAAAGTGTGCTAAAAATTCCGCCGTGTATTTTACTAGCCATTCGTCTCACAACCTCCGGATCCTTAACATTGTTAGTGAAACAATTAAAACCTAGCTAGTAAAACAATTAGTGAAAGTGAAAAAAGTACAGTGCAATATGAAGTGCAATATTTTTATCATCAAAAATTTAACAATTCTCTACAAAATCGAATACACAAATTCGGTCCTCTGCAACCAATGGAAATAGATCAGATTAAACAAATCCATACAAATCAAAACCAAAACTATGTAAACTAATTTAACTAATTTAAAAATTCAGATAGATAAAAGTGAATTCATGAAAAGAGACACGGAATTTCTTGGATATATAGTAACCACAGGGGGTATAAAGCCAAATCCAAAACAATTGGAAGCCATTCAAAAATTTCCAATTTCAAAACCAACGAAGCAAATAAAATCAGCTTTAAGACTCGTTGGATTTTATAGAAAATTTATAAAAGACTTTTCTAAAGTTGCGAAACCATTTACTCTCAGATTTAAGCAAAACGTCAAGATGAATCCTTTTGACAATGATTATATTGATTCATTCAAAAAATTGAAAAAAACTAATAATTTCTGAACACATTAAAATATCCTCATTTTAACAAAATAATCGTCTTGACAACGGATGCCTCTAACTAGAGAATTGGTGCCGTTTTCATCACGCACTTGAATGATCATGAAACAATTATTCAACCATAGAAAAAGAGCTTTTTGCAGTAATTAGAGCTTGTACGGACGTAAATTTACTATCAAATGCGATCATAGGCCATTATCCTGAATAGCAAACCTTAAAGAACCAAACCCAAAACTACAGAGATGGAAAACACAATAAGAAGAATACGACTTCGAAATTGAATACATCAGTGGCAAGGAACATAAAGAAACATACCATACCATCCAGAAACATACCACCGATATTATTCCGATATTAAATCAGTAAACTGTGGTTACTATATATCCAAGAAATTCCGTGTCTTTTTTCATGAATTCACTTTTATCTATCTGAATTTTTAAATTAGTTAAATTAGTTTACATAGTTTTGGTTTTGATTTGTATGGATTTGTTTAATCTGATCTATTTCCATTGGTTGCAGAGGACCGAATTTGTGTATTCGATTTTGTAGAGAATTGTTAAATTTTTGATGATAGAATGGATTACTTTGATAATTGAAAGGTTTATTAAAAGTATTATATGTTTGGTAGGGATTATTATCAAAACGCTGATTCTGCGGAAAAGAAATTCTATTGAAATTTTCCGGATGAGTTTTAAATGGTTGTTTGTTGTGTTTTTTATTTTTATTTGGGATCTAGCGTTATTGTAGTACAAATGCCTGTTTCTGTTAAAATAGAAATAGCTATCTGGGTTTCTGCAAAAAAAAGAGATTTCTACTGGGTTCTGGCATTTTATTTTTCAAAACTGCGACAGCAAGCTTATGATTATTTGATATAACTTCCGGTGATTGAAATGATTTTCTTGTTGAAATTTTATATTTAAAGCGGTAAGCCTTTTATGTAAAAATTCGATTGCAGCACCTCGGAACTCTCCTATTGTTAGTTCGTTCAGCACTTGAGAACTATTTCTTTGATCCATAAAGTTTGCGAATAGTAAACTTTTTATTTCATCTCACTTTGCAAAATGTGGATTTGCATCGATAATTCATTGCGCTTTACCTACAATTTTACTTTTTATGACACTCCAAGTCACTTTTTGAGATGCATTGTTATACGCCGACACAGTTGAAGCCATCTGGTCCACCATATCCACAAATACTTTGAACTGTCCTCTTTCTCAATGGATGTTGGAAGGAATGTTTCAATGGATCTATCACCAAATTAAATTTTTCATCCTCTGATCCTATACTTTTATGACTATTGTTACCTGTTGCCATTTTGGAAAAAATGGTTTTGATTGAATTCATATTCAATTGAATTCATTGAATTCAATTGATTGAATTCATGATTGAAATTCATTCGTTGTAGCCTTTGTGTAATATGCCCTTCACAATCCTTAACGTGGAAACTTGTGCGTAATTTTCGCTCACGCATATAATTAAATTAACTCGTAAGTGTACAATTAATGCGCTGATTCGATCGTTATACACTATTATCAAACATTTAAGCCAAGAGTCCCCCTCCAGCCTCAGAGGGGATTTTGAAGTCAGACTCGGGCTTGACACCTGGCTCCCCATGACTTGTATTTTTAATATTTGAAATAAAATTGTTGTGGAGATTTGGATCCGCTAGTATCACGATTTTCGTTCGCGATTATATTTCGGATCTTTTCGAAAAGAACATTTATTATTGTATATCCCTGTAGCAAAGAGATCGTTTAGAAAATATATCGGAACCAACATTTCTAGATGAGGTGATGACATTATTCCCAGCAAACATTATTGCAAATTGTCGCTTAGGCGAACTAAAGTCTGATCGCCTTTTCTTCGCCAGAACCAATCAAAGTTGTAAAATAACATATGCGGCTCATAAAACTATGGAAAAATTGTCTTTTCTTTCCCAGAGCGAACAAGAAACTTTTCTTTATTCCTATTTTCTGGATCCACTTTTCACTTTTTGGGTTATTGACCAAATTGCTCTTGTCAGTCTCAGCTAAGAGTTTTAAGTAACCTTTTGGGTTATCTGTTCTCGGACTCGGTCACTCTGGATTCTATTATCAACTTGCGTCGTGAAATTCACGATTATTTACTCAATCAAGAATTATCTTTCTGCGGCTTTTTCAAAATTGGTTTTTTACACGATCAAGAATTATCCTTTGCGGCTTCTTCTTGATTTGTTTTCCGACTGCGCCACTTATGTGTTAATTTGGTCGTGAGTTTAAAAAAAAACACAATTTAGTTTATGTATTCGAAACAGTGATACTGTTCGACACCTACAATTCAGAACCGGTATTAACTGTTTCGCTATTCGTGGATTCTCGACTAACTGCTGGAACGCCAGGTAAACTCCAGGTAATAAAATGCTGACGCTATGTCTGCATTTTCTAATTTTGTGCATATGATAAGGCTGACACTACGTCTGCAGTTGCAGGAGTCTTATTACAATATTCATTATTTTGGTTGGTCTAAAAGAATTTTTATGTCGTGGGAACTTGGAATGTACATGACTCGTGTCGTGGATAAAAATTAGTTAGTTAAGTGTTTTCAGTAAAGTGTTTTAGTGTCGTTTTGCAGTAACATTTTAGATAGTGTTTTGTTTGTGACAGCGTATTATTAAAACCTAAGTGAAATTCATTTTAATAAATAACTAATTTCTTATAAAATCCGGTATTTACGGTTTTTGTATGTTGAAACTATGAACTTTCAACATGATAAAGCCGCTGATATCGATTATTGAAAATGATTTAAATAAAATAAGGTGATTGAAATTCTGAAATCACAATATGGATGTATAGATTACCGGTGCTCTACTATAGGTGCATGTAATGAAGTGTACATTGGACAACAATAGAAACAGCTGTTATGCTGATTAAGATACTCAATAAATTGCTTATAGCATAACAACTGCTTATGTTGTTGTTCATGTCCAGTATATACTTTACTGCATGTACTGTTGACCACCGATAATTACTGCATACCCATAATTGACGTTGGCTTCAAATAACAACTACAAACAAATATATATATTCGATATTTACGTCGTCCTATGTAAGGTACCTACATCGGTTTGTTTATACATATTTACCGAAGTTATAGCCGTTTTAATTTTCTCCAATTACAACAACAACTAAACATGACATTGCTACTATCTGGGCTTTCCATAGAACCAGACACTACTGTTTTGATTCGATCTTCTAAAATTTCTTAGGTAGTACGTGCAACAAAAATATCTTTGAGATCTCATACATTCGATAATATTGGCAGCACCGCAACAAAATGGCTGCTGCTTAAAGTAACGTCAAGTTGGTTTTCCTTTCTATTGGTGGACAACATATCATAGTTTGAGTGCCAAGCCCTTCTGACACAAACCTTAGTCTGTGTACCCGGCTACATTATATTTTACTTAGAAGAAGTCATCACTTTTGACTCGCTTTACCTCAATCAGTTTTATTAACTCCTTAAAAACGCTGTTGAGCCAGTTTTGCGTTTATGCATATTGTACTTATCCGTACTTTACCGTATCCCGCTTTTATTGATAAACTGCAGATTTCTGGAGCTCGTCAGTTTTGCCTTTCCTATTTTTGTGAGACGTGCAAGACATGAATTTGTTTCACAAGGTTGATTATATTCTCGTTGTTTTTACGGTTTACAGATTGTCTGTAACTTTACCAATACACAGAATTGATCATACTATCCAAATTCTTTGATAAAGAAAATACTTTCTTTAGTGCAGGTTTGTATTTGTATTTTTTTAACGTGGAGTCTTTAGGAATCTAATAGATTCTTTTAAGAAAACAATAATATGATCAGGCACTAATGAAAGGTCGAGACGATAATAATTATGTATGATCAACTCAATTATTTTTCTCTAAAATGTTCCCAAATCAAAAATATTTCTTACTTAATTCAGATACAATTCCATCTGTGAAGCTAGTCCGTATTGACTACAATGTCGCGAAAAACAATTCAAAAAGATGTTCAAGATATTATCAATACTTTGACAATTGACTTCAGTTCCACTCCTAAAACCCCTTCCGATTTGCCATCCTTTAATTGTTTTGACGACATTATAAACGATAACGTTTCAGATTGCAATGTCGCTTATAGTAAAGAAAATATTTCAGTTCATGCAACTAATATTTTTACCGTTGAACAGATGTACATAATAGAATTAAGAATGACATTGCTTCGAAATTGGCCGAGTGGGTTGCAAAATATTTAATAAATAATTCGGCACGAAATGAACAGTTAAAACTTCTGGGGTACTACATTAAAGACGTTCCAAAGGATGCACGTGGTTTGAAAAGTACTCCCATTAATGTTACATCTGTTGATGCAGATGCAGAAAGCTCCATCATCACTATCGTCACCAACAATGACAAGTTTAACCATACAATACGACTGAGATTAGCAACAACCTCAAAGCATTATGGTATGTTTTAATTCAACGATATAAATGTCCTATCAAACTCAAATCCGATCAGTTTTCAAATTGTTCTTTTCTATTTTAATGTAAAACGGTTTATTGATATTGATTTGATAGAAACTAAAAATGTGTTTTGAATTAGTCCATTTTTTTTTTATTGGATAGACCGAAATCGAACACTGGGAACAAATGATTAGACAATTTATATGAAAAAAACTTCAGAAAAAAAACCGATTTTAAATACCCTAAACATGATGGAACACAATCCCAAGAATCAGTGCCAAAGTTGTTTAACGCAATTTACTTGCGATTGATTTATAAGTTGTGGTAGTTCGTTTTTTCAAACCTTGGAAACTGATTTGGAACTGATTTCACAAAATTTATTTCATCTTTTTTAAGGGCATTTTGAAGTCAGTTTTCTTATGTTGTCTAAAGTTTGATTTATTTAATGATGTTTAGAGGCAATATTAAGTTTCATAAAAAAATTTCAATATGGAAAACTTTTATTTCAGAATCAGTATTCCAGGTTCTGAGTTCTTGGCTGAGTTCTATTCAGCTTATAAGTATCAACTTATGTGGTTCAACAAATATACATTCATTAAATTGAAACTCATGATGGAAGCTCGTACAAATCTCTATCTTTAGCGCTTAGATTTATGTATACAATATATGTATATACATATAAATTTATACTCAATACTAATATCAATGTTGGTAAAAACTAAGGATTTTGCTCATCATAATTTATTTTAATATGTTACTTGTAACTCTTAATTGATACTTGTGTACTTTTAAGAAATAATTCTTCTGAAAGTATCGATTCGATATTACTCTATTGTGAAATTTCTAGTGCAAGTATTTGTGGTTTTCCTATTTTTCTATCTTCTGTCGCCAATAGTTTTCGAGCAGTGTCGCACATACTACATTCAAGGCGTCTCGTTACAAGCAACAGATGCAAAAGTAGCTGACATACGCTCACAGCAGATAGAGTACACGTCCGATTGCCGTATCTAAATCTGAGTCACCCGGACTAGTGGAGGCCGGAACAAAATAGTCCCGACACAAACATCCGGAGGCCCCGGCGTGATAAAGTTAGTAACTGGTAATTAGTAATTTCCTATCTTAACTGTTTTACTTTTCTCAAAAAAGCATAATGCACTTCATTTCCGTGCTATGCTATGTAGTGCAGTGTTTTGTGTGTAGTGTATCCGCGTTTTCTATTTCCGCACTATCTAAACATCGCCTTCTAGCACTTTAACCGATGGCAGATGTGGATGGCCTAATTGAGGAGCTAAAGGGATAGGCTCGAATCGTTGAAGGCGTCATTTCAAATTACAAGAAGGATTCGCCATCGTGGAAAAAACAAGCCGGGTATTATGCGGAGCGACTGCCGCGATTGCTTACCAATGCAAAGTTCTCCAAGCGGACGATGGCATCCGATATAGCCAGAATGTTCGATTCATTGGACATTTTGCTCCTGTTATAGTAGCAGTCTGCCATCATGGCAGCAGGCTCGATTTTCTCGTCAATACAGGCGAGAAACCCGTGCAAATACAGTTGCACACCTTTTGTGATGCCTCCGAGAAGGCATATGGTGCAGCGATATACGTGCGGTCAACCCTGAGGAGTGGTCAAGTCGTCGTCAGGCTACTGTGCGCCAAATCAAGGGTTGTCCCAATCAAAACACTTTCTGTTACGCGCCTGGAGCTGTGTGCTGCGAAATTCGGCGCAGAGCTCACAAGACGAGTTAAGACAGCGCTCAACCTGCAAGAGGTCTTTCATGTATTCTGGACAGATGCCAAGATAGTCTTGGCTTGCATCAACTCTACTGCATCATCTTACAATACCTTTCTGGTGAACAGGGTCTCGGCCATGTAAACCCTCTTAAGGTCGGACCGATGGCGACACGTAGCTTCTGCGGACAACCCAGCCGACATCCTGTCACGAGGGACGGCGCCTGCTGAATTGAGCAACTATAGTATGTGGTTGCAGGGACCACTATTTTATCCGAGGCGGAATCAGTTTTGCCTTCCGAGTATCGGAGTGGGGGCCCCTGCGACTTGGCGACTTCATGACAACTCCTTCAAGGGGCGCATAGTAGCCTACATGATGCGTTTCCTGAACATTTTCAAGGCAGCTGTCAAGGAACTTCAACGGACGACTCAAGCGCCTACGAGTGACGAACTGTCCACAGCTCTGGAGGTCATCGTGAGGTACGTCCAGTCACAAAGCCTTAGTATCAAACTTTTGGACATCAGGTTGGGAAGGCAATTTTCCAAGCAAGTCCGTTGGTGGGACTGGCACCACAATCACGTTCAACGCCAAGCATCTCATTTTATTACCGTTCAAACCAGACTGCTGATGATGGACATCTATCGTGACCTTTGTCATCTCAGTGCGCAAACACTGCTCGCTACCGCAAGACAGCGTTTCTGGCCCACTCGAGCAAAACAACTCGCGAGATAGATCGTTCAACGGTGCGTTTGATTCACTAGAGGCAAGCATAAGCTGTTTTCACTAGTGATGGGAAACCTACCGAGTGTAGGTATTCAACCAGCCTGTCCGTCCATCAACTTTGGCGTGGATTTCTGTGGGCGTATAATGATCCATTACCGCGGTAGAGGCAGCCGCCCGTAAAAGGGGTACATATCCATAATTTGCTGTTTCGCTACAAAGGCCATCCTCTGAGCCCTCAAACGATTTATCGGATGACGGGATATAGCCAAAACCTGTTATGTTACAACGCCACCAACTTTGTAGGAGCTAACTAGCAGTTATCGGAATTGTCGAC
Organism: Stratiomys singularior; assembly: GCA_954870665.1. Taxonomy (NCBI): domain Eukaryota; kingdom Metazoa; phylum Arthropoda; class Insecta; order Diptera; family Stratiomyidae; genus Stratiomys; species Stratiomys singularior. The sequence goes on along the minus strand of OX940878.1, from coordinate 85,354,899 downwards.
CTCATTATACTCTAACGAAGCACGCCAAGAATTAACAACGGAGTGCTCAAGCCGGGGATTTGATTTCCATTTCATCCCTCCACGTGCACCCCATTTTGGTGGCTTGTGGGAGGTGGCGATCAAATTAGCCAAAAATTTGATCCGTCAAGGCGCTTCATCGGTGGCTCTCACCTATAAGGACTTACAAACCTTGGTTGTTCTGGTGGAGGCTATCCTCAACTCCAGACCACTAATTCCGATGTCCAACGATCCCAACAATTCAGCAGCTTTAACTCCAGCACGCTTTCTCATCGGAGAACCCCTCACGACCATGGTGAATGGTCGCGCAGAGCCAGTCACCGGATGTCTCCATGCCCGATGGAAGCTAATTAATCACCTCAACATTGAATTCTGGAGACGATGGTTACACCTTTCAATTGCAGCACCATGTCAAGTAGATGCAATCACACCGCAATGCCATTCCCGGAACACTGGTCATCATAAGCGAAGACAACACCCAACCGGTGAAGTGGCCACTGGGTCAAATTATCAAAACGTACGAAAGCGCAAATGGTTCCGTACGAGTTGCTGATGTCAAAACCACCTCCGGAGTTTTAAAAACGTCAATACACAAATTGGCCCCGCTGCCAGTGCTCGACGACGCTCAATCTAACCATACAGTATCATGAGCAAGTTCCCCCAGCTTGACGAAAATAGAAACCCAGGTCAGCAGCAACGGCAGCTCTGTGAAGAGGCGGCGATCAAACCGTACCGGCAACTTAATCGGGGCACTCCTCTTGATGTGCTTACTAGCTCCAAGAGCGCATGCCTTTGCAACACAAGGCTCAACAACCAGACTCCATGCGGGTCTGTACTTTCAACCGCTATGTTGAGCCTACTTATCCTCCAGCGATTTGGGACCGTATTTGCGGGAGTTGGCCGTCTTACAGAACGGGACAAACCTCTTACTACAAATATGCGAAGGTGGAACCTTACAAACAAACTGCCTACATGTTATAGACCATTTCCGACACTTCGAAAGCGAGCTCTCGAACATCAACCAACTCTTGGGATTCAGGTTCAAGAGGGGTCTGATAAATGTAGTGGGTGGCCTTGCACGATCAATATTCGGTGGTTTTGTTGACGACATTGCCAATCACATGGCTCAGACCATCAGTATCATGAAGAGGAGGCAAGACAAGTTGCATTCACTGCTGAAAACTCAAACTTCCATTATCAACTCAACGCTGAACATCCTTGGGAAAACCGAACAAATGGCCCAAAAACGTTTCACACCAATAGAACAGGAGTTAACCAGACTGACCAATGCCATCAAAGCTCCTCATCCCGAGGGAAGTCAAAACGCGATGCTCGACCTTCTTTCCATGCTCTCATTGCAAATGACACTCATCACCATTAACTTGCAGAGAGTTCACTCATCCCTCACCAGCGTAATTACAGATCCTCAACACGAGCAGTTCGATTCCTTGTTATTGTCACAGCAACAATTGGGCACGGAGGTGACAAAGATCAGAGAGCATCGACCCGAGAACCAGCAGCTCTCTCAACTACACCAGGAGAATGACCTACAACTCTTTCAAATAATGTCAATTAGGGCCAAGGTGACCACTGATTTTGTCATCTTCGAGCTAAGGATTCCACTGGAAACGTATTAACATACAGCGTATTAACATACAGCGATAGCACTCTGACCATCGACCGATCTAACGAATTTTGCAGAATTGTATTGGTGTTAGTAAAAATTTTTATTTTTTGCTCGTATTTTGATCGTTTTGTTTAAAAGCTAAATGAAAATAGATAGAGAAAATATAGAAAAATAAACATTTTTACTAACACCAATGCAATTCTGCAGAATTCGTTGAATACCGTTCGATCGGTTGTTTGTTCGGAGTGTTATCGCTGTATGTTGTTACGCTATGCCTCCACGCTCTTGCTGTAGGGTTCCGGTTTTCTCCAGCGGGGGCGGACTGCACCCTCAAAACCGACACGGCAATCATCCAGGGGCACTACATGTACGAGGGCCAAGCTGTCACCATGCACGACGCCTTTCCGCATAGTTCTACTGGTGACAGACCAAAGTTTATGGACTCTCCCAACGACTCATTTTTCACAGGGTCGGCCTCTGAAATCGAGCACTGCGAGGGTAACTATAATACAAGCGCAAGACCTTTAATGGACTGATCAATCGAACAACCACGACATCCAACAGTATACCAACGGCTACCTGGGCATTCTCGACTTGGCCATAATGGTGATCTACTTTCGGTGTCGTTCCTGCAAAAACAAACCCAACCGCCCGTGCCGTTGCGTAAACGCTACAGCCTAACGCACACCTTGGTGGAGGTTGAACGGACCGTTCAAATGGGGGGTGGATGTTGATGTTATAAGTAAATTCGCATGTGATCATTCCTATGTTGATCGCATAATTGCATTCCCAACATTCAAGCCCAAGGGGCTCGCGATCAGCATGGGAAAATTCCACGCATCAAAGCGCTGACGGCGCCTTTTCTTCCTCGCTTGGCCATGGAGTTGATTCGAATTTTATGCCTTCGAGTCAACTTCATTTACAGGCTTGAGACATGCACTCGCAGCTATGTTGCAGGCGGGAAGGCCCAGATACAATACTGCGTGACGGCGACACGAGAGCGCGATGCGATTCTCGCGTCGCGGCACGAATCTTTCTAATTCGGGTCGGATGAACAAAGAATGTTCGACTTTAAATAATTATGCAGAAAAAGGAAAATTTAAAATATTCGATAGAAATTTAGTTTAAGAAATAAATGTTCTTGAATCTGTTTGCATATGTATTACTTACATTTTTGTTTTCCGTTTCTTTACCTAATTAGGTCCTACAACTAATAGTTAATTAAATAATCATTTGTATGAACCACGCCTCATTTATACTTTGGCAGAAAGAGGTGTTTAGTGTGTAAATTGTTCACATAGGGAAAATACAATTTATATATTTGTCATGAAAATTCGCAGCAAATAATCATGTGTATATTGAAAATTGATGACATAGATTGTATTTAAATAGCTTATTTTTCTTACATTATTCGTTATAATTTACTAATACATTTAATTATTTATTAACGAAAAGGTTTAGTATTCGTTGAAGATTTGGTCGAGTAATAAGCCCTATTTTAACAACTTAGATCCAGTTGAGAAGATTTGTTTGAGTTTCTTTCAAATTTGGGGGTTTATATCTTTATAATCATTGCTCTTTTTAAATCTAGCGTCTAACTTTTGCGGCTTTGGGTTTACAAACCATTTGAGATCTAGTGCGGAGAGTCTCTACTTTTGTTATGGCATTCGAGCTTTCTTATTTTTTTGTTTCTATTGAGTATTCGTAAGCCATTTCAGCATTTACGTCCCCAAAATACACGTCACATGGTTTAAAGGGTTTAACCGGATAAGTATGACGAGTTGGCCCTCAAAAAGGAACCTATATCGAAACCTATGTTTTAATATCTACTTGATTTACAAATGAGATTTATGTATGTTTCGCGTCCGTCTTCTGTTTTGACCTTGAGATATGGGAAAAAATAACTGTACGCACAACAATTATTAAAAAAAAATATCTCAAAAACTAATTAAGCTAGAGAAGTGAAACCAACGCGAAGCTTTAGGTGAATTACAGTGAATATTTTATATTTTTTTTAAATTTTTAGAATTTAATCGAATCATTAAAATTAAAGTAAGAAAACAAACGCATTATAATTTTTTTATGTTCTGTACGAAAAAAATATATGTTATGCTCCTCTTTGTGCACAATCACGCATAAAAATTGCGTGAGAAAAAAATTAGTCCAACACTTTGAAAACAAATCAAATGTGATTCGCGCCTTGTCATGTGCTTACACACGTAACTTTTGTTGTTTATTTTTTGGGAGGGGGGGGGACGAAAGTGAAGGCTATATATGCCCTGAGTGTCGGATTCCCAGTGGACCTTCTGGACTACCGACTGAGCACCTCCCCTGACAAACAGAGCGCCTAGCCTGGAACCGTTTGATACATTTCTTCGGGCTAGGCCTCCCAATTTTACGCCTTTTGCCGCCTTCGGGTTACAGGGGTTCCTTCTCCAGTTGGATGGGAAAGAGGAGGAGGATTGCTAGAGAAGGAAACCCTCCACCGTCGACGCCTCCAGCCCATCAAGTATGCCTTTTTTCATTACTAAGATTGCCCGAGCGTAATGTGCCACTTGATTCCATTTGTCAAATGATTTCAGCATCTCTTCGATAAGACTATCTGGATGGAGCTCTCCCACTTTTTCGGCAAGATCACTGTGCTGTTTGCCCCGTCTTCTGCATGAAAAGAAAGTATGACAGGGGTCATATTTCACACCAATGCAGAATATGCAAACTGGAGACCGTGACTTACCTACCTTGTGCAGGTAAGACTGAAAACAACCGCGTCCGCTCAGTAACTGGGTCAGGTAGAAGCCTCTAGAGAGCGATGGGTATCACACCTGCAATTACCAGCACCGCTGACTCAGAGACTGTACGGTATGCTGATGCAATCCGCAGTGCTCCTCGTCTCTGCACCTGTGCCAGCCGTTTTCGATGCAGTTCCTTGTTAAGACCTTCACTCCATATCTCTGCTCCATATAGAAGGGTAGATTTCGCCTTTTTTCGGAATTGGTTCCCCATGTTTGGCCATTAGTCGACTAATTGCTGAGACCCCTGCTGCGGCCTTGTTTGTCGTTGCCTTGATTTTCTCCGAGAAACTCAGTTTAGAGTCTATCAGCAAGCCCAGATACTTGACTGATAGTTTCGACTCTACTAATGTGACCCCGACTCAGACGATTCTTACTCTGGGGTCCTCTTGTTGGTCAGGATGACCACTTCGGTTTTCTCTAACGCTATGTTAAATCCGTGAGCGTTCATCCAGCTGCCCACCCGGCGCATTAGTACATTCAGCCTTAATTGCGCTTGATCGACCGTGCACCCAGCTACAAGTGCCGCAACATCATCTGCATATCCGATCAGTCACGACTCTTCCGCCAGTTCAAGTCTGAGCAGTCCGTCGTAGGAGACGTTCCACAAGTCCCGACCGAGGATGGAGCCTTGGGCCACACCTGATGTGACTAGCATCCTCCTTCAACCTTGCATCGTGTCGAAGATCAGGCTGCGATCCTTCAGGGAATTTCGAACTATCCGCATCAGATATTCTGGTACTTGGAAAGAGTTTTCCAGGGCTTCCAGAATATCCATCCATCTTCTATCGAAACCTATGTTTTAATATCTACTTGATTTACAAATGAGATTTATGTATGTTTCGCGTCCGTCTTCTGTTTTAACCTTGAGATATGGGAAAAAATAACTGTACGCACAACAATTATTAAAAAAAAATATCTCAAAAACTAATTAAGCTAGAGAAGTGAAACCAACGCGAAGCTTTAGGTGAATTACAGTGAATATTTTATATTTTTTTAAAATTTTTAGAATTTAATCGAATCATTAAAATTAAAGTAAGAAAACAAACGCATTATAATTTTTTTATGTTCTGTACGAAAAAATATATGTTATGCTCCTCTTTGTGCACAATCACGCATAAAAATTGCGTGAGAAAAAAATTAGTCCAACACTTCGAAAACAAATCAAATGTGATTCGCGCCTTGTCATGTGCTTACACACGTAACTTTTGTTGTTTATTTTTTGGGAGGGGGGGGGGGACGAAAGTGAAGGCTATATATGCCCTGAGTGTCGGATTCCCAGTGGACCTTCTGGACTACCGACTGAGCACCTCCCCTGACAAACAGAGCGCCTAGCCTGGAACCGTTTGATACATTTCTTCGGGCTAGGCCTCCCAATTTTACGCCTTTTGCCGCCTTCGGGTTACAGGGGTTCCTTCTCCAGTTGGATGGGAAAGAGGAGGAGGATTGCTAGAGAAGGAAACCCTCCACCGTCGACGCCTCCAGCCCATCAAGTATGCCTTTTTTCATTACTAAGATTGCCCGAGCGTAATGTGCCACTTGATTCCAATTGTCAAATGATTTCAGCATCTCTTCGATAAGACTATCTGGATGGAGCTCTCCCACTTTTTCGGCAAGATCACTGTGCTGTTTGCCCCGTCTTCTGCATGAAAAGAAAGTATGACAGGGGTCATATTTCACACCAATGCAGAATATGCAAACTGGAGACCGTGACTTACCTACCTTGTGCAGGTAAGACTGAAAACAACCGCGTCCGCTCAGTAACTGGGTCAGGTAGAAGCCTCTAGAGAGCGATGGGTATCACACCTGCAATTACCAGCACCGCTGACTCAGAGACTGTACGGTATGCTGATGCAATCCGCAGTGCTCCTCGTCTCTGCACCTGTGCCAGCCGTTTTCGATGCAGTTCCTTGTTAAGACCTTCACTCCATATCTCTGCTCCATATAGAAGGGTAGATTTCGCCTTTTTTCGGAATTGGTTCCCCATGTTTGGCCATTAGTCGACTAATTGCTGAGACCCCTGCTGCGGCCTTGTTTGTCGTTGCCTTGATTTTCTCCGAGAAACTCAGTTTAGAGTCTATCAGCAAGCCCAGATACTTGACTGATAGTTTCGACTCTACTAATGTGACCCCGACTCAGACGATTCTTACTCTGGGGTCCTCTTGTTGGTCAGGATGACCACTTCGGTTTTCTCTAACGCTATGTTAAATCCGTGAGCGTTCATCCAGCTGCCCACCCGGCGCATTAGTACATTCAGCCTTAATTGCGCTTGATCGACCGTGCACCCAGCTACAAGTGCCGCAACATCATCTGCATATCCGATCAGTCACGACTCTTCCGCCAGTTCAAGTCTGAGCAGTCCGTCGTAGGAGACGTTCCACAAGTCCCGACCGAGGATGGAGCCTTGGGCCACACCTGATGTGACTAGCATCCTCCTTCAACCTTGCATCGTGTCGAAGATCAGGCTGCGATCCTTCAGGGAATTTCGAACTATCCGCATCAGATATTCTGGTACTTGGAAAGAGTTTTCCAGGGCTTCCAGAATATCCATCCATCTAGCGGAATTGAAAGCATTCCTTAAGTCCAGCATCACTAGAAGGACTACCCGACGGTTGGATCGACTTCGTGCCTCCGCCTGTTGGACCGCATTTACCACTTCCGCCACTGCATCTATAGTGGAACGTCCCGTTCTGAAACCATACTGCCTTGGAGAAAGATCCCCAGTGGCGTGGATAACGTAAGCGAGTCTTCACTTTATCAGTTTCTCGAGCACTTTCCCGGCCGTGTCCAGCATTCATAACGGTCGTGATGCTGACGGCGACTTGGGATTTCCCTTCCCCGACTTCCCCGGTAACTGCAGCCTCAAAAGCTCATCGTACGAGACATTCCAGAGGTCCGGGCCCAGAACGGAACCTTGCGCGACCCCTGATGTCAAATCAATTCTTCGCCGGCCTCCCAATGTGTCATGGACGAGCTTCCGGTTTTTGAGATAGTCCTTCAATATCCGCGTCAAATACCTCGGCATCCTGAAATATTCCAGAGCACGAAGAATATCTGTCCATCTAGCAGAATTGAACACAATCTTCACATCGAGTGTTATGAGCATTACTATTCGCCTCGCGTGGTTATTGTGGCCTTCTGCCCGCTGGACCACATTCACTACCTCTGCTATTGCACCAATCGTGGATCTGCAAGCCCTGAAGCCGTACTACTGAGGAGACAGATTCCCAACAGTTCGGATGGCCTCTCCAAGTCTCTTTCTAATGAGCCTCTCGAGCACCTTCCCAGCTGCGTTCAACATACATAGGGCCGATATGAAGATGGTTGCTCCGCGTTCCCCTTCCCCTTGTGGATCAGTACGAGGCTCACCTCTTTCCAGCAATTTGGAAATATGGCTTTGGAAACACACCTTATCAGGGCAAAGTTGATATGCAAGCTGTATCACTCCCGCTGGTATACCGTCTGGCCCTGTGGCCCTTTTCGGTTTTAAAGCTTTCACCGCATCATCAATGTGACTCGTGACTGTATCACTTATGGCCGGAAGTGACACACTTGCAGCACAGTTTGCTTCGATTTGGCCCCTTGCAGTTCAAGGAGATGTGTCCGAAGCTAAGGCACTTGTAGCATCGAGTTAGGACTACCTTCCGACGTATCCTGCACACAACTCAGCCGAGCATCATTTTCTCCTTGGCCAGGAGTAACACAGCGTCTTTTTCTTGGAAGTCTATTATTGCGTCCCTTTGCCCTCTAGGATTGGTAGGCGTCAGCCTTACCCTAAAGCTCTCTGCCGTAGGAAGAATTTACCTAATGGAATCTTCTACTTCTTTGGCATCCGCAATGCAGTCAAGGTCTCTTATTTCCAAAGAGGTCATTGGCTGTAATGTCGAGATGCCAAGAAGGTCCTTGACGGCGCTTTCGAACAGGCCCTTGTCGGTGGATTCCGCCCCGAGTTCTACGAGGAGACCGCCTGTTTTGGTCGCCCTTACCGTTCGTATATAGACACTGTTTTTACGGGTTCCACATTTTGCCTGATCTCCTTGAGGACTTCGGCGTAAGTTCTCCCGTCTGCATGCTTGATCAATAGAGCATCCCTGCGCTGCTTGCACCTGATCTTTTTATGCATTGCGCTGTACTTCGTACCTTCTTGCTTTTCAGGCCCTATTTCGAATGTTTTGCTGTCACGCGCTGTATCTTCTTCGCAGCCTTTTGTTGCGATTTAGAGCGCACCAATTGAAAGTCAAAATTTCTCTCCTCCCCTTGACTGATGTCTCCTGTCTCGACTGGTGTCGGCCCCTTTGCCCTTTTCCTACGGTCAGGTTTTAGTTGGCTACATGCTGCCGTTTTGCCTTTTACGAAAGGATCAGCATTTGCGGTGAAGGGAGTTATATTTTCAGAAACTTTCTTAGCTCTTTCAATTCACTCTCTGCCCATAGCCACCTGCGACGATAGTGCTAGATCCTATCAACGAGGTCCTCCAGTTCGCCAATCCCATTTGTGATGTACTTGTTGACATTTTCTTGGACATTCGTTGCATTTCTCATCACGTTAATTATTGCGCTTATGTTTCTTGCTAGCCGCTCTTCCTCACTTCTGTCAACGGCTATTTTCGTGATCAGGTCGTCCTCAGCTGAGGTTTTCGGTACACTGTCAGCAGGAGGGCCTTGTTGCTGTTGAGCATCATTGTTTTCGCTTTCCACATTGTTCGGTTAATGACTTTCGACGAGCCCCGGAGAATGGCACTTTGGATCGATGGCTCCAGTGCCCAAAGCCTCCACTACGCTTCTTGTATCGTTCGCTCCATCGCCTCGTGAAGGAGGAGTGTTGTGGACAAGCACCTTTTCCGCTGATGCAAAGCGGTCGATGGAGGTTTGCTTGCTCGATGTTTTCTCACTGCCTTGGGTAGGCTTGGCTACTCTTTGAGGCGGAGTTCGCAGTAATATTGATCTCCGGGCGAACATGCTTGCCTCGTTGATTTTTTCACATGTAGTTTTTGATTCCTCAGTGGCCAAGCGCTCCACCACTGAAATATGCCCTAGCGACTTATCCCCAGCAAGATTGCTGGAGAGAAGCCCGCATGAAATCAAGGCTCCTTCACACGTCGGGGTGTATATCCCCACCCCTAGTTTATTCTTTTTGTTTTCACTCATCATATAACTTTGTTTGATGGGTACTTTTAGTGACCTGATCACGCGTCTGGATGACGGGCAACCTCGCCAACCCCCCCCCACCAACCCAAGGTAGTACCCATAAGGGGGAATAATAATATTAAATAAGAATAATAATAATAATAATAATAATAATAATAACTATAATAATAATAATTATAATAATAATAATAATAATAATAATAATAATAATAATAATAATAATAATAATGATAATAATAATAATAATAATAATAATAATAATAATAATAATAATAATAATAATAATAATAATAATAATAATAATAATAATAATAATAATAATAATAATAATAATAATAATAATATGGTAATAATAAAATATATTGAAGACTGGCTGTTTTTCCTTAATTTTTGAGGAATTGCTTCAAGTCTTAAAAGTAGTTTCCTATGTTGTAAAACAAGTTAGTGCAACACAAGTTGGTGCTTTATAGCATACACGTATATCAGATTTTATTTTTTTTTTCGAAGTGTTGCACAAATTTTTTTCTCACACAATTTTTATGAGTGATAGTGCGCATAAAGGAGCATAACATATATATTTTTTCGTGATTTTAAGGCAGATAGAACATAAAAAAATATTCATTTTTTTTATGAAAATTATTCTTATAATTTAAGAAAAAGTATAGAATATTCACTGTAAAGTTATCTTAAGCCTCGCATTGGTTTCACTTCTCTAGCTTAATTAGTTTTTGAGATATATTTTTTGAATAATTGTTATGCGTACGGTTATTTTTCCCATATCTCAAGGTCAAAGCGGAAGCCGGACGTGAAACATACATAAATCACGTTTGTACATAAAGTAGATATTAAAACATAGGTTTCGATATAGGTTCCTTTTTAAGGGCCAACTCGTCAGACTTATCCGGACTGTTGTATTGTTACAATATTTCACACATTCTTCGACGAGGTTTACGATTAAGAACCCCTTATTCTCAGAAGAATATGTGTATCAGAGTTTCCTGCCTTGTGATTTGGACTCGAAACATGAATTTTGATGACTTCTTTGTTAAACCAATCAACGGTTTTCTGAGCAATGAAAGTATATCAATATATATAGCAGTGCAAGAGCAATGAAAGTATATATCAATATCTGTTAAGATTCTGGAAGCTTTGTCTATTTTGTTGAAGAGATATGATAAACCATTTATGAAAGTATCCCATTGCCTATTCTTTATTGGGATTATTGAAAGGAACTCTGAGAATTTGTCGATGCGAGTTATGTACATGTCGTTCTTCTTCTTGAACTAAATGTCTAGGTGATAAGTTTCTCCTTTTCCAGAAAGGGTGTTTGATACTTTCGATGATTGCTTCTGCGGGTTTCTGTTATACTTACTTTGGTGACAGATTTCGCAATTATTTATGCAGTTTTTTACATGCTCTTTTAATCTGGGATAATAATATTTGTTTAAAAATTCGCAATACAATTCGTTGGTTCTAATGTGGTTTGTGCATTTCCGCAATAATTTCTAATAATTCACTTCGTGTGCAATCATAAAGTAATTTATTAGCATTAACGAGGGATGCCTTATTATTTGTTTGCTTACAGACTTTATATTCTTTTTTAATCACAAGCAAATTTTTTTTGCCGTCAATCTTCGTACCTGTGGTTCCACTTAAAGGTATAAAATTCTGGAGTAAGTATTTCGCTTCCGACTCTGTAAATTCTTTTAAAAAAAAGTTGTCCTATTTTCTTTCAATATTTTCTCATTTCGTTGGTTTTTGTTGAGCCTAATTTTATAACTATTTGGGTCGCAAGCCAATTGAGAGGTTTTTCCGATATAGGGATGTAATGAGGGTTATCTTCAAAAGAAGTATGTTGTGTTGCTAAGTCACTATTATCATGTAATGTATCATTTCAATTCGGGACAGAGCATCTACGATAACGTTGTCTCTGCCTTTCATATATTTAATTTGAAAGTGGTACTCCTAAATCGCTCATAGTTTTATTTAAGAAGAATAACGGGTACGAGAAGCAAAAGATATGGGGTTGTTTTCCTGTGACAGCACAGCTCACACAGCGAAATTAGATGCATCGGCTGTAACCGTGAATTTTTTTGTGAAATTCGGATATTGAAGAATAAGGTGGTTAGAGTTTCAATTTTTTATAGGAGTCAACATATTCTGGAGTTTCATTATTGACTTTGGCATCGTTTTGAAGAAATTAAGTCATCTTGCAATTTTTGCATTGCAAATTCTTGGGGAATTTCTTATAGAAGCCAGCTAATCCTAGAAATGACTTAATTTACTTCTGTGTCACTGGAAGTGACATTTCATTTCACAAATACCTTTCTCATCTCATGTTCTTGAAGGGTCGTACTATAAACAAGTATGACATCCATATATACTATACAGATTTTGTAGAATGGGATTCATTAACATGTGGAATGCAGACGGCCTATTTTTAAGACCGAAAACCTTTGGCCAGATCATTACTAGTAAAATAAATAGCATTTCCTAATTGGTCTAATATATCATTAATTTGAGGAATAGAGTATTTACCCGCTTCAGTAAGATTGTTGATCTTTCTGTAACCGATAACTAACCTGTGTTTATTGTCTTTCTTGGACACAATCCACATAGGAGAATTGTATGGTGGTTTTCGAGGTACAATAATACTTTGCTTCAGATCTTCTTTGATTTGTTGTTTTACAAAGTCTCTGAGAGAGTTTGAGTACCTTTAATTTTTTTGCTATATGAGACTGACTTTGCTATATGATTGAGCTTCAAATAATGCTTTATTTCGTGAGTAAAGGTTAATATCTGCTTTTTATTGTATGTCTGAAAATTCATCTTTGATTCGCTCTATTACAAGCTTTTCTTCTTCTATCTTGAGTTGTGTTCATCTCTATTTCAGGTATGCCGGAAATTTCTGCATTCATTTGTTGATTTCATGAATTATTAGCGAGTAGTTTTCGCCTTCTTATTCGAAGCTCAGGTTAATATTGTTTATGGTTACAGTGTTTTGCGAAAAATCAATTCATGGTGCAGTAACAGAGAGAACGTTTTCATCTACATATTATGCAGTCAAATGAATCGGATGAAAAATCCTTAAGTTTCAATCCAATATAATGGTTAGTACGAAACTCCGATGGAAACATAGTTTTAACCCGTATGAAATTGGTGTAATTTTACTGTCGATGGTGTTGATAATTAACGGATTTTCTAAAACGTTGAGCCGATTAGGGCAAATAAACTTTTAGATTATGATACAATGAGTACTGCCCGTACCAATGAGACATCTGAATGATTTTCCCTCAATAGATAGTAGGAGAGTTTTCCGAGACTGGCTACCAAAAATTTTCGGCTTTAATACGCAAGCAAAACCCAAATATTGCATTGTATTCATTGAAACGTCCCTAGACAATGAAGGGTCATTATGCCTGAAATTTTCACTTTTCTGGACTTCGTTTAGGACTACCGAAATTAAGCCAAGGGTTTCGATGAATGATCAAATGATCATGCTCATGATCATCAATTTGATCATGATCAAAGTTTTACAATTGATTGTGGGAATTATGAGTCACGATGTTATTCACAAATTTAAACTGATCCACTTTATATGTTTGAACTGAAATGATAGTATCCCGCGCTTACTAACACCGAATTTGCATGTTTCAGAGTTTCTTGCTAATTCGCACAAGGCACTCCTGATAATGGTTCGGGGCACTTATCTATTTCAAAAAATTTTACAATATTTCGTCTATGCCTAAATTCAGTTTCCGCACTATTCAATTTTTTAAAATGCTTTCTTAGATATAAATAAAGTGCATCAGCAATTGCCAAACGAGCGCCGAAGATCATGAAAAATCATGAGCCGTATTTCCGTATTCGGTTCGTAGAAAGTGAATTAGACGCGCCTGTTTGATTGCTGTCCGATGCTGTGGCGGTAACGGGTTTGGGCTTTCCTGAGCATTTTCTCGGTACTTGAAGGCCAATTAGAGTCTTTTAGTCTTCCTGAAGATTGAATAATCCCTTGTATTACATCGATTGAATTGATGAAAGGGTAGACATCTTGTTGCTTCCCAGAGAAGTAAGGTAGGTTAGCAATGTAGGAACACAAAGTTTTATATTCCATGCTGGTGTTTTTTCTGCTGTCCGGTATTTGTTCACTTGTAGGGCCTTCCAAATTTAGGTGTGGGTCCACTTCCAAACTCTTCACCAAACTTACAAACCACGACAGTTTTCTGGTTATGGACGAACAGTTACGGAATCCGCACGTGCGTTCATACGCATCCTTCTATGGTATTGTCGGCATCTCATAGCAATCCTTTCTAGTTACGCGCGTTCATGCGCATCCTTTTTGTGTTTATAGTTTTATGGCATTTCGATACATTAAGATACAAAATTTTAACAGCAAAATAAAATGTCTGTTGCCTTATGCAAAAATAGATTTAAGTTACAAAATTGTAACAATATACTAAAATGTCTGTTGCCATATGTGAACATAGATTTAAGATACAACCTTTGCAAACGCCACCAATGTTCATATAGTTAAGAAGGGCGGCTAGCATATGTTTACAACTAAGATAGTAGAAATAGGTAAAAAAAACCAGTAAGTTAATCAGTTGGAAAATTGAGCTTGATTAGACAAAATAAAAAACAAATACTCGAAACAACCTATAGACTTTTCTTATAGTTTTGTAACGGAACTCTTTGCTTTTGAAATGTCGACTTCGCCAATTATGTGCAAGTGTTGCGAGGGATAGGAAATTACTAAAAACACTGTTTGAGCTAAGAATAATTTAGCTTGCTTTATTCGTTGCTTTGTTTGGACTGACAGACCATTGTTTAATATTAACTTAGTAAACTTCAAGCCTACATTCCTTAAGTTCTTAAGGTGTGATATTTCTTCCGCAGGGGGAATGCTGGTTACCAGGACCGTTCCCGAAAGCTAGTATTCTTTGGGGAGTGCCGCCCCCACGTACCCGAGGAAATTGAGGACTTCACGGAATATGGCCCTGAACCAATTATGGACTACGATTCGACTGATTAACAAAAATTGACGCCTTGGGCTGGCGGATATGACGTTTTGGACCTAGTTGCGTCGCACGGTAGCACCGAGGTGACACTCGAGTGTGAACGGCTCTAACGATCATAACGTCTCCGTCCCGGTAAAACCTTGGCAGGCCTCAGGGTACGTTCGAAGTTCGCACCTGAGTTGGTGGTGTAGGTTCGGTTGAGACGAACTCCCGATAAGCGCCGGTGTGGCCCTGAGCACCTGTCCCCATAAGGGCTGGTGCCAACCCTCGCATGGCCTCCCTGCATAGAAATGATAACCATGGGACCAATAAGGCGACTACACACACGAGTGGAGATAGTGGCTCTGAGGGGGACCCATAATGATAGCATGATAGCAAACAAATTATACACAAAAGAAAATATGTTGGAACAGAAACATTCGAAAACGGATGGACGAAAAGTAGGAAATCTGGTTCAACCAGAGGTTCTAACAGCATTTGGGCGCAGCAAGTAAACCATGCGCACACCAGAGTGACCGAAAAAAGAAGAACAGAGCCTTTCGCGACCTGGAAGAGACGAACACACGGTAGAGAAAGGCGAAACGGTTGAGAAACCTATGATTGTTGCCATCACCACCGAAGCGACTGAAGCACGGAACACAAATAAAGAAATCCCTGCACGGCAGACACCGAGCTCTTCGATTATCATGGATCGCGCAGAGGAAGAGTGGCCATACCGTAAAGCAGAAAGGGTTATTAAACGCATCACTGCCACATGCAATGCACAAACGAACCTTAGCAAAGAGGTTAAAAACAGAGTTCTGGAGTTGGAAGACCTCCTAACCCGAATAGGTCATTATAGACGCAGGTGGCTAAAGGCAGAGGAAGAGCAATAGGCTAATTCATTCGACGGCGCAGTAGTCGTCCCGAGTACCACCAAAAGGTTGGCCTGAAGCCCAATCAAAGGAGATCGGGATAAACGGAGAAAGGACGAGGACAGGACGCCGAACGATCAAGTCGTGATTGAGGAGGGTTTTCAGACGGCACTATCCAAAGCTGCCAAAAAGGCAGCTCAAAAAGCGGCCCTAAAGTTTAAAATCGATAAACCTCCACAGGAACCGAAATGCAATGAATCATCGCAGATAACCCAAGAAACTAAGATTAAGAAGCGTCGAAAACCCATTGGGCATGCACTGCTAGTTAAACCCACCGACGGTAGATCCTATGCGGATGCTCTGCGAGAAATCAAGGGAGCGGTAAAACCCGAAGACATACAAACTGCAATAAAAGCTGTACGGCCAACTCGCTCGGGGGATCTACTTGTTGAGTTCGGATCAGAGGCAAACAATAAAGACGCGTTCCGTGACGCAGTCAAATGAGTCTTTGGAGAGAAGGCAACGGTAGCCTAACTCGAGCCCAAGGCCACACTGGAAATAAGAGACATTGACTGCATTGCGGATCTGCCCGAAATAGAAAACGCCTTAAAACGAGACTTCCCCGTACTAGGCGAGACGGAAGTTAGGCTGGCCAAACCAAACAACAGGGGTCAACGCATGGCCATAATCGACCTCACAGAGAGGGAAGCAGAACAGCTTTTGAAGCAGGGCAAAATAAGAATAGGGTGGGTTATTTGTCGGATACGGCGAAGGGCGATTCCCCTTCGGTATTTCAATTGCCTCGGATACGGCTATACCGCACAGACATTTAATGGAACTGACCGAAGCTCCTTGTGCTACAATTGCAGTAAGACAGGGCATAAAAAGAAGGAATGCACAGACGAGTCACACTGTGTTCTCTGCCAGGAGTATAACCCGAGACCAGATGATTTGAAACATATTCCAGGTACAGGGAAGTGTCGGGTCTTCCAAGAAGCCCTAAACAAAGCAAAAAAGCTTCTGCAATGATTCGTATCCTTCAAATCAATCTACATCGAAGCATCATCGCCCAAGACCTACTGGAACAGTTTGTGAGAGACAGGCAAGCCGACTTACTACTGCTGAGCGAGCAACATCACACCAGAAACTCACCAACATGTTATCCTGACGAAGCCGGTACAGCCGCCATCTGGGTTCGGAACAGTGCTCACCTACAAGTGCAGGATCGGGGGCGAGGTGATGGTTTCGTTTGGGTTCGGTGTTCGGGAACTGCACTCTTCAGTGTATACCTAACTTCGAACGAATCGTTGTCGTCCTTTAAACTTAGGCTCAATGCTTTGGAGGACGCTGTTTCGAGTATTGAGGGTCATGTGCTCGTCGGAGGTGACTTGAACGCAAAGGGAATTGATTGAGGCATGACCCAGTCAGACGCTCGGGGAAAACGGATCGTGGACATGACAGCACGAACTGGGCTCGTCGTACTGAACACAGGCCACACCCCTACTTCCCGTCGATGGGGTTGCGTCGGCACCATACCTGATGTGATATTCGCCTCGGAGTGCCTAGCACAATCAGTTAAAAACTGGAGAGTGCTAGAGGATTACTCGGCCAGCGATCACCAGTACATAGCTCTGGAGATCCATCACGGTACTTCCCGAAGACCACGCGCTTGTTCTTCTGCGCTCCGATGGAATACTGAGAAAGCGGATATTGAGAAGTTTGTTGAAGTGCTTATGGCACAATCACAGCTGTCGGAAGCAACGCTAGAGGACGGAGAACCTGCGGCAAGATATGTCGTCAACTCAACTATGAGAATCATTACATCCGCCTGCAGGTCTTCAATGTCCCTACGAAGACCCCGGCATAGCAAGCCTCCAGTTAACTGGTGGTCACCTGAAAATGCCGAAAAACGAAGGGAGTGTCACAAACTACGACGCAGGACACAGCGACCTCGAACCCGGGAAGAGGCATATATCCGATTAGCTGCTTACAAGTCATCTATAAAATGCCTCCGTAGACTTATCAACAACAGCAAGGCCAGCCGCGGGCAAAACCTGGTGGATGCCGTGAACAGAGACCCATGGCGCCTGGGCTACAAAATAGTAATGCGGAAGCTCGGTGTCAAAAGGTCGCCTCACTCATACGAGGCAGAAAAGATGGACGAAATCGTGCGGGCTCTCTTCCCCATCCATCCCGCCATCGTTGAAGCCGTTCACTATGAAACACCAACGGAAATTCCGATTTTCACGAAGATGGAATTGGAGAAAGCAGTCTTGCCTATGAAAGCCACAAAGGCTCCAGGACCAGATGGGATTCCAGCTTAGGTGCTACAAATGGTCTTCCACTTTTCCCCTGACCTGCTCCTCCGCATGTTCAACGCATGCGTGCGCGAAGGGCTGTTCCCAGAGTGCTGGAAGGTGGAGACTTGTGAGACTTGTGCTCATTACGAAGCGAAAAGGGGATCCCGAGTCGCCAGCTGCATACCGCCCACTGTGTATGCTTGACACGGCCGGAAAAGTTGTTGAAAAACTTATCAGGGGAAGACTCGCTGACGTGATTCATATTGCCGGGGATCTATCTCAACAGCAGTATGGCTTCAGAGCAGGCCGCTCCACCATCGATGCAATTGGAGAAGTAGTGAGATTTTTGTCACTGGTTTGAACGTAGAAAAAAAAACAAAAGTTATTTTTAATAAGAACTTTAATACGTTTTATCGCTTTGAGTTAAGTTACAATAATGATTCCTTAGCTTTATTTGCGTAGCCTTTTATAGGTAAGCTTGTCCTTGTGCATATCCGGTAAGCTTGACCTTGTGCATATCCGGAGTTCATTCTTTTGTATTGATATAGATTTGAGATTCTTAGAAAAGGACCACCTGTTCAGTTGTGGTTGTGTTTTTAATAGGGGAGCAGGGGACTTAATACCTCCCTTGCAAGCTTGAAGACTGTCGTTAGTCTGGGAAACAGAATTTATTATTTTAAATTTTAAAGACTTGTTTTTAAATTCGAAATAAAGGAATAGGCTTCCTATTACAAAGAATAGAATTGCAAATATACTTATGCCGGTATATGTATGTACTTCCTTTTCGTATTTTAATTCATGAATATGTTCTATATTTTTTGGTTGAACTTTTTCTAGTTCTTGAAAAGTTAATTGATATAATTCCTATGTTTTACTTCCGGGTAATGCATAATTGTTTGTATAATGTTTGATATTATTTTGGAACTGTGTGTTATTTTTAATACGATTGTAGTAGGATTTGTTGCGTAAAGGTTCCACTAGATACTTTAATAATTTTTTGTAGGTATTTTAATCATGAATAACAATTCTTTAGTATCATATTGATTGATTAAAATATTTGATTCAATTAATTCTAGTTTCTCTAAGTTTATTTGATTATCATATATTTCCTTTGGGGTTAACAAATTTCAGGAGATAGAAGTTTTGAAGACATTACATTATCTCATTATCTTGAAGTATCTCAACTTTGTTGCTTAACATCTCAAGGTTGTTTAATAGTTGTAAGTATGCAATTTCAATTTGCCATTTATATGTAAAATCTATTATTAGTTTTCAATTTTTTTTTTTCGAGTCAAGTATGTGTTTATTTGTTCATTTAATTACTGAATAATTTCATGATTATTTCCATCAATAATTTTCATATAATCTTCTCGGTCCTCGTTATCCATTACACCGAATAACCATTTATAAGTTGTTTAAAATTCCTCTTTTCTTTCGTAAGAATGGGACTAAGATTAGATATTGGGCTTGGATGTTCAATAGTTCATGATTTAAAGTTTTAGTTTGTTCTACGGAAAAGGGATATGGATGAATCAGATTATTATTTTTGTATTGGTCTACAATGTTGATTTGTACTTTCTTAATTTCTACATATCCGGAATCATTTTTAATTGGTTCCACTGTCAGTAACTGATTGGTCATCGTGGATACTAGGGGTAGGATTATTAAGATGTCCATGGTCTGGAATGAGTATGGTTCGTTTAGGTCTTTGTATCAATTGGGGGGCATGTTTTATTTTATTAAAGGGCTTTTTTACGAATCTAGTTTTCATTTTATGTCGTACTGCTTTATAATTTCTTAAAGGTATTATTTCTCTTTTTTCTTCATATTTTTCTCTTTTTTTATTTAATTTGTTAATCAATTTTTCTTTGATTCTTTCTTTGATCATTTCTTTATTTATTTTTCCTCTTTCGATATCTATTGGACGTTCTTTCGTTGTTGAATGTATTTGTCGATTGTAGAATTCTAATGCTTCGTATAGAGCTTCGTTGATACTAATTTTTAATTTTTTGTCTAGTGTTCGCATCTTTTCTAAGAGAGTTTCATGGAGTCTTTCTATGTCGGCGTTTCCAGTGTGAGTGTTTGGTTTTACAAAATGAACTTGAATTTCTTTTGATTGAAAATATTCTTTTAATACAACTTTATTGAATTCGTTATCAGTTATTAATTTGTTGGGTCTACCTAGTGTTGAAAATAATGTTCTAAAGCCTCGTCTGATATCGACACCATTATGGGTCGGTAATATTGTTCCACTTGCGAATTTAGAGAATTTATCTATCATGGTGAGTACGTGTATATTTTTTACGTATGGTATGTCTGCGTGTATGATTTTTCGAATATCATTGGGTGTTTCGGATATTTGGAAGTGGGGTTTGATTGGTTGTCTATCATTTTTGTTAAGTGTACAATGTTCGCATGTATTTATGTATTTATTAATATGTTTTTTTAAATTCGGAAAATACCATGTTCGCTTAATACCTTCGTAGTTTTCATTGATACCTGCATGACTAGTTTCTGTCTCGTGATAATGTTTGATTATTTCCATTAAGTTATCTTCGTCGATTGGTTCTTTTAATAATTGTGTCACTTTTATGAAAGGTGTGTGTTTTATGTCGAAGTTTGTTATTAAGATGTTTTGTAAAACATTGAAGTTGTTGTCGGATGTATTACTGAAAATGGCGGTTTTAGCTGGTTTCAAGAATTTTCTTAGTTTGTCGACAAGATTTTCATTTAAGTTCGATATTTTTATTATTAATCTTCTATAGTGATGATTTTTCATTTTGTTAGTTATTTCGTCTGTTAATAAAATTTGTTGTTTATATTTATTTAAATAATCTTCCATTATTGGGATATGTTGAGTTGAGTCTTCTTCAGCTGAATGTTGGGTTGGTAATAAAGTATTTAATGATATTGGTTGGAGAGGTAATTCTTGTACGTCAATTTTTTCGCTCGATTGTGTACATTGATTTTCAAGAATAGTCAAGATGTTGCATTCGTCGTTTATTATTCGAGATAAATAATCAGCGGGAATGTTATCTTTTCCTTTTATGTATTGTACGTTAATTTTATATTCTCCTAATTTCAATATCCATCTTTGAATTCGCTGGTTTATATCCTTTCCTTTATATTTTTTGTATAACCACTCTATAGGTCTGTAGTCGGTATATACATAGATTGAATTCGCGTCCGTAAATACAGGGTCTGAAATAATTTACTGCCCAAATAATTGCTAACAATTCTTTTTCTATTGTTGCGTATTTTCTTTCATGGTCGTTAAGGGTTCTTGAAATATAAGATATCGGGTGTCCTTTCTGACTTAATATTGCTCCTATTGCAAAGTCACTTGCATCGGTTGTTATATCAAACTTTATTTTAAAGTCTGGATGTTGTAGTACGGGATCAGTAGTGAGGATTTCTTTTAGTTTATTATGAGCATCTATATATTCGGGGTCCTTTAAATGGATTTTACTGTCTTTTTTTAAATATTTTGTTAGGGGAATTGCGAGTTTACTGTAATCTTTTATGAATTTTCTATAATATCCAGTGAGACCTAAAAATGATTTTATTTCCTTTTTAGTTTTTGGTAGAGGTATCGATTGTATTTTTATTATTTTTTCTGGGTTTGGTTTAATTCCTTCAGAACTAACAACATGTCCTAAAAATGTTGTTTCTTTATGCAAAAAATTACTTTTGTCTATTTGTGTCTTTAATTCGGCTTTTTTTAGGAGTTTAAATACTTTTTCAATGTTTTGTAGGTATTCGTCTAATGAAATTTCGAATATTAATATGTCGTCTAGGTATACAACACATATTTTATTTATGGCTTCTGCTAATACTTGGTTCATCATACGCTGAAATGTTGCGGGTGCATTTTTTAATCCGAATGGCATGCGTAAATATTCATAATGTCCATTAGTCGTAGAGAATGCTGTCTTAGGTATGTCGTGTGGATGCATTTTTAATTGATGAAAACCTTTTGCGAGGTCTAATGTTGTAAAATACTGACTTCTTCCTAATTTATCTAATATGCTGTCGATATTAGGTAAAGGGAATTTGTCATCTATTGTTACAGCGTTTAGACGTCGATAATCTATAGCCATTCTCGATTTCTGAATTCCGGAATTATCTTTTTTTTGGAAACTATTACGATTGGGGAATTATATGGTGAATTACTTTCACGTATTATACCATCATTTAACATATTTTTTATTTGTTTTTCAATTTCGATATCATGTATCTGAGGATTTCGATACATTTTACTATATATTGGTTCTTCTGTGGTTGTTCTAATTTCATGTACCACATTACTTGTTGCACTAAGTTTATCACCTTCTTTGAAAAATAAATCTTTATATTTTCTGACTAAGTTTCTTAATTTAATTTCTTCCTCTATGTTTAAATGACTCGTACTTATTTGAAATTTTTCTGCAGGTTCCATGATATTTATTTCATCATATTTGTATATATTTCCTATCATCGGATTTGGAATATTATCAAGTGTTACTATTTTGTTTTTAAAATCTATATCGGCGTTGAAAGCAGAAAGGATATCAGTTCCTAAAATTGCTCTATATTGCCTTTCTTCGAAGTCTATCACTTTCCATATAATTATGGAATCGCCTCCCATTTCTGGCGGGGTTTCAGTTATTGTTTCTTGGGTTATCTCTTGAAGTCCGGCTAAGGTTTTGATTTGTAGTTTTATGTTTCTTCTTAATTCATGATTTATGTATTGTTTATCAAGGAGAGTCATGGAAGATCCTGTGTCTACAAGGGCGATCAAAGATTGGTTTGCAATTGTTATTTGTATCAAGGGGAATTTCTGGAAATTGAGGCATTCATTAAAAAATTTGGGTTTTCCATTTCATTATTTATTAAAGTTTTTCTTTGTTCAATGTTATCTACATCCATTGGAGCTATTGGGGAATTATTCTGATTTATGTTTCTTTGGACATTATTAAAAAATTGGTTTCTAAATTGCTGCGAGTTAGTTCTGTGGTTATTTTGATTTTGAGGTCTATATTGCGGTTGATTAAAGGGATTTCTTTGTTCGTAATTTTGTCTGAGTTGATTAGAGTTATTAAAATTGTTTTGAGGTCTCTGAAAATAATGGTTATTTGGATAATGCCTGAAATTCGAGAAGTTATTACGATTATGATTAATATTTTGATTATTATTATTTCTAATTTGAAAAGGTTTTGGATTTCTACCTGTTTGTTCATGTCATTTTACAATTGTTGTATGCCCTATTTCTAGTAACTTTTGAAATGCTGTGGAGATGTCTTGTACTCGTTCTGTTCGAAGCCATGATGCATCGTATGGATTTATTTTTTCCAAGAATAGTCTGAGGAATCGCTCTTCGTTATGTATTGGCATGTAGTCTAGAGGTGGATTGTTGTCTAGTTCTGCCTTTAGATTGATTTGATTCTGCAGTTTCTGAAGTTGTGTATATAATTCGTTTACGGTGTTTGCTTGGATTCGCTCAGCTCTTTCTCGAAGGGTTGTATACGTGTCTGGGATGCCGCAGTGTAAGACTAAAGCTGTTTTTACATCCTCCCAGCTGGTGCTTCTTGCTGATAACTTAGCTTCGCCTGCTTGTCCTTGTATTTTGCTCAGGAGTATCGAATATATAATAGGTTTATGGGGTTCATTAGTTAAGCTGATCAGTCTTTCCGTGTTGGTGATGAAGTCGGGCAGGGAATAGATTCCATCTCCAGTGAATACCTGGGCCCCTTCAGCTTGATTATACGCGGAGAGAAAATCTAAAGCCATAATTTAAAATTTCGCAATTACCTATATTTTTCAACTGATTTCTAGTTGAGTTGTACACTGATTATTTGTGTACTTAGTAACTGGTGTTAACTGATTTTTAGTTTACTCAGATTATCACTTGTTTCACTTTTAATGAGTTCTAACAACGTTTTGTATTTTTAGTTCTTGAGTTTATATCTGTTTTATATCTCGATTTGGTTCTATGCCGGTCTCTGCATAGATTAAGTTGAACTTTAGACTTGTTCACCAAACTGTCTTTGATATTGCAGATTTTAAAATGATACTTCTATTTTCACTAAGTTTTACTTAAAACTATTACTGTGATTTAGAGTAGATTCACTTCACTTGCGGATAACTAATTTTTAGTTATCCTACCGACTGCGCCACGTTCGAACGTAGAAAAAAAAACAAAAGTTATTTATAATAAGAACTTTAATACGTTGTATCGCTTTGAGTTGTTACAATAATGATTCCTTAGCTTTATTTGCGTAGCCTTTTATAGGTAAGCTTGTCCTTGTGCATATCCGGTAAGCTTGACCTTGTGCATATCCGGAGTTCATTCTTTTGTATTGATATAGATTTGAGATTCTTAGAAAAGGACCACCTGTTCAGTTGTGTTTGTAATAGGGAAGCAGGGGACTTAACATGAGCTCGGTCCAACGTGCGGAGTCTCACAGTATTTCCACACGACGGGTCGTCCTGTTGGTTACTCTGAATGTCCGAAATGCATTTAACAGCGCTAGATGGATAGATATTCTGGAAGCGCTAGAAAATCGTTTCCAAGTACCAGTGTACCTGATGCGGATTCTCAGGAACTATTTGAAGGGCGTCAGCCCACTACACAACTCGAAGGAGGGTAAGCGAAGTACAAATCGTACTTCAGGTGTCACTCAGGGCTCTATCCTTGGCCCGGACCTGTGGAACATCTCCTACGATGGACTCCTGCAGCTTGAACTGCCGGATGAGTTACGTTTGATCGGCTATGCGGACGATGTCGCGGCGCTGGTCTCTGGACGCACAGTAGACCATGCGCAACTCAGACTCAATACGTTAATGCGGAACGTTATGGACTGGATGACCGCTCACGGATTCAAGCTGGCACTGGAAAAAACCGAAATGGTCATCCTAACGAAGAAGAGAATCCCCAGAGTACGGCCTATCAGTGTAGGGGACGAGCTGGTCGAATCGAAATCAGCAGTAAAGTACCTGGGCGTTCTGATAGACTCGAAGATAAGTTTTCCCCAACAAATCAGGGCATCAGTTGACAAAGCTGCAGCGCGTGTGATGGCACTCATCCGATTAATGGCCAACATAGGGGGGTCCACCACATCAAGGAGACGACTCTTTATGAGCGTTGTGCAGTCGCTTCTACTCTACGGATCATACCACAGTTTCCCAGTCGGAAGTGTTTGCAATAAAAGCGGCCATAGAAGCGGCAACAAACAACATTGATGGAAGTATACAAATACTCTCGGACAGTAAATCGGCAGTGCAGGCGCTTGCCTCTAACCGCGTAGTTTCACAACTGGTGCAGGATTGTAGGCAGACTCTCAAAACCGCAACAAACCGAGTAAATGTAAAACTGACCTGGGTCCCTGGACACAGTGGTGTAGAGGGAAACGAAAGAGCCGATGAACTAGCGAGAGCTGGATCAGCCGACCAATATGCCACTAGAATAGACACAATTAAAGTGCCACTAGAAACGGTAAAAAGGGAACTAGACGAAATCCTCTGGAAAGAGACAGATACGGCTTGGAATAACAGGAACGAGTGCAGGATAAGCCGAGCTCTTTGGCCTCACCCTAATCAAATGAGGACAAAAAAACTTCTAGGGAAAAACCGAAATGGCGTTAGAACATTGGTGGCAGTATTAACGGGCCATAATCTTCTAGGTCAACACGCCAAACGAATAGGAATCCGTACGGATGACACATGCCGAGCTTGCGGCGAGGAGGAAGAAAGTACAGAACACTTCCTCCTAGATTGTCCGAGTCTGGCCAACAAACGCCCTACTTGGCTGAGATGTACTGGCGCAACAGAATTGGAACACTTGGCGACCACAGAGCTGGGAGAACTCCTTGGCTTCTGTAGGACGACAGGATGGACCATCTGTAAACAATAGTACTACACATGGGGAGCTAAGGGCCGAGTTCTGGCCTTTGCTAAATTCCAACAAATGGACCCCAGTACAATAATAATAATAATACACCGGAAGCGGTTGGCACAGGCGCAGAGACAAGGAGCATTGCGAATCGCATGCGAATATCGAACGGTCTCCAGGGCGGCAGTGCTGGTAATCGCAGGAGTGATACCCATCACCCTCCTTGCGAGAGAGCGCAGAAGTATTTACCTGCGCAGAGGCGAAAATCGAAGAGAAGAGATCACCAGAGAAGAAAGACGTGGCTCTCTCAGCGATTGGCAACAGTCCTGGGAGCAAGAAACAAGGGGAAGGTGGACTGCACGTCTGATCCCTGACCTGAGGCCGTGGTTCAGTCAAGTGCATGGTGAGACCGATTTCTACTTGAGCCAGCTCTTAAGCGGGCACGGTTGTTTTCGGTCCTACCTGTACAAAATTGACAGAGCACGGTCTCCTAACTGTGTGTTTTGTGCAGGGGAACCGGATGACGCCTGTCACACATTCTTCTACTGCAAAAGGTGGAGCCAGCAGCGAGGGGTCCTACTCAGCGAAATTGGAGAGCTCTGTCCGGAAACTTTTGTCGGAGTAATGCTGAAAATAGTTGACAATTGGAATCACGTGGCGCAATATGCTCGGGCAGTGCTGATATTGAAATAAGCTTTATTGGAGCGCTGGGAGGCATCGGGGATGGATGGATATCTTTTCTAGCACTTCCTTCCTCTCCCGTCCTTCCCATTAGAAAAGAGATTCCCATAATCCGAAGGCGCCTCTAGGCGTAGGAACACGAGGCCTAGCCCGAAGTAATGTGTCAAACGGTTCCAGGCTAGGTTCTCAGGTTGACAGGGGAGGTGTTTAGTGCGTGGTCCAAAAGCATTTTGCGTCTGGGAGTCCCACACTCAGGGCGTAAACAGCCTTCACCTCCCTACCACAAAAAAACAAAAGGTGTGATATTTCACACCTTCTATAGTGCTTGCACCATCTGCTTAGCATCTTTCACGAAACATTATGTGCGGTTCCTTAAATACATTGAATAATTACTTGTTGTTGAATTAGTATTTGTTAGGAGAGTGCTTATGTGGGTGCATGCATAACTCTTTGCATACGTAACTCCAGCAACATTGCACACTTGAGAGATAAAGTGCATTGCAATTCACTAGTGACTTGACGATTAAGACAACATGTCGATTTTGTGGGGATGTAAAGTCTTATGCTGGCTATATAACTTGAGTTGGTAGGTTATTGCAAAAGAGTTTGTTATAACTACAATTATATCACGAACGCAAACACGTTTCTAAAACAAAACAAACAACAATCACAACAAACCTTCATTTCACACGGGTGATGTCTTATTAAATATTTTATCATTAATATAATAATCCCATAGAAAATTATTAAATAGAACTAGAACTGAAATTAAAATGATATGTTACAATCCTATGGAAAAAAATTCTTTTCGCTTATCAAAATAAAGTCCAACTCTTAATTCGCACGAATTAAGTTTAATAGACCTTAAGTTCACAAACAAAAATGAAACAAGATTTTTACTGCTAAGACACACCTCATTACTGCTAAGACACAATCTCGTCAAAGTCATACGGATCAGACTTTATTAAAATTATATTTTCGAGCTATGGATAAAAATGCAATTTGGCAGGAACGTGTGAATATTTTGAACTTTGTAATCTGATCTATGTATAGTTAGTAATGTGCAAAATGTTTGAATAACAAAGTAGGTGAAATACGAACAATCAAAAGTCCTGAGAATTTAGAATTACGAAATACGAAGTCCGCGAAAAGAT
The DNA here is from genome assembly GCA_954870665.1 of Stratiomys singularior. Lineage (NCBI taxonomy): Eukaryota > Metazoa > Arthropoda > Insecta > Diptera > Stratiomyidae > Stratiomys > Stratiomys singularior. Next base: position 85,327,441 of record OX940878.1, on the reverse strand, counting down.
TATGTTAGCTGTCTGGGCTGGATGTGGGGTTGTTAGCCGGTATGAGCGTCTGTGCATGTAACTCCTCCCCCCTTAGATAATGGCGATGGCCAAATTAACTGGATTTTTGCAGGTTCGTTGGCAGGAGCTATGACTGAGGGGATATGCTGATGTATATGGTGCCTGTTAGATATCTGACAAAGTAGTGCATATACAATGATGGCAATGATAATTAGGCGCGAGATGGCGGTAAGTGCTGTATCAAATTCCTTCTGTTTGATGTAATTTTCGATGACGGTGGGGCTCTTCCTGATGAACTGATACTTTTTCAACTCATCAAGTTGAATGCTGCGGATATTGTGTGATGTAAAGTTTACCTCGGAGAACAGGGTTGGGATAAGTTGAATTGCGTCCCAATAGGTTAGTTTTTTAACTGTGTAGTTGCTAACATTTGCGTTGATTTAACAGTTGTTGAATCGTATGAGGATAGTTCCTTCGATTTTCACTTCTTTTTGACCACAGGTAGTTGTGATGGTGATGGGTGGGGCGTTTAAAAACAGGAGGTAGTTTGGTTCCGGTTCGAAGATTTCTGTCTCGAATTCTCTTTCATATAATTCGCAATGGCCTGGTTTGTTGTTTATTATGTTTGCGACACAGCTGTTCTCTCCTATTTTTTTCCAAAGCGTTGACTGATATTGACTCAATACTACGTTGACTGATACTCAATAAACTCAATACTACTGACGTTGACTCAATATTCTGGGATTTTTCGTGGAGATTTTGTATATGGTTAGAGTTAAGGAGGATATAGGGTTTGGTACGGATCGTTTTTGTTTTTACAATCGGAAGCGGTATGACATGGTAAAAGGATTAGCTTTCTTCCGAGATGATAGGGATTCGGATGTTGAAGATGATATTTGAATCGTTGGTGAAGGCCTGTAGACTTGCATTTCGTAAACGTGTTCGTTCCATTTCAATTTCACTTGTTGGTTTTCGAAAATAGAATGAATTTCAAATAGCTCATGTGGGTTGAGAATTAGTCTCGAAATAAGATTTAATCTTGCCAAGATAATTGCTTCTGATATTCTAGTGATACGATCGTTAAGTAAATCAATACTATATATAATTTGATTAAGGTATAGCATGTATTTCAAATTTTCGTTTCCTCTTTGGATTTGATTGATAGAATTTCGATTAATATAACGGAGTAGAGGGTAACAGCCTTATGTTGTTGGTTAATATGGTCGGTTATGTTGTCGAATCTGTTAATCATTAGTTCGTTTTGTCTAGTCTGTTGGTTTAATTCCTTTTTCATGTCATTTTCGTTATTCAGGATTCTATGGATTTCGTTGTTGATGTGGACAGCGTCATTATTGTCTAAATTGCCTGTTATTGTTTTTATAATTATACTGAGTCTGTTGATCAATCCTCGTTTAGTCCACTTCTTGGGCATAATGCTTAGGAGTTTACTTTGAACTTCTGTAAGTTTGGTTTTTGTGATTTTGACGGAAGGGTCGAGTTCTGTTAAGTTTGTAAATGCTGTGAGTGTCTCTTGTATGCGTTCGATGGTTTCCTCGTAGTTTTCCAGTCGTACAATGTGTATGAAGTTACTATAAAAGATGACTAGTCGTACATTTCGTAGCTTGATGGGTAACGCACCGTTGCTATTGGTTAGGTCCTGTACGTCCATTATTTGTCCTTGTGTCGTTAGTGCTAACCTGAAATTTTTGTTTCTTTTGAATTTCAGATTTATAAAACTTCTGGTTCTTATCTGAGATTATAGTTACATGCTATTTTCTTTGACTTTCTGCTTCGAAAATCTAGGAGTGATCTCATTACGTCGACATTCTTTTCTATAAACTATTGATCCTTCATGACATTCTTCGGGATCCTCTCTAGTGGAGATAAGTTTCTCATTGCGTTTAGTGACTTGTTCTTCTAATAACTGTTTTATTTCGGGATGTAGTTTTGATTGAAATTCTCTAAGTTTTTCTAGGTACTCATGGGTGCTATTGTGCGTTATATTTCTATTAAACTTTTATGTCCTACTATAAAATAATTCGTAAGGAGTGTGTTTCGTGGAGGAATGAATGGAGTTGTTGTAGGTGATAATTATTTCATTTAGTATATCTACCGGGTCTATCTAGTATATCTGATCGTGAACCATTCTATAGATCTTTCAACAGGGGCATTGCTTGTTATTTGTTCAAAGTAAGTAACTGAATGATTAATACCATACTGTATGCAGAATTCTTTAAAAAGGGATGAGGTAAACTCGGTACCTTGGTCAGTCACTACTGCTATTAAGGTTTGAGGAATATCATGTAGGATGATGTAGTGTTATAGGGATTTGATTATGGAGAGTTATTTCTGTGCAGGAAGAGTGTATGCTGCAGCAAATTTCGAAAACTTTGTAACACGATTGCTTTGTAAAGATGTATTGCTTATATATTGTGTAAATATCGATGTGAAGGATACGTGAAGGTTTGTTGGGAGTTTCAGGTGTTTAAGATTTCGGTTGCTGACGACTTCGGTCATATTTTAGGAGCTGGCATTTCTCACAGTTGTTTATAATTTGGTTGATTTGGGTCTCTTTTAAGGTGAGCCAATGTTTCGTTGTTAATGAGGGCATCTTGATCATCATTTCCAGTAATTTCTCTGAGTTGCTCGGTGCATCTGACTAGCCTGTAACATCCGGATTTAGAAAAGTGTTTAGAGTATATTTTTTGGAATATTTTAAAGATCTCATCGGAAGAGAATACTGCTGTCACTTTGTTAGGGGGAATGTATTTCTTGAAATTACAGTTAGGGTTGGCTCCACCCGCAGGGAGAATGCTGGTCAACAGCAGTACTCCTAGAAGCCAGTATTCTTTTAGGAGTGTCGCCCCCACGTACCCGAGGACCTGGAGGTGACTGTAAGCCCTCTCCAGCGGAAAACGACCTTGCAACGACTCTGGAAAAACGAACCGACCAACGAATTCCAATTGGCGCACTTGGGCTGGCGGACACGATATTTTGGACCAAGTACCACCGAGGTGAAACTCCTGCGCGAACGGCTCCAATATAATTATCGTACCGTCTCCGTCCCGGTAAAACCTTGGCAGGCCTCGGAGTACGTTCGAAGCTCGCACCATTAAGTTTGGTTCGGTTGTAGGTTCGGTTGAGACGTTCGGTTTAGGTTCGGTTGAGACGAACTTCCGATTAGCGCTGGTCTGGCTCTAAGCACCTGTCCCCATAAGGGTTGGTGCCAACCCTTGCATGGCCTTCCTGCTTTGCACAGACACCCATGGGACCATTTAGGCGACTACACTCCGACTACGGAGATAGCGGCTCCGAGGGGGGACCCTTTTAGCATCATGCAAAACATCTAGCAAACAACCAAACCCAGACGACAAACGGACGAATGAACACAAAAAGGCAGAGAGCCTCTACCAACCAGAAATACTGGCGGCATTCGGACGCAGCAAAATACAATACGCACGCCGGAATGTCTAGTAAGACTAGGGGTAAAGCATGAACAACTAATACCTGGGAAACACTCAGAGGGAGAAACCACCGATGACATTCAGATAATAATTCGACGCGGTGCTGCCACTGACACTGCTTCTGATACCATCAGAGCTCTAGATCCTAACGCAAACAAAGAAAGCCCGCCTCAAAACCAGGCGCAGGACAATCTCATTGTATTGGATCGGCACGAAGAAGAGCGTCTCATGCGTAAGGCAGGAAACATAGTTAAAAAGATCAAAGCTTCCTGCAATACCCAGGAAAACATAAGCAAGGACATTAGGGACGGTATTTTAGCGCTTGAAGAGCTCTTAGACCGTATCGGGCACTACAGATGCAAATGGCTTAAAGCGGAGGAAGATCAAAAGACCAGTACCTCGGTCGAAACGCAAGTTATTCCCGCGCATAGCGCTACCAAAAGAGTTGCCAGTAGCGCAATCCAAAGGGACCGAGACAAAAGAAGGAAGGACGAAGCAGCGAACAGACCGATTACGTCGAATGATGGATTCCAGGTGGTGTCAACCAAGGCCACCAAAAAAGCGTCCAGAAGGCTCCTCCTTGAAAAAGTTACCAATGATAAGCTCCTTCCTGGAGACAAAGGAAAAGAAACCCCAAACAAAAAACAAGAACCACCAAGCAAGCCACGCTGCAAAACCCTAAGGCATGCAATGCTGGTCAAACCGACAGATGGGAGAACTTACGCAAACGTTTTGCGGGATATCAAGGGAGCTATAAGACCCGATGACGCTCAAACTGCCATCAGAACCGTCCAGCCAACCAAATCTGGTGGCCTCCTTGTAGAATTCGGACCAGAGACAACAAATAACGACTCATTCCGGGATGCAGTCAAAAAGGCTCTTGGGGAAAAGGCAACAGTGGCTTCACTTGAACCAGTGGCCACCCTCGAAATTAGGGACATTGACTGCGTTCCGGACAAGACGGAGGCGGAAGAGTGCCTCAAAAGGGTTTCAGCCGAATTAACTGGGATAAAATTACGGGCAGCAAGGGCAGCGCATGGCCATAGTCTACTTAACCGAGAAACATGCCGAAAAACTCGTCTGCATGGGCAAAATAAAAATAGGTTGGGTGGTCTGCAGAATACGGCGAAGACCAGTTCCTCTCCACTGTTTCAAATGCCTAAGCTACGGTCATACAGCACAAGGCTGCAAAGGGCCTTGTAGGAGCTCCTTGTGCTATAAATGCGGCAACGCAGGACATAAAAGAACAGAATGCACGGGAGAGGCGCACTGTTTCCTCTGCGAAAACGCTGATCCCAGACTTGATGACCTGAGAGATATTCCAGGGACAGGGAAGTGCCGGGTATTCAAAGAAGCCCTAACCAAAGCCAAAGCAGCTCTGCAATGACCCGTGTCCTACAGATAAACTTACATCGGAGCTCAACGCCGAAGACCTGCTTGACCAATTCGATAGGGATATGAAAGCCGATCTATTGCTGCTTAGCGAACAACACCGAGATAAAAATTCATCAGCATGGTACCCTGATGAATCTGGTACTTGCGCCATATGGGTTCGAAACAGCACACAACTGAGAGTTCGGGACCATGGGCGAAAAGATGGTTTCGTAACATTCTTTACTGTGTACTTGACACCGAACGAACTAATAACATCTTTCCAGGCAAAACTCAACTCTTTGGAGGACACCGTCTTGAGCACAGAAGGTCATGTTCTTATCGGGGGAGACTTTAACGACAAGACCATTGAATGGGGCATGCCTAAGTCAGATCCCAGGGGGAATCGAATCCTGGAGATGGCAGCCAGAGTAGGGCTAGCCGTGGTGCACACTGGTAACACTCCCACTTTCCGTCGCTTGGGCTGCGTGGGAACCATACCGGGCGTGACATTCACACCGGAGTCCCTCTCCTCCATGACACACAATTGGAGAGTTCTAGAGGACCATTCGGCCAGTGATCATCAGTACATAGCATTCGAAATTCGCGACAACGTTCCTAAACTCCCAGACACTCAGCGCTCCGCCTTCGTGTGGAATACTGAGAGGATGGACGTGGAGAAGTTTGTCGACACGCTCATGACATGCTTACCACCGTTTGGCTCATCGCCGGGGAGCAGAGAACTGACTGCTGAAAACATGGTGAACTCCACAGTAAGTACCATCATCTACGCTTGTAAGCCATCTATGCCCCGCCGGGGACCTAGATACGGAAAGCCTCCAGTGTGGGTCCACTGAAATAGCTGAGCTACGAAGGGAGTGTCACAAACTCTGGCGAGAAGCTCAACGAGCGCGAAGCCAGGACGAGGCATGCACCAGAATGACAGTATATCGGTCGGCCAGAAAATTTCTTCGCAACCTGATTAACAGGAGTAAGGCCCGTTGCTGGCAGAACTTCGTCGATGACGTGAACAGGGATCCGTGGGGCTTGGGCTATAAACCAGTTATGCGGAAGCGCGGCACTCTACGGGCCCCCTGCGTACTTGAAGCGGACATGATGGACGAGATAGTACGGGCACTTTTTCCCCAACATCGCGTCCGCGTTGATGCCGCCAACAGAGAAACAACATCAAACTGTCCACTCTTCACGAGAAACGAACTGGAACAAGCAGTTCTCTCCATGAAGGCGAAGAAGGCTCCGGGCCCAGACGGTATTCCAGCCGAAGTACTGTAACTGGCCTATCACTCTTGTCCTGACTTGCTGCTCAGTACGTTTAACGCCTGCTTGCAAGAAGGCGTTTTCCCTGAGCGTTGGAAGACGGCAAGGCTTGTGCTGATCAGCAAGGGGAAGGGAAATCCCAAGTCGCCGTCAGCATCACGACCGTTATGAATGCTGGACACGGCCGGGAAAGTGCTCGAGAAACTGATAAAGTGAAGACTCGCTAACGTTATCCACGCCACTGGGGATCTTTCTCCAAGGCAGTATGGTTTCAGAACGGGACGTTCCACTATAGATGCAGTCGCAGAAGTTGTAAGTGCGGTGCAACAGGTGGAGGCACGCAGTCGATCCAACCGTCGGGTAGTCCTTCTAGTGACACTGGACATAAAAAATGCTTTCAACTCCGCTAGATGGATGGATATTCTAGAAGCCCTGGGAAGCTCTTTCCAAGTTCCAGAATATCTGATGCGGATAGTCCGAAACTACCTGAAGAATTGTAGCCCGATCTCAAACACGGTGCAAGGTTGTCGGAGTATACTAGTCACATCAGGTGTGGCTCAAGGCTCCATCCTCGGTCCGGACTTGTGGAACGTCTCCTACGACGGACTGCTCAGACTTGAACTGGCGGAAGAGTCGTGACTGATCGGCTATGCAGATGACGTTGCGGCACTAGTGGCTGGGCGCACGGTCGATCAAGCGCAATTAAGGCTGAATGTACTAATGCGCCGGGTGGGCAGCTGGATGGCCGCTCACGGGTTCAACGTATTATTAGAGAAAACCGAGGAGGTCATCCTGACCAAGAAGAGGATCCCCAGAGTAAGAATGGTCTGAGTACGGGACACATTAGTAGAGTCTAAACTATCAGTTAGGTATCTGGGCTTGCCGAAAGGCACTAAGCTAAGTTTCTTGTAGCAAATCAAGGCAACGGCAAACAAGGCCGCAGCAGGGGTCTCGGCAATTAGTCCACTAATGGCCAATCATGGGGGACCAAGTCCAACAAAATGCGACTGCTGATGAGTATCGTGCAATCTACGCTTCTATATGGAGCAGAGATATGGAGTGAAGCTCTTAACAAGGAACTGCATCGAAAACGACTGGCACAGGTGCAGAGACGGGGAGCACTGCGGATTGCATCAGCATACCGTACAGTCTCTGAGCCAGCGGTGTTGGTAATTGCAGGGGTGATACCAATCGCTCTCCTTGCTAGAGAGCGCAATAGAGTCTACCTCCGAAGGCACGAGGGTAATAAAGAAAAAGTTGCTCGCGATGAAAGACGATGCACTTTCGACGAATGGCAACAATCATGGGAACGTGAGCAAAAGGAAGATGTACCGCTCGGCTCATCAAAGACTTGAGATCGTGGCTCAGTCGAACGCATGGTGAGACTGATTTCTACCTGACCCAGCTACTGATTAGACACGGTTGTTTTCAATCTTACCTACACAAGATAGGTGTCGGTCTCCAGATTGCATATTCTGCATTGGTGTGAAGGATGACGCCTGTCGTACTTTCTTTTCATGCAGAAGATGGGACAAAGAGCGCGGTGATCTTGCCGAAAAAGTGGCAGGGCTCCACCCAGATAGCCTAGTCGAAGATATGCTGAAATCATTTGACAAATGGAATCACGTGGCACATTACGCTCGGATAATCTTAATAACGAAAAAAGGCATACTTGATCGGCTGGAGGCGTCGAGGGCGGAGGGTTTCCTTCTCTAGCAATCCTCCTCCTCTTTTCCATCCAACTGGAGAAGGAATCCCTGCAACCCGAAGGCAGCAAAAGGCGTTAAATTGGGAGGCCTAGCCCGAAGTAATGTGTCAAACGGTTCCAGGCTAGGCGCTCCAGTTGACAGGGGAGGTGTTTAGTCGGTAGTCCAGTAGGTCCACTGGGAGTCCGACACTCAGGGCGTAAATAGCCTTCACCTTCCTACCCAAAAAAAAAACACAAAAAAGGGGTGGCTCCGAAAAATCTTGCATTTTAATTGTTCGTCTTTGTTTGTTTCTAAAGGGCTTTTCGATTGTAGTTTGAGGTCGTCTGTCTGATCTTTCTAAGATTTGTTGTAATTCGAATTCATTGAGTGGCCTTTCCTATATTAGAATGCCTGTGTGTAGTTTTTCGTCTGCAGAATGTATTGTAGTGCCGCGGGTGCTTTGGGCCAAAATGTTTGAGGGAGTCTTTCTATTTTTGTTAGTGTTTATTTCGGCTTTTCTAATTGGTGTTATGGTTTTGGTGTCCTTATTCTACTATTCTATTCTATTCCTCGAATTGGGGTCCTTCTGGCTCATCATCAACGTTAGTGGTTTATGGTCGGTCAAGATCGTGAACTTCCTGCCGAACGGATATGATCGAAAGTACTTTGTCGCCCATACAATAGCCAGCAACTCCTTTTCGATCGTGGAATAGTTAATCTCCGAATCTGTGAGGGTCCTGCTGGCAAAGCAAATTAGCCGGTCACTGCGAATGGGGCCTTGTGATAAAACGGCACCAATTGCGAAATAACTGGCGTCTGTCTTTAAGACGAAGGGTTTGCTGAAGTCCGGGTGTTGCAAAATGGGGTCGTTCATGAGAAGGCCCTCGCAGTCTTGAAAAGCTCGTACGTAGCGATCGTTCAGATCAATGGTGCGTTCTTTATTTAAATATTCCGTCAGTGATTCTGTGAGTTTTGCGAAGTCCTTGATGAACTTTCGGTAATATCCTAGGAGACCAAGGAAAGATTTTATCTCCTTTTGAGTCTTTGGTATAGGATAATCTATAATTGCTTGGACCTTTTCCGGGTTCGGTTTTATGCCGTTGGTTGTTACGATATGACCAAGAAAGGCTATTTCTTTTTTCATGAATTCTGATTTATCAAGTTGCACTTTCAAATTCGCTTCCCGCAACTTTTGAAATGCCTTTCTCAAATATTCGCCGTACTATTGCAAAGAAGTAGAAAAGATTATGATGCTATAAAGATATACGAGACAGATTTTCCCTTAGAGATCCTTCAACACGTTGTCTATGAAACGTTGAAAGGTTGCGGGGGCATTCTTTAACCCAAAAGGCATTCGAAAGTATTCGTAAAGTCCACCCTCTACCGTCAATGCTGTTTTCGGAATGTCTCGGGTGTCCATTTCAATCTGGTGAAATCCAGAAGCAAGGTCTAGTGTTGAAAATTACATTGGCATGCCTAGTTTATCTAGAATCTCGTTTATGCTAGGGAGTGGATATCTATCAGTAATCGTTTTCTCATTGAGTTTTCTGTAATCCTTTACCAATCTCCACTTTTTTTTTGTCGCTCGCATCTAGCTTCTTCGGCACTATCCATACAGGAGAGCTCCATGGGGAATAGCTTGGCCGAATGATTTCTTGTTTAAGCATATCCTCTATTTGTTTACGGATTTCATGTTTGTGTACGTAAGGGTATCTATATGATTTTTTGTAAATGGGTACGTCATCCGTGGTTCTTATTCGATGCTTAACTTAAGTGAAGTGGTAAATGTTAGATCCTGGTCATTTTTTAAGAAAATGTCTTCGTACTGCCGACAAATTTTGAGTAATAATTTCTTTAAAGGTTGAGGTGGCATATGCGTAATAATTCGATTATATCTATAGTATATTATTTACTTATTCATATTTGTCTAAATTCTTTTCAGTTATTAATGGTTTTTCGATGAAAAGTACTTTTTCATTTTTGGAAATGTTGCTTACTTCGATCGGAGCATACCAATCGATAGCGCGGTAAATACCTTCGGCGACTAATATTTCCGGGGTGATTTGAGTAGTTTTAATAAAAATGTCTCCACTTGTAGATCTACAGGTAACTTAGTAACAAGTTTAGATTGTGGGGGAATGACATATTTCGCAGACATAAAATTTGGTTTGAAGTTTAACGGGATCGATGCATTGCTGGTTATTAGTAATTTATTTACAAGGTCAACGTTCGCCCCGAGTTTGATCAAGGCGCTGACTTCAAACAGCCCATCGAAATAGCCATGGAATTTGAAGATTAAAAAATCCGGTGGACCTGGATAATTAAATTCTATGAAGTTAGGAAGTATGATTTCGTCCTTCATTTCATGTTTGTTAAAGATTGTCGTTATTGAGATAGTTTTCGTTGCTTTAACATCACGCGGGGTTACATATTCGGAATTTATAAACGAGGAAGAAGCGCCAGTATCAATCAGAAATTTTAAAGGTCGTCCTCAGGGGAGTGTACTACCGTTGTTTGGACCAACCCTTTTAAATTCCCCGCGCTCAAACTCAACTCATAGGAAAACCCAGCAAATTACACGGCACGAAGTGAGCATCTTATTTGCTTAGAACATCTGCGTACTTTATCGTCCGGAAAATACAAGGAAGAAAAGGGAGAAGCAATCGACCCACCAGGTAGCGAGCGTCGTCCTTTTCGAGGAAATGTAACACCATATGTAATGTTATTGCCGCGGAACTACAATTAGTTACCATCTTTGCATTTTAACACGTATTGTATGTATTGTAAATAGACACAAAAAAGCAGACCGTCGAACAGATAACACGGCGTTGCATTTAATTTAGCAAAATTGTTGAAGTGCAACGTAACAACCGTTTTTGTTTATCGCTATGTACCCGATTGATGTGTTGATTCAATTGAAAATTCTCCTCATCTATTTCCATGTTTGGTGGGATTTTATTTTGATTGTAGTTCATATCATGAAGGATGTCGTAATTAGGGGTTCGCTATAGTTTTCATGCATATTTTCAAGTAATCCGCATAGTGAGGATTTTGCATCGTATTCAAGTTTTGAGGTTCAATTTCGTCTTGGGCATATTCTTAGGAGTCTGAACTATTCTGTTCTGTTATTAACTATTCTATATTAACTAGTTCTTTAACCGTTTATCTTTTGGTCTATTAAAAACATTTTCATTTTGTTGAAAGTTACAATTGTTAGGGAATGAATTTAGTCTTTGATTGTTTAGCCCGAAACTTGGTTCATGGTTAAAATTGTGGCTGGGTATCTTTGAGGCGCCGTTAAATTATTGCTGGATGCACAAATAGTGTTTGTTGATTAAAACGCAGAGAATAAGTGGTTGAGAAGAGCGGGTTTTGTGATAACAGATTAAGTGGTTGAACAATAGGAAATTTAGTGTTACTATTTGTTTGGGAAACCAGCTGTGGTAATTTAAGTTTTGGTATTTGGACTGTATTCTTGGGACGTGGTTTTAAATTTTTTCATGTTTAGAAATTGTCTGTCTGAGTTGGAATTAGTATAAAATATATTCTGCTCTTTAATACAGTGAGCGTATGCTTCAGCTAGGAACGCTGGTTTCATAGCACGAATGGTGGAGCCTATCGGCTCCTTAAGTCCAGATAAAATCTGTTCAAACAAATTTCCGAAAATAAAGATTCCTTTGCCGCTATTACGTTGGCATCCGTTTCGTGTATTTTGCATGATTGTTCATACTTTGAGATTTTTATATTTACATGATTGTTCATACTTGAGAGTATTTCAACGATCTCACTGTAAAATTTCTGTACGGAATCGTTGCCTTGGCGTAGACCGTGAAGGTGTCTAATAAGAGAGGTTTCATTTCTCTTATCCGAATAATGGAGAATCAAATTTTCTTTGATTTTGTCCCAATCTAGTAGCGTACCGCACATATTTAAAATTTCATTGACACAACCTTGTTGCTTATTGCTCTAAGAAGAAGTTGGCCGAACCCTGTACCAGTTGTAACGCGGATAAGAATTTAAATTTCGTCGACATTGTCGACAAAATCAAACAGAAGTCGGGGGTTTCCGTCGAATCTCGGTAGGTCCTTGATCGCATCGAGAACTCGAAGGGAATTAAAAATGTCGATAGTTGTTATAGTTATAGTTTCAGTACTGGGCTCAGTCATATTAGAGTTCAAATTATTACAAGAGATATTTATAAGATCACCATTTATTAAATTAATATCACTGCGATTATCAGAAACAATATCACTATGCACAAAAATTTCACTTAATTCACCAAAATTACTTTCTGAAATAAATTCTAATTCTTCATTCATTAAATTTCTAAGTCTATTTGCGAGAATCGTGTAAGGGCTGGAGCCGGATTTCTTTCTAGGGATGCGTGCCATAGGAAACAATATCTCGACTTACCAGAAGACGATGATAATCCTAATTTTCGGTATTTATTCAATACTTTCGGGTTCGATAAACCGTCGTACCACTAGTTTTGAATTTTTAAAATATTGTTTCGTTTTGTCACAAAGCACTAGAGTTTCTTTTAAACTTTCGTGAAAACACGTCTAAGTTGTAACCTCCTCAAAGTCATACTGATCAGATTTTATTAAAATTATATTTTCGAGCTACGGATAACAATGCAATTTTGCAGGAACGGGTGAATATGTTTAACTTTGTAATCTGAACTATGTTTAGTTAGCAATGTGCAAAATGTTGGAATAACAAAGTTGGCGAAATACGAACAATCAAAAGTTCTGAGAATTTAGAATTATGAAATACGAAGTCCGCAAAAAGATAAAGCTGTCTGCTGTCTGGATGTGGGGTTGTTAGCCGGTATGAGTGTCTGTGCATGTAATTCACGCGTCACAATGATAAAAAACAAAAAGTTTCACAAAGCATTACACCCGAAATTAAATTATCTTTAGTAACGAATATCATCTATTGAATTCCATATGAAATGATACTTATCTAAGAATTATCTAAGGAAAAAGAATTAAATGCAGTTTCCTGGATACCATCCGGATTTCATCTCAGCAAAATGATCAGTTAGCGCAAGATTAAATACTGAATATACTACAGAGAAAACTATTCATATTACCAAACTTATTCTAAAAGAATTTTAACCAGAATTAATTTAAAACAAGTGAAATAAAAAATCATTTCATTTTCTTCAATATTTGTTCTGTATTTCTTGGCAACACTCCAATTGAAAATCAACATAATAAAAAAACTAAATTATTATTGAATCAGCCATGATCTTTCCTTCCACTGGTCCGTTTCTTTCCAGAAGAAAAGTAACGGGGTGCAGGTTAGACTTAGGGCATAAAGCGTTTCGTCGTGCCGTTGGTATTTAGTCGGTTAATGATTCTGATTCGTGGAATGAATTATTTTAATGATAATGTAACTGAACCGCAATACTTCGGGTACGGATGCGCGATTGATGCTGGTGATTTGAATTGAGTGAAATTTAATGTGAAAAATCATTAAAGTAAAGTAAAATTATATTTGGAAATGTCGCGTACGATAAAATGGGCTTTTGGGTAGCTTGTTCAATAATGGAACCGAAGCGAAAGACCCAGGTCCGCAAATCTCGCCGGACAGAGCTAGTCCGCCAGCAGCCGCCAAACCAGTGAACTTTCGAGTGGCTGAACAGTTAGCCCAAAAAGTTCGAGTTCAAGTTGTTGTGATGACTTTGATGAGAAATCCATTACAATGGTGCCCAATGAGGAACCCCCGAAGCTTTAGTTTGCAGTCAGTTGCTGACTTTTTCAGATTATTACGATCCAGATATCCGCAATGAGGGGGTAACTTACACACGGAGTAGTGAAATTGTGTGTCCTTATCTTTTATCTCTTTTAGATATTTTTCGTGATTGTTTGATTTAATTTGCAATAATGATGTCCTACTCCGCTAGATGGACCATCCCAACCCCAATCCCTGTGCGACGCAATCCCCAGACACTTGATACGCTGATTCACTCACCCCAATGCGTGATCTGCTGCAATGAGTTTCTTGCTGCTGACGCTGCCAATCCCCGAAAAACAATTGCTCCCATTGAGCTGGTCCAAAAGCGAGACGACACTCGAATCCAAAACCTCGAGGAGACAGCAAGGAGCTGTTTCTAAAGAGGTACCATATCAGCTGCGGTCAAGAGGCAATCCCATCCCGACGTCTCAACCAACCCCGATGTAACCAGCAATCCCAACGTTGTTGCGCCAGTCAACTAGAGCAGTTTACAAAATAACATCCGCTGACGTGGAAGTTATTAAGCTGAAGATGGCCCGACCAACTCCGAGACCAGCCAACTTTTCTTCAGGCGAGGACCCGCTTAAATCTGGGAGGCTCCTGCAGAAGCTAAGTGGCAGGATCGATCGTTTGGAAGGCAACCCGAGGTTAGCCAACACTCTTGAACCCACGCATCTTTTGGATGCTCCAGTCCCGACGGAACACCGATCAGCTCAAGAAGTTGACATAATGCCAACCGTGCGGACACTGGAAGACGATGAGTTTCCCACTCAGTACTTACGGCACCCCCTCGAACCGACACAGGGAGTCGGATGTTCCGTACCCCGCCTTCCATCGCCCTTAGAAGGCGCAGCCCCACAACATCAGATACGCTTCGAGCAGTAATGCGAGACCCAACACCCCGGTTCATTTAGGACTGGCACTTGAAATTCAGTGATCTAAACTCGACTAACCCAGTCCATCGGTTCATTTACCAGCTCCAGTCGCTGACAGAGCAGACCTTACGAAGTGATTACACGGCCCTGATACAGCACCTGCTGATAACTAGACTAGACTGATGACGAGCCTTTCGATCATTAAAACAGCATCACCATGAGGATTGCGGTGTGAACGCAAGCCAATGATGCTAGGGATGATTTAAGATAACCTGCGCAGCGGGCTCCAAAAATTTGGTGCATGTTCCAATGTATACCATCAATGCCTAAAAGCAGGAGCGTTTAAACGGGCAGCGAGGAGTATTTCGTCCCCTACACCGTCCTGCAAACACCACCACCCGTCCATTGAATCACGCAGAAGACCTTCCAAATAATTCCCAGCCACTGATAGCATTACCACAGGCTGATACGGACACTCTTGCCACCGTAAGAGTAGGGAAATCTGCGGTCTGTTGGAACTCCCGTACTCCTGGCCATAGGATTTCGACATGTCCAATGGAGCCGACGGTTTTTTACGATGACTGCAAGCGACAAAAAAACTGGCATGCGAATGCTCAGCCCACCCAGAAGCACTCGAACCAACCCCCCCCCCCCCAATAAACAGCCCAGAGACTGCCGGAAGACTCTCCGACTCGTTTCAGGCCGATATCCCATCTGATGGAAACACCTGCCAATACGAATATTGAAACCGACGTTGACTGCGCCACCTATAGAGACCCCCACCTCCGAGAAGCCGCAGACCATTCCACCACACATGTGGCCGTACCACGTCCGACTGCAGGACCACATGATGACACGGAAGTGGCCACGCATGACGTCCATCCTTATGCTTCGGTCGAAATCGAGAGCAAATGATAGGCTTAGTTGATGCTTGTGCCAGTCACGTTACAAGAAAATTCTGGAGAAGCATGGGGATAAATTTCAGCGACTTAACACCAACCTAAAATACCCGACACACTATCGCGGGCAAGCTGACAACCGACGTCACGTTTAAGGGCGTGACCAAATCGCTCGATTTCTGCATTGTGCCCGAGCTGACTCTAAAATTGTTTCTGGGAGTCGATTTCGTCCGATAGTTCAGCTTAGCCCCGGAGATATTTGTCTCGACCCTCCTCGGTACGGTACTGACAGTAAACAATCCACAACCGGTATCGCAACACTAGTAATACGATTTGGTAAGCTCGCAACAATGACGGTAAGACGCGACTGTAGCAGCCTTCCTATAAGAAGCAAGGTCTCGGCAGTATCTCAGTATCTCACATTATCGATGTGGGAGATGCTTAGTCGACCAATCATAGAAAAGTTGCTATATACGAATACAGACCGAATCGTTAGGGGTTATCGAAGAGTGGCAGAGCGCATGGGTGTCGCCAGTAATCCGGGTGGTTAAGTCAAACAACCTCCGATTATATCTAGACACACGGCGTGTGAACTCAGTGACGGTCAGGAATGCGTATCCATTGCCGAAATCGCGCTACATAACCAGTTTAGAGTTGAAAGACGCTTTCTGCTAATACCACTAGACGAAGGATAAGACTACCTTCAAAGTACCCACCGGCCTCTATACCAATTTTTTACCATGCCATTCGGACTTTGCAACGCACCCCAGACGATGACACATTTGATGGGTAAAGTAATAGTGTTTACAAGAACTCAAATACCCTAATTTCACACTGGTGATGCCTTATAAAATATTTTATCATTTATATCATAATCCCATAGAAAATTATGAACTATAACTAAAATAAGGCAAAAATGATATGTTACAACAGTATGGAGAAAATTTTTTTCGCTCATTATAATAAAAGCCACAACTGCAAACATTTAAAAAGACAATATTATTTCGTAGAGAATATTGCTTTAAAGACAAAAATAGTGTTTTTAATATACATAATTAATAATATAATACATAATTAATACACACAATACACATAATTAATAATATTAATAACATAATACATTTCTAAAATAATTTAAACAATGGTATAGACTGTATAAGAAATCAATTTATATATTACGAAAATACTTGCGATTAATTAAATAAAAATTATAAAATGGCCATCACCTTTCGGAATTGATTCGTGAAGCCAGAGCAATACCTCCTTTTTCGTGGAGCTGATGGGTTCCAAGTGCATACCCACATCCCGGAAGTTAAGGCATTGATTGCACTAGTCTCTCCAGATCAACCAACAAACTACATATCGGAAATACTTTTCTCAAAATTACAAGAGAAGCCAGCAGTTTCAACAAGAAGATTAATGAGCATGGGAAACAGGTGTTAATTCAAACATCCGGAGTGCAGGAGATACACATGATATAAAAATTGGAAGCAGACAGATTCTTTAGCAGAAATTTACACCAAATATATAGTATTTAAAGTGACATTTAGGATAAACTAAATTAGAAATACACTTTAGTGATGCAAGCCAATTGGAAGTTTCAGTTAAATGAATAGAAATGACAGTATGTATCTTCGGACAAATAATGTGGTATTTCTAGAGCAAGCTTATTGCCTGAATTTTAATGTATATAGGGAGTACGAAATAGTTACGAACCTGAAAAAGAAGAAGAAAAAAAATGCCACAAAACCGTTTTTAAAAGGAATATTCAAGTTCAGAACAATTCAGAGAATCAATGACAGAATCATTGACTGATTTCGATATGGCGATTAGCAATTGATTATAGGAAATTAAATGCTTTAACAAAAAGTGACAAATATGAAGTACCTAACACTAAACAAATATTAGAAATCTTGTATTTTAGCTAACACCGGACATTATGAATATAACCACATGCCTTTGGATTAAAAAATACCCCAGTTACATTTCAGCGTCTTATGAATAAAGTATGAAATAATCTGATTAAAAAAAATATGTTTGTAACTTTGCACGACAAAATAATATTCGGAAACGCATTAACCGAACTCGTGCACTCATTCAGGCAAAGGCTGCAAATCTGAAAATTCAAATTGATTGCAAATTTTGTAAAAAGGAACACAAGCTCCTAGGTTATACGAACAGTATTAACGGGAAAAAGAAAAATCTTAAAATAGAAATAAAAATCGAAAGTGTAAATACTAGAAACTAAAGAAAATAGATGATTTCCCGGGCTAACCAGGTATCATAGAAAATTTCTTAAGAATTGTTCATGTAATACCCTAAAATACTTGTAGAAAATCACACAGATAAACATAAATAACAAGGAATACATAGGTGCATTCGAAAACGTTAACATTCTCTTAGCATTCGCACTCGGACATCCTGATTTTTCACAAAAGTTTCAAGTATCAACTGACGCAATTTATTCGTTAGTCAGTTTGTTTATTAGTTTGATACATAAGAAGATCGATCACGAGAAACGTCTCGTTACTATTACATGGTCCTGTCGATTATCTGAGACCAAACCTTTACAGTGGAGATTTCGCTTTACAAACAGATCATCGACCAACCAAGTGGCTGCATCAGAAAATCAAAGATTACAAAAATAAATTCTCAAAATTAATCGATATAATATTAATCTTAACTAAATGAAATGAAAAGAGAATATCCCAGCAGACTTCCAACACAGAGTAAAAGAAATCAGCGAAATAAATATGCTAACTATAAAGAGGTATTCAAAAACCAAGAAAATTGAGATTATATCAGTGGAATCATTACCCAATCGAATTCATACAACCCCAGTAAGCATTCATTCATCTTTTGCTGATTATAAACTACAACCCTAAGAATATAACAATAATGAAGAACAGGAATTAACAGCAATTCAATCCGATACATAACATTTTAATGGGGAGTTTTTAATCAGAGATTACATAGTTACTCGATATAAACCACATATATTACGAGTAACAAAAGAAAACACTGAGCATGATTCAGAAAAATGTAAACCAAAATATATAAAACAAAAGAAGAATTATAAAACGAAAAATAATTGGATAGCGAAAAGGTAGTAATTTTCAAATCAAGGAATATTTGAAACCAGTCATTATAGCAATATACAACGAATTCATACAGAAAACACCTTAGTACAGCAAATCTTGCTTCAGGATTTCAATCGACTTCGAATCAAATTTTTAAAAATAAAAAGATACATTAATGAAATAAAAACAGAGGACAAATTTTTGGAATTATCACGAAAAAACTGGTTAGGCAGCAATAAAAGGAAATTGCGCAGAACTAAAACGAAAAATCGATTATGCTAAAATTCGAGATAATCTAAACAAATTTATCTAAATTTGTGGAATTTGTAACTCCACAAATGTAGATTGAAATCCGATTAAGCCAACTTTAGATCAATATCAAACACCTAAATATGTTAGAAGAATAGGTACTGCGTATTGATTTAAACTTTATAGGCAGATAAATTATTTTACCATCAATCGATAAAGGGCTTTATTCAATTCTTAAATTTTGTTAGATATACGAAGTTTTTTCGAAGTTAGCAACTAAATCTGAAAGTTACAGATGAAAATTTCAATTCTGTGCTACTAAGAATAGTCTCATGAATCAAGGACAAATACTTCTTAAAACCCACATTCACACACTGGAAACACTGAGATTGAGAGACTTCACGAAACATTACACGAAAAACAAAGAGAGCGCTTCTTCACAATTGAATTTTGCAACCGCTAGGAAACCAGCGCAAATAATGGCAACGTCATGATTTCCAATATTTCAATTACACATGACACCGACGACCTTAATTATGAACAAGCTTGATTCAAATTTAGGATACGAAAAAATTAAAACAGACCAAGTAGAAATTGTGAAAAATAAATGACTAATCTTACACAGAACAAATTTACAGAGGGTTGTTAGATACAGTAGGTACAATATATCATCGAAATCTTAATGATTTCCATTTTCAAGCAATTGACCAAAATAATTATTAAGCACTTAGAAATATCACTTGACCTGTGTAATATAAAAATCCGAAATACGTATGTATTGTCTCACGTTATCATTGCTATTAATAAATATATAATTGAACCATTACCAGATAAGAACAAATAAAAAAATTGAATTGAAAATAGAAAATGTTTAGTATAACAAACCCATTTGTTTCTTTACTAATACAACCTGTGTGAAAACATTTTAAGCATTTCAATTATAAACTCATAAATGCATTGGTAAAACACTGGTGATGAAAAGAAACATTATTTATATGGCAATTATTGTTTCACATAAAACAATTGTTCAATTACAGTAAAGAGTATAACCTTTCCTACTAAATTACCTGATTATAAACCTTGAGTAATAACTTTAAACATAAACTCTTCCAAAATATGGAAAGAACCTACCTGAACAAAATTAAATAAATTTTATATCAACAATAATAATAAAGATATTTAAAAATTAAATTTCATATGCACAACCCCATGGCCGCTAATATTACAAGAACTTTGATTATTGTAATAGTTGTGGCCCTTCCGATTATCTTTCCTTATCTGTATTTAAAAGCAAACCCTTTCACATTCACTTCCTTTGAAGTATTAAAAAAAATTAAATTCCAGGAGCAATTTAAAACAAAGGGAAGTCTGTAGAGCTATCAAATTATGTTCAATCAGACAAGCTTCAGTTTAATGCGACTCAATACTCAGATAGGTTCTTATGGGCCTTTGTGGGGAAAAAAACAATTGCGATAAGAATGATCAAATAGTAAATTTTTTACTTAGTGAAATTAGTTAGTTGGTAACAGAACGCTGTACAATATTATGATAAAATAATAAAAACCTTTGGCAATAATCAGGTCGAGTATTTTTAAGTATCAAAATGCCGGAAGTCTTTAGTAAAGTAATTTTTTCGACCGTAAATGATAAATAAATTTTATTTCGCATCTGTATGATTATTTTGGCGTGATATGTCCTTTTTTAAATGATTTGATTTCTTTTTTTTTCCATTTTCATTCTAAAGTGCATAAATCTTGAACCCGGTCTTTTACAATGTCACTACAACCGCCTATGTCAACAGTTAATTCATTCGGTAAACGAATGGGCTGAAATGTTTTATTTCAATATTACTGCAAACGTTTCTGTTTCCTTTTTGAATTTCCTCTTACCAGTACAAAGAAAAGAACAGGTATACATTACCTTGCACATAAATAGCTCCAACAACTGAGTGATCTGTACTTAAGAGAATTGATTTTTTCAAAATTGGAATATTGTAACTATGAAGGGGTTTGATTTTAACGCTTCGTAGCCCAAGATGTTAAAAATATAAATTATGTTTATAATGAGACTTGTCAAGAAATCATCATATTGGGCATAGACTTCAATGATAGGCACTCCTACTGGCAGAACTACACGGCCCATATCAACGGACGACAGCTATATGACTTGCTTCATAATTCCCAACTTCACAACTCACTCAAGTTCAGTACCTCTGGACTCCCAACCTACCATCTTACCAACTTCCACTTTTATAATACCCTTGTCGTCAAAAGCTCCTCTATTCTTGCTATACGCAATCCGATCATTGCGCCCGTCATAAAACCACCACCGACAAAAAGAATAGTGGAAAAACTGAAAACGGATAAGTGAACCCCGAAAATCCAGCTTGAGATTCTTCTCGCATTCGGGATTAGCAAAAAACCATGTACATGCCAGAGTGACCAGCAAACGAAGATCAGAGTCTCTTCCACCTAGAACAAACAAACAGTAGGTGGAAACGAAAATGTTAACAAACCTTTAAATAATGCTAACAACCCCACATCGTAAATAAAGAAATACTCAATTTCAGAAGTTTTTGGTAGATCAATTTTTCCATTTTCACTTACAAAATTGTAAGTGATTTATACCCTTGCTAAGCTAACTCAGCTAAGACTCATGGGTGCGGAAGTTCTGATCAAATTTGTCGAATATCTCGAAAGTGAATTCATATTTAGAAAGATGGAAAGAGCTCAAGCTGGTTTCGAACACGCGTCCCTGCCGCTTCTCTGAATTCTCTTTCTTCGGGAGAAGCGGCAGGGATGCGTGTTCGAAACCAGCTTGAGCTCTTTCCATCTTTCTAAATATAAAGAAATACTTCTTGCAGGCAAGACGGCGAGCAATCCGATAATGCTAGATCGTTCGGAAGAAGAGACCGAGGAGGTGCAAATGTTTTGAAATATATCATCGCCACATCACTGCAAATGTAAGTGGTTGAAGGCAAAAGAGGAACAATAGAGGATGGGCTGTGAAAGCGCGATAGCTGTTCCAATTTGTACTATCAGTAACAGGTGACCCCGTAACCCAATAAAAAGGGCTGGGGATAAGCGGAGGAAGACCGAGGGCGGAGCATCGAAATGCATATCATGAGAGGCTCAGGCGGCATTACCAGACAGCCAATGTTTGAAGTTTAGACTGTACAGGAACCGAAATTCAAATAACCGTCAGATCCGAGACTGAGAACATAATCACCCAAGATCTGCTCGAAAGTTTCGCGAAAGGTAGGCAACCCTAATTACTCCTGAAGATGATTAAGCATATAAGAATCTAAACCCTTAGGAGACAAATAACTTCCTTTCTAAAGAAGCGACGTTTGGTTTGGGAGACCTTTAATTTGCATGCGATTTCCGAATCGAGTAAGACCCTTATCCCGGTATGTTAGCTATGAATAGCTACCACTTTCCGGACTTACTCTTGGAACCAAAACTGGAGCCACATAAAAATCCAAGACGAGGTGACGGATTATTTTACGGGTCGCTTCTTCCGAAATTGTGCGACGAAACGGCACGGCAAACCGAACTCAAAGCGAATGCTCAACACTTGGTACATATTACCCTTCTATTGGAAGGAAACCCCATGATGGGAAGTATGTCTCTAGAAAGAGGAAACGGAGCAAAACGGGCGCTAGCAAAAGCTAAGGCAAAGCAACAAATGGTGAAACCGTGCGGGTTTAAATTGGCACCTGCAGTTCTTGGCACAGGGAATCGACAATGAAGCGGGCAACGAGATAACTGCAGCCAAAATTCGCAGGAACAGCACAGGAAATCTGTAGCGAAGCTGTTCGCAAATTGCGAAGAATTGAAGCAAAGAGGATACGATTACAACAAAGGGTCAACAATGAAGCGACGTAAGCACAATATTAGTACAACGCGTTGCGGTTGTCGCAAAAGGACATCCGCTTCAAACACTTACAGACAAACTTTCTCAACTGGAAGACAATTGCATGGGAAATACAAAATGAGAAACCTCAATTTTGAGGGTCCGTACTCCGGACCAATGATGCTCCATATATATATATATAGAAAGGAGACAACATGTAAATATACTTATATACAGGCACCATGAACATATATATATATATATATATATATATATATATATATATATATATATATATATATATATATATATATATATATATATATATATATATATATATATGTGTGTGTTCATGGTACATATATATATATATATATAAATACAAATATTATTTTTAGACCAATTTTTTATTATTTTGATAAAAACGCAATATTTTTATAAGCAAAACTAAAATTGTGAAATAGAGTAATGAATTTTTTTAGCGGCTTTTCACAGATTTTATAGCTGTTATTCCTTAATTTACTTTGAACATGTCCGTCCGCCTCTGGTGATCTTGGTGAAGCTAGTCATCATTTTGCTGTATACGACTCTCAAACAGTGTCATCTGCAAAAAAAAGTGTTATAGCAGTGTCCGCTGTAATCAATGCAATATTCAAACCGTGATACCACCATTTTGTTAGTTTAGGATTTTTGTGGCAAGTTCTTACGTAAATGTTATCATCCAACGGACGTCTCTTGTCGCGGCAGCTACTTAACATTGACGATATACTAAGACAGACGGACTGAACTGACAATGCTGGCGACCAGTCTTCGGTAAGAATAGACAAACATATATGACCATTTGAATAGATATGTGGATGCACGGGAATATTCGACCCAATAAAAGTTACCTATTCAAATAAGACAAAGTATTTTGCTATATTTCGATATTTCAAATTACTTCTGGTGACTCAAATGGATATTTATTATTAAATTTGAATAACAGTCGAAAACTTTCTCGTTCGTACAATGACCCTTCTGCTCCATCAATATTAATTGTCCACCTTAAAAAGTCTAGAATAGGATCACATAAATTTATATATTCAATTCAATTATTTACTCTTGAAGATTATGAGCAATACTATCCACTTCAACCCGGACACCTTGGGGAGGGTCCCTAACAAGGCTCAAGAGTTCTTTATTCAATCTCCTCTGAAATAAAAAAATTATATGCTGATTCATGTATTGATTTAACTTTATCGAATCCCAAAAATCAAACATTTATAAGAAAAATGACCGAGAAAATTGACATGAAATCAATGTAAGAATACAAAAATACAGATATGAAATAAAACAATTATACTTAGAAAATCATATCCTCGAAGTACGCACGAGTTTTACAGTGGATTACTCATGTGGATCATGAAAATTTGGGTTTCTATACAATTAAGGCATTTCTACCTAGGACCAGGACTAGTCCGATTCTCAGATATACAATGCTTAACCTACAAAACAAACTTTTCTCTGACATATCTTTCGTCCTTTTCATGATAGGAAGGGTGACAAATAACTTACCTGGCTTTATAAGTACATAGCAACTCTAAAAATAGAATACGAGAAGAATAACTGGGATGAACCAATGTCTGAAGAAGCCCAAATGATCAAAGTCGAAAGTTCATCCCGCATGGCAAATTAATTTTTTGTTCTAGATTTGATCTATTTGGTAGATTAATTTATCCATTCTCACTTACAAGTTATAAGTTGTAATACCACTGCTATGCTGATTGAAGCGAAGACTCAGAGGTGCGGAAGTTTAGATCAATTTTGTCGAATAGCTCGAAAGAGGAATTATATTAGAAAGAGAGGTTGGAAGAGCTCAAGCTGGTTTTGAACACGCACCCCTGCCTTTTAATTTTTTGTATTTGGTTTTGGACCCTTTTTTCATTTAGGTACCTAATATATTTGCGGAAAATCGAAGCGGTAACAAGTATTACTTCTCCAGAATCTCTGATATACGGCTATATTCACCAAATTTGAATTCTTCTGACATCTATATAACGTTACACCTTAAAGAATTCAGATAGTTTTTCCATGTTTTTCGTACATCACTTTAAATTTTCCAACATAAGTCTGTGAAAGTAGGGGCAAACCGTCGAATTAAGAATTAGCTTATTTTAATTAGAGCAAAAACAAGACAAGTGTACAAACCAATACTACAAAAAAAATCCAGCCAATTAGTGAGAATACAAAAGATGCCCAAAGCCGTATTAAGAAACATTTCCATTCACGTTCAACAGGAGCGTTGAGCCTTGAATTTAAGGGCCAATTAGACAATCTTTACGAAAATACTAGAGGCACCATGCCGTTAAAACGAACGATTTTAACATGATGCCCTTTATATACGATGACACCTTTTGCAATTAACGCGTTTTACGAAGTTTGCCCTCTACATTTATCAGCATTAAATAGAATTTGATTGGTTCTTGTAATCAGCTTCTTCTCCAATGATAAAAATTTTTCTAACATACGGAGTGTTGTGCAAAGATTCTTAATTTCCTTGCGACACAGAGGACTCTTCAAAACCAAAAAATAAACAAATAAAAATAAGTGAAAATGGGTGTTTAAGAATCCTCATACGACTGCTAGCATTCTAGTATGAATTCTGTGGACTTACCTCTGACGTTGACATCCCAGCTGTGAACGTATTTTACCGACAGACTTTTCAGACCGCAAGCAGAAACAAGAAAATATGGCGTGGAAATTATTTGTGAAGTTTTGACAGCCAACGAATATTTTTCTAATTCAGCGAAACCCTGAAGATTCCAAATCGTGAAAACTCATTTCTTTGCACGAAGTCTATGATACGTGCGTAACAATGCTGTCATTATTCAAAGGCCTCTTAGCTTGTACGTATGCCCATAGCGGAATACGATATACAGACACCCTAAGCGCAAACTTTTGCCCGGAATCACCGAAATTTACGCATGTTAACACAAATTCACCACACTTGCTTAAAACTCATCATGGGTAATATAAATGAATGGGCAAATTTTCGTCATCTGAACTTTAGCCACAATAATTACAATATTTGTTTAATATGATTCGCATTTTATGATTCAAATACTCATAATAGTATTTCGTCCTTTAATCAATAAAATAACGAAAACACATCATAATAAATGCCACATCATCAACAAATTTGTGCTGCCCATGGACAAATGATTCAACGGGAATGTTAACTCCACACAAACATCACTTCCAGAAGAATAAACCACCGTCCATTCCATACAATTTTGACAGATGCCCGACTAAGGATTAAATTTGCTCAATCCGAAATTACAATCTTAAGCTGATATCAAGTCTACACTTAGCTAATCATATATGTTCACATCAACAAGTCTGTTGGAAATGTGATTGATGAGCATATCCTTATTTTTAACGACAATCGTAAATGTTGGATATAAGCGTGTTCTCAATTTTAATTATTGTTGACTGAGTAAAGTGCATGGTTCAGCGACTGATTTCATAATAATTCCATCATCCAAGCAAAATGTGTAACTATCCCTTTACATAAATTGCTTCTCAAACTGGAACGTTAACTCACTGACAAATTTAAGACCGAAGGTAGTCGAAGAATCTGGAAAATGTAAATATTCGTTTTATTTTTACATTTCATGAATGAAAATGGTTTGATTTGCAAATTATGGGCTTTAATTAGTTAGTTAACTTGTATGCAAACGTGTCGGTAATAATATTGATGGTTAATGTAGAATTTCTAAGCATATACATATATGCCCTGCAACAAAACATGTAAAATTAATGCATTTTTCAGCTGTAATGAGTGATTTCTCAAGGTAGTTTTCGTTTTTTTTTGCCTATGATTAGATAGTGCATTGTGAATATTAAGTGAATTCTTTCTCTGTGAATATTAAGTGATTTCTGATTGCGTGTGAAATATTCGAATTTCGATAGAATTTGGGAAATTATGTAGCTTATGACACGAGTGGAAAAAATGAAAAGAGCCGAACATTTGGACAGCTGATGAGCGGAAAAACAGATTAGTTATAAATTTCGCATGCTCACGTACGCTAATGCACAAGGATAGGGCCTCTCCATGTCTAAAATCTCTATGGCTGTGGCTCTTAGCTCCAACTACCGCATTCATAGCACCTAGATTTAACCATAGTTGGATACGAATATGAAGAGGCCCTGTTATGAAAGTTTTGGCCGCATTTTCCAAATACAGAGGTGGCCAAAAGTGATCGGACAATACAAGAAACAAGCAATAAAATACTTTTACGAGCATAAGCTTTGAAATGAAATAAAAATTTTTCCCTTATATAAAAGTCACTTGTATTCTCAATTAATTGCACAAAAAAATAAAACAGAAATAAAAAGATTTCCACAAGAAAATTAAGAACTAATTCAAATTCACATTGCATCAAGTGGACAAAAGTAATCGGACATTTTGAAAAGTGTGAAATTAGTCATTGAAGTTTGGAGCAATTCTTTTCTTTTCATTTCCGAGTTTAAAAGGGAATTTCCCTAATTACATGTCGATATGTGTTTTTCTGATATCAGTCATTTACTTGTCAGTTTTAAGTGAAGAAAGTTAAACATGGCTAAGAATCACAAAGAAACCTGTATAAATGAAAGAAAAGTTATAATAAAGTTGTATAAAGACAATAAATCCTTTTCTGAAATATCAAAAATAATTGGAAGAAGTCGTTCGACAGTTTTCGATATCGTGAAACGGTTCAGAAAAAATAATCAGGTGGAAAACGAAATTAGGAGTGGTCGACCATGTAAACTAACAGAGAGAGACGCACGAAAAATTTTAAGAATTGTTAAAAAGAATCCGACTACAACTTCCAGAAGTATTAGGGATCAATTAGCAGATGTAAATGGTACCAATGTTAGTGCCCGGACTATTCGTAGAGCTCTCAGCCGTGCTGGTTATCAAGCGAGAGTACCTCGAAAGAAACCACTAATTAGCAAAGTTAATAAGAAGAAAAGATTATGCTTTGCAAAAGAATTTAAAAGCAAACCGCTCGACTTTTGGACTCGTATAATATTCTCTGATGAGAGTAAGTTTAATATCTACCACTCCGACGGCAGGTTGTTGGTGTGGAGAACTCAAAATAGTGAGCTTCATCCCAAAAACGTTCAACATACAGTAAAACACGGAGGTGGCTGTGTAATGGTCTGGAGTTGCATGGCTGCCAACGGTGTAGGAGAACTTGTTTTCATTGACAAACCTATGGACAAACTAGGTTACTTGTCGATTTTGAAAGAAAATTTGAAAAAAAGTGCACTAAAATTGGGTCTTGATGGTCATTATTTGTTCCAGCAAGATAATGACCCAAAGCATACAGCTCATGATGTTCGTATGTGGCTCCTGTTCAACACTCCTGGTCAATTAAAAACACCACCGCAATCCCCAGACCTAAATCCCATCGAACATCTTTGGGATCATCTGGATAAAAAAATAAGGAACCATCACATTACTAATAAAAGTCAACTGAAGATGGTGTTATTAGAAGAATGGGACAACATTACTCCTGACGTTACCCGTAAGTTGGTACAGTCTATGCCCAATAGGTTAACAGAAGTTATAAAACAAAAAGGATACGCAACTAGATATTAAAAGCCTATGTTCTAATGGAATCATCAGAAAGAAAAGTATTACAATTGAACGTCCGATTACTTTTGTCCACTTGATGCAATGTGAATTTGAATTAGTTGTTAATTTTCTTGTGGAAATCTTTTTATTTCTGTTTTATTTTTTTGTGCAATTAATTGAGAATACAAGTGACTTTTTTATAAGGGAAAAATTTTTATTTCATTTCAAAGCTTATGCTCGTAAAAGTATTTTATTGCTTGTTTCTTGTATTGTCCGATCACTTTTGGCCACCTCTGTATATACTGACGTAAATTCATCAATAGTTAACCTAAAAATCTTGGTTTACTAAACCAACAAGTGAGACGCACGAAAAACTAGACTCCTTCGAGGTGTTCGTTGAAGAATTCATTGAGGATGTTGGACGACCACAGCGGTGTTTCTATGCGTTGATTTTCCGCTCTATGAGAACATTGACCACTTCCATGTGGAATGCCATCCAAATCCAAAACAAAAAAAAAGTGCCGACACTAACCCGACTCTTCATCAACTCGAACGTCACTTCTGCCACTGGATGTCCACCTGTTTGGGGAAATCGATTTGAGACTCTGCTTGCGATGGCAATGGTGAATCTAAGTTTTTTTTTCAAATTTTTAATTATAGTTGATTCGATAAGGTGTAATGTAGATCAATTCCATTACAATTTCAATATTCATGATACAAGTATGGCCATCCTGTAATAGAAATTGCTTTTTGATGTGAAACATCTATAGCAGCACGTAAAACAAATTTCTGGCGTGGCGACGCGTCGCCACGCTATATGATGGTGTATATATACAGTCTGTATGCAGTAGTGTGTACTGTGTGGCGACGCGTCGCCATGCGCAATCGACTGCGATTCTCTTCCCACTCGATCCGGCGTTAAGCTATCTCTCTCTCGCCACACAGCTCGGATACCTATAGTGTATACTCGATAGTGTTGTTTACTGCGGTACACATAACCTGTGTTTTACTTGAAAAACAAATTATTTTTTTTTAATAATAAAATATGTCTGACAGTGATAATTTAGAGAGTGACAGTGATCAGCCTCTTGCAAAGAAAGCAAAATCACACTATGACACACTATCAAGTCATCAGTAAGTTAATTATATACGCATATAATATACTAGCTTTACAAACTGAAAATAAAATAGATTCAACTGCAATGGACATTATTTCTGGTTGTACTAATCATGAGCAGGAAGCAAATATGAGACAAAAATTACACAAAATGTCAGTGATTGATACAGGAGGTTTGCCATACGAAATCATTTTTGTTATTGGAAAACCTTATATTATTACAACTAACATAGATGTGGTAGACGGTTTAGCTAACGGTGCCGTTGGAAAGCTGGTTCATATAGAACAAAATGATGAAAATAAAGTAACTCGCATATGGCTCGTTTTTCCAGATAAAAACACTGGTATGGTGGCTAGAAGAAAAGCCGCTGCCTTTGTTGCGGAACATAATATCGATAGACGTGCTGTACCTATTGTACGTCGAACTTCAAGTATATCACTCAATAATAATAAAACCATTGTGGCAAAAAGAAATCATTTTCCATTGATATCAGGATGTGCTATGACTATTCATAAGTCTCAAGGAGGTACATATGACGAGGTGGTCTATGAGTATAGTAAAAGTCATTCTATTCCATTACTTTACGTAGCTTTAACACGTGTAACAAGTCTTGAAGGGTTGTTTATATGTAACAGTCAGGATAATTTAAGATTTTATCATGGAAGAAGAGTAGACCCATCAGTTTCAAGTTTACAGCAAGAATTTAAAAGATTATCTTTAAACAAACTTACTACATTGCAAGGACTGATCACTGATTTTATGAACTCTAGAAATAAATTAACCATTTATACTTTAAACTGCCAAAGTCTCAAAAAACATACTACTGATTTACAAGATTCTATTTGTCAAAGGAGTAACTTTTTATTATTAACTGAAACATGGCTTCCTGCAGATGAATCAGTTGACTTACCTAATTTTCATTGTATAGCTAAATTTAAACGACAAAATGTTAGAGCCGCTGGAGTTGCCATTTATAAAAACAACAATACTTCACATATTACTACACTCAACATGGATCTAGTAGTTCAAAATGCTACAGAAGTTCATGTCTCCCAAACATCTATCGGCGATATGTGTGCTTCACATGTTAAACTAGAAGATGGAAGTGAATTAATGATGATCGTCAGAGGCAACATCGAATGTAAATATTACCGAAGTCACTGATTGAACGAATGAAGTTACATAAATTGTTTTTATATTTAATGAAAATAAATGTTTATTAAATAAACAGTCATCATTTTCTGGAAAAAATCGTAATATTTTATTTTATTATTATGCCATATTTAGTTTATATCGCAATCTGTTCTTTTCAATCATATTACTTTTACAAAATAATGTCGATGTTTCACATCTGCCAGGCGTCCCGTGACGGCTCACATTTTTTTTTAACTGTAATATTGACTGACCGTCGATTCGAAAACTGATGGTGGCCAAAGATTAATAAAAAGGTAAATATTTATATTATTTTTGCATTCATTTTGGTGATGATTTTTGGGTTTTGAAGATTGTATGCTTTAATTAAATAAGGCACTTTGATATGAAATTTTCAGAAATGATATTGTCTAAACATTAAACAATTTTCACAAAGTACATTTACCATTTATTTACTACTACTACTCGCAAATGCTTAAGATGTCGATAGAAGTTTAGATAGCATTTTGTATATTCCTCTACTTCATGTACATGAAATGAATGGAAACGGAATATTTGAATAGCTGATTAGGCGAAGCATTTGTTAAGTAATTTTAACAACTTTTTTAGCGCATCTATATTAACAACGTTGCCGGAATTGGATAAGCGGAACATTTCCACCGAAGGTAGCAACGCAAAATTAATCATCCGAATAAACGAAGCTCTGGCAAGGGAAGGGATGGATCTGGAGCCGTTTAAGTTTCCCAGTGCGGAGTAGAGGTACTGGAGTAGAGGAGGAGGAAGAAATTTTGTCTGCAAAAGGGCTGAAGCGGATGGTGATACAAAAGCAATCAACCAAATTAAACCTGAAGCTTGACTGGTAATGAAACTGGTATGAAAAGAAAAACGAACCTCGAAAGGCAGAAGAAATCAATCTGCGATTCGTTAAGAATAATAATGAGAATTCTAATAAGAACAAAGTGTTAGATGGACTATTCGTTAGGCACTATCAAAATATAACCAACAAGAAAGCCTTCATGCAAAAGGAGAAATTCCAACATTGACAACCCATTCTTGACCTAGAGATGTGAAAAGTTACTACAAGCTAGTATATTCTAATGGACAGTGCGTTTTTTTAATTGAGATGACACTGGAATTAAAAAATTTTTCTATACATATCATAAATTATTATCAACTTAACAAGTTAAATACGTAATGCGTCATCAATCTTTAAGAGTATCGACACCAATAGAAAATAAAAAGTTAGAAGTTTTGAGTAAAGACAATTTGACTTCTTAAGGGTAATATAAATATGAAATGAATTTGCCTAAATTGCAGCTAACTTATCGGTGCTAGGTGAGTCCTAACGTATTGATGTAGATAAAATTCCAATCTTGTATTGTTACCACTTTTTTGTTCAACCTCCGTTCGGAGAGATAAAAGGCCGGGGCCCTCGGTCCCGGTAAGTCCGTCGGAGACGGGCGTGGGCGCCACTCACTTTACCGAGCCCCGAAACGTCGCCAAGCGAGAATGCGACGAAACCACTCTCCTCGTGGAGAACCTCCACCCTCACGCGAAAACCGTCCGATCCTGGAAGAGAACGGAAAGAAAAGGAAAGAAAAACAGCCTGCAAGAAACCGACTACCGTCCGCGTTGCGCCTACGTAATCAGAGGAAGAGAAACTCGGGGTGATACACTCTAGCTTAATTTATTGAATTACACGGTATTATTTCTTTTATTTGATATTCTACTATTTCCGATTCTAAGGTTCTAGTGATTCAAAACTTAATCCTACGCTACTTATCTCTACGGCTAGTGAACTAAAACTTAATCCTGCGCTACTTATCTCTACGCGCTATTCCTTGTGCGACGGTGGCCACCCTCGGGGTTCTCCTCCTGCGTCCGTCCACTGCACCACCCCTTCGCTGCACTCCGAAGTTCC
The DNA here is from genome assembly GCA_954870665.1 of Stratiomys singularior. NCBI lineage: Eukaryota > Metazoa > Arthropoda > Insecta > Diptera > Stratiomyidae > Stratiomys > Stratiomys singularior. Next base: position 85,295,147 of record OX940878.1, on the reverse strand, counting down.
GCTACCCGCATCCGACGTCCACCACGCAATCCAACCACTCATCCAGCTTTGGTTTCTCGTTTAAGGCCGCCTCCTCAGCGCGCACCCTACGAGGACGATGCACAATGTGTCGCTTCCCTCCGATCGCACTCCGTGTCGCGCACCGAATATATTCACGTCCGTCCTTTTCCACGTATATACTATCCACGTTTATGTTCTTCACGTATTCACGACTATAATATCTTCCACGTATATGTTATTCACGTATTCACGTTTGTAATCTCTTCCACGTATATGTTATTCACGTATTCACGTTTACAATCTCTTCCAAGTTGTTACCGCGATTACTCCGGTACGTCTAGGACTTCGCGCGTCCTAGGCCGAAACCCCTCCGGTTGGGGCTCTGGGCTCCGGTAGCTCGTCGAAGACGGGCGTGGGCGCCACTCGCTTACCCAGTTAAGCCCCGATGAGGCGCCAAGCGAGAATGCGGCTCGCCCGGATTACGCTCCTGAAAGAAAGGGAAGAACACTACCTGGAAACACACGGTGCGAAGCCAGAAGAGGAAATTGTCGCCACACCAAATCATCTATAGAGAAGACACGGATTCCTCACACCACCCCCCGACGTTACCTCCGTGGAACCTCCAACCCACTGTGTACGCGCGCTCCGCGTTCACGCGCACCCTGCTTCGTTGCCACTCACAAAGCCGGAAGGAAACCTGCAATACAATTCATACACTAGCTCTCACCTAAGGGAAAAATAGAGATCTTTCGATAATTTTTGACATTTATTTCAAAGAAAAGAGAAGAAAATAAAAACAAAATAGCGATAAAGACAACAAAAGAACTTAAGGCTAGCTTACGGCTAAACCGTCTTCCGCGATGGGCCCCTTGCTCCGGTCCGGTCGCGCCGCGCACTCGCGAATGTAATTATCTTAGTTTGGTAGTCACTATGAGTTCCGTGTCCTGGATGACACCCACTTCACTTCCTTTATATTCGGTTTATATGCTGTCCTTGCAAGGTTCTGTATTTTTTTTTGTTATTTAATTAGACAATTATATTTGGAAAACCACTTTTATCCACTTTTATCCACTTTATATCCACAGCACTCTCACGACTTTACTCCTTCTTGTTGTTATTCAAAACCCCACTCACTGCTCGTCCAACTTGTCCCATTCCCTTCGCTAACACCAAAATTGAAAAAGAGACCGCTCACTATTCACCGTCGTCCTTATATTCTGTCTCCTTAACGGCTACCACTAACCAAGATCCCGCTCCTCGGACATTCACCTCTCGTTCGAACCAAAAATTAACGTTTCCTTCGCCTGCCACCGCTGTAATGCAAATTCGCCGTTGATCGCCGCAAATCTTCGCCGCGAACTACTTTACCCAATATTCGCCGTGATGATGACAGTTCGCAATGATGACAGTTCGCGATGATGACAGTTCGCAATGTTTACCAAACAAAGTAAACAGCGACTCCACCATCCAGAAGGAAGTTGGTGAGTATTATATTTATTTCTATTCTTATTTATTTCGATTTCTATTTTAATTCCTATTTTTATTCCGGGTGTTCTTAGTGGCCTTCGTTTCCGCCACTTTCGACGGCGGTAATGGTCTGGATGAAGTGCCCGTAGTGTGTTTTGTTGTTGCCGCCGCTCAGTTGGTGAGTATTATATTTATTTCTATTCTGATTTAATTCTATTTTAATTCCTATTTCTATTCCGGGTGTTCTTAGTGGCCTTCGTTTCCGCCACTTTCGACGGCGGTAATGGTCTGGTTAAAAGTGCCCGTAGTGTGTTTTGTTGTTGCCGCCGCTCCTCAAGCCTGCCTTGGCAGCGTCGTTCCAGTTTAAGCGTCGAAAAACATCCTCGCCGTGATGTGCCCGCGACATTTCACTCGGTCCCAAATGCGTGTTCGTATTGCGTGTCGGAAGATCATTGCTTAATGCTACTGTTATTACCTTAACGCTAACTTACTGATGACAATGTAATCTTACAACTATGCTCCTTACCTACAATTCTGCTTCCCCTACTCCGTCCAGCATCGTGGCTTGAAACGTGGTGGCGCTTCTTCCTCCAACTCCGGGTACCATTCTCGTCCGAATCGCGTGGTGACCGTGCCGCGGAGGTCTCGGGAAGGGGTGAAGTCAACTCAACCGTAACAATTTTCCCCCTCTACTTCAAGTGGATTTCCCCGAAATCCACTCACTAAAATCCTTGAAGCTCGTAGAGGAAAAGTCGAATTTACTTTAACCCTTGACTTCCTTGCAGTTTCCGTTTGTTAACCGGGGATGTCGACCCATACTAATTACCTACGCTGCTTTCTCTTTTAGCTTCGCACGAGATGAACCGCCAATCAGCATTCAACCTCAAAGGACAACAGAAGGAAGGGAAAAAGGAAAAAGAGCCAAAAAGAAAAAGGAAAAAAAAACAACTTACTCCAGGTAAACCCTTGCTTCAAAACTAACTACTATATAAACTATACGCTACTAACCTCAAATTATAACGCCTGCAACTCTGTTTCGCGGCTGCCTGCATTCGCTTACCTACCTCCCCCCTTATCCTCTCCAGCTCCACCGCTCTACCTTCCGGGCTTAGTTCTGCCCGCGAGGTCCCTGGCGCTTCGAGCTGGTCGTGAAATGTCGTCATCACCCACATGTAGTCTCTCACGGCGGCTAATCGTTACTGCCCTTCTGGAACGGCTACCCCACGCCTCAGACGACATAAGATTTAAGGTCTTTTGCGTGCCATGTCCCTGCGTTCTTACCATTCATATCACGCAACCTAAACAAGGATGGGGACTCGCGTTTCTCTATTTGAAATGGCCCGAGGTACTCCGGTGCCAGTTTGGCCGAGTAGTACTGGGTCGCATCCGATAACGAAAAATTTCTCCGCCATACTAAATCATTAGGCCGAAAAGGCGGAGTTCGCAGCCTAAGATTGTACCGATTGGTGCTTTTCCTTGCGGTATCCCTCAGGAGCCTTACCACTTCCCCTCTTATTTCCGCAAGTTTCGCGGCTCGCTCCGTTGGGTCCTGCAGAACATTCTCCTCCGCGGGCGGCTTTGGCCCCTTCCGTGTAACCACCATCTCTCGTCCGAAATTAATAAAGTACGGGGTGCTTCTCATGGCTTCATGCGTGTAAGTCCGCAGGGCGCATCCGATCTTGGGTAAATGCACGTCCCATTTCTGATGGTTGTCCCCTACATAAGCCCTCAGCATCTGCTTGATCGTCTGATTGATCCGCTCTGCGGGGTTGGCTTGTGGGTGGTAGAATGGGGTAAATTGTATACGACCTCCATACCCCGTCACCAATTTATCCAATTCCTTCGACTTAAATTGGACCCCGTTGTCGCAGACTACCAACGCAGGTACTCCGAACAGCAGGAACACTCGTTCCTCTAGCAATTTCGACACTTTCGCGGCCGTAGCCTGTCGGAGAGGAAAGACCAGAGGCATTTTGGTGAAATAGTCGACCACCGTCAATATATGGGTATTCCCCTGGGTAGACCGTTGCAAGGGTCCCACCAGATCCACACAAATAACCTCCCAAGGTTCCTTGGCCTGACCTGCCCTGGATGTCATCGGCCCATAGGGAGACTTCCGCTCCACCTTGGTTGCTTGGCAAGTTTTGCACTTCGACACGTACCGCTGCACATCTGCCCTCATTTTTGGCCAATAATAGCGTTGAGCTACCCGGTCATATGTCCTGTTGACACCCATATGCCCCGCCGTGGCGTCATCGTGACACTGTTGAAAAATGGTTTGGCGTTCGCATTTGGGGACTACCTGTTTCCATGAGTTACCTGTCAGCTCTGCATGCCGCCCGGGTACGTGATGCCATATAAACTCCCCGTCGATACGCCAATCTGGGAATTTGGCTGGGTCCTTCCCTATTTTGTTCCGCATGCTGAGTACCCACTTATCCCCTTCTTGACCTTCCACAGCCGCAGCAACCTCTGGAGTTACCCGGGATAGAGCATCTGGAACCACATGCTCCTTACCTTTCCGATGAATGACGTCGTAATCAAATTGCTGCAGTCTAACCGCCCATCGAGCCAGACGACCGTTTGGGTCCCGGAGATTATTTAACCATACCAGCGAATGGTGATCTGTGACCACCGTAAAGCGTGATCCTTCCAAATAGGGCCGGAGTTTCTCCACATCCCATAGCACCGCTAAACATTCCTTTTCGGTGGTTGAATAATTTTGCTCTGTCTTGGAAAGACCCCGGCTCAGATAGCATACCACCTTTTCCCCGTCGGGGTGGCTCTGGCTCAAGACCGCACCTAATTCCTGATCCGATGCATCCGTTTGGACGTTGAACGGCAACGAGAAATCTGGGCAGGTAAGAATGGGCGCCGTGGATAGCAACGTTTTACAGCGGGTGAAGGCTGACTCGCATTGGTCCGTCCACACAAATTTCTTATTCTTACGTAGTAAGTTCGTGAGTGGTGTTGTCAGGGCTGCATGGTCCGGAATGAACCGCCGGTACCAGGACACCATACCCAGAAACTGTCGTACCTTTTTCACGTTAGTCGGCTGAGGGATACGTAGTATGCATTCTACTTTCTCGGGGTCGACATGCAGTCCACTTTCGTGTACCACATATCCCAGGTATCTCAGCTCGGGCCGACAAAACTCGCATTTCTCCCGAGACACCCGTAACCCAGCGTCCCGCAATCGTGATAACACTACCCGAAGAATCTCCAAGTGTTTTTCGAAGCTCTCTGTAACCACTATCACGTCGTCCAGATATACAAACACGTATGGTTCAAGGTCCTGACCCAGGATTCGATCTATAAACCGTTGCCATGTAGCCGGAGCATTGTGCAACCCGAAAGGCATCCGGTTAAAATGGAATAGACCCCGACCGGGTACCGTGAAGGCGGTCAGTGGCTTAGAATCTTCAGCGATGGGGATCTGTCAATAGGCCGACTTGATGTCCAGGGAGGATAGACAACGCGCGGCTCGAAGTTTGTCTAGCATGGCCGAAATGTAAGGCAATGGGTAGGCGTCCCGTTCCGATACGCTGTTCAGTTTCCGAAAGTCCACGCAGAACCGGAATTTGCCATCCTTCTTCTTCACAAGCAGAATAGGTGATGACCACGGACTCCCGGAAGGCTCTACCACTCCCAACCGCAGCATCTCGTCCAACTCCTCACTGATGTGTGCTTGTACTGCTGGAGACACCGGATAATAACGTTGTTTAATGGGCTCAGACGAGGTCCTGATAACGTGTTCCACCCCCCTTGCACAGCCTAGGCCCTCCCCCATCAGGTTGAACTCCTCCCTAATCAGCATCTTAAGGCGGGCCTCATCGTGTGGGCTCAATCTTGTCCTTAGCTGCAATGAGTCACAGGCAGCTAGTGTCGTGAAGTCCCAAGACTCCCTGCCGAGATCCAAGACGATCCGGAATGCCCGTAAAAAGTCGACCCCCAGGATGAGTGCTTGTGGGACTGCGGACACCACCAGAATCTCCATCCATTTGGTTACCCCCTTTACCGTCACTGGTGCCCAGACCCCCCTCGGTTGGTACGCAGCCAATATCCGCTAAACGTATGGCTGAATGCTTCGCCTCCCGAAGTTCCAGCCCTTGCGCACGCAACACTTCCCAACCAGGTCCCCCGATAATGGTATGGGTCGTCCCCGAATCCACCAACCCCACCAAAACTTGCCCAAAAATATTCACCTCTAAATGTGGACGGTTATCCGCTACCGCCTCCTGTAGTGCAAAATCCACCCTGCTTTCCCTTGCGGCTGGTGAACTCCATTTCCTCGCACCCTCTACGCGGCCTAGTGGGTACGGTTATCGTTTCCCGGTTGTCTTTTACTCTCACCCTGGTAGAGCTCGCGTTTTCCCGCAGGTTTTTGCTTTGAACAATCGGGACACGTCGCTCTCCTCACGCCTACGCGGCCACAACCAAAGCATTTCTGGGGCTCGCCACAGGTCCTGGATGTATGCCCTGACCCCTTGCAGTTCCAGCAGCGGATTTCTCTGCAGACATCTCGTAATGCGGCAACCATTCCTCCTCCATTCGTCTCGCAGTACGCTAAGTCTGGTTCTAACAGTCGCTGGCTCTGGCGTTTGGCGGAGGAATGAAGGCCTCAACTCTTGCTCTTGTAGTTTCGAGCCTCCTTCCCAGTTCCACGAGTTGAGCCACCGAAGAGACTGATACCAAGCTAAGCTGGGTTTGATAAAAGGGTGTGATGTTCCGCAGAATGCGACGCAGCTTCTCCTCCTCTGTACATTGCACGGGGAGACGCTGAAAGAGCCCTTCCATCGCCGCCACGTATACTCCTATTGACTCCTCTTTTCCTTGGGTTCTACGTCGGATCTCCTCCCACAATCGGTCATCGTAATCCGGCGGTAGGAACTCCGCCCGTAACTCTCGTTTTACGTCTTCCCAGTCCCGGCATCGATGCTTCACCGCTCTGAACCACGTCAGCGCCCTGCCCTTGAATAGAAGTACGGTTGATTGGAACAAAACTGCTTCCGTTACTCCCCTAGCTTCTCGAAGCTCTTCCACCCTGATCAGGAAAGAACTTACTGAGCCGGAGTCTCCCGTGAACCGTATTCCCCACTTGGTCACCTCTTGTTGTTTTGAGATCGTCTCACTGGCTCGGGGGGTTGAGCATAATGGCACCGCTGTAGTGTTCAGAACCGATTCCGCCTCCCGCGCGTCTCTAGGGGTGGTCGCAGCTAGTTCGGCTTCACTTTCGTCCTCTTCCGCTTTAAGGAGTAATTCACCCATACTCATCCTTAAAGCAGACCTCAGCCTAACTACTTCCTTGGGGAAGTTCAACCCATCCTCCGGTATGTTGCCCAACCGCCTTAGTCCATATTCAACCTTGGACTTTATTTTGAAGAAATCGCCGCTCTCAGTTCCTCCCTCGACAGCCTTTAATAGCCCTTTTACCTCCTCCAACTTTTCCCGGACCGCTTCCACGTCCTCCTGGGCCGAAAAGGGGTAAACGTCCCTCTCTACCATCGAACAATCCATCGCTCGTTCCGCCTTTAGCGCCATACGCAGCGACTTCCTCATTTTATCCACCGTGCCCAACGGTTGGTCCCGTATCCTCAGTTCGTAACTAAGCTCATCTCTGCTGATCCGGTCAACGAGGACTCTTCCTTTTGACGCCATGTTTACTCTATCTTTATCTCCCCCGTAACCTAAATAAAACAACTGCTTTTTAGCAATTAAAATCTCTGTTCAAATTACAATACAATGTTAAAATTCAATATGACTACAGTTCCACAGCACTTGCATTGGTGTCTCAAATCACCAACAGTGTTACACTAGATGTTCCACAATAGTCTCACACCAAATACACACTCCCGCAATTTCTATATCACACCACACTATATCACTTTTCGCACTTTTGCCCCACGTTGGGCACCAAATGTTACACTTTAAATCCGTTATTGGGCCTTGAGCTCCCAGCTTCAACCCAAATCGCTGTGGAAAGTGCTGGGCTCGATGCACCCCCACGATCGTTCTTTGTTCGGAGAGATAACGGCCGGGGCCCTCGGTCCCGGTAGGTCCGTCGGAGACGGGCGTGGGCGCCACTCGCTTTACCGAGCCCCGAAACGTCGCCAAGCGAGAACGCGACGAGACCACTCTCCTCGTAGGGAACCTCCACACTCACGCGGAAGCCGTCCGATCCTGAAAGAAAACGTAAACGAAAAGAAGGAAAAACAAAACAACCTGGAACAAGACCGACAACCGTCCGCGTTGCTTCTGAGTAACCAGCGGAAGAGAAACTCGTGTTGATTAGATGTTACACTTACCCAAATCAAATTAATAAAAACGAAGTAGGCATTGATTTTTAATTCAATTGAATTAAAACGAAGTAGGCATTGATATTTTGAATTCAATTGAATTAAAACAAAGTAGACATTGATATTTTGAATTGAATGAAATCAAATCAAGTAGGCGACGAGTAGCATAAATAGAAGTGGAATTGTCTCGAAGAGTTAGTTCTCGCATCGAAAGGTACGGACAAGCCTCTGTCTCCTTTCACCCAATGTGAGGCTGCATTGGGGTGCCTTTTCGAATACCGGTTTAATAAGAATTGTATACCGGGATTATGGTAAATAAGAGTTAGAGTTATTTTCTCTCGCTTCGAAAGGTACGGACAAGCCTCTATCTCCTTTCACCCAATGTGAGGCTGCATTGGGGTGCCTTTTCGAATGCCGGTTCATGTATACAATAAGAATTGTATTACGGGATTATAGTAAATAAAGTTGGTGTTATAAAATAAAACAAGAGTTTTATTTATCCGTCGAAGAAACATAAATGGCGCAGTCGGTAGGATATGCTTAGTGAAACTTCGCGTGATTTTTTTAAAATCTTTAAAGCGTATCGACATAATCCATTTTTTTTTGTATCGCCGACGCAAAGAAAGTTGTTTCTAAGAAGAAACAGCCTCTAGACGGACCACCAAAATCCCGAAAACAGCAGTGTCCTTTAAAAACAATAAGTGAATTAAAAGAAATCTATAAATAGTGAAAAAGGAAAAAAACAAAAAAGGGGAAGGAATAACAAAAGAAAGTACGACCTACAAACCGAAACCTGGCAGTGTGCTAGAAAAACAAAAACACGTTGAGACGAGATGGAAGCAGTAGCTTATCAAAACTGAGAAACAATGAAAAGTAACTCAAGAACAAAATAATAAATAACTGAAGTGGACAGTACAATAACTGAAGTGGATAATAAATAAAAATATAATAATAATTGAAAGTAAATAGAGTGAAAATAAAAGAAAACGAAGCAAAACTAGACAGCTGAACCAACAAAACCAAAACAGTGCGGAGAAAAATAGCAGAAATTTTTTCCCATCGATCGCAGAATCCAGGACGAGCAAAGCAAGTAACAAGGAGAAGAACAAATTTTCAAATATTTCCTTTTCTATTTGATTATATTTAATTATATTTAATACATTATTATATCTTATATTCACACACATAATTGTAAGGGTGATTTGGAATCATAGATTGCATAAAATTTTTTCAAGATGCCGAACGATGAAGCTCCTGCCATACAAAGTGACCCTCTCAAATATTTAAACAGCCTCCCCGAATTTGACGGCAAGCTCGAAAACTTGCAAACTTTTATTAATTTAGTGGACAGAGTTAGCCCCGTACTACAAGCTTATAACGAAGCATCTCAACTCTTATTTAGCGACATAATCAAAAGTAAATTAAAAGGCAGAGCAAAAGAAACCGTTGAAATAAACTGCCATGCTACCCTTTGGCGAGACGTAAGACAGATCCTCCAAAACAACTTTGGAGACCGCCTGAACATAGACGAACTGTACGACAACTTACGAAGTGTAACTTTCCAAACCAATACCCTTGAATTCTACAACGACATCAAAAGTAAACTAAGAAGACTCAACAATAAGACGAAAATAGTTTTAGGTGCAGGGAACGTGTCTAACGAATGTACACGGAACAACATGAAGACCGCTCTCAATATTTTTAAAAACAAACTTCCAGAGCTCATGAAAACTATTCTATTCTGTAGAGATCCCGAATCTCTCGAATCGGCTATGGATATTCTCTTTACAGCTGGCTATGCCTATTATGGCTCGAATGGGCAAATCTATCAAACAAAAAACAGACAAAACGACAACAAAGCCCGCAATAATAAAAATAACAATAATAATATTAGAAGACTAAATAATTATAATAATTACGACAGTAATATTAATAATAACTATCACAATAACAATAGTAGATTTAATAATAATTATAATGACAACAGCAGGTCAAATAGTAAAAATAACAATAATAATAGTAACAATAACAATAATAGTAACAGGTTTAATAATAATAACAACAAAAGACTTAATAACAATTACAAAAGAAATAATAATAATAGATTTAATGTTAACAACCAACAAAACGAACGACGAAATAGACCTCACGAACCAAGTTACAGACTTAACACAAATGAAGGTCAAAATCCCTATAACTTCGATGCATCCACAAATCCTTGGTATCCGGAACGACAACCACCACCAGAACCCATGGATATAAATTAAAAACGAGATGGCAGAACATTTTCCTCCACAAGCCTCGGACGAAGACTACCATATATAGTCTTTAAAACAAAAACCAAGCCCCTAAAGTTTATTGTAGATACAGAAGCTACACACTCAATCATTAATCCTGGCATTTGCCATCCTAAGTGTAAAATGAACACCCCAAAAATAAGTCTGAAAACGCTTCAACATACAGTTGATCTTTACGAGAAAGTAAGGATCCCCCTCTTTGAGGAATTAGGCGACAGAACTCACGAAATTGAATTATTTGTCTGCCAGTTTCATGACTTTTACGACGGAATATTAGGAAACAATATATTGAGACAACTCGATATAATTATAGACTATAAGAAACGAGTATTACATACCGGTGAAAAAACTATTCCCATTCTCTTCGAAGATGAAGAAGATAATCAACATTGTCTATTTAATAAGGCCGGATGCTATGAAGTAGCCGTGCCTGTAGATCAAGGAAATGGCCTGGTACACTTCCCCGGGAAGTCTTCCAAAGATGAGAAGATCAAACTCGAGGAAGGTATCTATAATGTAGTGAATTCTAAAATGCTCGCTCAAGTAAAGATACTAGCTGACCGCTCTGTTAAAGTAAAATTCACAACCCAAAAAACTACTCCCGTCACTATCGAGAACTTCAATATCATAGAAAACAAACCAATGGAACATTTTTCCATCTCCAGTCAAATAAGAATAAATCATCTTAACGATGAAGAAAGACAAAAATTAATGCCACTTTTAAAACACTTTTCAGACATATTTTATAGCGAAGAATCGGACTTATCTTTCACAAATGCCATTAAACACGAAATCAGAACTACCAATAATATTCCGATTGTGGCAAAAACATACAGATACCCGTACGTTCATAAGGATGAAGTACGTAGACAAATTAAGGAGATGTTACAAAACAACATAATAAGACCTAGCAAATCCCCTTATTCGGCACCAGTTTGGATAGTACCAAAAAAAATGGATGCGAGTGGGAAACCTAAGTGGAGACTCGTCATCGACTATCGAAAACTCAATGAAGTTACGATTGATGACAAATACCCAATCCCTAATATTGACGAAATCCTAGAGAAGCTCGGGAGAAGTCAATATTTCACTACACTAGACTTAGCTAAAGGCTTCTATCAAATAAAGATTACTGAAAAGGACATCCATAAAACTGCGTTCAGTGTAGAAGGTGGACACTACGGGTTCCTGCGAATGCCATTCGGACTTAAGACAGCCCCCGCTACATTTCAGCGCCTTATGAATAACATCCTCTCTGACTATATCAACAAAATCTGTTTGGTTTTCCTTGACGATGTTATAATCTTTTCCACTTCCTTACAGGAACACATAGAATCCTTACAAAAGATCTTCAAAAGATTCAGAGAAACCAACTTGAAAGTTCAGTTGGACAAGTCTGCATTCTTTAAACGAGAAACTGCTTTTCTTGGGCATATAGTCACCCGAGATGGAATAAAGCCGAATCCAGAGAAAGTAGAGTGCGTCCAGAAATTTCCGATCCCAAAAACCCCAAAACAAATAAAGCAATTCCTCGGACTCGCTGGATGTTACCGAAAATTCATTAAGAAAATAAAAATATATAAAATAATAAAGCCTATGACCAAAAACTTAAAAAAGGACGCAAAGCTAGATATAACTGACGCCGAATATACCCACGCATTCGAAACAATTAAAACCCTCCTAACTAATGAGCCAATTCTAACTTATCCCGATTTTAACAAAACATTCGTTCTAACAACAGATGCGAGTAAATACGCCCTCGGCGCAGTCCTCTCACAAGAAGGACGCCCTATCAGCTACGCAAGCTGCACACTTAATGAGCATGAGATCAACTATTGTGTTATCGAAAAGGAACTCTTGGAGATACTATGGGCTACAAAGTATTTCCGACCATACCTCTTCGGAAGGAAATTCCTCATTGAAACCGACCATAGACCTTTAACTTGGCTCTTTTCCATTAAAGAACCCAACTCCAAACTAGTCAGATGGAGACTAAAACTTTCTGAATTTGACTATACGATAAAATATAAAGAAGGAGCAAAAAACATAAATGCTGACACCCTGTCTAGGATACCCAAACCTGAAGTAAACTTAGTCCAAAATCATACTAATATCCCTACGAGCAGTTCATGCATTAACGTCTTTAAAACCCAAATAATTATTAATAAATCAAATTCAGGATCACTCAGAATAAAAAAGGAAAAAATTTTTGATAAAAATAGGACCATAATCAATACTAAACAACTAGATGAACAAGATGCCATTACATTATTAAAGAACCACTTCAATCCAAACGGTTTAAATGTTATTCTCATTGAAAATGAAGACTTCTTTCAAATTTTATGCTCCGCGTTTAGTAATAACTTCATTTCTAACGATAAATTTAAAATCACTAGATGTAGCGTCCTCCTAGAAGATATAATAGATGAGGAAAAATTAGCTAAGATTATAGAATAAGAGCATCGAAAGAATAATCATCGAGGAATCGAAGGAGTGACTAAAGAATTGAAACTAAAGTACTACTGCCCAAAACTAGCAGACAGAGTCACAAACTTCATCAATAATTGCGAAATCTGTAACTACAAGAAATACGCTCGAAACCCTCCTAAGCCTCTATTTAAAATAACAGAAACCCCACAAAAGCCCGGAGGAATTATTCATGTAGATGTGTTTTACACGCTAGAAAAACTCCTATTTTTAACTATAATCGATAAATTTTCTAAACATGCATGTGCGATTAAAATCATCGGAAGAACTTGGACTGAGTTCAGAAGAGCACTTGCATATTATTTTAGTCAGTTCGGCACGGTAAAGAAAATCGTAGTCGATAATGAGCTAGGATTTAAAGCAATTCCTTTGAGAAAATTCCTCTCAGACGAAAATGTCGAGATCCACTACACGTCTAACAGTAATCATACGTCCAATGCAGATGTGGAAAGATTCCACAATACGATTAACGAACATATTCGTCTTCTGAAACATGATCCCATTAATAATCAGGGCACTGTTGAAGAAAAAATTCTGAAGATAATTTCGTTTTACAACAATACCATACATTCTTCTACGAACAGGAAACCCATTGATTTCGTTAACGGAAATATCCATCAAAATAAATATCCTGCAATACATACAATGTTGCATCAAAAGAAAGAAAAAATTATTAATAAACTAAACCAAAATCGGAAAAATGTTGAAATCGAAACAGGACCAAATTTTATCAGGGAAATTAGAGGAGGTAAAAATCATTCTAAATTTAGAAAAATCAATTCTGGAAGGTTGGATGAAGATCATATAATAGACTTAGATAACCAAAACAAATACTTTCGAACCCATGTGAAAACTAAAAAGAAATACCAGAATTTAGACCACCCAACAATAAAATCAAAATTTAATAAGAAAACGAATAAAAATCGTCCATCAACCTCTCAACCCCTTGCCCGTAACTAAACCTTTACAAACTTCACAGGAAAATGTCACCACTATTGATAATAACCTTTTGGACCGTGACAAAAGCCCACACGATAGACATCCAGGACCTCAACGTAAACAACGGATATATCCCTATCAAAACAGGCGATGTAAGACCTATCGACTACTACAACCACGTCTTACACATCATCAACACAAAAGAATACGAACGAACAATAGAACTTATTCGACCAAATATCGATACCCTATCAGCCTCTACAACAGAATCTACAAGTATATTACGAACTGTTAATAGAAATTTTGAATTATTAGAAACAAAAATAAATAACCTTACAAAAATAAATAACCGAGAAGCAAACGCGGATTGATAAACATTTTAGGCAAAGGACTAAAATACATTGCTGGGACCATGGACAACGATGACAGAACAAACATTGAAAACTCAATAAGTAAAACTTCTGGAAACAAATGGAAACTTGCTGAGAAATTCAAGGAAACCATAATAACTTATAACTTCCTTTCGACTCAGATTAAAAACATAACAAGGCATATAAATACTCAACAAATCATAATAATTAACTATCTAAATAAGTTTAAAGAACTGAATCAAAACAGCATAGCAACCCTCGGAGACGAGCTCAACTTCCTTCAGCAAGTCTACCAAATCGACAATGACATCTCCCTATTACGAAATCACATAACGGACATTGAACAAACAATATCATCAAGCAGGATAGGACTGATTACTAGAAGTATACTTACTAAGACAGAACTCGAACTCATAGACGACTTTGAACAGTACCTAAACATAAAAACAGCTGTTTCATCGCATAACAACATTATTACTATCATTTTGGCAATACCGAAATATTCTAACGAATCTTTAGCAAAAATAATTCTTGAACCGATCCAAAGATCCAAAATAGGTCTTTGTTATCAATACCACTACAATAATAATAATAAGCCCATACAATCAAATTTATAACGTAAATGTTAAAAACAATTAGAGGAAATTAAAGATAAACATATCAGAAGCATTATAGAATTATAGAACCCAGTACGAAAATATTCAATTACCAATAAATTAAGCAAATTGTACCTGGAATTTTAATCAATTAAAACTTTTATGAAGAAATAGAACATAATTGTAATAATGATAACGTAACAATCCATGGAAAATTTATGATTAAATTTGGGAATTGGAAAATTGAAACATTAAATAAAACCTATTCGAACGTTTACTTCGAAATATTCGATAAAGTAGTTCTGCCAAAATTGATTTATTCCATTAAAAAGAATAAAACTATGCCTGATGTCCAAATCAAAGAATTATACCTGAAAGATTTAAATAATAAAAAATATATAAATAAACATAAGTTCTGATGTTATAATTATTATTATAGTAATATTGAATAAATATATAATAAATATATTGAATATATATAAATAGATATAAATAATATAGTAATAAATTGATTATTATGTACGTATACATGAACCGTAAACACCGTAAAGTTTTCATTTCGTCGGAGCCTCAATCTAACGGTGGGGGTGTTACACTAACCCAAATCAAATTAATAAAAACGAAGTAGGCATTGCTTTTGAATTCAATTGAATTAAAACGAAGTAGGCATTGATATTTTGAATTCAATTGAATTAAAACAAAGTAGACATTGATATTTTGAATTGAATGAAAGCAAATGAAGTAGGCGACGAGTAGTATAAATAGAAGTGGAATTGTCTCGAAGAGTTAGTTCTCGCGTCGAAAGGTACGGACAAGTCTCTATCTCCTTTCACCCAATGTGAGGCTGCATTGGGGTGCCTTTTCGAATACCGGTTCAATAAGAATTGTATACCGGGATTATAGTAAATAAGAGTTCTTCGCGTCAAAGGTACGGACAAGCCTCTATCTCCTTTCACCCAATGTGAGGCTGCATTGGGGTGCCTTTTCGAATACCGGTTCAATAAAAACTGTATACCGGGATTATAGTAAATAAGAGTTAGAGTTATTTTCTCTCGCTTCGAAAGGTACGGACAAGCCTCTAGCTCCTTTCACCCAATGTGAGGCTGCATTGGGGTGCCTTTTCGAATACCGGTTCATGTATACAATAAGAATTGTATACCGGGATTATAGTAAATAAAGTTGGTGTTATAAAATAAAACAAGAGTTATATTTATCCGTCGAAGAAACATAAATATTAGACTCTAGTTTAATTTATTAGACACTATGGTATTGTTTTTTTTGTTTTGATAGGCTAATTCTAATAATACTGATCCTAATATACTAATAATCCAAAAGCTTAATTCTACACTACTTAACACTACGACTCTATTACTTGTGCGACGGTGGCTACCCTCGCGGTTCTCCTTCATACTTCCGTCCGCTGCACTGCACCTTCGCTGCGCTCCGAGCCCCGTTACCAGTATCCGGGCGTTCACCGCGCACTGCACCCCTCAATACTTCGGACCCTCCAGGAATCACACTTCCGCGTAAGTCCACCCGTCAATAGCTCGGTCACTCTCGTGATCGGGCCACTCCACCACGTCCGACAATACTCAACGCTTTAGTCTTCCTTTTAAGATCGCTTTCCTCAGCGCGCACTAACTATTACGACAATAATCAAAGTTTTATTTTCCACAGATCGCATTCCGCGTCGTTTTCGTTTTCCAAGAAATCGCACTCCTATCAACTCCGCGTCCGACAATACTCAACGATCTGTCTCGCGGCTATCATCAGGAAAAAAAGAGGTCCCCCGTTGTTTTTCCACTCCCTTTTAATACCCTGCATTTAGCGGGTTTGACGTCCTCCCGCTGCGGCCGTTCTCCCTTCGATTGATGACCCACCCGAGCTTTGAACCATTCGCCGGAGTCGCTGCAATTATGATGCGGCGAATTCCACCATCCACAGTGGACCGCATCACCCTTCGCCGCAACTGCCGGCTGACAGGTAACCTGTGACAACTGCTTTGTTTATGTGTGTTTAGGTTCGTGTGATTGCTTATTTGTTTAATTATTTATTACGCGTTTATTGCCGCGGCGGTTCGTGATATGGGGCAAAACGATATGGAGGTGTCCTCCGAGCGGTTCGCGATGTTTCAGTTTGTGTTTTAAGTTTAAGTTTTTGTTTGAAATTTTAAGTTTGTGTTTGTTTATTCATTTATTAAATTTCCATTGCCGCGACTGTTCATCATATGGAGGTAAGTACCTCTTTTGTGATGTGTTCGTGGCCCCTTACGCCCAGCCACAGTTCGCGAGAGGGAGCCAGATTCGCGGCTAAGGGTGTGGCTCGGTTTCTCGGTTGTGTCGGTTTCATTAGGCGGCATACAATCGGTTGAGCTCGTTCCGGTAGCGCCTTATTCTGAAGTTGGTGTCAGTGGATCCTTGCGCTGCTCGCTGGCTTCCATCAAGAAGTGACCACGTATGACTTGTCCGTTGATTCGCTGCTACCCTTACAAACTAACTATCATTCTATAATTTTACTATTCTATAAATTCAATTACTTCATTTCTTATAAATTCAAACACAATTCCCGTCTTAGCTTCTATGAGTTACTCCTATCCCTTAAGGTTACAATATTCCGGTTAGTTACTGAATAACTTTAATTTAACTTCCTATGAGTTTCTCTTCACGCATTTCGTTAACGAGAAACAATTCCAACTCCTACTTGGCGGATTAACGGAGGCAGTGGTTTTGCTTGTTTACTTCATACGTCATTTACATTACTTCCGGAAGACGCGTTCGCCGGGTTCTTTGCGTTGTGGAAGCTCCCCCGAGGGCAGCGAACCCGCACCGTAACACAGTTTTATAATTGATGAGAAAACAGGTTTATTGTTTGATACTCTATTGAAAAACAATTGACCCGAGTCTCAAGTGAGCTGGGCGTTTTATACTATTCTTAATTACATTCCGTTATGATGATCTATTTATCTTAAACTTGTTTTAGAACGATATATAGTTGTGTGCGTGGTATGAGTGCGGCCTATGACATAACACGTGAGTGTCATCATTCCGCTCATAAATTGGTTGAGCAGAATTGCGTTATCCTTCATCGAAGGCCAAGGGCCACAGCGTCTGTGTGATCGTTCATCTCATTATTACATTGAGCGGAATCGCGTGGTCCTTCATCGCAGGCCTAGGCACACACCGTGTGTGCGATCGTTTCGCTCATAAGTTGAATGTGCGGGATTGCGTGGTTTTTCATCGAAGGCCTAGAGACACACCGTGTATTATCGTTCTGCTCATAAGTTGATTGAGCGGAATGGCGTGGTCCATCATCATAGGCCTAGGAACATACCGTGTGTCATCGATCCGCTCGTAAGTTGATGGAGCGAAATTGCGTTGTCCTTCATCGATCGTCTAGGGGTATGCCGTGTTTGTCATCATTCCTCTACTAAGTTGGTTGAGCGGAATCACGTTTTCCTTCATCGAAGGCCAACCGACATATCGTGTGTGTGATCGATTTGCTCATAATTTTATGTAGCGGAATTACGTGGTCTTTCATTGAAGGCCTCAAGACACACCGTGTGTGTAATTGTTCCGCTGATGAGTTGAATGAGCGGAATTCGGTGGTCCTTCATTGAAGGCCTAGGGACACACCGTGTGTGTGATAGTTTCGCTAATAAGTTGAATGAGCGAAGTTGCGTGGTCCTTTATCGAAGGCCTAGGGGCACACCGTGTGTGTCATCGTTCCGCTCATAAGTTGATTTAGCGAAATTGTGTGGTCCTTCATCGAAGTCCTAGGGGCACACCGTGTGTGTGATCGATTTGCTCATAATTTTATGTAGCGGAATTACGTGGTCTTTCATTGAAGGCCTCGGGATAAACCGTGTGTGTGATTGTTCCGCTGATGAGTTGAATGAGCGGAATTTGAAGGTCCTTCATTGAAGGCCTAGAGACACACCGTGTTTGTGATCGTTTTGCTCATAAGTTGAATGAGCGGAATTCGGTGGTCCTCCATCGAAGGCCTAGGGAGACAGCGTTTGTGTCATCGTTCCGCTTATAAGTTGTTTGAGCGGAATCGTGTGGTCCTTCATTGAAGGCAAAGGCACACACCGTGAGTGTCATCGTTCCGCTCATAATTTCATTGGGCAAAATCGCGTGGTCCTTCATCGCATGCCTAGGGACACACCATGTGTGTGATAGTTTCGCTCATAAGTTGAATGAGCGGAAGTCGGTGGTCCTTCATCGAAGGCCAAGGGACACTCCGTTTGTGCCATCGTTCCGCTCATAATTTTATTTAGCGGAATTACGTGGTCTTTCATTGATGGCCTCGGGACTCACCGTGTGTGTGATCGTTCCGCTGATGAGTTGAATGAGCGAAATCACTGAAGGCCTAGGGACACACCGTGTGTGTAATCGTTTCGCTAATAAGTTGAATGAGCGAAATTGCGTGGTCCTTTTTCGCAGGCCTAGGGACACACCGTTCGTGACATCGTTCATTTCATAAATTGATTGAGTTGAGTTGTGTGGTCCTTCATGGAAGGCCAAGGGACACACAGTGTGAATCATCGTTCCGCTAATAAATATGTTGAGCGAAATTGCGTGTTCCTTCATCGCATGCCTAGGGACACACCATTACTATCATGGTTCCGCTTGTAAGTTGCTTGAGTGGTCCTTCATGGAAGGCCAAGGACACACAGTGTGAATCATCGTTCCGCTAATAAATATGTTGATTGAAATTGCGTGTTCCTTCATCACATGCCTAGGGACACACCATTTGTATCATCGTTCCGTTCATAAGTTGTTTCAGCATGATGCGCGGTCCTTCATCGAAGGCGAAGGGACACACCGTGTGTATCATCGTTCCGCTCATAAAATGGTTGAGCGAAATCGTGTGGAACTTAATCGCAGGCCTTGGGACACACCGTGTGTGTCATCGGTTCACTCATATGTTAATTTGGCGGAATTGCGTGGTCCTGCATCGAAGGCCTAGGGAAACAGCGCGTTTGTCTTTGTTCCGATCATACATTGTTTGAGCGAAATTGCGTGGTCTTTCATCGAAGGCCAAGGGATAGCCCGTGTATGTCATCACACCGATCATAAATTGTGTTACCACTTTTTTTTCCCGTGGGTGGCCTTGAGCTCCCCGCCTTCAACCCAAATCGCTGGGGGAAGTGTTGGCCTTGATGCACCCCCACGGTCGTTCTTTGTTCGGAGAGATATCGGCCGGGGCCCTCGGTCCGGGTAGGTCCGTCGGAGACGGGCGTGGGTGCCACTCGCTTTACCGAGCCCCGAAACGTCGCCAAGCGAGAATGCGACGAGACCACTCTCCTCGTAGGGAACCTCCACACTCATGCGGAAACCGTCCGATCCTGAAAGAGAACGAATAGGAGAAAAAAAACCAAACCTGGAACAAAACCGACTACCGTCCGCGTTGCTTCTGCGTAACCAGTGGAAGAGAAACTCGTGGTGATTATACTTTAGTTTTATTTATTAAATACTACGATACTATTTCTTTTGATAGGTATTGATATTTTTTTGATATTCTAATACTACTGATCCTAATATACTAATGATCCAAAAACTTAACTCTACGCTACTTAACACTACGACGCTATTCCTGGTGTGACGGTGGCCACCCTCGCGGTTCTCCTTCGTACGTCCGTCCGCTGCACTACACCTTCGCTGCGCTCCGAATCCCGCTACCCGTATTCGGGCGTTCACCGCGCACTGCACCCCTCAATACTTCGGACACTCCAGGAATCGCACTTCCGCGTAATTCCACCCGTTAATAACTCGGTCACTCTCGTGATCGGGTCACTCCACCACGTCCAACAATACACCAAGCTCTAGTTTTTCTTTTAAGACCGCTTTCTCAGCGCGCGCTCTATTAAGACGATGAACAACGTTTTAAGTTCCACCGATCGCATTCCGCGTCGCGCACTAAATATCTTCACGTTTTCAAATATATTCACGAGTCGCACTGTTATTAATTCCGCGTCCGGCAATCCTCGACGTTCTGTCTCGCGGATATCACCAGGAAAAAAAGAGGTCCCCCGTTGTTTTTCCACTCCCTTTTAATACCCTGCATTTAGCGGGTTTGAGGTCCTCACGCTGCGGCCGTTCACCCTTCGATCGATGACCCACCCAAGCTTTGAACCATTCGCCGGAGTCGCTGCAATTATGATGCGGCGAATTCCACCATCCACAGTGGACCGCATCACCCTTCGCCGCAACTGCCGGCTGACAGGTAACCTGTGACAACTGCTTTGTTTATGTGTGTTTAAGTTTGTATGTTTGTTTATTTGTTTAATTATTTATTACGCGATCATTGCCGCGGCGGTTCTTGATATGGGGGAAAACGATATGGAGGTGTCCTCCGAGCGGTTTGCGGTGTTTCAGTTTGTGTTTGTGTTTTAAGCTTATTTATCTATTAAATGTCCATTGCCGCGACTATTCATCATGTGGAGGTAAGTACCTGTTTTGTTATGTGTCCATGGCTCCTTACGCCCAGCCACAGTTCGCGAATCGCGAGAGGGAGCCAAATTCGCGGCTAAGGGTGTGACTCGGTTTCTCGGTTGTGTCGGTTTCATTAGTCGGCATACCATCGGTTGAGCTCGTTCCGGTAGCTCCTTATTCTGAAGTTGTTGTCACTGGACTCTTGCGCTGCTCGCTGGCTTCCATCAACAAGTGACCACGTATGACCCGTCCGTTGATTCGTTGCTACCCTTACGAACTAACTATCATTCTAAAATTTTACCATTCTATAAATTCAATTACTTCATTTCTTATAAATTCAACACAATTCCCGTCTTAGCTTCTATGAGTTAATTCTTTCCCTTAAGGTTACAAAATTCCGGTTAGTTACGGAATAACTTTAATTTAACTTCCTATGAGTTTCTCTTCGCACATTTCGTTAACGAGCAACAGATTCAACTCCTACTTGGCGGATTAACGGAGGGTAGTGGTTTTGCTTGTTTACTTCATTCGTCATTTACATTACTTCCGGAAGACGCGTACGCCGGGTTCTTTGCGTTGTGGAAGCTCCCGCGAGGGCAGCGAACCCACACCGTAACACTCCCCCCTGCTTTAAGTGGATTTCCCCGAAATACGCTGGTATTTAATATTCGCAGTAATGGCACATAATATTTTGTTTTTTTGTTTTAGGTGATGGCACTCCACAACAACTCGCCCACGAGAAGAAAAGAAAGAAAAACTGAAGAAAACAAAGAAAAGAAAAAGGGAGGAAAAAACAGGGAAATGGGGAAGAAGAAAAAAAAGAACAAAAGAAACTCTCGACCTGCAGCAGTGAATACCGAACGGCCAATTATGACGGTAAAATTTTCATTTACACGAAACGAACGATCTGTTGTCTTGTCTTGGTGTACTAGTCTCGTCACTCCCTTGCATGTAACCTTTATGTCTTCCTCACCCACATGTAGTCTCTCACGACGGCTACTCGTTACTGCCCTTCTGTGATGGCTACACCACGCCTCAGACGACATAAGATTTAAGGTCTTTTGCGCGCCATGTCCCTGCGTTCTTACCACTCATATCACGCAACCTAAACAAAGATGGGGACTCGCGTTTCTCTATTTGAAATGGCCCGAGGTACTCCGGTGCCAGTTTAGCCGAGTAGTACTGGGTCGCATCCGATAACGCAAAATTCCTCCTCCATACTAAATCATTAGGACGAAAAGGCGGAGTTCGCAGCCTAAGATTGTACCGATTGGTGCTTTTTTTTGCGGCATCCTTCAGGAGCCTTACGACTTCCCCTCTTATTTCCGCAAGTTTCGCGGTTCGCTCCGTTGGGTCCTGCAGAACGTTCTCCCCCATGGGCGGCTTTGGCCCCTTCCGTGTAACCACCATCTCTCGTCCGAAATTAATAAAGTACGGGGTGCTTCTCATGGCTTCATGCGTGTAAGTCCGCAGGGCGCATCCGATCTTGGGTAGATGCACGTCCCATTTCCGATGGTTGTCCCCTGCATAAGCCCTCAGCATCTGCTTGATCGTCTGATTGATCCGCTCTGCGGGGTTGGCTTGTGGGTGGTAGAATGGTGTAAAGTGTATACGACCTCCATACCCCGTCACCAATTTATCCAATTCCTTCGACTTAAATTGGACCCCGTTGTCGCAGACTACCAACGCAGGTATTCCGAACAGTAAGAACACTCGTTCCTCTAGCAATTTCGACACTTGCGCGACCGTAGCCTGTCGGAGAGGAAAGACCAGAGGCATTTTGGTGAAATAGTCGACCACCGTCAATATATGGGTATTCCCCTGGGTAGACCGTGGCAAGGGTCCCACCAGATCCATACAAATAACCTCCCAAGGTTCCTTGGCCTGACCCACCCTGGATGTCATCGGCCCATAAGGAGACCTTCGCTCCACCTTGGTTGCTTGGCAAGTTTTGCACTTCGACACGTACCGCTGCACATCTGCCCTCATTTTTGGCCAATAATAACGTTGAGCTACCCGGTCATATGTCCTGTTGGCACCCATATGCCCAGCCGTGGCGTCATCGTGACACTGTTGGAAAATGGTTTGGCGTTCGCATTTAGGAACTACGCGTTTCCATGAGTTATCCGTCAGCTCTGCTTGCCGCCCGGGTACGTGATGCCATATAAACTCCCCGTCGATACGCCAATCTGGGAATTTGGCTGGGTCTTTCCCTATTTCGTTCCGCATGCTGAGTACCCACTTATCCCCTTCTTGATCTTCCGCAGCCGCAGCAACCTCTGGAATTGCCCGGGATAGAGCATCTGGAACCACATGCTCCTTACCTTTTCGATGAATGGCGTCGTAATCAAATTGCTGCAATCTAACCGCCCATCGAGCCAGACGACCGTTTGGGTCCCGTTGATTATTTAACCATACCAGCGAGTGGTGATCTGTGACCACCGTAAAGCGTGATCCTTCGAAATAGGGCCGGAGTTTCTCCACATCCCATAGCACCGCTAAACATTCCTTTTCGGTGGTTGAATAATTTTGCTCTGTCTTGGAAAGACCCCGGCTCAGATAGCAAACCACCTTTT
Source organism: Stratiomys singularior (assembly GCA_954870665.1). Taxonomy (NCBI): domain Eukaryota; kingdom Metazoa; phylum Arthropoda; class Insecta; order Diptera; family Stratiomyidae; genus Stratiomys; species Stratiomys singularior. The sequence continues at coordinate 85,271,684 of OX940878.1, read as the reverse complement.
CCCCATCGGGGTGGCTCTGGCTCAAGACCGCACCTAATCCCTGATCCGATGCATCCGTTCGGACGTTGAACGGCAACGAGAAATATGGGCAGGTAAGAATGGGCGCCGTGGATAGCAACGTTTTACAGCGGGTGAAGGCTGACTCGCATTGGTCCGTCCACACAAATTTCTTATTCTTACGTAGTAGGTTCGTGAGTGGTGCTGTCAAGGCTGCATGGTCCGGAATGAACCGCCGGTACCAAGACACCATACCCAGAAACTGTCGTACCTTTTTCACGTTAGTCGGCTGAGGGATATTTAGTATGCACTCTACTTTCTCCGGGTCGACGTGCAGTCCACTCTCGTCTACCACATATCCCAAGTATCGCAGCTGGGGCCGACAAAACTCGCATTTCTCCCGAGATACCCGTAAACCAGCCTCCCGCAATCGTGATAACACTACCCGAAGAATCTCCAAGTGTTTTTCGAAGCCCTCTGTAACCACTATCACGTCGTCCAGATATACAAACACGTATGGCTCCAGGTCCTGACCCAGAATTCGATCTATAAAACGCTGCCATGTAGCCGGAGCATTGTGCAACCCGAAAGGCATCCGGTTAAAATGGAATACACCCCGACCGGGTACCGTGAAGACGGTCAGTGGTTTAGACTCTTTAGCCATGGGGATCTGCCAATAGGCCGACTTGATGTCCAGGGAGGATAGATAACGCGCGGCTCGAAGTTTGTCTAGCGTGGCCGAAATGTACGGTAATGGGTAGGCGTCCCGTTCCGCTTTTCAGTTTCCGAAAGTCCACGCAGAACCGGAATTTGCCATCCTTCTTCTTCACAAGCAGAATAGGTGATGACCACGGACTCCCGGAAGGCTCTACCACTCCCAACCGCAGCATCTCGTCCAACTCCTCGCTGATGTGTGCTTGTACTGCTGGAGACACCAGATAATAGCGTTGTTTAATGGGCTCAGAAGAGGTCCTGATAACGTGTTCCACCCCTCTTGCACAGCCTAGGCCCTCCTCCATCAGGTTGAACTCCTCCCTAATCAGCATCTTAAGGCGGGCCTCATCGTGTGGGCTCAATCTTGTCCTTAGCTGCACTGAGTCACAGGCAGCTAGTGCCGTGAATTCCCAAGAATCCCTGCCAAGATCCAAGATGTTCCGGAATGCCCGTAAAAAGTCGCCCCCAGGATGAGTGCTTGTGGAACTGTGGACACCACCAGAATCTCCATCCATTTGGTTACTCCCTTTACCGTCACTGGTGCCCAGATCTCCCCCTCGGTCGGTACGCAGCCAATATCCTCTAAACGTATGGCTGACTGCTTCGCCTCCCGAAGTTCCAGCCCTTGCGCACGCAACACTTCCCAACCAGGTCCCCCGATAATGGTATGGGTCGCCCCCGAATCCACCAACCCCACCAAAACTTGCCCAAAAATATTCACCTCTAAATGTGGACGGTTATCCGCTACCGCCTCCTGTAGTGCAAAATCCACCCTGCTTTCCCTTGTGGCTGGTGAACTCCATTTCCTCGCACCCTCTACGCGGCCTAGTGGGTACGGTTCCCGTTTCCCGGTTGTCTTTAACTCTCACCCTGGTAGGGCTCGCGTTTTCCCGCAGGTTTTTGCTTTGAACAATCGGGACACGTCGCTCTCCTCACGCCTACGCGGCCACAACCAAAGCATTTCTGGGGCTCCCCACAGGTCCTCGATGTATGCCCTGACCCCTTGCAGTTCCAGCAGCGGATTTCTCTATAGACATCTCGTAATGCGGCAACCATTCCTCCTCCATTCGCCTCACAGTACGCTAAGTCTTGTTCTAACAACCGCTGGCTCCGGCGGAGGAATGAAGGCCTCAATTTTCGCTCTTGTAGTTTCGAGCCTCCTTCCCAGTTCCACGGGTTGAGCCACCGAAGAGACTGATACCAAGGTAAGCTGGGTTTGATAAAAGGGTGTGATGTTCCGCAGAATGCGACGCAGCTTCTCCTCCTCTGTACATTGCACGGGGAGACGCTGAAAGAGCCCTTCCATCGCCGCCACGTATACTCCTATTGACTCCTCTTTACCTTGGGTTCTCCGTCGGATCTCGTCCCACAATCGGTCATCGTAATCTGGCAGTAGGAACTCCGCCCGTAACTCTCGTTTAACGTCTTCCCAGTCCCTGCATCGATGCTTCACCGCTCTGAACCACGTCAGCGCCCTGCCCTCGAATAGAAATACGGCTGATTTGAACAAAACTGCTTCCGTTACTCCCCTAGCTTCTCGAAGCTCTTCCACCCTGGTCAGGAAAGAACTTACTGAGCCGGAGTCCCCCGTGAACCGTATTCCCCACTTGGTCACCTCTTGATGTTTTGAGATCGTCTCACTGGCTCGGGGGGTTGAGCATAATGGCACCGCTGTAGTGTTCAGAACCGATTCAGCCTCCCGCGCGTCTCCAGGGGTGGTCGTGGCTAGTTCGTCTACATTTTCGTCCCCTTCCGCTTTAAGGAGTAATTCACCCATTCTCATCGTTAAAGCAGACCTCAGCCTAGCTGCTTCCTTGACGAAGTCCAACTCATCCTCCGGTATATTGCCCAACCGCTTTAGTCCATAATCAACCTTGGACTTGAATTTTAAGAAATCGCCGCTCTCAGTTCCTCCCTCGAAAGCCTTTATTAGCCCTATTACCTCCTCCAACTTTTCGCGGACCGCTTCCACGTCCTCCTGGGCCGAAAAGGGGTAAACGTCCCTCTCTACCATCGAACAATCCATCGCTCGTTCCGCCTTTAGCGCCATACGCAGCGACTTCCTCATTTCATCCACCGTGCCCAACGGTTGGTCCCGTATCCTCAGTTCGTAACTAAGCTCATCTCTACTGATCCGGTCAACGAGGACTCTTCCTTTTGACGCCATGTTTACTCTATCTTTATCTCCCCCGTAACCTAAATAAAACAACTGCTTTTTAGCAATTAAAATCTCTGTTCAAATTACAATACAAGGTTAAAATTCAATATGACTACAGTTCCACAGCACTTGCATTGGTGTCTCAAACCACCAACAGTGTTACACTAGATGTTCCACAATAGTCTCACACCAAATACACACTCCCGCAATTTCTATATCACACCACACTATATCACTTTTCGCACTATTGCCCCTATAATACACGAAATCGTTCTCACTAGGGCCAATACCTATCGTGTTATTAACCGAGTCGACACCCTACTAGTGTCGGTACCCACTAATCTCAGGAATTCTGATCACACCCTTGGCAATTGATCAGCCTGGATTATCAGGATCGTTTGCCGATCAATGCACGATGGGGTCATTCTCCTCTCAAAACTACGCAAGGCCCCATGTTGGGCGCCAAATGTTACCACTTTTTTTTCCCCGTGGGTGGCCTTGAGCTCCCCGCCTTCAACCCAAATCGCTGGGGGAAGTGTTGGCCTTGATGCACCCCCACGGTCGTTCTTTGTTCGGAGAGATAACGGCCGGGGCCCTCGGTCCGGGTAGGTCCGTCGGAGACGGGCGTGGGCGCCACTCGCTTTACCGAGCCCCGAAACGTCGCCAAGCGAGAATGCGACGAGACCACTCTCCTCGTAGGGAACTTCCACACTCACGCGGAAACCGTCCGATCCTGAAAGAGAACGAATAGAAGAAAAAACCAACCTGGAACAAAACCGACTACCGTCCGCGTTGCTTCTGCGTAACCAGCGGAAGAGACACTCGTGGTGATTATACTTTAGTTTTGTTTATTAAATACTACGATACTATTTCTTTTGATAGGTATTGATATTTTTTTGATCTAATATACTAATGATCCAAAAACTTAACTCTACGCTACTTAACACTACGACGCTATTCCTGGTGCGACGGTGGCCACCCTCGCGGTTCTCCTTCGTACGTCCGTCCGCTGCACTACACCTTCGCTGCGCTCCGAATCCCGCTACCCGTATTCGGGCGTTCACCGCGCACTGCACCCCTCAATACTTCGGACGCTCCAGGAATCGCACTTCCGCGTAATTCCACCCGTTAATAACTCGGTCACTCTCGTGATCGGGTCACTCCACCACGTCCAACAATACACCAAGCTCTAGTTTTTCTTTTAAGACCGCTTTCTCAGCGCGCGCTCTATTAAGACGATGAACAACGTTTTAAGTTCCACCGATCGCATTCCGCGTCGCGCACTAAATATCTTCACGTTTTCAAATATATTCACGAGTCGCACTGTTATTAATTCCGCGTCCGGCAATCCTCGACGTTCTGTCTCGCGGATATCACCAGGAAAAAAAGAGGTCCCCCGTTGTTTTTCCACTCCCTTTTAATACCCTGCATTTAGCGGGTTTGAGGTCCTCACGCTGCGGCCGTTCACCCTTCGATCGATGACCCACCCGAGCTTTGAACCATTCGCCGGAGTCGCTGCAATTATGATGCGGCGAATTCCACCATCCACAGTGGACCGCATCACCCTTCGCCGCAACTGCCGGCTGACAGGTAACCTGTGACAACTGCTTTGTTTATGTGTGTTTAGGTTTGTGTGATTGCTTATTTGTTTAATTATTTATTACGCGTTTATTGCCGCGGCGGTTCGTGATATGGGGCAAAACGATATGGAGGTGTCCTCCGAGCGGTTCGCGATGTTTCAGTTTGTGTTTTAAGTTTAAGTTTTTGTTTGAAATTTTAAGTTTGTGTTTGTTTATTCATTTATTAAATTTCCATTGCCGCGACTGTTCATCATATGGAGGTAAGTACCTCTTTTGTGATGTGTTCGTGGCCCCTTACGCCCAGCCACAGTTCGCGAGAGGGAGCCAGATTCGCGGCTAAGGGTGTGGCTCGGTTTCTCGGTTGTGTCGGTTTCATTATGCGGCATACAATCGGTTGAGCTCGTTCCGGTAGCGCCTTATTCTGAAGTTGGTGTCAGTGGATCCTTGCGCTGCTCGCTGGCTTCCATCAAGAAGTGACCAAGTATGACTTGTCCGTTGATTCGCTGCTACCCTTAAAACTAACTATCATTCTATAATTTTACTATTCTATGAATTCAATTACTTCATTTCTTATAAATTCAAACACAATTCCCGTCTTAGCTTCTATGAGTTACTCCTATCCCTTAAGGTTACAATATTCCGGTTAGTTACTGAATAACTTTAATTTAACTTCCTATGAGTTTCTCTTCACGCATTTCGTTAACGAGAAACAATTCCAACTCCTACTTGGCGGATTAACGGAGGCAGTGGTTTTGCTTGTTTACTTCATACGTCATTTACATTACTTCCGGAAGACGCGTTCGCCGGGTTCTTTGCGTTGTGGAAGCTCCCCCGAGGGCAGCGAACCCACACCGTAACAATTGGTTGAGCGAAAATGCCTGATACTTCAGCGAAGGCCAAGGGACAGACCGTGAGTGTCATCGTTCCGCTCATAAGTTCTTCGAGCGAAAGTGCGTTGTCCTTCATCGAAGGCCTAGAGACACACCGTGTCTCGTGGTGATGACTTCGCTCATTAGTTGATTGATTGGATTGCGTGGTCCTTCATCGAAGGCCAAGGGACACACAGTGTGTATCATCGTTCCGCTGATATATTGGTTGAGTGGAATCGCGTGCTCTTTCAACGCAGACTTAGGGACACACCATAAGTATAATCGTTCCGCTCAAATCATGGGTTGTCCTTCATCGAAGGCCCAGGGACACACCGTGTGTTTCATCGATCCGATCATGAGTTGATTGAGTGGCCTTGCGTGGTCGTTAATTTGAGGGACACACTGTGTGTGTCAGCGTTCTGCTCATAAGTTGGTTGAGCGGCATCGATTGGTCCTTCATCGTAGGCCAAAGGAAACACCATGTGTGTCATCTTTCGGCACATAAGTTGATTGTGCGGAATTGCGTTGTCTTTCATCGAGGGCCTAGGGATACGCCGTGTGTCTCGTCATTCGGCTCAGAAATTGATTGATCGGAATTGCGTGGTTCTTCAGCGAAGGCATAGGGACACACCTTGTGTGTCTTCGTTCCGCTTGTAAATTGACTTAGCGGAATTGCGTTGTCCTTCATGGCAGGCCTAGGAACTCACCGTGTGGGTGATCGTTTCGCTCATAAGTTGAATGAGCGGAATTTGGTGGTCCTTCATCAAAGGTCTAGGGACACATCGTGTGTGCCATCGTTCCGCTCATAAGTTGATTGAGCGGAATTGTGTGGCCTTTCATCGAAGGCCAAGGGACAAACCGTGTGTCTCATCGTGCCGCTCATATTGCATTGCGTGGTCTTGCATTGAAGGCCTAAGGACACATCGTGTTTGTCATAATTCCGATAATAAGTTGTTTGAGCGAAATTGCGTGGTCTTTCATCGAAGGCCAAGGGACAGACCGTGTGTGTCATCATACCGATCATATATTGGTTGAGCGGAAATGCGTGACACTTCATCGAAGGCCTAGGGACACACCGTGTGTTTGATGGCTTCGCTCATAATTTGATTGAGCGGAATTGCGCGATCCTTCCTGGAAGGCCAAGGGATACACCGTGTGTGTCATCTTTCCCCACATAAGTTGATTGTGCGGAATTGCGTTGTCTTTCGTCGGGGGCCTAGTGATACGCCGTGTATCTCGTCATTCGGCTCAGAAATTGATTGATGGGAATTGCGTGGTTCTTCAGCGAAGGTCTAGGGACACACCGCCTGTGTCATCGTTCCGCTCATAATTTGATTTAACGGAATTGCGTTGTACTTCATCGAAAGTCTAGGGACACACCGTGTGAGTGATCGTTTCGCTCATAAGTTGAATGAGTGGAAATCGGTGGTCCTTCATCGAAGGCCTAGGGAGACACCGTGTGTGTCATCGTTCCGATCATAAGTTGATTGAGTTTAATTGCGTGCTCTTTCATTGACGGGACACACCGTGTTATCGTTCTGCTCATAAGTTGATTGAGCGAAATAGCGTGGCCCCTCAGCGAAGGCCTAAGGACCAACCGTGTGTGTCAGCGTTCGGATCATAAAGTGATTAAGCGGAACTGCGTGGTCCTTCATCGCACGCCTAGGGGCACACCGTGTGTGTCATCATTCCGCTCATAAGTTGGTTGAGCGGAATCGTGTGGTCCTTCATCGTAAGCCAAAGGACACACCGTGTGTGTCATTTTTGCGCACCTGCGTTGATGGTATGGAATTGCGTTGTCCTTCATAGGGGCCTAGGGATACACCGTGTTTATCATCGTTCTGATCATACGTTGATTAGGAGGAATTGCATGGTCGTTCATCAATGGGACACACCGCGTGTGTCATCGTTCTGTTCATAAATTTATTGAGCGGAATCGCTTGGTACTTCATCAAAGGCCTAGGAATATACCGTGTGTCATCATTCCGCTCATAAGTTGGTAGAGCGTAATTGCATTTTCCTTCATCGAAGGCCAAGAGACCAACCGTGTGTTATCGTTCCGCTCATAATTTCATTGCGCAGAATCGCGTGGTCCTTCATCGAAGGCCAAGGGACACTTCGTGTATGTCATTGTTCCGCTCATATGTTTATGGTGGTATGCGTGGTCGTTCATCAAAGGGACACACCGCGTGTATCATCGTTCCGCTCATCAGTTGACTGAGCGGAATTGCGTTGTCCTACATCGATGGTCTAGGGATACACCGTGTGTGTCATCATTCTGCTCATAAGTTGGTTCAGCGGAATTGTACTTACCTTAATCGGAGGCCAAGGGATACACCTTGTGCATCATCGTTCCGCTCAGAAATTGGTTGAGCGGAATTGCTGGATCCTTAATCGCAAGCCTAGGGACAGACCAAGTGTATGATCGTTCCGCTCATAAGTTGCTTGTGCGGAATCTCGTTGTCCTTCACCGAAGGCCCAGGGACATACCGTGTGAATCATCGTTCCGATCAAATGTTGATTGAGTGCAATTGCGTGGTCGTTCATCAAAGGGACACACCGCGTGTGTCATTGTTCCGCTCTCAAATTGATTGAGGGGAATCGCGTGGTACTTTATCAATGGCCTAGGAACATTCCGTGTGTCGTCTTGCCTCTCATAAGTTGATTGAGCGGAATTGCGATATCCATTAGCAAAGGCCTAGGGACACCGTGTGTTTGATCGTTTCGCTTATAAGTTGAATGAGCGGATTTCGGTGGTCCTTCATCGATGGCTTAGGGATACACCGTTTGTGTGATCATTTCGCTGATAAGTTTAATGAACGGAATTGCGTGGTGCTTTATCGCAGACCTAGGGACAAACCGTGTGTGTTATCATTCCGCTCATAAGTTGTTTGAACGGAATCGTGCGGTCCTTCATCGTAGGCCAAGGGACACACCGTGTGTGTCATCGTTCCGCTCATTATTTGATCAAGCGGGATTGCGTTGTCCTTTATCGAATACCTAAGCTGGCAATGTGTGTGTCATTGTTTCGTTCATAAGTTCATTGACCGGAATAGCGTGGGCCTTCATCGAAGGCCCAGGGACACACCACCTGTGTGAGCGTTTCGCCCATATGTTGAATGAGCGGATACGTGTGGTCCTTCATCGAAGGCCTCGGGACACACCGTGTGTGTGATCGTTACGCTTATAAGTTGAATTAGCGGAATTTGCCGGTCCTTCATTGAAGTTCTAGGGACACACCGTGTGTGTGATCGTTTCGCAAATAAATTGGAAGAGCGAAATTGCGTGGTCCTTAATCGTAAGCCTAGGGGCACACCGTGTATGTCATCGTTCCGCTCATATGTTGGTTGAGCGAAATCGTATGGTCCATCATTTTAGGCCTAGGGACACACCGTCTGTGTCATCGTTCCACTCATAAGTTCATCGAACGGAGTTGTGTTGTTCTTCATCGAGGGCCAAGGGATACACCGTGAGTGTCATCATTCCGCTCATAAGTATGTAGAGCGGAATTGCGTTTTCCTTCATCGAAGGCCAAGAGACCAACCGTGTGTGTTTTCGTTCCGCTCATAATTTCATTGAACAGAATCGCGTGGTCCTTCATCGAAGGCCTAGGGACACACCTTGTGTGATCGTTCTGCTCATAAGTTGATTCAACGAAATTTCGTGGTAATTCATCAAAGGCCTAGGAACATACTGTGTGTCATCTTCCCGCTAATAAGTTGATTGAGCGGAACTGCGATTTCCATCTGCGAAGGCCTTGGGACACCGTGTGTGTCATAGTTCCGCTCATAATTTGATTTATCGGAATTGCGTGGTCCTTCAACGAAGGCCTAGGGACACACCCCGTGTGTGGTCGTTTCGCTCATAAGTTGAATGACCGGAATTCGGTGGTCCTTCATCGACGGCCTAGGGAGATTCCTCCTAGTCCCGCTCATAAATTGATTGAGCGAAATTGCGTGGTTCTTCCTCGAAGGCCAAGGGAGATACCATGTCTTTGATCGTTCCGCTCATAGTTTCGTTGAGCAGAATCACGTAGTCTTTCATCGCAGGCCCAGGGACACACCGTGTGTGTGACGTTTCGCTCATAAGTTGAATGAGCGGAATTCAGTGGTCCTTCATCGAAGGCCTAGGGAGATTCCTCCTAGTCGCGCTCATAAATTGATTGAGCGGAATTTCGTGGTCCTTCTTCGAAGGCCAAGGGAGATACCATGTCTTTGATCGTTCCGCTCATAGTTTCGTTGAGCAGAATCACGTGGTCCTGAATCGCAGGCCTTGGGACACACCGTGCGTATCCTCGTCCCAATCATAAGTTAATTGAGTTGAATTTCTTGGTCGTACATCAAAGGGGCACACCATGTGTGTCATCGTTTCGCTCATAAGTTGAATGACCGGAATTCCCTGGATCTTCACCGCAGGCCTAGGGACACACCGTGGATGTCATTTAACATTTACGTAGTTCTCTCATATGTTGACTTGGCGGTATTGCGTGGTCCTTAATCGAAGGCCTGGGGAAACACCGTGTGTGTCATCGTTCCGCTCATAAGTTCATTGAGCGGAATTGCGTGGTACTGCATCAAAGGCCTAGGAACATAACGTGTGCCATCTTTCCGCTTATAAGTTGCTTAAGCGGAGTCAGGCCTAGGGATACACTGTATGTGTCATCATTCCGCTCATAAGTTGTTTGAGTGGAATTATGTGGTCTTTCATCGAAGGGACACACCGTGTGTGTCATCGTTCCGCTCATAATTTGATTGAGCGGAATTGCCTGGTACTTCATCAAAGGCCTAGGAATTTACCGTGTGTCATACTTCTTCTAATAAGTTGGACAAGGGACAAGCGCCAAGGGACACAACGTGTTTGTCAACGTTCCGCTCATATTTTCATTTAGCGGAATCGTGTGGTCCTTCATCGAAGGCCTCGGGATACACCGTGTGAGTGATCGTTCCGCTCATAAGTTGATTGTGCGGAATTGCGCTGTCCTTCATCGAAGGCCTAGGGAAAGACCCTATGTGTCATTATTCGGCTCATATGGCAGTTTAGCGGAAATGTGTTATACTTCATCGAAGGCCAAGGGACAGACTGGGTGTGTCATCGTTCCGCTCATAAGTTCTTTGAGCGGAATTTCGTGATCCTTCATCGAAGGCCTAGGGACACACCGTGTGTGTCATCGTTCCGCTCATAAGTTGGATGAGCGGAATTTTGTGATTCTTCATCGTAGGCCAAGGGACACACCGTTTGTGTCATCGTGCCGCTCAGAAGTTGATTGAGCGGAATTGCGTTGTCTTTAATCGAAGGCCTAGGGATATACCGTGGACGTCATCATTTATAAGTTTTTTTTAGCAGAATTGCGTTTTCCTTCATCGACTCCCAAAGGATACACCGTGTGTGTAATCATTCATTCTCATAATTTCATTGAGCAGAATCACGGGGTCCTTCATCGCAGGCCTACGGACACACTGTGTGCCATCTTTTCGCTCATAAGTTGAATGAGCGGGATTGCGTAGTTCTTCATCGAAGGCATTGGGACACAGTGTGTCATCGTTCTGCTCTTAAGTTAATTGAGCGGAATTGCGTGGTCCTTCAGCAAAGGCCCAGGAACATAACGTCTGTCATCGTGGTCCTTCATCGATGGCCTAGGGATACACCGTGTGTTTCATCATTCCACTCATAATTTGCTTGAGTGCGATAATGTGGTCTTTCATCGAAGGGACACACCGTGTGTTGTTACGGGTTGGTTGACTTCACCTCTTCCCGAGACCTCCGCGGCACTGTCACCGCGCGATACGGACGAGAATGGTAACCCGGAGTGGGAGGAAGAAGCGCCACCACGTTTCAAGCCACGATGCTGGACGGAGTAGGGGAAGCAGAATTGTGGGTAAGGAGCATAGATGTAAGACTACATTGTCATTAGTAAGTTAGCGTTAAGGTAATAATAGTAGCATTAACCAATGATCTTCCGACACGCAATACGAACGTGTAAAATACGCAATTGGGACCGAGTGAAATGTCGCGGGAAAAGCTGGGCAAGCTAAGTGATCAAAAGTTCACCTAGAACCGATCAAGGGATCAAGGATTAACCTTGAGAAATAACTCACGTTAATACGGTAGCGCAGGCATTGAAGTTTTAACGAGTGAGGGTTACATACGTGGCGGGTGAAAATTGAACAGAAGCTGATCACTCCCGTCGGCCGGCACATCACGGCGAGGATATTTTTCGACACTTGAACGACGCTACACACATATGGCGCTACCAAGGCAGGCTGGAGGAGCGGCGGCAACCACAAAGCAACACTACGGGCACTAAGGGCATTTCAGCCAGATCACTACCGCCATCGGAAGTGGCGGAAACGAAGGCCACTAAGATCACCCGGAGCCAACGGCGAAGTCAACCACCGGACGCAGCGCAGGGAATCCGAAAAACAAAACAGGGGAGGCTATGTGTTTTACTCACCAACTTCCCTATCCTAGATATGACTGGACAGTGAAGTTTATTTACTTTGTTATGTAAACATTGCGAACTGTCATCATCGCGGCGAATGTTGGGTAAAGTAGTTCGCGACGCAGATTTGCGGTGATCTACGGCGAACTGGCATCACAGCGGTGGCAGGCGAAGGAAGCGTTAATTTTTGGTTCCAACGAGAGGTGAATGTTCGAGGAACGGAATCTTGGTTGGTGGTAGCCGTTGAGGAAGATATACAAGGACGAAGGTGAATAGCGGTCGCTCTCTTTTTTTTGCGTTGGGAATGGGACGAGGTAGACGAACAGAAGGAAAGGGAGTGGTCGTTTAAAATCCTATTAAAGATAAAAATAAAGGACTAAAGACGTGAGAGTGCTAGCGTAAAATTTAGAAACGATAGTGATAAACCTTGCAAGGACAAGAAGATAGACGTGCAGCCCAGTGAGTGAAGTCGAAAACGCGAAATCTAACTTATCGGAAAATTAAATCGATTCAATTCGCGAGTGCGCGGCGCGACCGGACCGGAGCAAGGGGCCCATCGTGGAAGACTAGTTAGTGGTAGTCGTAAGCTAGCCTTAAGTTCTTCTCGTGTTATTTTGTTTTTCTTTAATCTCTTTTTTTTTTGTTCTTTGCCGTACATTTTTCTTTAGGAATAAAGATCAAGAATTACCGGAAGTTTTCTTTTTCTTAGGTGAGAGCTAGATTGTTGCTTATATTGCAGGTTTCCTTCCGGCTTTGTGAGTGGCGACGAAGCGGGGTGCGCGTGAACGCGGAGCGCGCGTACACAGTGGGTTGGTGGTTCCACGGAGGTGACGTCGGGGGGTGGTGTGAGGATTCCGTGTTCTCTCCGAAGTTGATTTGGTGTGGCGACAATTTCCTCTTCTGGCTTCGCCCCGTGTATTGTCAAGTAGTGTTCTTCCTTTTCTTTCAAGAGCGTAATTCGGACGAGCCGCATTCTCGCTTGGCGGCTCATCGGGGCTTTAACTGGGTAAGCGAGTGGCGCCCACGCCCGTCTTCGACGAGCTACTGGAGCCCAGAGCCCCAACCGGAGGGGTTTCGGCCTAGGACGCGCGAAGTCCTAGACGTACCGGAGTAATCCCGGTAGCATCGCGGTAGCGTGGTCATCGTTCCGCTCATAAATTGGTTGAGCGGGACTGCGTGGTTCATCATCGAAGGCCTAGGAACACAGTGTGTCATCGTTCTGCTCATAATTTCAGTGAGCGGAATTGCCTGGTACTTCATCAAAGGCCTGCCAAATAAGTTGATTGAGCGGAATTGCGTGGTCCTTCAGCGAAGGCCTAGGAACACTGTGTGTGTGTCATCGTTCCGTTCATAAGTTGCTTTAGCGGAATCGCTTGGTCCTTCTTCGAAGGCCTAGGGACACACCTTGTATTATCATTCTGCTCACAAGTTCATTGAGCGGAATTGCGATGCCCTTCATCGAAGGCCTAGGAAGACATCGTGTATATCATCGTTCCGCTCAATAATTGATTGAGCGGAATCGTCCGGTCCTTCAGCATAGGCCTAGGGACGCACCGTGTGCGTCGTCATTCCACCAATAAGTTGATTGACCGGAATTGCGTGGCCCTTCATCGAAGGCCAAGGGACACTCCTTGTGTGTCAGCGTTCCACTCATAAGTTGATTGAGCAGAATTGGGTGGCCCTTCATCGCAGACCAAGGGACACACCTTGTGTATAATCGTTCCGCTCATAAGTTGATTGAGCGGTATTACGTGGTCTTTCATCGATGGGACACACCGTGTTAACCGTCGGTCAGCGTTCGTTCGTTCTACATCTACCATCAAACCTTATGAACATCTCTTTTGTTTTCAGTGAGCGACCAGGATTGTATCGTCACACTTAGGACAGCGACCACCAACAAACTGTGTTTTCGCAAATAATAAGGAAATAAGAGTGTGCTGAAAATTCCGCCGTACGTTTTACTAGCCATTCACCTCACAACCTCTGAATCCTTAACAAAATTACAGAGGCCAAAGAGCCACCAAATTTGGTTTATGCCCAAGAACTACTTCAGTGCTACAATCAGACGACTCACTCCAGCACAAACCATAGGCGAATAGAAATTTACAACGGGCTTAACAAATAAAATGAGAATCGAAAAGTAGAAGAGAGTTAGTAAGTATGGAAACTTTATTGAGACATTAAACAAATTGACAGTGCGAACTTAATGACTATTTAACATTTAACATTGGTTAGCTGTCAAATAATCTTTGACATTGAGAATATGTCCTTTATACACAGATAGTTGCTTGGGATACTTAAAGAGTGCTTATTTTATGACAAAGCTAATATGTAAATTACTTTAGAACTTATAACTAATTAAGTCTAAAACTAATTCTATTCCTAAATATAATCAAATCTGAGGGTATGTCTATTCGTATAACTAATCTGGATACAAGAATTGGTATGCCTATTTTAGATTTCTTCTTCCTCTTTTAAGATTTCTTCAACTTCGTTTTTCGAAGTAAAAAAGTCGCGAAAATTGTGTGCTGTGGAGAAATAGCTTTGTTTGAACTGGAGAATATGATAAGGTAAGAACCTTCATATCCTTTAGTTGTAAGCTGAACCTCGGTATGGATGATGTTATTCAGGGCTACGTAAGGAGACTCACGGCTTCGGCATAGGTGTCTAAGGTATCTCTCCCAAGCGCCGATTTTATCTGAAGGAGCAATGAAAACTTCATTATCTTGCAGTATGGGATTTTTATCAGAGTTATATTTGGAACTCATGCGCCCCGTAATTTGCTCAATGGTTTTGAATACATCTGATGATGGTCTCAATGATCTTAAACGATTCTTATAGTGATTACTTACATCGTCCTCGATGTATTTGTGTATTTCTTGAGACATAGAGATAATCTGCGCTTTGTGTTTCAAGTACTCTTCGTTTGTTCTTTTGTACATTATATGAAGAATTCGTTTTAATCGTTGGAGCATACGCTTTCGGTTTTTATCAGGTTATAAGTTTGCTGACTCAGCACTGATATGGCGCGTTGTGAGGTTTCTGAAAGGGGCCATGTAAGTCTAAACACACAATTATTGCGGATGTTAGAGCTGATATATGTCTGTCTATTTCTGCGTCTGAGAGGATCTAATTTTCCAGTGGCAAATTTGGAAGCAGGCCGTAGAGATCGTTGCGGAAGTGTAACCAGTCCAATGATTTTAATGGTCTGTAGTGAAGAGGACATGCAGGTACTGGGATATGGGTTCTGAGATTTGTATTCAAGTGCAGGCCGTGGTGGTCAGACAGAGAAGGAAATGTTGAACAAGTATATACGTTTATGGAATCAGAGAGTAGATCGGGTGAAATTATGAAATTGTTGAAGAATGTGCGACTTCTCGGCAATGTTAGGACACCTGCGACCACAACAGTGGCTGGGAGAAATGAATCCGTATAGAGTCATTCAAAATGGCCTCGTCCATTTGTGTAATTGGTGAAATGACCCAAATGTGCGTGTCTGGCATTCATG
This sequence comes from Stratiomys singularior, assembly GCA_954870665.1. Classification (NCBI taxonomy): domain Eukaryota; kingdom Metazoa; phylum Arthropoda; class Insecta; order Diptera; family Stratiomyidae; genus Stratiomys; species Stratiomys singularior. The sequence goes on along the minus strand of OX940878.1, from coordinate 85,256,419 downwards.
TCACCTCCATTCAGAAATGAGTCGTGCGATGCCGCAGCTGCAAGTATCCGATCGAAGGTTGTGAGTATAAGAAAACTATATTACATGGAAAATATACTGAGCCAATCAAGATTTCCGCTGGAGTTACGTTGGGTCGTTTAGTGAGCAGTGTCGTCAAAGTACGCGAGGAGCTATCAAGTTCGCCGCCATTTCTCGTCAGGCAGGTCAGCTGCCGCGTGTCGTCAGGTGCCAACTCACAGGCTGGAACGCATCGATTTGCACTACCAGCTAGATGGATGCAGTCTGGTTATTTTTCTTGCTATTATTGCCAATCGGGCGTTTCGTGTGTTCGAAACCAGCTTGAGCACTTCCAACGTTCTCTTTCTAATATAATTTCACTTTAGAGTTATTCGACAAAGCTCATCTAAACTTCCGCACCTCTGAGTCTTCGCTATAATCAGCATAGCGATGGTATAAGTCACTTACACCTTGTAAGTGAGAATGGACAAGTGGACCTACCAAATAAAGCCTACCAAAATAATAGGACATATTAACTTTTTACATTATAAACACAAAATCATATCCTGGATAGGTTCAGTAGTTGACTTCTCCTTCATATTAATTGTAATTTCAGCTTTAGTGTTGATTTGTAAAAATTCGAAACAGCTCAAATTTAAAAGTAATTCTTTGCGTAAGGGCACGCATCATAACGAGGGACGTGCCACCGTGTCACGTGATCTCTTTGCTGCGGGGATATTAAATCATAAATTTGAACAAAATCATTTTCGGGTTTTGTTTACAATACAATAATGGGATAAAATCAAGTTGAACGGTTGATCAACTTAAATTAAGATTATATAGAATTTTTTCGCACTTTGGGTAATTGGTCAAAGATGCGAATTACCTTAATATAAACAATGAGTTAAATTGCAACAATCATCAATATGTCAAATGAATGATAGAATTTATTCGGACTTTGGATAATTCGCCAAAGATGCAAAATAGTTTAATATAAACAATAATTTTAATTTTATAAAAAGAAAATGTAAATGAGGAATAAGAAGACTTGTCGATTCATCATCGGATAGTCGTCAGATAGTTTTTAGAGTTCCTACAATTGTATCAATTCCTACAAATCAATTAAAATAATAAGGTGTTATATCGAAATATCAGACGTTTTATTTTAAATCTTCAACATACATGCTTGATCATTACTATAAACAGCGTTCAAGGCGACCGTACGCGCCCACGCCCAACACTGTCAGAGCACTATAAATGAGGTCTCAAGCCATGGCTGAGTTCGAGCGGGAAGCAGAACCCTTGCATTTATGTATTGATTTTGAAGTGATTCGGATTTAGATACGGAAATCGGACGTGCATTTTATCTGCTGTGAGCGTGTTTGGGCAACTTTTGCATCTGTTGCTTGTAACGGGACCATTTGAACGTAGTACGTTCGACGCTGCTCGAAAACTCGAAGCTCCTTGTGCTACAATTGCGGTAAGACAGGGCATAAAAAGAAGGAATGCACAGATGAGTCACACTGTGTTCTTTGCCAGGAGTATATCCCGAGACCAGATGATTTAAAACATATTCCAGGCACAGGGAAATGTCGGGTCTTCCAAGAAGTCCTAACCAAGGCAAAAGCGCTTCTGCAATGATTCGTATACTTCAAATCAATCTACATCGAAGCACCATCGCCCAAGACCTACTCGAATGGTTTGCGAGAGAAAGGCAAGCTGACTTACTACTGCTGAGCGAGCAGCATCACAGCAGAAACTCACCAACATGACACATGCCTGACAGGGAATCGATTGAGGCACGCCCCAGTCAGACGCTCGGGGCAAACGCATCGTGGACATGGCACAAACTACGACGCAGGACACAGCGAGCTCGAACCCGGGAAGAGGCATGTATCCGATAAGCTGCTTACAAGTCATCTAGAAAAAGGCCTCCGTAGACTTATCAACAGCAGCTAGGCCAGCCGCGGGCAAAACCTGGTGGACGACGTGAACAGAGACCCATGGCACCTGGGCTACAAAATAGCAATGCGGAAGCTCGGTGTCCAAAAGTCGCCTCACTCATACCAGGCAGAAAAGATGGACGAAATCGTGGGGGCTCTCTTTCCCATCCATCCCGCCATCGTTGAAGCCGTTCACTATGAAACACCAACGGAAATTTCATTTTTCACGAAAACGGAATTGGAGAAAGCAGTCTTGTCTATGAAGGCCAGAAAGCCTCCAGGACCAGATGGGATTCCAGCTGAGGTGCTACAAATGGTCTTCCCTTTTTACCCTGACCTGCTCCCCTGCATGTTCAACGCATGCCTGCACGAAGGGCTGTTCCCAGAATGCTGGAAGGTGGCGAGACTTGTGCTCATTACGAAGGGAAAAGGGGATTCCGAGTCACCAGCTGCGTACCGCCCACTGTGTATGCTTGACACGGCCGGAAAAGTTTTTGAAAAACTTATCAGGGGAAGACTCGCTGACGTGATTCGTACTGCTGGGGATCTATCTCCACGGCAGTATGGCTTCAGAGCAGGCCGCTCCACCATCGATGCAATTAGAGAAGTAGTAAGCGCGGTCCAACGTGCGGAGTCTCACAGTATTTTCACACGACGGGTCGTCCTGCTGGTTACTCTTGATGTCCGAAATGCATTTAACAGCGCTAGATGGGTAGATATTCTGAAAGCGCTAGAAAGCGTTTTTAAGTACTAGTGTACCTGATGCGGATTCTCAGGAACTATTTGAAGGACCACAGCCTACTCTACGACTCGAAGGAGGGTGGGCGAAGCACAAATCTTACTTCAGGTGTCGCTCAAGGCTCTATCCTTAACCCGGACCTGTGAAACATCTTCTACGATGGACTCCTGCAGCTTGAACTGCCGGATGAGTCACGTTTGATCGGCTATGCGGACGATGTCGCGGCGCTGGTCGCTGGATGCACAGTAGACCATACGCAACTCAGACTCAATATGTTAATGCGGAGGGTAATGACCGGTTTTGGATTCAAGCTGGCAGTGGACAAAACTGAAATGGTCATCCTAACGAAGAAGAGAGTCCCTAGAGTACGGCCTATCAGTAAAGGGGACGAGCTGGTCGAATCGAAATCAGCAGTAAAGTGCAGTAAAGACCTGGGCGTCCTGATAGACTCGAAGATAAGTTTTTCTCAACAAATCAGGGCAGCAGCTGACAAAGCTGCTGCGCGTGTCAGATGGCACTAACCCGAATTTCATTTTTTTTTTGGGTAGGGAGGTGAAGCTATTTACACCTTGAGTGTCGGACTCCCAGTGGACCTACTGGACTACCGACTAAACATCTCCCCTGTCAACCGGAGCGCCTGGAAGCCTGGAACCGTTTGACGCATTACTTCGGGCTAGGCCTCCCAACTTTACGCCTTTTGGCGCATTCGGGTTACAGGGTTTCCTTCTTCAGTTGGATGGAAAAGAGCAGGAGGATTGCTAGAGAAGGAAACCCTCCATCCTCGACGCCTCCAGCCGATCAAGTATGCCTTTTTTCATTACTAAGATTACCCGAGCGTAATGTGCCACTTGATTCCATTTGTTAAATGATTTCAGCATCTCTTCGATTGGGCTATCTGGCTGGAGCTCTCCCACTTTTTCGGAAAAATCACCGCGCTCTTTGTCCTCCATCTTCTGCATGAAAAGAAAGTATGACAGGCGTCATCCTTCATCTTATTGCTAGCCATCCATCTTCTGCATGATAAGAAAGTATGACAGGCGTCATCCTTCACACCAATGCAAAATATGCAATCTGGAGACCGTGACTTACCTATCTTGTGCAGGTGAGACTGAAAACAACCGTGTCCACTCAGTACCTGGGTCAGGTAGAAATCGGTCTCGCCATGCGTTCGACTGAGCCACGATCTCAAGTCGTTGATGAGCCGAGCGGTACATCTTCCTTATAGCTCACGTTCCCATGATTGTTGCCATTCGTCGAGGGTGCATCGCCTTTCATCGCGAGCAACTTTTTCTTTATTACCCTCGTGCCTTCGGAGGTAGACTCTATTGCGCTGTCTAGCAAGGAGAGCGATGGGTATCACCCCTGCAATTACCAACACCGCTGGCTTAGAGACTGTACAGTATGCTGATGCAATCCCCGTATGCTGATGCAATCTCTGCACCTGTGCCAGCCGTTTTCGATGCAGTTCCTTGTTGGGAGCTTCACTCCATATCTCTGCTCCATATAGAAGCGTAGATTTCGCCTTATTTTTCCTGATTCCCCATGAATGGCCATTAATCAACTAATTGCTGAGACCCCTGCTGCGGCCTTGTTTGTCGTTGCCTTGATTTGCTCCGAGAAACTCAGTTTAGAGTCTATCAAAAAGCCCAGATACTTGACTAATAGTTTCGACTCTACTAATACGTCCCCGACTCGGACCATTGTTACTCTGGAGATGTTCTTTTTGGTCACGATGACCACTTCGGTTTTCTCTAACGCTAGGTTGAACCCTTGAGTGGTCATCCAGCTCCCCACGCGGTGCATTAGTACACTCAGCCTTAATTGCGCTTGATCGACCGTGCGCCCAGCCACTAGTGCCGCAACGTCATCTGCATAGCCGATCAGTCAAGACTCTTCCGACAGTCCATGGCTGAGCAGTCCGTCATAGGAGACGTTCCACAAGTCCGGACCGAGGGTGGAGCCTTGAGCCACACCTGATGTGACTAGCATCCTCCTTGAACCTTGCACGGTGACTTAGGTCAGGCTGCGATCCTTCAGGTAATTTCGAACTATCCAAATCAGATATTCTGGAACTTGGAAGGAGTTTTCCAGGGCTTCCAGAATATCCTTCCATCTAGCGAAGTTGAAAGCATTTTTTATGTCCAGCGTCACTAGAAGGACTACCCGACGGTTGGATCGACTGCGTGCCTCCGCCTGTTGGACCGCACTTACCACTTCCGCCACTGCATCTATAGTGGAACGTCCCGTTCTGAAACCATACGGCCTTGGAGAAAGATCACCAGTGGCGTGGATAACGTTAGCGAGTCTTCTTTTTATCAGTTTCTCGTGCACTTTCCCGGCCGTGTCTAGCATGCATAGCGGTCGGTATGCTGACGGCGACTCGGAATTTCCTTTCCTCTTTCTGATAAGCACGAGTCTTGCCGTCTTCCAACGCTCAGGGAAAACGCCTTCCCACAAGCAGGCATTGAACGTACTGAGCAGCAAGTCAGGACAAGAGTGATAGGCCAGTTGCAGTACCTCGGCTGGAATACCGTCTGGGCCCGGAGCCTTCTTCGCCTTCATGGAGAGGATTGCTAGTTCCAGTTCGTTTCTCGTGAAGAGTGGACAGTCTGATGTTGTTTCTCTGTTGGCGGCATGAATGCGGATGGTATGTTGCGGAAAAAGAGCCCGTATTATCTCGTCCAGCATGTCCGCTTCGAGTACGCACGGGGCCCGTAGAGCGCCGAGTTTCCACATAACTAGTTTATAGCCAAAGCCCCGCGGGTCCCTGTTCACGTCTTCGACGAGGTTCTGCCAGCAACGGGCCTTACTCCTGTTAATCAGTTTGCGAAGGCATTTTCTGGCGGACCGATATACTGTCATTCTGGTGCATGCCTCGTCCTGGCTTCGCGCTGGTTGAGCTTCTCGCCGGAGTTTGTGACACTCTCTACGTTGCTCAGCTATTTCAGTGGACCACCAGTACACTGGAGGCTTTCCATGTCTAGGACTCCGGAATTAAGGTTACTTTTCAAGTAACCGAAAGAAAAATAAAGTATATGAATTCTTTCAAAAAATTAATTTATTCCACGTACAACTAAATGCTTCTAATGTTAACTTACAACTGAATGTCTTAAGTCTAATTTCTATCTTCTTATATACTAGAGAGATATGATTGTTCACACATTTCAGGACCCTTATTGGGTTACTGCCATAAAGATATCTCAAATAAAATTCAGAAAGGTTATTTAATTGCTTTATTGCATTTTATCCCTTTCTGAATCTTACATTATCATTAACTTACAATGTATTTGAAATATTTTGAATTAATCATTTGGGTTTTGGGAAAACATCATATAAACATCACAAGAAAGATTCGGAAAAGGTTATTTTATTGTTTTATTGTATTTTGTTCTTTTCCGAATCTTATGCTATGGATGCCATATATGTTAAGGATAGGAATTATCCATAACTCCGGCGGGGCATAGATGAGTTACAAGCGGAGATGATGGTACTCACTGTGGAGTTCACCATGTCTTCAGCAGTCAGTTCTCTGCTCCCCGGCGATGAGCCAAGCGGTGGTAAGCATGTCATGAGCGTGTCGATAAACTTCTCCACGTCCATCTTCTCAGTATTCCACACGAAGGCAGATCGCTGAGTGTCTGGGAGTGTAGGAACGTTGTCGCGGATCTCGAATGCTATGTACTGATGACCACTGGCCGAATAGTGCGATAGAACTCGCCAATTGTGTGTCATAGAGGAAAGGGACTCCGATGCGAATGTCACGTCCGGAATGGTGCCCACGCAGCCCAAGCGGCGGAAAGTGGGAGTGTTACCAGTGTTCACCACGGCTAGCCCTACTCTGGCTGCTATCTCCAGGATTCGATTCCCCCTGGGATCTGACTTAGGCATGCCCCATTCAATGGCCTTGGCGTTAAAGTCTCCCCTGATAAGAACATGACCTTCTGTGCTCAAGACGGTGTCCTCTAAAGTGTTGAGGTTCACCTGGAAAGATGTTATTGGTTCGTTCGGTGTCAAGTACACAGTAAAGAATGTTATTCCTGGGCAACGGACCCACACAGAACCATCTTTTCGCCCATGGCCCCGAACTTTCAGTTATGTGCTGTTTCGAATCCATATGGCACAAGTACCAGATTCATCAAGGTACCATGCTGATGAATTTTTATCTCGGCGTGGTTCGCTAAGCAGCAGTAGATCGGCTTTCATATCCCTCGCAAATTGGTCAAGCAAGTCTTGGGCGTTTGACCTCTGGTGTAAGTTTATATGTAGGACACGGGTCATTGCAGAGCTGCTTTGGCTTTGGTTAGGGCTTTTTTGAATACCCGGCACTTCCCTGTTCCTGGAATATGTCTCAGGTCATCAGGTCTGGGATCAGTGTTCTCGCAGAGGATACAGTGCGCCGCTCCCGTGCATTCTGTTCTTTTATGTTCTGCGTTGCCTCCTTTATAGCACAAGCAGCTCCTATCAGGCCCTTTGCAGCCTTTTGCTGTATGACCGTATCTCAGGCATTTGAAACAGTGGAGAGGAACTGCTCTTCGCCATATTCTGCAGACCTCCCAACCTATTTTTATTTTGCCCATGCAGAGGAGTTTTTCGGCATGTTTCTCGGTTAAGTCGACTATGTCTACCTCCATCTTGTCCTGATCACAAGCCTGTTGGTAATGTGACTATGTTGGGAATGCAATGATGCGATCGACATGGGAACGATAGGATGCGAAATTACTTATAACGTAAACAATGAGAAATTTCGCACTTTAAGTACTTAAAGCATGTAGTCTTTGTGTTTTCGGTTAAGATTATAAAATGGTACGTCAATCGAAACTAGTCACCGAAAAAAGAAAGATGAATTATACCTAGTTCAAACAGTCTTTTTGGCAATTTCCTAACATTGGCAACACTTGCGCATAATTCTGGAATTGCTTCAGTTGAGAGGTGCGTTGCAACAGAACGCAGCCGTTGTCCAGTTTTCGTGAGATCTGAGCCACTATCTGTGAGCTGCGAGGGATCTGCTGCCCACCTGAACTCAGGCATGGCTTGAGACCTCATTTGTCGGGTGGTGCTCTCACAGTGTAGGGCATGGGTGAGCACGATCGCCTTGCGCGCTGTCAATTCTCAGCATATATTATGACGAATTGTGGCTTGGGCGAACTAAAATGGTTCTTCGCCAGAGCAAACAAGAAAACTTTTCTTCATTTCTGTTCTCTGGATCCACTTTTTACTTTTAGGGTTATTTACCAGATTGCTCTTGCCAGTCTCAGCTGAGGGTTTTAAGTGACCTATTAGGTTATCCGTTCTCGGAGTCGGTCAGTCTGGTTTCTACTATTAATTTGCGTCACGAAATTTCTCGATTATTTACTCAATCAAGAATTATCCTTATACGGCTTTTTCATAATTGTTTTTTTACGCGATCAAGAGTTATCATTTGCAGCTTCTTCTTGACTTGTTTTATTCAACCAAAATTTATCCTTTGCAGCTTTTTCTTGATTTGTTTTCCGACTGCGCCACTTATGTGTTAATTTGGTCGTGAGTTTAAAAAACTACAATTTAGTTTATGTGATTGAAACTGTGATGCTTTCCACACCTACAATTCAGAACCAGTATTAACTATTTCGCTATTGGCGGATTCTCGAACAACTGCTGGGAAGAATTTTGTGAATAGTTACTGTTGTTTGGATTAATCACTACTTTAAACATTTTCATACCCTTTATTCCAGGTCATACAATAAACAAATTACTGTACAGAAGGGTGATTAACGTGGTGGTGATTAGTTTCGGTGATTAAAATTAAAAAAATATAGCACAAAGTTACGTATGCTAGGATACATAACATGCATGAATGCAAACGCGTTCTATGTCATAAACAGACCGTGCATCATGTTCCGCGAACGACGGCAAACAGATGGTGCAAGGACGAATAGAAGGTGTGAAATATCACAACTTAGGTATTTAAGGAAAGGAAAGCCCAAGGAAATCGTCAATGCATTACCGTCAACGCACTGGACAGCAATCAAACAGGCGCTTCTAATACACTTCGACGAGCCGGAAACAGAAATTCGACTCATGGAGAAAATCCTTGGTGCCCGTTTTACAACTGCTTCTCAACTTTATTTATATCTAAGCAAGTACTTGAATCTTCTGGGTAGCTTGGGTCCGCCAGGCCTTGCTTTGTGGGTCTCGAGGACGCGTTTCGGCTGCATACAGCCATCTTCAGCTCGTTCTGATGTCTTCGTCGCGGTGTCCATCTTTTTATATGTGAAACTTTTTTCGGAGGGGTAGGTCTGGTTAATTAGGTGTTAACGAGGGTCATTAAGTTTGGGTCTTTTCAGGATCGTGGGATTATCGTTGTCGGGTTCGTCGCGTTTTCTTTTTTTGACAAGGATTGGGTCGAGGACTGAAAATATTGTGTCGGAGTTGGTCATTATTTGTTCGTTGATAATATTTCCGTGGGTTTTTTTGTGTTCGTAGATCTCTAATTTCTCTAGTACGTCAAGTCTAAGTCCCTTCTTTTGTTTGTGTAGTAGCGTCATTGAGTTTGCCATGGTATCGGGTTCGTGTGTGTGATTCTGTAGGTGTGTTGCGTAGTTGGAGTCTGCTTTGTTATGTGTAAACGAACGTATGTGCTCCTTATATCTAGTTGTTAGTTTCCGTGTCGTTTTTCCTATGTATACCATGTCGCAGTCCCTGCATGTTAGTTTGTATATGCCGCTGTTGTTGTATGTTGGTGTGCTGTTGGGCTTCGGTGTTAGTTTGTTTCCAATGTTGCTGTTGGTTTTGAACGCTGTATGTATTTTGTATTTTTTAAAGAAGCTTGCTTGCTGGTATGTCTCCTTGCCTACGTACGTCAATGTGGTCCATTTGTGTGCTTCCTTCGGTTCGTCTGATGGTTGGCGTTTTTTCGTCTTTTGCTGTGCAATCAGTTTGTTTATATCACGTTTCCTGTATCCGTTATTGTCGGCTATCTTATATATGTTGTTCAATTCGTCGGTGTAGTCGCTGGAATTCATAGGGATGGAGTGTAGTCTCTGCACCATTGATCTGTATGCTGCTAGTTTGTGTTGGATGGGATGGTTAGATGAAGCGTGTATGGTGCGGTCTGTAGTAGTCGGTTTTCTGTAAATTTTGTGTTCCAAATGGGCTTCTCTGCGTATGATGGTTAGGTCCATGTAGTTGAGTTCTCTGTTTGACTCTTTCTCCATTGTGAACTTTATGTTGGGGTGGATGTTGTTCATGTATGTAAGGAGTTCGTCTTCCGCGTTCGAGTCGATGATGATAAAGCAGTCGTCCACATACCGTTTGTAGTATACGATCTTAAATTTTTCTACTATTTTTGGTATGTGTACTTCCTCTATGCTTTGAAGGAAAACTTCGGACATTATAGATGATATTGGGTGTCCCATGCCAAGTCCGTCTTCTGCAATGTAGATGCTGTTGTCGAACTCAAAGTAGTTCTGCTGGAGTGTGATCCTGACGAGGTTCACCAGTTCTTCAGTGAACCGTCGGCTGTTGTTCAGTTGTATTCTTCCTCTTGCGAGAGCCAGCGTTTCATCGACGGGTATGGAGGTGTAGAGGTTGGTGATGTCCAACGAAAGAAGCCGATAATTGTTGTTCAGTGTGAAAGATTTGGTCGAGGTGGCTAGTTCCTGACTGTTCTTGATGGTGTATACGTCTTCAAGATTGAGGGCGTCTACCAGTACAGATGCTAGATGTTTTGACAGTTTGTAGGCGGGGGCTGGACGGTAGTTGACGATGGGTCTGATGGGGATGTTGGGCTTGTGAAGTTTAGGTTGTGCTTTGAGGAGTGGTGTTGAAGGGTTAGGGTCTATGTACCGATATTTAGCGTTCGGGGGTATGATCAGTGGTGCTCGTAAAAGTGCATTCCGTATGGCCGTTTGGTATTTGTTCGTGGGGTCTCTGGTTGCCCTGGTGTATCCGTTTGTGTTGATGAATTCCTTTGTTTTTTCAATGTAGTCAGCTGTCTCTATTATCACTGTTGTGTGTCCCTTGCGCCTTGTGCCCTTGTGTCCCTTGCCTTTGTTACGGTCAATTGGTTGCTAATTAGCTTCTCCTTTATGTCCCTAAGTGTGTTTTGGTCTTTTTTCTGGTATGTCCTGTTTGTGTTTGTCCTTATCTTTTGTAGGATGTTCAATGCTCTGTGTCTCGCGTGTGCCTGTTGTTCTTAGGGTAGCTTGTTGATGGCTGTTTCCGTGTCTACAGTTAATTGTTCGATATCCATGTTGCGCTTTGTATTGTGCAAGTTGTGTTTGAGTCCTTTGTCCAGCAGCATCATTTCTTCTGTAGTGAATAGTGTGTCCGTGAGATTGACTGTGCGTTGATAAAAGCGTTGATTGGGTGGTTTTTGCGTTCGATTTTTGGGTTAGTTTGTTGATTTTCTTCTTCATGGCTTCGTACTTGTCCTTTAGTTCGGCATTTAGTCGTTGCTTTAAGTTTTCGTGTAGTAGTAGGTAGTTTTCCGTTTTTCTCGTGTTGGCAATTTGAAGGTGGGTTTTTAATAACTGAGTGTTAATAAGGCAATAATGTTGAGACAATTTATCAACCTTACGAGACGACTCCATCGAACCATAGCCAACATTTGGTTTAACAAGCAATGCCTTCAAAAAAGCGTGACACCAACGTACGCCCAAATCAAGACAAAGCAGGATACAATCGCTGCCCGACGGACACAACGCAGCGCTGAAACTTTAAGGATAAGGAACGAGATAAAAGGAACACAAAATTTACAGAAAACCGACTACTACAGACCGCACCATACACGCTTCATCTAACCATCCCATCCAACACAAACTTGCAGCATACAGATCAATGGTGCAGAGACTACACTCCATCCCTATGAATTCCAGCGACTACACCGACGAATTGAACAACATATATAAGATAGCCGACAATAACGGATACAGGAAACGTGATATAAACAAACTGATTGCACAGCAAAAGACGAAAAAACGCCAACCATCAGACGAACCGAAGGAAGCACACAAATGGACCACATTGACGTACGTAGGCAAGGAGACATACCAGCAAGCAAGCTTCTTTAAAAAATACAAAATACATACAGCGTTCAAAACCAACAGCAACATTGGAAACAAACTAACACCGAAGCCCAACAGCACACCAACATACAACAACAGCGGCATATACAAACTAACATGCAGGGACTGCGACATGGTATACATAGGAAAAACGACACGGAAACTAACAACTAGATATAAGGAGCACATACGTTCGTTTACACATAACAAGGCAGACTCCAACTACGCAACACACCTACAGAATCACACACACGAACCCGATACCATGGCAAACTCAATGACGCTACTACACAAACAAAAGAAGGGACTTAGACTTGACGTACTAGAGAAATTAGAGATCTACGAACACAAAAAAAACCCACGGAAATATTATCAACGAACAAATAATGACCAACTCCGACACAATATTTTCAGTCCTCGACCCAATCCTTGTCAAAAAAAGAAAACGCGACGAACCCGACAACGATAATCCCACGATCCTGAAAAGACCCAAACTTAATGACCCTCGTTAACACCTAATTAACCAGACCTACCCCTCCGAAAAAAGTTTCACATATAAAAAGATGGACACCGCGACGAAGACATCAGAACGAGCTGAAGATGGCTGTATGCAGCCGAAACGCGTCCTCGAGACCCACAAAGCAAGGCCCGGCGGACCCAAGCTTCCCAGAGTTAATTTTGACCTGCGGCAACACCAAAACGAACTTACTTGAATCTTGTTAGCAATAAAATTAAATAGTGCATATACAACAGTCCAAGCGGAAACTGAGATTAAGCATAGGCGGAAGATTATTTTAAAAAGTTGTTACAAAGATAAGTGCCCTGAACCATTAAGCGGAGTGCTTTGTGCGGATAAACCAGAAACTCTGGAAGATGCATATTCAGTGTTAGTAAATCCAGGATACTCTCATTTCGGTTCAAAATATAAAGTGAATCAGCCTGATATTGTGAATAATAACTTTGTGAATCATAATTCGCAAAATCGATTGCAAAACTCTGATCATCACCAGATTCAATCGAACCCTCGGCTTAATTTTGGTAGTTCTAAACGAAATCCACAAAGTGGAAATATCAGGCATAATTACTTTTCATTGACAACGGATGTTTCAATGAACATAATGCAATTTTCGCGGTCTTCCTTGCATATTGGAGCCGAAAATTTTGGGTAGCAAGCCTCGGAAAACTCCCAATTCTTCAACTAACTATTGATGGAAATCATTCAGATGTCTCTGTATCATGAATACTAAGTTTGTAGGTCCTAATCGGCGCTACTTTTTAAAAAACCCATTTATTATCAGTTCCATCAACAGTAATCTTGAATCAATCAAATACGGGCTAAATACTATGTTTCCATGTGAATTTCGTACTAACCATTATATTGGATGGAAACTTATGGATTTTTCATCCAATTCATTTGACTGCATCATAGGTCAAAACGTTCTCTCTGGTACTGCAGCAAAAATTGATTTTTCGCAGAAGGTGAAAACTACTCGCTAATAGCTAACGAAATCAACAAGAAGTTGAGTGAAGAAACTTCTGAAATACCTGAGATAGAGATGCATAAAACTCAATGGACTAGCTTGATAGAAGAAGAAAAACTAGTAATAGAGCGAATCAAAGACGAATTTTCAGATATACAATATGATAAAAAGCAGAAATAAAGCTTTACTCACGAAATAAAACATGAATTGAAGCTTAATAAATTAATAAATTACAGGTAAATTACTGTATACTCTCTCAGAGACTTCATAAAACAGCAAATTAAAGAAGACCTGGAACAAGGTATTATAGTACCTTGGAAATCACCCTACAATTCTCCCGTGTGGATCGTACCTAAGAAGGATAATAAGCACAGGTTAGTTATCGATTACAGAAAGATCAACAACGTTACTATACCGGATAAATACCCCATTCCGCAAATTGATGATATACTTGGCCAATAAGGAAATGCTAATTATTTTCCTAGCATTGATCAGGACAAAGGTTTTCATCAAATCGAGATAAAACTTGAGGACAGACACAAAACGGCGTTTTTTACAGACGATGGGCATTTTGAGTTTACACGTATGCCCTTCGGTCTTAAGAACGCACCGTCTACATTCCAGAGATTATTGAATTCCATTCTAAAAAAACATATTAATAATGGATGACATACGTGTTTATAGTACGACCCTTCAAGAACATGAGATAGCCCTTAAAAAGGTATTTCAAAGCTTGCAAGATGCAATTCTTAAAATAGAAATGTCCAAAACATCATTTCTCAACAAGTGAACTGAATTTCTAGGCCACGTTGTCACAAAGTAAGGTATAAAACTCAACCCTAAAAAATTCGAAGCCTTAGAAAAATGCCCACTTCCAGTGACACAGAAACAAATTAAATCATTTCTAAGATTAGCGGGTTTCTACAGGAAATTCATCAAGGATTTTGCAAAGATTGCAAGACCAATGACCAAAAAGATCCCAAAGTTGATAAAGAAAATCCAGAATATGTAGCTTCCTTTGAAAGATTGAAGTACTATATCTCTAATCACCCTATTCTTCAATATCCGAATTTCACAAAAACCTTCGCAGTTACAGCCGATGAATAAAATTTCGCTGTAGGAGCTGTGCTATCCCAAGATAATAAACCCATATGTTTTCCCGTGGTACCCTTAATGCATCTGAAATAAAACTATCACCAATTGAAAATGAATTGGTTGCCATTATATTCGCTCTAACCTATCTTAGACCCTACATTTATGGTCGCACTTTCGAGCTACACACCGATCATAAGCCACTAACATATTTGGAAAATTTGAAAGTAGATAACCCGAAACTACAAAGATGGAAATTAAAACTGTTGTTGGAGTACGACTTTCAAATTAAATACATAGAAGGCAAATGCAACGTAATTACCGATGCTCTGTCTCGAATTGAGATAAATTCAATACATGTCAGCAGCGACCTAGCAACACAACATACATCATTCGAAGATAACACTCATTACATCCCTATATCGGAAAAACCTCTGAATTGCTTTGCGACCCAAATAGTTATAAAAATAGGCTCAACAAAAGCAGCGAAAAGAGAAAGGATTGATTTTTTTTCAAAGAATTTACAGAGTCGAAAGCAAAATACTTACTCCAGAATCATATAACTTTAAGTGGAGCCACAGGTATAAAGATTGCCGACTAAAAACATTTGCTTGTGATGCAAAAAAAAATTACAAAAAGGCAAACGAATAATAAGGCATCCCTCGTAAATACTAATAAATAACGTTATGATTGCACGCTAAGTGAATTATTAGAAATTATTGCGAAAATGCATAAAAATACAAACCACATTGGAATCAACAAATTGTATTCCGAAATATGTACAAGATATTATTACTCGAGGTTAAAAGACCATATAAAAAAGTACATAAATAATTTTGAAATCGGTCACCAAAGTAACTATGACAGAAACCCGCCAAAGGAACCATTTAAAGAATTAACCACCCCTACTAGAATTAGACAAATTTATCACTTAGACATTTGGTTTAAGAACAGGAACGACATGTACATAACATGCATTGATAAATTCTCGAAATTCCTTTCAATAATCCCAGTAATGAATAGGCAATGAGATACTCTTATAAATCAACTCTTATAACAACTCTTTTTAATAAAATAGGCAAGCCTTCCAGAATCGTAACAGAAAATGAATCTGCTTTCATTGCACAGAAAACCATTGACTCGTTTAATAAAGAAGCCATCGAAATTCATTTTTCGAGTCCAAACCACAAGACAGGAAACTCAGATATAGAGGTAGCGCACAGAAGTCTTAACAAACATCTTCGAACCTTCTTGTTAAGGCAAAATCTGAGAACAAAGATTTATTATTCCTAAACCCCGTCGAAGAATGTGTGAAATATTGCAACACAATAACACATTCTGCACACAAATTTAAACCATCTGATTTGTATTTTTTGGCTATGTAAATGCTGAAGCTGCTTATAAAAATAGGAAGAGACTTAAACAAATCCTCCCAACTAGATCTGAATTGTCAAAATAAGGCTTATTCCTCGACCGAATCGATGACGAATGCCACATCTTTTCGTTAATAAATAGTTAAATATAAAATATATGAATATAAGCTATATAATATAAGAATACAAGTATAACAAGGTATTCGAATTCAATCTATACAATTAACTTTCAAAATACACACAAACATTTGTTACGAATTCGAACAACATATATATAACTTGTATCTTTCGCTCATTAAGTGAGCGACACTTCACCTCCGTTAAAC
This sequence comes from Stratiomys singularior, assembly GCA_954870665.1. NCBI lineage: Eukaryota > Metazoa > Arthropoda > Insecta > Diptera > Stratiomyidae > Stratiomys > Stratiomys singularior. Next base: position 85,240,424 of record OX940878.1, on the reverse strand, counting down.
AAAGCATAAATAAATCATGGTTCATACAAACGATTATTTAATTAAACACAAGTTTTAGGACCTAGTTATGTAACGAAACAGAAACCAAAATAAAAGTTATACATATGTATGTAATATAATTAAACTGGAAATATGCACTATAAAAAGATTCAAGTACATTCATTTCTTAAATAAGTTATACATATGTATGAATTTCTATCGATTTTTTATCAATTTTCCATTTTCTGTATAATTATTTAAAATCAAACATTCTATGTCCAAAATGAGATCAGCTTGGAGTAAAAGAAGGGAGAAGTTACGTATGCTAGGATACATAACATGCCAAAACGCAAACGCGTTCTCTGTCATAAACAGACCGCACATCATGTTCCGCGAAAGACGGCAAACAGATGGTGCAAGGACGAAAAGAAGGTGTGAAATATCACACCTTAAGTATTTAAGGAATGTAAACTTTTCATTACGGTAAGATTCCACAATTGGTAGTCAGTCGTAATCAAGCAGCGAATACGTTAAGACACGAAAAAATGAATCATTAATAGCTCGGAACAGTGTTTTAGTGTTTTCCCTATCCCTCGCAACGTTTTCACATAGTAACATATATACGTAACTTGGACATGATGCACTATATTTTTCCTGAATTTAAATGTTCAGCATTGAATTTAATCTCCGTCGGAGTATTTATAGAATTACAATCAATCATTTCAAAGTAATTGAGAACTGTTTGAACATATGCAATTCAATCTTTAATGTTGTATTCTAACTTTTGGTAACTTTAATACTCAGCAGCAGTAGCAACCGATTCTTAAATTCAAAAAGTTAACTAATTCATTAGATAATTTTTGACGCTTTTCATTATATCAGCATTTTCAATCACTATTACAAGATCATCAACATAGATTATAATAAAGATATTTGTCGAATTATCATTTATATCTAAAACATAAACACATCTATCAACTTGTGAATTTTCAAATCCTTTTTCTTTCATATATTTTCAAACTTTTCAAAATAACATCTTGCTTTCTGCTTTTGTCCGTTTTGTCTAAAGATCTTGTTATTTTCCGTTTACAACCATCAATATTTTTATTTTCTGCATTATGCATTTCTTCTTATATCCCATTTGTCCACGATGTTTATCTACTCTTGTTTCATGATACGAAGTTGGGGTTTTGCACATTGTTGATTGTATAAACATCATTATTCCTTTCTTGGGGTGTATCAATCGATTAATCGACCAATCCTTCTTTGCTCAAGTAAGCTACGTTTGTTTCTTTGTGACAATGGTGAATTATTGTTATGTATGAAATATCATTACCCAAACTTTGGAGTTTTAATAAATCGTCAATATTTTCAGATTTTTTTTGCATTTTAATTATATTCAATTCAATTCCATCCGTTTTTTTTTTCTAGATTTATCTGAATTAATTGTATTTGATTTATTAATATCAGATTTTTAAGACTCCACTGATGTTGATTTTTCATCAGTAACATCATCACAACATCATCAAATATTACATCCCTTAGAAAATGCCTTACTACAACATCTTTTTCATTATCTACATTCCACACTCTAAAGCCATGAGGTTCATATTGTTGCGCTTTCTCAGGTGCGCGACCTGTTTGCTTCGCAAATGTTTCCAAGTCGTCCGGATGGAATCCGGATGAGTTTGCCATTAAGTCATTTCTGGTCTTCATGCGATTAGTGGTCGACTCGATTTGCTTCCGCACTAATTAGTGTATCTGATTCAGCCGTTGCCTAAAGTCGCTTGTATACTTCGAAATGGGGTGGGGCCGCTCAGGGGGTTTCCCAAACTTTACCTCAGCTGGTAGACGAATCATTTTTCCAAAATATAGTTTTTCCTGGCACTTCTCCTGTCGACGCATGTTTTGTAGTTCGGTACGCCATCAAAAATAATGGAATGCGTCGATCCCAATCTCTCTGATTTTCATCAACCATCTTGGCCAAATGTTTCTTTAGCGTGTCCTTGAACAGTCGACCATTCCATCGGACTGGGGGTGAAGTGGTGTTGTCCGTGTTATCCGTATTCCCAGCATATAAGCAAGTCAAAAAGAACTAAAAAATAATAAAATTAGACTTATATTTCAATTTGAAGATTTTCAAGACAAAAATGCAAAATATATTTTGAAAAACCATGTACCGACAGAAGGTAAAACAGGCATAAAACTTTACAGTAAAGATGCACTGCTTATTATGCAAAAGCACTATAACGAGTGGAAGAAAACAAATCCAAAAGGAACTATTGTACAAGCACGTAAAGTACTATATGATTGTTCATCTCAAGAAATAAAAGAGATAATTGCTAGAACCCATAGAAACAGCAACCATACGGGTATTAATAAAACCTATATGCAGCTTAAAGACAAATATTATTTTCCAGATCTCAAAACTGTTATAACGAGACAAATAAATAACTGCAGCGTTTGCGATCAAGCAAAATACGAAAGAAACCCCAATAAATTACCTTTCAAGGAAACAGTAACACCCAAAAAGGTTAGGGAAATATATCACGTCGATATTTGGTTTAGAGACAGAAACTTGCCCTATATTACCTGTATAGATAAATTTTCTAAATTTCTCAGCGTAATAAAACTTCCCAACAGGCAATGGGACTCAGTTAACAATGCGCTTAGAGCTATTTTCAATAAAGTAGGAAAACCCGAAAATCTTATTTCGGACAATGAAAGCGCGTTAAATACCGAAAAAACTGAAGAATGGTTAGAGAAAGAGAATGTTACTTACTAATTCAGATAATTCAGATATTGAAATTGCACATAGGTCATTGAATGAGCATTTAAGAGTCTACCTACTTAGGCAAAAGTCTGAAAACAAAGATCTAGCTGATTACAACCCGGTAGAGGAATGTGTTAACTATTACAATAACACGATCCACTCTACACATAGTCTCAAGCCAATACAGATTTTTCAAAAAGAAACAAATATTTCTGATAGTGAGGTACACAATCGTTTATATGAAACAAAACGTAAAATAATACATAATAGGAACCTTCATAGAAGGCCATCCGAGCCCGATACACGGCTTGTTAAGAATCCAAATAAAAAAAAATTAGACCCTAGATATGTAAAAGCGCATTCTGGCAAAATACATCCACAACGATATAAAAAGAAAAAAGCATATTATAAAGATGTAACTAGCGAAAACAAAAGCAATTAAAAAGTATGCACGATTAGCAAGTAAAAAATGTTATAAACTAGAACTCTATCTTCCTTCATTTTTTTTAAAATTATATATCATGTTCATTAACCAAATTTAAAATTACTACAAAGAATCTCGAGGACGAGCTTCACACCTAGAGGGGAGGAGTTACGTCATAACATTTTAATGTACAACCAATGTGTCGGCATCGACAAAAGCCGATGCCGACACAGGAATATGTAAATTAGTATCATAAGCAATAAATGTAAGACTAAGTATTTTATTGTTCACGACCTTGTTTCTAGGACACATTACCTATTATAAAATTAGCACCTATTTGTTAGAAAATAAGTTTTGTAAAAGGACACGAGTAGGATTTAGTACAAGTAATAATATGCAAATAAAGATGGTTTGTTAGCAAGTAAGACATAGATATAAAAGGACTTGTAATTATAGATTTAGGCGTCAGTCGTTTAAAAAGAAGTAAAGAGTAAACATCGTTGTGTAAAATATATTAACCATAACAAATATTGTTTATTTTTACATTTAAAGTATAAAATAATATTATAAAAACGGTGAACATTTCACAGTCTAAAACTTGTGAACATAAGTATTGCTACGTAGAAAACAACGAAGCAGCAGTGGTCGCAACAACACACGGATGTTTTGCTTCGCTTGTCGCGAAGATTATTAATTTTATGGTTAGAAGTGATATGCTGTATCTTTATTTACGCATTCATTTGTAGGAGAAGCAATTTTTGCAAGACGTAGTAATGAATTAGTTCAGATGTGGAAAGATAAACCTGATATGTTAACAACATCATCGAAACATAAAGCATCACTTTCAAACCCTTCCTGATTATAATGAGATTATGTCGGGATTCGTCAGAGCAGATCAAATGATTTCGTATTATTCTTCTCGGCATGCTTCGGAAATCGACATGCTGGTACATTAAATTGTTTTAAAAGTATTTGAAATTCCAGTTGGCTATATAACAAAGTTCATGGTACCAAACTAAGTTACATAGACTTCAGAAATGAATTTGCCAATATTAACGTGTGGAAAACAGAAATACATGTAATTCTGCCTTGCAGCACTTCAGATGAAGCACATTTTCCTAAAAAAAACTGGAAAAAAGAATTAGATGCCGTGTATATTCCGCCAATAAAAAGCGCAAAGCTACTATGTATGCCTGCGAAGTATGTATCGAATAATATTTCAAAATGTATCATACAAATAAATAACGTACATTTAACTTTAGAGGCTCGTTTTTATTTTGCCTTTCCTTTCCAATTTTGTTTATTCCCTTTTTTAATCAAATGCGTCACATATATATGTGAGGACGGGGCTGTCAAAATAATTATCTGCTTATAGTCCCGTGTCACTTTTAGTGTGTTAGTTTGAAAAAGTTACTTTCACTTAGAATTAATGACTTAGAATTAATGATTTTTACTTAGAATTAATGGCATTTGATGATAAGACGTCTGAGCTGTGATGAAACACTGGTAATGAAAGGGTTAATGAGTGAATATGATGAAGAATGGTGTATATTTCATTCCGATGAAGAATACAGTGTAAACTGTAGATAACGACACTGAAGGGACTGTGCATTTTATGGCGTTATAGAGAGTTTTCGTTAAATGGAGAGAAGAAAAATCAGAATTAGAAAAATAAAAAGTATATTTCAGAGTAGTGTTAGTAGTTATGTACATAAAAAAGAATCTTATGCTATTGCGTATAGTCTGTTATTTTTGCCTGACGTCTTTTGCTGAACCAGTCATTTTGTTGTATTCTTTTACTTTTTTTATTCATATCTTGCGATATTGAGGCATCCTGGTGATAAAGGAAATAATTTTCCAATAATTTAGCTGCTTTCAGAGCTTCTTTACTGCTCGGCGGAGGCTCAGGCTCATCTGTTTCATCTTTATCTCCTTGCTCTTGATCCTCAGCTTTTTTCACTGAATCTAAAATTTCTTTGTCTGTGAGTGAAGCCGTGGTAAGCAGGCAGTCGTCTACTTCGATGTTGGTTTGAAGATTTACCGTATTTCCTGCCGTGTTAAATTGTTGAATCTACTCAGTTAATGGAAGTTCGTCGTCACTATCTAACTCAGATTCTGTTTCCACCTCATAACTCGTAGAATTGGTACAAAGTCCAGCATGTCGAAAAGAGTGCTGTATAGTTGTGGGTGTCACTTCTTCCTAGGCTTTAGATAAAAAATTTACTACATGCAGCATATTAACACAAGTTTTACCCTCAGACTCAACTAGCTCCATCAATAATTTCCTTCTGTAGTGACCCTTGAGGCTTTTGGTCACACTCTGGTCCATTGGCTGTAAGACACTAGTCGTATTTGGAGGAAGGAATGCCAACTCTATGTTTAGAAGGTCTATGTTTTCAACAAGAAGTAAAATTTTTCGTCCCTTTAATTCTGCATCCCACTTTCGCACTTCTTCTTCAAAAAGTTGACTGGTCATCCAAGCTGATTTATTAGCTTTATACGTCACTGGCAATTTTTTAATGTTCTCAAAACAGCTCTGATTTTTCGATTTGCCTATTACCATTAGCTTTTTTTTCTATGCCATCCATATTAGCAGCCACATGCACCGTAATACGTTCCTTGGAAAGCTTTCCTCCCACACACTTTTCCCCTTTAAATTTCAGATTTGTATCTGGCGTCAACTTATAGAAAATTCCTGCTTCATCAGCATTGAAAATGTCACTTGGGGCGTATTTTTCTGTGAATTTTGACCACACTCTATTAATCCAATCGTGAGTCATATTCGTATCAACACTTCGTGCTTCCCCACTTATTTTACCATAGTTGATATGATGACGTTGCTTGAATTTTCCGAGCCATCCTTCTGATGCTTTGAAAGAAGTTAAACCCAGTTCTTTAGCAAAATTCTCCGCCTTAGCTTTCACGAGCGGCCCCGAGATAGGCATATTATTCTGGCGCTGCCGGAGAAACCATGTTGGTATAGCTTGATCCAAATCTTCGTATTTAGGTCTCTTTAATTTTTTGGAAGATTTCCCCTCGCCCTCAGCTTGGAGAATTTTTTCTTGGTTTTTCCATATTGTAGACACGGTAGAGCGACTAAATCCAAAGCGTTTGCCAACATCACTTATCTTCTCTCCCGTTTCTATTGCGAATTACGTATTTTGTGGTGTACCACGTTAAAAATAAAAAAAAAAAACAATTTTCTTTCCGCGGTAAAATGTTAAAACTTTATTTCCGAAGTATCTTCTATGCTAGCGTTACAATACTGATGATCGATCAGTCAATTGTTCTTTTATTGATTCATCATTATTTCTGGTGTCATCCATTTTACCCCACCCAGTTAAGGTGCAATTATTATGGTGAAAGAGCAATTGGCTGCTAACAGCATTTTTAGCATATGGTGCAATGTTAGGTTCTGACCTAGTTACAATGTTAGGTGAATGAACATTATTAATGTTGGGTGAATGAACATTACCATATGTTACTCCTCCTCGGTTTAATTGAAGATTCTCCTGAATATTTACATTGAAATGATTGTACAATATTTTTTTTTCCAAGACAAAAAGTGAAAATAATCATTATCATTATAAAGATTGTACAAGTAATATTACTGACATACGATACAATTTTATGCTTTTTTAACTCTTTTATTTCCTGAGTGTTCTTGAAATTATTTGTGAATTGATTTTGAATTAAATTTTGATTTTGATTTTTGATTAAATGTAATTGATTTTGAAAAATTATTTTGATCTTGGATATGGGTAAAAGTATTTATCATGTTCTATAATTTCTTTATTGGAGAATGTTTCGTCCAATATAGTTACTTGACAATTAAAGAAATTAACAAGATAATTTCTATTTAAAACCATTTTTCTCTCATCACAATTATGTTATATTTCTAATTCTCTTGCATTTTTCCCAATGATGCTTTCTTCGCCTAAGATTTCTACTTGTGTTTTATTATTGTGTATTAACTTACAGTTTTTCTCCAATGTGCAATGAGTACTTAATTTTAAATTTTTCGCTATTATTCGCTATATATTATTCGCTATCTATTTCAAAATTTTCCATGTTTGATACTGGAGTGATAAGTTTCAAATCGGTTACAATACAATTTCTTGGAATTTTGATAGCTGTATTACAATGTATTTGTTCTTATATTCTAATATTCCCATTTGTGCCAGTTTGAGTTTATAAAAATCTATCTCATATTCCTCAATTTCTTCCATAGTTAATATACTTGGATGTAATAAATTATGTTTTGCCGATACAATATTATCCTGGATTTGGTTAACTTTATTTTCTAGAAATCTTAACTTTATTATTTGTTCTAAGAATAATTGTTGGTGTACGATTTGCTTAGTTGTACCTTCCAATCCTTTCAAAGCTTCCAATATTTGTCTTCTATCGTTATTTATTATGACTTGCAATGATGTTATGGATTCATTAAAGTGGTTGTTTATTTTGATTTGCCCATTGAGGTTGGTAATAGCACTATGATTATTTTCTTCTATAATTTCCAAATGGTTGATAATTTGCTCTCTATCATTACTATCCATTGTCCCAAAGAGCCATTTTTGTGCATTGCCTACAATGTTCAACAAGCCTCTTTTCTGTCTTTTTACGGAACTAGGAATAATGGACTTTATCTTTGCTATAACTACATCTATTTCTCTAAAAATCATTTCCTTATTCTCAATATCCAAGTGGTTTATATTAACTCTTATATTTGAAACAGCATTTAACATATCTTTTGGATTAACTAAGTGCAAAATAGTCTGATTGACAATTTCTATCGTTCTCAATTTAATTTTTGTGTATCCCGATTCATCCTCAATTTGTATTGTTTGTAGTGCTCCCTGTATTGCTGATATCGTTAAGATTATTATGAAAAAAATTGCCTGTAAATTTATATGGTCTTTTAATATTTGTTAAATGTACATTATCATGTTTCTTGATTTTATATCGACTTTCATCTTTATGCCTAACATGTTTATAATTCTTAATTGGTCCTTGTTTTCTATTTTCTACATAATCTTCCCGTTTTTCATTCAGTTTGCTAATTTTTTTCTTTTTATTTTCCTTTACAAGTTTACATAGACTATTCGCATCGACTTCTGCCTTAGCTTTTCTTTTGAACTTTCTTCCATATAAATATGGGCGAAAATAATTTACAGAGTAAACGATTGCTAAAAATTCTTTATCTGTAACGCTATAATTCTTTTCATGATTATTTAAAGTTCTTGATACAAAACAAACTGAGTGTCCATCTTGAGATAGTACGGATGTCCGATCGCAAAATTACTAGCGTCTGTAGTCAAGGTGAATGTTTTGTCATGCTCTGGGAACTTTAATATGGGGTGTGCAGTAATTAAGGCTTTTAGATTTTCAAATGCTGAGATATATTGAGGATCATTTATATTAATTTTTTCGTCTTTTTTCAAATATTTGATCATTGGGTACGCTACTTTAGCGTAATCCCTTATAAATTTTCTGTAAAAACCCGTCATTCCTAGGAACCCTTTAAGTTGTCTCTTTGTCTTTGGTAGACTAAGATTTTCAATGTCTTTAATTTTATTAGGATTTGGTTTAATGCCCTCTTTCGTTAGTATATGGCCTAAAAATTCGGTGTCCCTCTTCATAAAGCTAAATTTATCAGCTTGTATTTTAAGATTGTGCTTCTATAAAGTGTTGAAAATTTTATCTAATGATACCATATGTTCTTCCAGAGATGTTGAAAATATCAGTATATAATCAAGGTATACCACACATATTATATTGATATACTCTCGTAATATATTATTCATCAGCCTCTGAAACGTTGCTGGTACGTTTTTTAACCCAAACGGCATTCAAACATATTCATAAATTATCACATCATTATTTCTGATGTCATCCATTTTACCTGACCCAGTTAAGATCCAATTGTTATGGTGAAAGAGCAATTGGCTGCTAACAGCATTTTTAGCATATGGTGCAATGTTACGTTCTGACTTAGTTACAATGTTAGGTGAATGAACATTATTAATGTTGGGTGAATGAACATTACCATATGTTACGTATCAGTAAAACTTTTTCGTCAATACGCAGTGATTTTCTTTTACTAGCCATGTTTACAGCTTGAAAGTTTGTAAGCAACTGGGAATAATGATATATAGATAAGGTATAGATGATTCATGACTCCTACTTATTAGTCATGGTCAAAAAAAGTCTACACGAGCAAGCAATTCGAATTCGTAAACAAAAGAATGAATTTCTTAGAAAGTTCGGTTTGCATGATGCTGACAGTATAGTTTATTGCGGGTTAGGATAACAAAGCAACAAAAAAACGTACGCAGCTGCGCAGTTTTTACTAATTTTAGCAACTTAAAAGGTACTTTTTATTACTCAATTGTTGTCGTTATTGAGAGTGGGTGTGATGCTATGTAGAGTGTATCATTGTATAGTAGACAAGCTAAACCAACGCAAGTCGATTGATTTGTACGCTTTAGAGAGTTTGTCGTTAAATCGAGTGATGTTACGTGGAGTTTACACTGTAGTTCTTTTTAAATTTTAAGCGTGTATAGGCTGAAGTAATGGTGTCAGTAAAGTTACTTATTATAAAAACAAACCCTATGTTGTTTTGTTAGAACACTGAAGCTCGATGAAAGACTGCTTATGTTCAGTATATTTATAAAATTCATAGTGACATTAAAATGAATAGTTATTATTGGATTTTTGTTGACAACTAATTTGCTGATTTTAAGCTAACTAATTTGTATGGAAAAAGACTAAATTGAAAATTAAAATGAATTCCACAGTTACCTAAATTCGATATTGGATACTACTGACTTGGAATGCATAGCGGAGTAAATTCCTGTGCCAGGAATTTTTCCTATTAGAGAAATTCTAGTGTATACTCTTCTCAAGATATGAAAAGTTGAGAAATTTCTTTGCAGACCAAAACCCATGATATTAAGATACCAAAGAAACATATGTCAATAGATGGACGAAAGATGAAGCAGAAGAGAGAATGGGCAGAGCTTAATGGGGCAATCAGACTTGCTCAGGTTGAACAGAAAAACTTGTTACAACAGCTGTTGTTTGCGCGAGTTACGAAACCTTCATATCCGTTTATAAAAGAAAAGACAAAGGTTTCGTTCTTCTAAATTATTTATTCTAATCTGGTTGTTTCCAGCCCAAAAGATAACTACGAACTGACTTCTCTTTCGTTAAACAGTCCAAAAGTAATAATGCAATTCAAGTAAATAATGCTGATTATACATAACAAGAACAATGTGAGAAAGGATTTAGATAATATGGGGAATTTAGAAAATCATCTGTCTAGACAATTAGGTGTCAGGTAAAATTTAGAATATCATCTGTCTAGACAATTAGGTGTCAGGTAAGTCGGCGATGAATTTGAACCTTATACATAACTCCTCCCCCCTTAGAAGGGCGATGGTTACAGGAACATCGGAGACGTGGCCATCGCAGGATTGCATCTTGGATTCGGGATGAATTTTGTTTCCTTGCAGCGTAAGTATGTGAAGGTTATTGTTGCTAGGATGATGAGTACGATGGTAATTTGTAAGACGTAGCATCTTTTCGAAGTTTCGAACAAGTTGATTTCGGTTGCATCGGGGAACTTGAATCTGGTAAGTGTGTTGAGCTCGATCCTTGGAGAAACGGTCTCGTTGTTTTTTCCAGGAGTGATCGGGAAGATGTTTATGGTATCCCAAAACACGCTGTTAGTACTACTATTCGTAATACCATTTAAATTGATACTGCATCCTTCGAGATGGATCAATACAGTTCCAGAAATTGATCCTTTTGTCGAATCACATGTCGTTTCTAAAGGCGTCGCTGGGATGTTCGTGGCGAGCACATAGTTCGGTTCTGGTTGTGTAATATCCGGCGTATTTGCATCAGGTTCAGATTGGCAGGAGGTTGTTTTTCCATTAATGATGTTAGCGATGCATCTGGAATTGCTTGCCAATTTGTTAACGATACGATTTTGTTTGCAATAAAAGGTTCCCTCAATTTTAGGACACATTTCGTCAAAGAATTGAACACTTTGAGGCTCTAGGGCGATATAGGGTGTCGTTATGATTTTCAAGTGGTTTTGTTGGGTAGTGGGATGATATGGAAGAAAGGAAGGGTTGTATTGGCAAAAGTGGGTATTTGGATGTTGAATATAATATTAGTGTTATTATAGTATGCCTGAAGGTTTAGAATTTCATAAATGTGCTCATCAGATTGAACATTGACCGATTGATTTTGAAGGTTTTTCTGGATTTCTGTAAGTTCAATTTTGTTTAGAATTTGTTTCGAGTTTGTGAGTAAGTTCGGTGATTTTAATTTTTGTAATAGCTAGAGTATCTGAAGTTTCATGGTTTTGGTTGAAATTCTTAATGGAAGTCCTGATATTGTCTATGGTTTCTTTCGTAATTTCCAAGTTGAATTACATGAATTATGTTACTGTAAGAAATTATGTTCCTAGTCATGCCCAGCCGAAGCGGCAGAAGTCCGTGGTTGTTGTTGAGTGTTTGTATCTCTATCTTCTGTCCTTTCACCATCAGCAATACCTTGAAATTTACGTTTTGCCTTAACTTTGGATTTATGTAACTTTTGATTTTTTGTTGTTATTAGTGTGACTCGTTTGTTGGTCTTGATTTTGTGTTTACTAAATCTAGGTGTTATTTTATTTCTTCTACACTCTTTACGAAATATTGCTTCATTTTCATTCAAACTGGGTGCTTCTATTCGATTTTTATTTAGTTTTGCTAAATTTTTATTAACGATTTCGTCAACTTTTCTTTTGATTTTTGGATAAACTTGGGATCGAAACTCGTTCAATTTTTTCAAATAATCATGTTGATCATTGAATTTGACTTCTTTCTCGAAGGTATGAACTCTACCGGAGAACACCTCATAAGGAGTAAGTTTGGTTGTCGAGTGTATGGCGTTATTGTATGTTATAAGAGCTTCGTTCAATATATCGTCATGGTCTGTGTCCAAATTTTCTAAAATTATCCTGTAAGTTTCTGTAAGGGTAGAATGCAATCTTTCAACGTACGCGTTGCTGCTTGTCTGTTGGAATGATGTAAAATGAACTTTTATGTTGTATTGCTTGCAAAAATCTTTGAATATCGTGGATGTCATTTCCGTGCCCTGATCTGCAACTAGTTTTTCGGGGATGCCGTGAAGGCTCATGAAATGTCGCAATGATTTGACTATGTTTAGGCTATTTTTGGTTGGTAAGGTATAGGCAGCAGCAAATTTCGAGAAGCGGTCTATAATTGTGAGTATTGACTTGCCATTTATGGTGTAGACGTCTATGTATATATTGTCTAGAGGTTTTCGAGGGCTATCAGAATTTTGGAATTTGATTTTTAATGGTTTTCTATCGTATTTCTGGATTTGGCATGTTTCGCAGTTGTTAATGATTTTCGTTATTTTTTCTTTTAGGTAAGGGAAATAATAATCTCTTTTAAGGTGTTGAAAAGTTTCATTGATGCCTCGATGGTTACTATTTTGATGATATTCATTGATTAACTTGTCCTGTTCATTTGCTTCAGTTATATCTGTGATCAGCTCTGTGCATCGAATGAGCTTGAAAGTTCGTGATTGTGAAAGAAATTTTGAATAGACAGATTGAACTACTTTGAAAATCTCATCGGATGTATATATGGCATTGAGTTTGTGAGCCGTTAAGAATTTTTTGAATAGCTCCAGGGTGTTATTTTCGTTGAAAGAATGCATCTGGATCGTGCGTCTTTGTCTGTTTTTGAATGGCATTGCGAGTGTTGTTTTGGGTGTTTTGTCGGTTTCTTCTAAAACAATTTGTAGGGTAAACGCATTCAGGGGACGTTCTGAGATCGGGATCCCATCGTCCAAGTTTTCAGTGGCTGAGTGTATGGTGGAGCCATGTTCTGTTTGAAGTGAGGTGTTATTTTCGCTGTCAAGTAATTCATTAGCATTGGCTTCGATAGGTATAGGAGGACTAGATTCGTTTAACCTGATTCTACTCAAGGCGTCAGCGTTGGAGTTTAAACTTCCTTTTTTGTAGACGATCTCATAGTCAAATTCCTCAAGCTTCAAACGCCATCTGACTAATTTTGAATTCGGTTCCTTTAGATTCATTAAGTAAGTTAAGGGTTTATGGTCTGTTATTATTCGAAATTTTCGCCCAAATAAATACGGCCTGAAATATTTTACACCCCATACGATCGCTAATAACTCTTTCTCGATCGTGGAGTAATTGATCTCAGAGTCTGTTAAGGTTCTGCTAGCGTAACTGATAGGTTTGTCCCTGCCTATTGGACCTTGGGATAAGACTGCTCCAATCGCATAATTGCTAGCGTCAGTGGTCAGGACGAATGGTTTGCTGAAATCGGGGTATTGTAGAATTGGATCGTTCATTAAAAGATCCTTACACATGTCGAATGTCTGAACGTACTTTTCCGTAAGTTGGACGGATCTACCTTTCTTTAAACACTCAGTTAAAGGTTTCGTGAGCTTCGCAAAGTCTTTAATAAACTTGCGGTAATAACCAAGTAACCCTAAAAACATTTTAATCTCCTTTTGTGACCTAGGGATTGGAAAGTTTTTTATTGCTTGAATTTTATCGGGATTGGGTTTTACTCCGTCTGGTGTGACAATGTGGCCTAAGAACGCTATTTCTTTATAAAGGAATTCTGATTTATCTAACTGTATTTTAAAGTTTGCTTGACGGAGTTTGTTAAAAACCTTTCTTAAATTTTCGCCGTGCTCTTGGAGTGAGGTTGAAAAAACTATTATGTCGTCAAGGTAAACCAAGCAGATTTTTCCTTGAAGGTCTTGTAGTACGTTGTCCATGACTCTTTGGAACGTAGATGGTGCGTTTTTGAGTCCGAAGGGCATCCGCACGTATTCATAGTGCCCATTATCAACAGTGAAGGCTGTCTTTTTTATATCCTTAGGGTCCATCTCGATTTGATGGAACCCGCTTGCGAGGTCTAATGTAGAGAAGTAAAGGCACTTCCCTAGTTTGTCAAGGATATCAGTGATATTCGGAAGAGGGTAACGGTCAGTTATCGTCTTTTCATTCAGTTTGCGATAGTCGATAACTAACCTCCACTTCTGTTTACCGCTTGCATCTTTCTTTTTAGGGACTATCCAGACGGGTGAGCTCCATGGTGAATAGCTCGGTTGGATAATTCCTTGATCCAGCATATCTGAAATCTGTTTCTTCACTTCTTCCCTGTGAATATACGGATATCGATATGATTTTGTGTAAATAGGTGCATCATCTGTTGTTGTGATGCAGTGTTTGATTTTGTTTGTGAAGCTTAACTTTTGGCCCTCGCGAAAGAATATATCGTCATAATTTTGGCACAATTTTGTTATCAGTTTTTTCTCTTCTCCATTTAAGTGGGACGTACGGATCAATTTGGTAATATCTTCGGCAGAAAAGTTTTCACCGTTGGTGATAGGATCGATATTAAAATTATTTATTTCGATGAATTTTGAGAGTTCTGAGACCTCGAGTGGTTGTTTTAGAAAAAGGAGTTTTTCGTCGTTTGATGTGTTGTTGATGGCTATTAAACTGTACCAGTCCTTAGCTTTATAAACCCCTTCTTCAATACGCAGGTAAGGTGTTACTTCAGTAGCTTTAATGTATATGTCACCATCGCGAACATCAACTGGGAGTTTAACTATGAATTTTGATAATGCGGGTACAACAAATTTCTGAGAGACTATATTGGGTTTAAATTCTAAGGGAATTGAGGCATTGTTGGTGGACAATATTTTGTTTGCAAGATCAACCTTCGCTCGTAGTTTGGATAAAATATCCAATCCTAGCAACCCATCAAAGTATTGGTGAAATTTGAATACCAAAAATTTCATTTCACCTGGTTGTCTGAACTCAACGAAATTTGGGAACGTCACTTGTTGGCTTAGTACATGTTTATTCAGTACGGTATTAATAATAACCGGTTTGGTAATTTCTATTTGGCTAGGGTGTACGAATGCAGGGTTAATAAACGAAGTCGAAGCACCAGTATCAATTAGGAATTTGAGATTGCGGCCAAATGGAGAAGATATTTTAATATATGGCAAATTTGATCCATGTGAATTGATGTCTACGTATCCTGTAGGTTGTGTGAGGCAGCTATAATAAAATTTTCATCATCTATTTCGCTTATGTATGGTTCGCAATTTGTATTAGATTGGTCTTGTCCGTAACCTTCTGGTTCGTAGTAGTCTGTTGTTTCAGGATCTTTGTAGTAATAAAAATTGTCAAGTTCTTGTCGGTAAGTCTCACTTGGAGCTGGTTGAAAATATGTGGCGTTGTTTGTACTTTTGGTAGTTGGTTCTAGTTTATTTATGTTATGAAGTTCCTTGGACGTAAAACGAGGAGGTCCTGTTTGCCGAAAGAAATTATTGGTTAAGAAATTTGGCTGTTGCGCCTGTCTGGCTTGGTTATTGCGTAAATGCGTGTACCCTGAGCTTGTATCCATTGGCTCGGGCCTAGGTAATGCCGGTCTATTAAATTGTAATCCAAATTGCTGGTTATTTGGATAGTTGTTGAAATTATTGCTTGAAAAATTCCTTTGAGGGAAAGGATTTTGTCCTGATTGTTGAGGTCTAAACATTGGTTGGGTGGGTCGAAATGTACGGAACAGTGGTTGATTTGTGGCAAGAGAGGGTTGGTTAAATTTAAACTGTGGTTGAATATTGCTGTTATTAAAAGAATATGTGGGTAATTTTAAATTTTGTAAAATTGGAGCCTTATTCGAAAGAAAAGGATTTGTTGGAGGTTTCTTTTGTAAAGTCGAGCAATCGTGTTTTGCATAGAATATGTTCTGTTCCTGGATACAGTACGAGAAAGCAGTTGCGAGTGCATCTGGCTTCATGGCCCTAACCGTTGCACCAAGAGGCTCACGAAGTCCTGTCAGGAAGACGTTCAGGCACATTTCCGAAAATAGTTCTCTTTTAGCTTTAATTACATTTTCATCCGTTTCGTGGATCAAAACATGGTTGATCTATTATCTCGCTGTAAAATTTCTCGATTGATTTTTCGCTTTGCCGTGTATTGTGCAAATCGCGAATTAAGGAGGTTTCATTACGTTTGTCACTGTAGTGAAGCGTAAGGTTTTTCTTGATTTCCGACCAGTCCAACGACGTCCCGTACATATTAAGGACCTCGTTGGCAGGACCCTCAATTTTATTACGAATTGCCCTCAAAAGGACTCTGCCATAGGCTGGTGAGGATGGAGAAATAACTGTGAGAATTTCCTTGACATTGTCGATGAAATCTCGAAGAAGTCTGGGATTACCATTAAATTTCGGTAGGTCCTTTACCGCATCAGGGACTCTTAAGGAGTTGAAAACATCCGCTATGGTCGCCATTGTCGGATCAATCGTTAAGTCTAACAAAGGGGCGGAACGATCCGATAACTCACTATTTTCCGAAATATTAACGTTCGCGTCGAACAAATCACCCAAATTTACCTCACTTCCACTAATTTGTTCAATACTTATATTTTCAGGTGGCACTCTTCTTAAATTGTTAGTATTTCTTAAGCGCGGATAAGGGTTGTTGTAATTTTTTCTATTGAAAAATGGCATAAGGGGTAAAAGAAATGCGGTTCGTATTGTTCACTTTTTCGTTAAGTTAACCGCACTTTGTCAATTAAGATTTTTTTTTTTTTTTTTTTATAAAACACTAATTTTCAACATCAATAACACTAATATTTTAAAGTAAAATCAATTTATATAATAAAGGAAAGGATGAAGGAATATAGGAAAGTATTCAATAACTTTGACTTACGTGGCTAAAATAAAGGTGTGGTCCGTCAAATTCGATGATCCTTCGAAGATTATCCTTGTGGCCGGTTTCCTGTATTTTCACGGTACTGCTCGATATTCCTTCGGGGTTCACCGTTACTTTCTTGGTATTCGAAATCACTTGGTTCGTTTTCGCACTTCTAACTTCTCGTGTATGCTACCGAGAAAATGTTAAAATGTCGCGAAAAAAAAATCCATAATCGACTGCGCCAGTTACGAAACCTTCATATCCGTTTATAAAAGAAAAGACAAAGGTTTCGTTCTTCTAAATTATTTATTCTAATCTGGTTGTTTCCAGCCCAAAAGATAATTACGAACTGACTTCTCTTTCGTTAAACAGTCCAAAAGTAATAATGCAATTCAAGTAAATAATGCTGATTATACATAACAAGAACAATGTGAGAAAGGATTTAGATAATATGGGGAATTTAGAAAATCATCTGTCTAGACAATTAGGTGTCAGGTAAAATTTAGAATATCATCTGTCTAGACAATTAGGTGTCAGGTAAGTCGGCGATGAATTTGAACCTTATACATAACTCGCGCAGGAAAAAAAGTGACGAAAGAAAAGAAAGATAGGAAAGAGAAATAAAAGTTGTGTTCCGCCACAGAAATAAAGAAGTTTTGGACGATCATTCATTTAAATTATGTACTCATTAAAAATGATGAATTTATTTAAGAATCATTATCATTTTAACATTTATCTATAGTTGTAATAAGAACCATCTGTGTAAAATAATGCATGTTGGGCACATGTAGTTGGAATATTGGAAACAAGAAAACCAGAAATCTAGGAAATATCGAATGCAACAAAATCGAGAAAATACTTGTTACTTCGCGACCTTTTCGATCACGCCCTTTTTTGCTTCTGATAGTGACTTCTGTCTAGTGAGTTGTTTCTCGTCTTGTTTGAGTTTCGCTAGTTAATTCTCATCTGAGTCAGAGTTCAAATTGTGGAGTCCTGGAGAAGTTAAGGCCGTGTTTTAGGAAAGTACAGAGAAGTCTACAGTAGCTATCAATCCAACACCGATCATCTTTGTATTATCTCACTAAAAGCAGTGTTAGAATAAGCATAAGCATAATGTTCTTCTTCAACACCATTCAAACGTATGTCTCACAACAGAACCAAAATTAACAAAATAACTCCTTCCGATCAACAAGACCATCAAATTTCATCTCAAAAGAACTATTTAACGTTTATTCCTTCAACGATTCGAAACAAAATTTGAATTCAAACTTCCGCAACCTTGATTACAAAAACGATGACATACAGTAGAAATTTTTTTTCGGAAAATTCGAACAAAATTATTGTCATGCAGTTTAAAATACAAGACGTTAGTTGAGTTCTCGTTATTTCGAATATCACTCATCCTAGCAAACAAAACGAGTCGCCGTCGATATGAATTCGTATCGCCGCCGAATCCGAAAGCGATCCGAATTCGAATCGTCTGCGAAAAATATGTCTCCTCGCAGATGAACCGCCTTGGAATGAATCGCCATGGCGTATCGCAAACGAATCGCCATGGCGATTTATTAGTGAACTGCCCCGGCGATGTGTTTATAATCCGACGTGGCGATTTGTTTTCGATGTGCCGCAGTACTTCAGATCGCTGTTGAAATTATTCGAAATGGCGATACAAATTCACATCGTCGGCAATCGTTTTGTTTGCTATATGTTCTGAAATAAAAGTTTTCCAGGTTATTTCCTGAAAGTTAGTATTGCCTGAAAACCCCATAAAATAAAAAAATATTCAGAAAAATTAAGAAAACTGACTTGAAAATGGCCTAAAACCGATGAAATAAATTTTGCGAAATCAGTTTCAAATCAGTTTCTCCGTTTTCTTTGTTTGTAACAAGTTCAAAATCAATCGTAAGTAAATTTGGGAAAGCAAATTTGGCATTGATTCTTTAAAATTTAAAATATTTAGGGAATTTAAAGGCGGTTTCGTTTTAAAGTAAAGTCGCATTTAAAGTCGATTGTCGGTTGTCGGTCCCCCCTCATGGGTACTACCTTGGCGTGGTGGGAGGGCTTGGCGAGGTTACTAAAAGTACCCTCCAAAAAAAATTATATGTTGACTGAAAACAAAATTAATAAATTAGGGGTGGGGATATACACCCCGACGTGTGAGGGAGCCTCGACCTCATGCGGGCTTCTCTTCAGCAATCTTGCTAGGGATATGTCGCCAGGGCATTTTTCAGTGGTGGAACACTTGGCCACTGAAGAATCAAAAACTACAAGTGAAAAAATCAAGGAAGCAAGCATATTCGCCCAAAGGCCGAAACTACTGCGAACTTCGCCTCAAAGAGTAGCCAAGCCTAACTTAGGCAGTGCCTAACCGAATCCTTGTTGGCGGTAACTTTAACGCCAAGGCGATAGATTGGGGAATGCCTCTTCCAGACTCGAGAGGAAAAAGAATCCTAGAAATGGCGGCTAGGAGGCAACTTGTCATCATGAACGTTGGGAACACACCAACTTTTCGACGGGGAGGCTGCTTGGGAACTATTCCGGATTTGACATTTGCTTCGGAGTCCTTACTGCCTAGGGTACACAGATGGAGGGTCCTGGAGGACTACTCGGCGAGCGATCATCAGTATATTGCTTTCGCAATTGGCGAGTGTGCTACTCGACGCGTAGCAACCCAACCCTCAACTGTAGGTTGGAATATATCTAAAATAGATGTCGACGCGTTCGCCGCAGCTCTTATGAGAGGTGAAACTATGACGGTAACAGGGGTAGCCTCAGCTGAAAACATGGTGAACTCCACCATGAGGCTCATCAAGAATGCGTTCGACTGCTCGATGCCCAGGCGACGGCCTCGACACAATAAGACTGCTGTATACTGGTGGTCAGCAGAAATCGCCGAAAAGCGGAGAGAATGTCCCAAACTCCACCACGAATCTCAACGTTTAAGAAATCGAGACGAGTCACACTCCCGAACGCTGGCATACAGGTCGGCTAGAAAAGTTCTCCGTGTTAATTAACGAAAGTAAGGCTCGCTGCTGGCGCAACATAGTTGAGGACATCGACAGAGACCCGTAGGGGCTGGGTTACAAGCTTGCCATGCGGAAATTAGGAGCTGCAAGGAGGCCCTGTGTCCTTGAAACGGAAAAATTGGACCAGATTGTTCGAGCGCTCTTCCCTGTGCATCCTATTCGTCCCGATGATGCAGATATTGAATGTCCCGGAGAATGCCCACTTCTTACCGCCATCGAGCTGGATGATGCGGTGAAAGCTTTAAAATCGAAAAAGGCCCCAGGGCCAGACGGTATACCTGCGGAAGTGATACAGCTTGCACATCAACTTTGCCCTGAAAAGCTGCCCTCACAATCAGTGCAATAGCAGAGGTAGTGAGTGCGGTCCAGCAGGCAGAAGCCCACAATCATTACTCGAGACGAATAGTACTGCTCATAACACTAGATGTGAGAAATGCCTTCAACTCTGCTAGATGGACAGATATTCTTGGTGCTCTGGAATATTTCAGGGTGCCGAGGTATCTGATGCGGATATTGAAGGACTACCTCAAAGACCAGAAACTCATCTATGACACATTGGGAGGCCGGCGAAGAATTGATTTGACATCAGGGGTCGCGCAAGGTTCCGTTCTGGGCCTGGACCTCTGGAATGTCTCGTACGATGAGCTTTTGAGGTTGCAGCTACCGGGGGAGTCGCGCCTGGTTGGCTACGCAGATGACGTAGCAGTACTAGTCGCCGGACGTACTGTCGGTCAGGCGCAACTCAAACTGGGTGCAGTAATACGTCGAGTGATCGAGTGGATGACAGACCGTGGACTTAGCCTAGCGCTGGAAAAGACCGAGGTCGTTGTCCTGACCAAGAAGTGGATCCCTCGTGTTATTTCCGTTCGGGTGGGAAAAATGATCATCGAGTCGAAAGAATCCATTAGATACCTTGGCTTGATGATTGACTCGAAGATAAGTTTTTTCGAGCAGGTTCGAGCGTCAGCGGATAAGGCTTCCGTGCGAGTATCGGCACTCAATCGCATTATGGCCAACACGCGGGGACCAACCTCGAACATAAGGCGTCTACTGATGAGTGCAATGGAGTCAGTGCTCTTGTATGGCTCCGAGGCTTGGGCTGACGCTCTTAGTAAAGAGACGCACCGAAGGCGTCTGGCACTGGTGCAGAGGCAAGGAGCTTTGCGGATAGCGGCTGCATCCCGCACTGCCTCTGAACCTGCGGTGCTGGTAATCTCGAGGGTGGTTCCTATTAAGTTACTTGCAGACGAACGGAAACGTGTATACCTACGTAGGGGGGAGTCGGCGAGAGAAACCGTCAGCCAAGAGGAACGGAGAAGGACCCTAACGTTGTGGCAGCAAATATGGGAAAACGAAACGCGAGGCAGGTGGACCGCACGGCTGATAAGTGACTTGGGGCGTGGTTCTACAGAATGCATGGTGAGACTGATTATTATCTGACGCAGCCACTCAGTGGTCACGGGTATTTTTAGTCTTACCTGTATAAGATGGGAAAGACGCCATCCCCAACTTGCGTGTTCTGCTCAGGGATGACGGATGACGCCTGCCATACGTTCGTTACGTGTAATAGATTCGCAAGACTCCGTTCGCATCGCTCGGAGAAATTTGGCGTAATTTCCCCAGAAAATGTAACAGGAAAAATGATGCAATCAAAGGACAATTGGAACTGTGTGTCGCATTATGTACGGACAGTACTTATTATAAAGAAGGGCACGATGGATCGCTTGGCGAGGGAGGGGACATCTCTGTAACGCATTCTGATAGTAACTAATCGCAATTCCTTCCTATCCATCCGTGGAGAAAGAGAGATTTCCCTTAGCCTGAAGACATCGCTAAGCGATGATTACTGAGGCCTAGTCCGAAGTAATGTGTCAAACAGTTCCAGGCTAGGTTCTCGGTGTGACAGGGGAGGTGTTTAGTCGGTAGCCCGGTAGCGGGAGTCCTACACTCAGGGCGTAAATAACCTTTACCTCCCAAACACAAAAAAAAAAAGTCGGTTGTAGGATTTGAGTCTAATAAAATATTTATGTTGTTGAATTTAAACGTAATATAATGTGATGTGATTAATGGGAGTGCTCTTTAAACTACGTGAGTCCCTTGGAACCTCTTAAATGCAGTGCCTTAGACATTTTAACACTTCATTCAGTGTCGAATTATGTACTAAATATTTTGCAACTCACTCTGCCGATTCGGAAACAATATTATTTTTAATTCTACTATCGACATTACTTTGAACGGTAAAAATATAAGTTGAAGGTATTGAAATATATATTATTCAGTCCCTACAACTTATATTTTTTACAACTTATATATGTATGAAATGTTATCGTACGCAATGTCGGCATCACTATTAAGGAAAGTCGAGTCGGAAGGAGTTTAAGGAGTGGATCTGAAGACAATCGTCAAATAATTCATGATATTTCAAGCTTCTTTATGAACTGTTTTCCGCGACATTTTAACACATTTTAGAGAAAAATAATTGATTACACATAATTATTATCATCTCAAGCTTCCAGAAGAACTAGATTAGATTATTGTTTTTTAAAAAGGAATCTATAAGATTCTTACAGACTCCACGTTAACAAAATAGAAATACAAACAGGCTGTAAAGTAAGTCTTTTCTTTATGAAAGAAATTGAATAGTAGAATTAATTCTGTTTATATAAGGTCACAGAGAATCTGTAAACCATCAAAACATGGAGAATACAATCAAGCTTATGTAAAAAAATTCATGTCTTGCACGTCTTAATAAAAACAGGAAAATTGATGAGCCCTAAAAATCTGCAGTTTATCAATAAAATTGGGAGACAGTAAAGTTTGGGTAATTGCAATATGCATAAACGCAAACTCGCTGAAATTTACAGAAAATTCAAGCACAGTATATTTAGGAGTTCATAAAAACGATATACAATATTCTACTAGTTTGGCGACCTTCCTATTCGTCAGTACGGCTTTCTGTCTGTCCACTTGTTACTCATGTTTTCTCAGTAACTGCGGATGCTCCAATCTTGAAATACTGTAAACGAGTCAAAAGAAATGATTTCTTCTAAGTATGATATGAATAAGTCGAGTACACATCCCAACGATTCTGTCAGAGGGACTTTGATGGTATGTAGTGCACCGATGGAAAGCGTCAACGTGACGTCACTATAAGTGGTTGCCATTTTCTTGCGGTGCTGCCAATATTAGTGAATGTATGAGATGTCAATGATATATATGTCACACAACAAAACCAGCTGTAATGCTTGTTATTAATTTATTCAGTATCCTAATCAGCATATCAGCTGTTCATTTTGTTGTCCAATGTACACTTCATTACATGCACCTACAGTTGAGCACCGAGAATCCATGTATCCGTATTGTGATTGATTTTACAATTGATATCAGCAGCTTTAACATGTGGAAAGTTCATACATTCAACATGCAAAAATCGTTAATATCGGATTATATAAAAAAATATTTATTTATTTCAATGAAATTCACTTCGGATCACAGTATCTAAAATTTTAATGCAACAAGATATTAAACACTTAACTAACCAATTTGCTGTAAATTATTGTAAAAAAACAAAGGGGACAAAGCTTCGGCATTTAATAAGTATATTGTTTGTAGTTTACCTGGCGTTCCAACAGTTGGTCGAGAGTCCGTGAATAGCGAAATGCTCATAACGGTTCGGGGTTCAAAGAGTGGTAAAGTACCACTCTTTCGAAACCTTAAACTAAATTGTTTTTTTCCAAACACACCACACAATTAACACATAACTCGCACAGTCGGAAAACAAATCAAGAAGTCGAAAGGGAAAAACCTTGGTTGCGTATAAAACTAATCAAAAAGAACGCACAAATGATTACTTTTGATCGCGTAAATAACGTATTGTGAAAATGCTGCACAAGGTAATGCATGATCGAGAAAATAATCGGAAATTTCGCGAAGCAAATGAGTAATTTAAAATGAGATTATGGGTTCGAAAATGGATAACCAATAATCTCAGAACTCTTAGCTGAGACTGACAAGAGCAAACTGATCAACAACCCATAAAAATTAAATTGGATCCAGAAAACTGGAAAAAGGAATGTTTTCTTGTTAGCTCTGTCCATAGCTTTAAGCGCCTTATATGTTATTTTCCGACTTTTGTTCGCTCTGGCGAAGAAAAGACGATTTTTCCATAGCTTTACGTGCCGCATATGCTATTTTCCGACTTTTGTTCGTTCTGGCGAAGAATAGGCGATCCGAATTTAGTTCGCTAAGCGAAATTCCGACAAAATGTTTGCTGGGATATTACACAGAAATAATTCTGAATGATGTCACATTTGCGGCAACTGCTGGATATTGCGAGCATTGAAATGACTGACGCGAAGTGTACTTAGAACTGATTTACAAATAAATTCTATCACGTTTGAACTGATAACAAATAAAATTATTTTCACCTAAAAAATCACTTGGAAAGATAAATACTGAAATCGGTAGGTTGTCATCCGGTTGCTCGTCAACTGTGCACTAAAGTTCGAGCAAGCAAAATTAAAAAGAGGAGGTCCGAAGGATATGAAGAAAAATACGGATCAGGCAATGTGAAGACACGTTATGGCGTAGTTACTGAGTAGTGTCATAAAAGGGATCTATAGAGCGCAAGACAATTTGGAAAAAGTGTTTGCTTAGGACAGTAGTTATATATTAATTTGTGTGTAAGACTCTTTTGGATTAGAATTGTGAATTGTAGGGTTTCCCGAGGTATATTAAGAATTTGTATAGGTTGAGTTTACGTTCAAAATATGAATAAAGCGAAAAAATGAATGTTTTATAATGCACAGTTAGCGTGCAGATGTTTTTAATGGCTGGGCATTTTCAGATAGAAAATTTTGGAATTAGTTTATTTTGTAATTTATTGATGGGAAATTTGAGATTGGAGTTTCGGAAATTTTCCTTATGTTTCTTTTCTGCAAGAAAAAAAAATGTGATAGCCTGAGTTGGGACTGAACGTCTTGCCCCCCTTGAGATGTTATACCCATCAATGATTATTTTAGCTGCCGGAAGGAGGGAAGGGAAGGAGGATCGCTGAATTCCTCACACCGCGATCGATGATGCCAGTAGATGTTTTGAAGGTCACTGTGCGTATAATGCCATCGGGTCCTTAACGACTTAAGTGAACCTTAACGACTCATCCTGGAGGCCAACGTGAAGGGTTCGTCCTTCAGTGATTTCATGTTTACCCCGATACAATTTATTTCTTATGTTAAATCTATTTATGTATTCCTTGTGCCAACGCTCCCAGAATGCTTGTTCTAGTTTTTGGATTGTCTGCCATGATGATCATTTATTTGATGGTGACTTAGTCCAATCCCAGTCAGGTATACAGGTAACTGAATCGCCAATTAGAAAGTGTCCTGGCGTGATGGCGATCGGATCATTTGGGTTTGTTGAGTTAGGTGTTAATGGTCTGGAGTTTAAATTAGCTTCTATATCTACTACAAAGATATTTAATTTATCCAATGTAAATAGTGCACCGCCAACCATTCTTATCATGTGGTGTTTGAAAGTACTACTACAAACAATTTACAACCGTTCATGTTACTACTGATAATAAATATATATATCAAATATATGTATAAATATATATATATTCATATATATATGTATATATATATATATACATATATATATACACACCACACCTATAAATATATATATATATATATCGAAAACCACATATATATACATACATATATATGTGGTGTTCGTTTTAAAAATGTTTTTCAGAACTCATTTTTTATGCGCGATTTGGTACAGAGTATTAATTTCGAAAACACTTTTATGTCGGATTTTGAAAGGAACATTAATATCGAAAATCACTCATCGTTATTAAAAATTTTAACCGAGTTACCTATTAAAAAATAGTTTTTAATGTAATTGAAAAATTATAAAGAGTAGTGAGCATGAATTGTGAGCTCGTTAAATTAACTTCGATTAAAATATTCATTGTTATACTTAAAAAGATAACGTTTTAATTTTATATGGTCCAGCCATTGTAGATGTACTGATAAGTTGATTATTACTTTAGAAAGGGCTTGTTATACCTAAACTGTTGACCCCGACTGAGCGACGCCTTAGAGGACTATTAGAATATCACATCAATATCAGTATATCACATTTACCAGTTAGCCTTCATTTCGGCTATGTTTATATTCTATGGGAATGACGAACGACATACGTTCGGGAAGAACGACCCCATCCTACGTCTGTTTTGATTTACGATAATTACCGTCGCCGATTATTGGCATTCGAGCAGCGAACGAACCTTTTGAACGAAGCTCATCAAATCAAACGAATTATTTGAACGCAACTAATAAGCTGAAGTAGAAGTTGAAACTAGTGATTACACAAACGAAAGTTTGGAAACACCGTCAACACAATCTGTGCAATCAACAAAGACGATGTAAACGACCTGGCAATTCAACATCTATTTTCAACATCAATTCAACATCTATAAAAACAAACTAGGTATTTTTTACGGAGCCCCATTAATTGGTGGACCATTATTATTTTTTCTTATGAATTAAAATAAATATTATTAATAAGTTTCAAAATAATTTTAAATCTATAAAGGTTATTCATTTAAAACAATTTTATAAATTTTACAAATTTTAACAAATAACCAAATTTTCCTATTGCTGTTCCTTTCTCAATTTTCGGATTGAAAATTTAAACTTCTTAATATAAAAATTAAATTCTCACGAAGCTAGTATGTCGAACGACGACGTTTACCGCGACGCTCTGGCCACCGCGGGTATGGGAAGTGGTGACGGTACACCAAACCCATCGGCGGATGAGAATGCGCTACATAATATCAACGCGGTTTCTATTAAACCTTGTCCCTTCTGGAAACAATTCCCGGAGGCATGGTTTCTTCAGTTCGAGGCTCAATTGCAACGTGCCGGGATAACTACTGAACAAACTAAGTTCAGCCATTTATTAACTGCATTAGATCAAGACATTTTCAAACTTCTTAGCGATCTTATTACATCCCCTCCCCTTTCTAATCCATATAGTAATTTCAAGAGAGCTCTAATTGATAGACTTTCTATATATGAGAGCGGAAAAATGAAGCAAGTTTTAACGGAACTTTCATTAGGCGATAATCAACCTTCACAGTTGTTACGCGACATGCGTACTAAGAATGAAGGTAGGTTGAACGATTCGATTATCAGAACTCTATGGCTGCAAAGACTGCCTCATCATATGCAAGCAATTTTAGCATGTTATACTGTTTCAATAGACGAAATGGCAACTTGCGCTGATCGAATTAATGTGTGTGTGTGGAGTGTGTGGTGTTCGTTTTAAAAATGTTTTTCAGAACTCATTTTTTATGCGCGGTTTGGTACAGAGTATTAATTTCGAAAACACTTTTATGACGGATTTTGAAAGGAACATTAATATCGAAAATCACTCATCGTTATTAAAAATTTTAACCGAGTAACCTATTAAAAAAATAGTTTTTAATGTAATTGAAAAATGATAAAAAATAGTGAGTATGAATTGTGAGCTCGTTAAATTAACTTCGATTAAAATATTCATTGTTATACTTAAAAAGGTAACGTTTTAATTTTATATGATCCAGCCATTGTAGATGAACTGATAAGTTGATTATTACTTTCGAAAAGGCTTGTTATACCTAAATATATATATATATATATATTGTTTGTGTCCTGACGTATTACGTCACCACGGAATTCAAAAGCCGAGTCCGGTTGAATATAGTATTTTTTATGTTTATTATAAATTTGAAGGTGACAAGCCTTAATGATTGTTAACAAAAACAGCAACCGCTCGAGTCCGGCTCTCCATTCTGACTGCCCCAAAATTCTAAATTCATGAATAGATGCCGGCGATGCACGCTCCAGCCATGAAAACAACGTTAAGTGTTCCCACGGTCGGAACACGCATCGTCAGCATCCGCCGCTGGTCATACCATGCCGCTCGCACGATGAATGTTATTGTAATGTGATACGTGGTCAGCAAAATGCTGACCACAGTCATGCGAACAACACGGCATGCCAGCGCGAAACCATAAACAAACAACATGACACCCGTTTGCAACGTGTGAGGGTTGCAAACGAGTATCGAGGAGTATCGACACGTATGCGGTGTTAACATCCACCCCCCCCCCCCGTTGAACGCTCCGTTCAACCTCTTCCAGGGTGTGCGGCAGGCTGTGGCGTCTAGGTAGAGGCACCGGTGGGTTGGAACGTGGGTTGCAGTGCAGCTTGCAGGGTCGGCAACTGAGGTAGCCGATGAGTATGGCCAATCCGATGAGGCCCAGATAACCGATAGAATATTGATGAATGTCGTGGATGGTCAACTGGTTGGTCCAAGTAAGATCTTGTGTCTGCAGTTGCCTTCGTAGCTCGCTGGTTTCGGATGTGCGCATTCCGAAGTGACTGGAGCTGTTGCGAACATTACCGGACTCCTGTCTGCCACCCTCCAGAACACCACCGATCTCCGTCCACCACCTGCGGACTGCGCTGGGAGCCGTGCCTAGCTGGCCTTCATACATATGATGACCTTGGATGATTGCAACATCAGATCTGAGGATGCAGTCCGGCTCCAAACGGAGTGTACCAGATCCTTGCAGCATCAGGGTTGAGGTGTTGCTCTTGCATACGAGCTGAGCAATGAATTGGTTAGTAAACGCATAAATCCATTCGTTTGATTGCGGGATGTTGGACAAGATGAAAGAAGTGGGCATATTAACCATGTTGCACTCGGACGTGGACGGAGTCCCCTACAGCAACAACACCTCACATCCACTCACGTTGGATTCCTTGCTATACAGTGGATGAGACTGCCGGCAGATACGAAAGGTTTGCTCCATCCGGATGCAGGATGCATGCTCCAATTCGGACAGCGGATAATAGAGATCGCGATGCGGCGTGATGATCAAATAAGGTGAGGTGGGCAGTACCGCCACTAGCCGGTTACGCTTCACGGCTGGCATCGGAAGGAGTCTATAGAGCTCGAAGGTTGTTGTGGTTACGAGTGGCACCTTCAATTCGAAGACGACGAAGTCTGCAGTCACCTTGGCCTTGATCAATGTTATCTGGAATAGCTGCGAAAAGTTCTCCCGGTCTATAAGCAAGCGCTGGTTTTCGGACAGATGTTCTCTAATATTGGTCAACTCGGTGTTCAATTGCTGTTGTGACAGCAACAACGAGTTGAATTGCCCATGCTGGGTGTCTGTCACCAGGCTGACAAGGGACGATTGAATTCGCTGTAGATTGACAGTGACGAGGGTAATCTCAAAAAACAGTGTTGTGATCAAGTCCAGCCTCTGATTTTGACTTCGCTCCGGATGGGACGCCGTGGCTTCGTTGGTCATTTGTGCCAGCTTCTGCTCTATCGCCGTGAACCTTTGGTGTATCATCTTCTCGCTTTTCCCCAAGATGTTTAGTGTTGAACCGATTATTGAGGTCTGATTTTTCAATAGGGAGTGTAGCATGTCTTGCCTTCCCTCCATAGCTTTGATGGTTTGAGCCATCTGATTCGCATATTCGTCATCAAGAATACCAAATAGCGATCAGGCGATGCCACCCACGGCATTGATGGCGCCCCTCTTGGATCTGATTCTCAGGATCCGATTCATATCGGAGAGTTCCTTGTCAAAATGCCGGAAATGATCTACGAGATACAAGCAATTGGTCTGCAAGGTTCCCCTCTCGCACAGCTGCTGTAGCAGATTCGTTCCGTTTTGTAGCACGGCCAACTCCCACCAGTACGGTTGCAAACTGTAGTAGATCAACAGCTTCCACTCACTCGAAGATAAGTACGTCTTGCCCAATGGCTGGAAATATAGACCAGGACTGGTCGCTGAACCTTGTGTTGGAACGGTGTTCACCATTGGAATTAGTAGGCATGTCAAGAGGAGAGCCACACTTGACGTTCCGGTTCGCATTGGTCGCCGTTTCGTCGCTGCGTTGCTGTCATTGTTCTCCCGGACCAAGCCTCCCGTCGATCGCGAAACGTCAGTTTGTGATGGCTCTTCAGCAGCTGGTGGATCTTGCAGCACTGGCAGTGGAGCCAACTTGTGTATCGGCCTTTTAAATATTCCGGACACCGTTTTGACATCGACGACTCGCACGAAACCGTCTGCGCCCTTGTACACCTTGATTACTCGACCTAATGGCCACTTCATCGACGGGGTATTGTCTTCACTAATGATTACCACCGTGCCCGGTGTCACATCATGGTTTGCTTGCCTCCACTTGACTCGATGTTGCAGCTGCGTCAAATATTCATGTGACCATCGTCTCCAGAATTCAAATTTGAGGTGGTTTATTAACTTCCACCTAGCATGGAGATCACCGGTAAATGGTTCTGAGCGACCGTCCACCATGGCTGTGAGGGGTTCTCCGATGAGGAAATGAGCCGGGGTTAACGCTGTCAAATCATTGGGGTCTTCTGACATTGGAATCAACGGTCTCGAATTGAGGATGGTCTCCACCTCGACCACCAATGTGTGCAGCTCTTCATAAGTGAGAGTTGCCGATGAGACGCCTCGGCGGATCAAATTTTTTGCTGACTTGACCGCCGCCTCCCATAATCCACCAAAGTGAGGTGCACGTGGGGGAATGAAATGAAAATCGATCCCCCTGGCGGCGCATGCCGCCTTCACCTCCCGACGTGCCTCATTGGAATACAGCGCTGACGACAATTCCGATAGCTGGTTATGAGCTCCCACAAAGTTGGTGGCGTTGTCGCAAAAGAGGTTTCGGCAGTGGCCTCGTCGCCCAATGAACCGTTTGAGAGCGCAGATGAATGCCTCGGTGCTTAGATCGCTTGCCAATTCCAAATGGATGGCCTTGGTGGCGAAGCAGCAAAATATGGCAAGGTACCCTTTCTGAGGTCGGGTACCTCTATCTCGGTAGTGGAGCATCATGGGTCCACAGAAATTGACTCCAGAACTTATGAAAGGACGGGCTGGCTGCACTCGTGCACTCGGCAGGTTTCCCATGATTTGCGAAAATAGCTTAGGTTTGACTCGAGTGCACCACACGCACTGCCGAACAATCGATCTCGCCAGTTGTTTTCCTTGGATTGGCCAGAAGCGTTGTCTTGCAGAAGCAAGCAGTGCATGCGCTCCGAGACGACAGTTGTTGCGGTGTATGTCCATCATCAGTAATCTGGTAAATGGATGTTTGAACGGTAGCAGAATTGGGTGTTTGGCGTTTAATGAGATTTTGGCAGCTTCCAGTCTACCACCGACACGGATGATGCCCTCCGGATCCAGAAATGGTGCCAGTCACACCAACGGACTGTGCTTGGATACTTGCTTCCCCGATCTAATGTCCAGAATTTCATTGTTAAAGACCTCAGACTGTGCATACCTCAGAATGCCCTCCAGGGCTACAGCCAACTCGTCACTTGTGAGCGCTTTATTCGCCAGTTGAGATTGCTTGGCCATGGGTTTGAGACGACCGACAAAGCGCATCATGTAGGCCACTATGCGCTGCAGCCTTCTGAAGGAGTTCCCGTGTTGAATCTCCTGAATGAAGTGAACTTCATTCAGGGGCTCCTCACTCCGATACTCAAGAGGCCAAAATGATCCCGCCCTGCGCAAAAATTCAACTGGCGCCATACTACGGGAAAGAATGTCAGCTGGGTTGTCCTCGGAAGCCACGTGTCGCCATTGATCTGGCCTAGAAATTGTTTGTATGGCCGAAGCCCTATTTGCCACAAAAGTATTGTACGACGACGCTGTAGAATTGACCCAAGCCAAGACGATCTCGGCGTCAGTCCAGAAGACATGGAAAACCTCCGGCAGGTTGACCGCAGCCTTGATTCGCTTTGTGAGCTCCGCCCCCAACTTTGCAGCACACAACTCCAGACGTGGAATCGTTATCGTCTTGATCGGGGCCACTCTTGATTTTGCGCACAACCGCTTGACCATGATTTGACCGCTCCGTAGGGTTGATCGCACGTACACCGCAGCGCCATATGCCTTCTCCGAGGTATCACAGAAGGTGTGCAACTGTACTTGAACGGGTTTCTCGCCTGCACTGACGTGACGAGCAAATCGAGCCTGCTTTAAGGACGGCAGGCTGCTGCGAAAGTCAGACCATTGAGTATGGATTCTCGCTGGCAGTGCTGCATCCCAGTCCAATTCCAGCCACCACAACTCCTGCAGGAACAACTTGGCGGCTACGATAACAGGAGCCAGAATGCCCAATGGGTCGAACATCCTTGCTACATCGGACGCGATCGTCCGCTTGGAGAATCTTGTCTTGATCGGCTCAAGATTGATCTGAATCTGGAACTCGTCGGCCTTTGGGCACCAGATAACTCCTAAGGTTTTGATGTAGTCCTCGGACAGACTACCGAAATCCAGCTGGACTTGTTGGTCCTCGGGTTTGATCTGCTTCAACAATTGAGGATGGTTGGCACACCACTTGCGCAAAGGCATGCCAGCGCTCGTGAGTATAGTGCGGAGCTCTGTCTGTTGCCGAAGTGCCTCCTTCAAGCTATCTGCCCCTGTCATGACGTCGTCAACATAAAAATCCCTCTGCAACGCGCTGCTGCCCAGTGGACTTCTCTGCTGGTTCTCCTGTGCCAGAAATTGCAGACACTTGGTAGCCAGATATGGGGCACACGTTGTGCCGTAGGTTACCGTTTTCAACTGGTAGTACCGCAACGGCTGCGATGACCTGTTTCTCCAGATCAAGCCATGATACCGACGATCTTCAGGATGTAGTATTATCTGACGGTACATCTTCTCAATGTCAGCGGTGAAAACAAAACGGGGCATTCTGAAGCGCAGCAGTATCGCAAACAAGTCATCCTGAACAGTAGGTCCCGTATGAAGTACGTCATTCAAGGAGACGTTCGTTGGCTTGTTATACCTAAACTGGTGACCCCGACTGAGCGACGCCTTAGAGGACTATTAGAATATCACATCAATATCAGTATATCACATTTACCAGTTAGCCTTCATTTCGGCTATGTTTATATTCTATGGGAATGACGAACGACATACGTTCGGGAAGAACGACCCCATCCTACGTCTGTTTTGATTTACGATAATTACCGTCGCCGATTATTGGCATTCGAGCAGCGAACGAACCTTTTGAACGAAGCTCATCAAATCAAACGAATTATTTGAACGCAACTAATAAGCTGAAGTAGAAGTTGAAACTAGTGATTACACAAACGAAAGTTTGGAAACACCGTCAACACAATCTGTGCAATCAACAAAGACGATGTAAACGACCTGGCAATTCAACATCTATTTTCAACATCAATTCAACATCTATAAAAACAAACTAGGTATTTTTTACGGAGCCCCATTAATTGGTGGACCATTATTATTTTTTCTTATGAATTAAAATAAATATTATTAATAAGTTTCAAAATAATTTTAAATCTATAAAGGTTATTCATTTAAAACAATTTTATAAATTTTACAAATTTTAACAAATAACCAAATTTTCCTATTGCTGTTCCTTTCTCAATTTTCGGATTGAAAATTTAAACTTCTTAATATAAAAATTAAATTCTCACGAAGCTAGTATGTCGAACGACGACGTTTACCGCGACGCTCTGGCCACCGCGGGTATGGGAAGTGGTGACGGTACACCAAACCCATCGGCGGATGAGAATGCGCTACATAATATCAACGCGGTTTCTATTAAACCTTGTCCCTTCTGGAAACAATTCCCGGAGGCATGGTTTCTTCAGTTCGAGGCTCAATTGCAACGTGCCGGGATAACTACTGAACAAACTAAGTTCAGCCATTTATTAACTGCATTAGATCAAGACATTTTCAAACTTCTTAGCGATCTTATTACATCCCCTCCCCTTTCTAATCCATATAGTAATTTCAAGAGAGCTCTAATTGATAGACTTTCTATATATGAGAGCGGAAAAATGAAGCAAGTTTTAACGGAACTTTCATTAGGCGATAATCAACCTTCACAGTTGTTACGCGACATGCGTACTAAGAATGAAGGTAGGTTGAACGATTCGATTATCAGAACTCTATGGCTGCAAAGACTGCCTCATCATATGCAAGCAATTTTAGCATGTTATACTGGTTCATTAGACGAAATGGCAACTTGCGCTGATCGAATTAATGTGTGTGTGTGGGGTGTGTGGTGTTCGTTTTCAAAATGTTTTTCAGAACTCATTTTTTATGCGCGGTTTGGTACAGAGTATTAATTTCGAAAACACTTTTATGACGGATTTTGAAAGGAACATTAATATCGAAAATCACTCATCGTTATTAAAAATTTTAACCGAGTAACCTATTAAAAAAATAGTTTTTAATGTAATTGAAAAATGATAAAAAATAGTGAGTATGAATTGTGAGCTCGTTAAATTAACTTCGATTAAAATATTCATTGTTATACTTAAAAAGGTAACGTTTTAATTTTATATGATCCAGCCATTGTAGATGAACTGATAAGTTGATTATTACTTGCGAAAAGGCTTGTTATACCTAAATATATATATATATATATATTGTTTGTGTCCTGACGTATTACGTCACCACGGAATTCAAAAGCCGAGTCCGGTTGAATATAGTATTTTTTATGTTTATTATAAATTTGAAGGTGACAAGCCTTAATGATTGTTAACAAAAACAGCAACCGCTCGAGTCCGGCTCTCCATTCTGACTGCCCCAAAATTCTAAATTCATGAATAGATGCCGGCGATGCACGCTCCAGCCATGAAAACAACGTTAAGTGTTCCCACGGTCGGAACACGCATCGTCAGCATCCGCCGCTGGTCATACCATGCCGCTCGCACGATGAATGTTATTGTAATGTGATACGTGGTCAGCAAAATGCTGACCACAGTCATGCGAACAACACGGCATGCCAGCGCGAAACCATAAACAAACAACATGACACCCGTTTGCAACGTCTGAGGGTTGCAAACGAGTATCGAGGAGTATCGACACGTATGCGGTGTTAACATCCACCCCCCCCCCCCCCGTTGAACGCTCCGTTCAACCTCTTTCAGGGTGTGCGGCAGGCTGTGGCGTCTAGGTAGAGGCACCGGTGGGTTGGAACGTGGGTTGCAGCGCAGCTTGCAGGGTCGGCAACTGAGGTAGCCGATGAGTATGGCCAATCCGATGAGGCCCAGATAACCGATAGAATATTGATGAATGTCGTGGATGGTCCAAGTAAGATCTTGTGTCTGCAGTTGCCTTCGTATCTCGCTGGTTTCGGATGTGCGCATTCCGAAGTGACTGGAGCTGTTGCGAACATTACCGGACTCCTGTCTGCCACCCTCCAGAACACCACCGATCTCCGTCCACCACCTGCGGACTGCGCTGGGAGCCGTGCCTAGCTGGCCTTCATACATATGATGACCTTGGATGATTGCAACATCAGATCTGAGGATGCAGTCCGGCTCCAAACGGAGTGTACCAGATCCTTGCAGCATCAGGGTTGAGGTGTTGCTCTTGCATACGAGCTGAGCAATGAATTGGTTAGTAAACGCATAAATCCATTCGTTTGATTGCGGGATGTTGGACAAGATGAAAGAAGTGGGCATATTAACCATGTTGCACTCGGACGTGGACGGAGTCCCCTACAGCAACAACACCTCACATCCACTCACGTTGGATTCCTTGCTATACAGTGGATGAGACTGCCGGCAGATACGAAAGGTTTGCTCCATCCGGATGCAGGATGCATGCTCCAATTCGGACAGCGGATAATAGAGATCGCGATGCGGCGTGATGATCAAATAAGGTGAGGTGGGCAGTACCGCCACTAGCCGGTTACGCTTCACGGCTGGCATCGGAAGGAGTCTATAGAGCTCGAAGGTTGTTGTGGTTACGAGTGGCACCTTCAATTCGAAGACGACGAAGTCTGCAGTCACCTTGGCCTTGATCAATGTTATCTGGAATAGCTGCGAAAAGTTCTCCCGGTCTATAAGCAAGCGCTGGTTTTCGGACAGATGTTCTCTAATATTGGTCAACTCGGTGTTCAATTGCTGTTGTGACAGCAACAACGAGTTGAATTGCCCATGCTGGGTGTCTGTCACCAGGCTGACAAGGGACGATTGAATTCGCTGTAGATTGACAGTGACGAGGGTAATCTCAAAAAACAGTGTTGTGATCAAGTCCAGCCTCTGATTTTGACTTCGCTCCGGATGGGACGCCGTGGCTTCGTTGGTCATTTGTGCCAGCTTCTGCTCTATCGCCGTGAACCTTTGGTGTATCATCTTCTCGCTTTTCCCCAAGATGTTTAGTGTTGAACCGATTATTGAGGTCTGATTTTTCAATAGGGAGTGTAGCATGTCTTGCCTTCCCTCCATAGCTTTGATGGTTTGAGCCATCTGATTCGCATATTCGTCATCAAGAATACCAAATAGCGATCAGGCGATGCCACCCACGGCATTGATGGCGCCCCTCTTGGATCTGATTCTCAGGATCCGATTCATATCGGAGAGTTCCTTGTCAAAATGCCGGAAATGATCTACGAGATACAAGCAATTGGTCTGCAAGGTTCCCCTCTCGCACAGCTGCTGTAGCAGATTCGTTCCGTTTTGTAGCACGGCCAACTCCCACCAGTACGGTTGCAAACTGTAGTAGATCAACAGCTTCCACTCACTCGAAGATAAGTACGTCTTGCCCAATGGCTGGAAATATAGACCAGGACTGGTCGCTGAACCTTGTGTTGGAACGGTGTTCACAATTGGAATTAGTAGGCATGTCAAGAGGAGAGCCACACTTGACGTTCCGGTTCGCATTGGTCGCCGTTTCGTCGCTGCGTTGCTGTCATTGTTCTCCCGGACCAAGCCTCCCGTCGATCGCGAAACGTCAGTTTGTGATGGCTCTTCAGCAGCTGGTGGATCTTGCAGCACTGGCAGTGGAGCCAACTTGTGTATCGGCCTTTTAAATATTCCGGACACCGTTTTGACATCGACGACTCGCACGAAACCGTCTGCGCCCTTGTACACCTTGATTACTCGACCTAATGGCCACTTCATCGACGGGGTATTGTCTTCACTAATGATTACCACCGTGCCCGTTGTCACATCATGGTTTGCTTGCCTCCACTTGACTCGATGTTGCAGCTGCGTCAAATATTCATGTGACCATCGTCTCCAGAATTCAAATTTGAGGTGGTTTATTAACTTCCACCTAGCATGGAGATCACCGGTAAATGGTTCTGAGCGACCGTCCACCATGGCTGTGAGGGGTTCTCCGATGAGGAAATGAGCCGGGGTTAACGCTGTCAAATCATTGGGGTCTTCTGACATTGGAATCAACGGTCTCGAATTGAGGATGGTCTCCACCTCGACCACCAATGTGTGCAGCTCTTCATAAGTGAGAGTTGCCGATGAGACGCCTCGGCTCGGCGGATCAAATTTTTTGCTGACTTGACCGCCGCCTCCCATAATCCACCAAAGTGAGGTGCACGTGGGGGAATGAAATGGAAATCGATCCCCCTGGCGGCGCATGCCGCCTTCACCTCCCGACGTGCCTCATTGGAATACAGCGCTGACGACAATTCCGATAGCTGGTTATGAGCTCCCACAAAGTTGGTGGCGTTGTCGCAAAAGAGGTTTCGGCAGTGGCCTCGTCGCCCAATGAACCGTTTGAGAGCGCAGATGAATGCCTCGGTGCTTAGATCGCTTGCCAATTCCAAATGGATGGCCTTGGTGGCGAAGCAGCAAAATATGGCAAGGTACCCTTTCTGAGGTCGGGTACCTCTATCTCGGTAGTGGAGCATCATGGGTCCACAGAAATTGACTCCAGAACTTATGAAAGGACGGGCTGGCTGCACTCGTGCACTCGGCAGGTTTCCCATGATTTGCGAAAATAGCTTAGGTTTGACTCGAGTGCACCACACGCACTGCCGAACAATCGATCTCGCCAGTTGTTTTCCTTGGATTGGCCAGAAGCGTTGTCTTGCAGAAGCAAGCAGTGCATGCGCTCCGAGACGACAGTTGTTGCGGTGTATGTCCATCATCAGTAATCTGGTAAATGGATGTTTGAACGGTAGCAGAATTGGGTGTTTGGCGTTAAATGAGATTTTGGCAGCTTCCAGTCTACCACCGACACGGATGATGCCCTCCGGATCCAGAAATGGTGCCAGTCACACCAACGGACTGTGCTTGGATACTTGCTTCCCCGATCTAATGTCCAGAATTTCATTGTTAAAGACCTCAGACTGTGCATACCTCAGAATGCCCTCCAGGGCTACAGCCAACTCGTCACTTGTGAGCGCTTTATTCGCCAGTTGAGATTGCTTGGCCATGGGTTTGAGACGACCGACAAAGCGCATCATGTAGGCCACTATGCGCTGCAGCCTTCTGAAGGAGTTCCCGTGTTGAATCTCCTGAATGAAGTGAACTTCATTCAGGGGCTCCTCACTCCGATACTCAAGAGGCCAAAATGATCCCGCCCTGCGCAAAAATTCAGCTGGCGCCATACTACGGGAAAGAATGTCAGCTGGGTTGTCCTCGGAAGCCACGTGTCGCCATTGATCTGGCCTAGAAATTGTTTGTATGGCCGAAGCCCTATTTGCCACAAAAGCATTGTACGACGACGCTGTAGAATTGACCCAAGCCAAGACGATCTCGGCGTCAGTCCAGAAGACATGGAAAACCTCCGGCAGGTTGACCGCAGCCTTGATTCGCTTTGTGAGCTCCGCCCCCAACTTTGCAGCACACAACTCCAGACGTGGAATCGTTATCGTCTTGATCGGGGCCACTCTTGATTTTGCGCACAACCACTTGACCATGATTTGACCGCTCCGTAGGGTTGATCGCACGTACACCGCAGCGCCATATGCCTTCTCCGAGGTATCACAGAAGGTGTGCAACTGTACTTGAACGGGTTTCTCGCCTGCACTGACGTGACGAGCAAATCGAGCCTGCTTTAAGGACGGCAGGCTGCTGCGAAAGTCAGACCATTGAGTATGCATTCTCGCTGGCAGTGCTGCATCCCAGTCCAATTCCAGCCACCACAACTCCTGCAGGAACAACTTGGCGGCTACGATAACAGGAGCCAGAATGCCCAATGGGTCGAACATCCTTGCTACATCGGACGCGATCGTCCGCTTGGAGAATCTTGTCTTGATCGGCTCAAGATTGATCTGAATCTGGAACTCGTCGGCCTTTGGGCACCAGATAACTCCTAAGGTTTTGATGTAGTCCTCGGACAGACTACCGAAATCCAGCTGGACTTGTTGGTCCTCGGGTTTGATCTGCTTCAACAATTGAGGATGGTTGGCACACCACTTGCGCAAAGGCATGCCAGCGCTCGTGAGTATAGTGCGGAGCTCTGTCTGTTGCCGAAGTGCCTCCTTCAAGCTATCTGCCCC
This sequence comes from Stratiomys singularior, assembly GCA_954870665.1. NCBI lineage: Eukaryota > Metazoa > Arthropoda > Insecta > Diptera > Stratiomyidae > Stratiomys > Stratiomys singularior. The sequence continues at coordinate 85,201,108 of OX940878.1, read as the reverse complement.
TGTCATGACGTCGTCAACATAAAAATCCCTCTGCAACGCGCTGCTGCCCAGTGGACTTCTCTGCTGGTTCTCCTGTGCCAGAAATTGCAGACACTTGGTAGCCAGATATGGGGCACACGTTGTGCCGTAGGTTACCGTTTTCAACTGGTAGTACCGCAACGGCTGCGATGACCTGTTTCTCCAGATCAAGCCATGATACCGACGATCTTCAGGATGTAGTATTATCTGACGGTACATCTTCTCAATGTCAGCGGTGAAAACAAAACGGGGCATTCTGAAGCGCAGCAGTATCGCAAACAAGTCATCCTGAACAGTAGGTCCCGTATGAAGTACGTCATTCAAGGAGACGTTCGTGGTGGTCTTACTGGATGCATCGAAAACCACCCGCAGTTTGGTTGTGCTACTGTCTGGCTTCAGGACACAATGATGTGGCAGGTAATATCGTAATTCCTCACTCTGCTGCGGTGTCACCTCCTGCATGTGCCCCAGCCGAGCGTACTCTTTCATGAACTCCTCGTACGGGAACCTCAAATCAGGGTTCTTGTTCAGGCGGCGTTCCAAGGCGATAAATCTGCGAGCAGCTATCACTTGTGAATCACCTAATGTCTCAGGATCATCGCTGAATGGAAGTCGTACCATGAAACGACCGTCGGAACGTCTTTTCATTGTCCGATTAAAGTGTGCTTCGCATGCCCTTTTGGTTAAAGTCAACCTGTGCTGCGGATCAAGTACTTCCTCGACCTCCCAAAATAGTTTGATGAGCTGTTTCAGCTGAATATCTTCTGTCAAAACGCCGCATGTTACCGGGGATTCCTGAGGCGGGACCACCTTTCCGGCCACAATCCACCCGAGTAGCGTGTTCTGGAGCACAGGGAGCTCCGGGCCCAACTTTATTTGCCCAATGGCTAGAACTTCGTAAAAGTGTTCGGCACTCAGCAGCATGTCGATGTGTTCCGTTCGGTGGAACTCAGGGTCCGCCAACCTTATGTTTTTGGGAATGTGCCATCCTGATACGTTCAAATTCTGGGAAGGTTGAGTTGATATAATCTTATCCATGACATAGGCCTCCAACTGTGTCGCATATCCAGTCAATTTTGACCTTAGGCCGAGATTCACCCTATGGTGTGCCTTCTCAGTGCTGCTGCCGACTCTCTCGATGAGCGCAAGGTGAGGCGTCGATAACAGACCAAAGTTTTTAATGATTCGTGCTGTCACTAAGTTAATTTGTGAGCCCGGGTCTAGTACAGCTCTACAATCCGTCGTTATACCGTGACTGCCAACCAGCCTGACGACGGCTGTGCTCAAAAGTGTGTATCCTTTAGATCGAGGCTCCATCAAAGTCGTCAAAGCGAGAGACGGTGGGTCAGATTGCGGCCTTGAGTCTTGCCTTGACATTGTCGGGCTTGAGGATATCGTTTTCGCCGACTTGGACTTGTTGTCTATAGTGACATGTAACAGGGTGTTGTGATTCTTAGCACATTCCCTGCAATTTCTGGCCATACAGTTAGAGGGTTGATGTCCTTCTCGGAGGCAATTGATGCAAAGTTTTTTCGAACGAACGAAACTCAATCTCTTTGAAGTGGAGATCCTGAGGAATTCTGGGCAGTAGTACAGCGGATGATCCTGCCCACACATTAGGCACCGTGTAGCTGTAGCGGCGGCCACGGTCGTCTTGATACCCTTCCTACGAATGATGTCCGGCTGCGTTGGCTTGTCACCGAGTGTCTCGAGCGCCTGGAAACGCACTTCTAAGAAGTCCAGGAAGTTCTTCAAAGGTGGTAATTCACGTGCGCTCGACAACGATTGCTCATAGAGTGCGTGCGTCGCTGAGTCCAACCTCCGGATTAGCACATGTAGCAGCAACGGATCCCAATCGCTTGTGGACACTTGTAGGTTTTCCAGGCCTCTGAGACACTCTTGTGTGTTGTCATGAAGCGCCTTTATTGCTGCCACTGACGGCTTCCCGCCCGCATGAGATGGCTGACTCATCAATTTGTTGATGAGTGCCGATACCAGCAGTCGCCGATTATCGAACCTTTCGTTCAACGTCCTCCAGGCGGCATCGTAGTTGTCGTCTGACAATGTAAAATTGCGAATCAGTAACTCGGCTTCTCCTGTGAGGTTCGCCTTGAGGTACCACAGTTTCTGGCACTTAGACATCGGATTGTTATGCACCATTTGAAGGAAAATGTCACGGAACTGTCGCCAACGCAAATAACTTCCATCAAAGCTAGGGAGTGTGATCTTCGGCAAGGGCACACCGGGAGCCGTCACAGGCGGGGCTGGCGAGGTTGGTGTGGCATCGAGCTCCTCCAGTCTCGATTCCAATTGGATCACCCATTTCTGCGCAACCTCTTCTAATTGTACTACTACTACTCTTCATACTAAATCCATGCGCTTCAGGATCATCGCACAATTCAAAGATTTGCTGATGGAGCTCGTCTAGCTGCTGCCAACCTCGCTGCACCATCACGATCTTGGCCTTGCACCAGGCCCGTGTGGCCTCCGGCTGCTTCAAGCGATCCACAGCCCTCCTCAGTGAGTCTGCCATCGCCTTGTAGCGGCGCAGCATCCTTACGCTGCCGGTACCCATTGGCGTCGAGGCCTCTGCAGCCGGGTCCTTTACATCGCTATCAATGTGCGGTTTGGGCGTTTCCTGTGACGGTCCCACTGGTGGCATTTCCAGTTGTTTTTTGGCCAGTATTTGGTCGCGGAAGTGCTGTTGGAAACGCAGGTAGTTGCTTTTTGTGGTCTCATAGAATTGACTCGTGAAATATTCGTGCGACGGAGCGACCTCTGGTAAGGATCGGATATTGCTATCCTCCTCCTCGAAAGCCTTCCAGGCGATTTCGAGTCGTCGTAGTCGCTCCGCATGGTAGCTAGCCTCGTGTTTTCGAGAGGGCCCATTTCTTTTGTAATTTGAGATTACAGTTTCCACGGCTCGAGCCAATTCCTTCAGGCCCTCGACCAAACTATCTACATTTGCCATGCCGTACAAAGATTGGATTTGCTTACACTAAATCAAGAGGCACGATTGAACACAGCACTATATTCCAACAGCACCTCACAGTCACTTCACTACAAGCCGAAAGCGAGAACACTACTATGGCAAACAGGAGATCGTTGGCTCGTATCCCTCCAAACCCGAATTTTCCTTCGGTATTCAACCGACAAACGCCAAATTTTTTGTTGACAAGAATGGTGCAGTGTGCGGAGAGTTAGCACAAAATCAAGTACACAATATCTCGCCGGGGCCTCCAGATGTTTGTGTCAGGACTGTTTTGTCCTGACTTATTACGTCACCACGGAATTCAAAAGCCGAGTCCGGTTGAATATAGTATTTTTTATGTTTATTATAAATTTGAAGGTGACAAGCCTTAATGATTGTTAACAAAAACAGCAACCGCTCGAGTCCGGCTCTCCATTCGGACTTCCCCAAAATTCTAAATTCATGAATAGATGCCGACGATGCACGCACCAGTCATGAAAACAACGTTAAGTGTTCCCACGGTCAGAACACGCATCGTCAGCATCCGCCGCTGGTCATACCATGCCAATCGTACGTTAAATGTTATTGTAATGTGATACGTGGTCAGCAAAATGCTGACCACAGTCATAGCGTAATAACATACAGCGATAACACTACGAACAAACGACCGATCTAACGGTATTTGACCGAATTTTGCAGAATTGCATTGGTGTTAGTAAAAATTTTGTTTTTTGCTCGTATTTTGATCGTTTTGTTTACAAGCTAAATGAAAATAGATAACATCATTAATGCCAAAGAGTAATAGAGATGCATAATAAATTTGTTCGAAAGTAACTCAACGAACATCGTGATTGGTTAGAAAGGATTGAACGAATGACATTTCTGAAATGTCATTATGACAATTGTGTAATTTGTGTACATTTTTGCCGGTGTCCGGAGATAAATTAGTTGATTTGCACTTTAAATTGGTAAGTAACACAATTACATTTTCCCGACTCGCCACAAATGAATTCCGCCGCAATCGCTCGTGTTTCATGTAGTCGCATAGAGTGTGATTCGCGATTGGTTCGCGTAAATTGTATCGTAATTTGTGTCACGTTCGTCTTCGCTAATGATCAAGACTTCGCTAATGATCATTGCTAGTTCAAATTATCTTTGTATTTTAAAGTGAGTTTTTAAAGAATAGAACAGTTCATAAGTGTACAAATTTGTGCGTTACAAAGTTAAATCTCGTTAAACAACGTTTACGAGAAATAAATTTAGTTAGTTAGTTAACACAAGTTAACAGTTGAGTACTTCAACTTCGACAAATGTTCAGTGCCAAAAAAGTGCTAAAATTGTCGGGTTTCTGTGAGTAGTGAAAAGTGAGTGAAAAGTGCTCCAAGTGAAAGAAAACAGCTCGGTATTTACATTTCGTACGTGCATGTACGAAACTTCAAAGAGCCCGGCGAAATTTGTGGATTTGCAGCTAGCCAAAGCACCTTAATTCCACCAAAGCCGGTCCCAAGCCCGGTTCCTAAAGGAAGAGGGGGGTGCTTTGCAAAGCTTAATAGGATTCGGAAGAGTGAAAGTGGAATAGAATGCATTCAATTGTTTTCCAAAGCAAAATGGAAATAAGATATTTCCAAAATATCGTATGGATTTGGTCTTCGTAGGCCGAAGGGATACGATTCTATTCATGAGTAGGCTAACTTACAGTTAGTCTCGGTATTGTAGATGAAGATTAGTTTTACCCTATTGGCTTAAATGATTGTGAGTTTTTCAGGTTGAAAAGTTAAGCAGTAACATCTGGTAAAAATAAGGTAAGGAGAAATTAATTAGAAAATTAAATAACCAATTGTGTGCTTGAGATGAGTAAAAAATGTACTGTGTTCTCTTCATGTGAGTTTTATTGGATCAGTATTAGTTTTATTATGTGTACTTAACTGTTTTCATATTTTCAGGTTACAAAGTAACACACTTCCATTTTAATTCATGTGCAATTTGGATGAGCTTAACAGGCTTGATGATATGAGACTTAATAAAGGCACGGTATTTATTTTTCCATTATTTCTATAAATAAAAATAACATATTTGACAATCAAAGCTTTTTCAGGAAACATAAATCTCTGCCAAAACGTATTGCACGCTTTCATTCATATCCGACTTGAAAGATATGAAGATTTGATTTAGACAAAAAATGTTACAAATCAATAAAACGTCAACTTTAATTTAAAGAAAAGGGCTTTCGGGATCGGGATCAGCCAATTAAAACCCCTTGTTAATTTGTTTTATTATTGTAATTAAAATACTTAAAAAAGTATGACAAACGTAATTAAATACTGTATTTTAAATTTATAAATAAGTAATACACCTTCAGAAATATCATTATAACTTAGTACAAAAACAATGAAACCAATTACCAAAAGCAAGGAATTTGAAGTAAAGCATACAAAGTATTTTAAAGAGAAGCAAGTATAACTTAGAAAGCTAGATGACCTACATATAGTAAACTAGAAATTATATTAATATTAAATTACTGAAATAAACTAAGCTATAACTTATATATATTTTCCTTATAATTCAAGTTATTAAAATGCTTAAAAAAGTATGAAAAATATAATTAAATACTGTACTTTAAATTTATAAATAAGTAATACACCTTCAGAATTATCATTATAACTTAGTACAAAAACAATGAAACCAATTACCAAAACACAAAATATACCAATTACCAAAAGCAAAGAATTTGAAGTAAAGCATACAAAGTATTTTAAAGAGAAGCAAGTATAACTTAGAAAGCTAGATGAACTACATATAGTAAACTAGAAATTATATTAATATTAAATTACTGAAATAAACTAAGCTATAACTTATATATATTTTCCTTATTTATTTTTATATACTTATAAATATTTGTGAAGAAGCGAGTTCTTTCCATAGAAAGAAGAGCGAGTTATTTCCATATTTCAGTCTGTACTTAATTCTCACTAAAACAAATAGTTTTAATAAGAACTCTTTATCCATTTTCTCGCAGCAACGGTGTTCTGATATTTTTGCGAGTTCGTCAACTAATATTTTACCAATACCCTTGGCAGTTTTAATATCTTCAAAACGCCGTTCGAATTCCCCCGCCAAGCGCTTCACATACTCAGTAAACTCCTGAGGAGGGCAATAAAGTTGGCTTGTGTCAGTGTAGGTGCTAAACTGAATATATACATGCTCAGGCAAATTCATATCCCCTCTATATGTACAAGCGTTACAATCATGCTTTTCGATGACCCGTTTATACAAATATCCGGCAAAGTATTGAAGGGCATACGTATTTCCTATTCGCTTGCTCTAGAAGAGTTAAAAATGTCGAACAAGTTGTCCATACATTCAACGAATTCTGCTGTATGAGCTGCACCGGAAGGAATTCGGTCATTTGTTGCAACTCTAGTTAGTATCCCAGCTGCAACAGTATGGCTAAATACATGTGCCGCATACTTCACTCTCATTTTCTGGAAGTTATTGGGATATATATGTTTCCGAGTTAATTTTGGAGCAAGTTTAAAATCCTCTTTACTATCCACCTCAAAAAACGCTTTTATATGGCGCCAATCGGCAACTTTCTGGTCGCCAAATTGGAAAGGATTTTTTATTAAATTGTTTCTAATGGCCTTTAACAAATGAGGAGGATCGAAGAAATAATATATTTCCTCTGAAGACTGATCCGTTTGGAAATAACTATGATCTGGCGAAATCCCGAGGAGCTTAGATAACGCCATAAAATTCGACCCTTGATCTGCAACAAATGCTCTCGGTCGCAATCCAGCATTTCTAAGCATATTGATGCTCTGAAATAATGATTTTTTTAGCTCTCTAGCAGAGCAAGATGTGCGAACAAATGCATATCCCAACAACTGCTTGTAATTATAAGCAATACCTCTTGCTAATATCGCTACGACCGATTTGGCGACAAGATTGCTGCGTAAGTCCCTATTATCTTCAAATCCGACGATTATATCACTTTTCCTGTCGTACTGAAGATTTGGCATGATGGACATTTCGTCCATGCATACCACGCAGTCTTTCGCAATATCAGGTAGAGGTTGCAGTCTTATTTCAAGACTCTTAAATAAAATATCTTTTATACCTGGACCCAATGGCCAGTTGCTAATAAATCTCCTAAGAGTCATCTCACTGGGAAGGGAAAGAATCGTTGATAAAAAACGGTATGCCAAAGGTGACAAATGGAATAAGCAAATAGCCATTTGCTTAAAATCTTCTTTGTATCTTAATCCAGGTTTTTCCCGTTTCATATTTGAAATATGGCTATCTACTATGCTAGCCATTTCCGCTGGTAAATACATTTTGGCAAGTTCGATTAACATCGCAGGAGTTCGGTGTTTTTTTTCGAGTCGTTTTCTTGCAGCTCGCTCTTCTCTAAGCTGCTGCTTTAGCTCGTTGATAACCTGCCGATCTTGCGCAAAGCGTTGTTCTTGCAGGTACTGTTCCGTTTGCACGGCAACACTTGGCAGGCTTTTTCTTTGAGGTATAACGACCTAATAAAATATTTCAATGACTATCAATACTATAAATAACAGGAAGTAATCTTTCTACATTTTCTTGTTCCCTGATGGAAGATGACGGTCCAGCCTCAGCATCCTCAGAAAAAAAAGGGACCGCCGTTGATGTAAGGCGGTGGCCCGAAGGAACAAGCATGTCCCTCTTAAAATGCTTATAGCATACGAAATGGTATTTTTTGGAGTTGATCAGGTCCATTCGACGAATATTTCGTAGCCACAACTCCCGCCTAAAAGCGAAAAATTCATACGAAAAAATTAATTGAATTTCTAATAACTCTTCCATTCAATTTTAGAAATTTTTTCAATCTAAATATTATATTATACATTCACGTTTACTTTGAGCAGGTGAAAATTCTTGGCTCCAATCATGTGCTCTTCCAGTTACATTCGTAAGCTATTTTCGATCGTTACTTCCGCAGTAACTCCTTGGCCGTAACGATCGAAAATCGACTTTGCTCACAAATGTAAATGCACAAAGTTGAATTGAATCCTGTTTCACTTGAACACACTGTAACCATTTAATAATTAATAAAAGTTTTATCGCTTCCATTCGAAAGTGTGCATTTTATCGTATTTTCGTAATCGATATTCGACCGTTATTACACTGTTTTTTCAGACTTAACGATCGAAAATCGATATCAATAAACGAGAAAACAGCACATTATTAAATGGAAGCTCACTTAACTTACGCTTTTAACTCCATTGGCAATTGTCCAAATCTAATATCCGGCACAAAGCACCCCGGTACGATACAATGTTTCTTCGACATCCTTGTAGAACAAAGTGAACATCTTATCACTCTTCTATTGTTATCATAAACAAAACAAAAGGATTTTAATAAACAAACAAATTTTCACGAGGAATCGGACAAGCTACAGTTGGTATCATAAAAGCCTATACTTTTTATATCAAAATTTTATTCCCCATGCTAACATTAATTATTTGATGGTTGATAAGAAAAGTGAAAATACATAGTTTATATTCCTGTTCAACAAGAACTAACAAAAACAATTTTATAATTTGAGCCATGTTCGTATTTTTGAGTCCATTCCATAAGTTACACATCCGAGATTAGCAAATATGAAGTGCAAGGGGACGTTAATATACAAGGAAATTGATTGATAGTACCCAACGAAACTGAACATTATTTTGGTTTACATTTTTTAACCAGCACCGATCAAATTGAGTCGACATCCTTGAAAATATGAATTATGTTTCGATTCATTTACACCGACTGTAATGCAGATGAGCAGTTACCCGATTAATATTTTCTTTCGTTAAAACAATAAAATGTTCATCTGGCCATTCTAATTGTTTCGTTTTATCAACAATAATACACTCTCAAAATGTTTGCGTGAGAACACAATGACCTACTTTTACAACAACGAATCTGCAAAATTGGTTGCACACATTCAAATCCATTAAGACAGCCATCACACTCTGTCTTCTAAGGTATGTCGGTTAATTGTCTCGCTCTCCATCACGCATGAGTTAATTTTGTATACCACACAAAGTATTTCTTTCTCTTTAAATTCATGCCCCCCGTGACTGTTACAGCTAGTCGTAGTTTAGCTATGCCACAGTCATGCGAACAACACGGCATGCCAGCGCGAAACCATAAACAAACAACATGACACCCGCTTGCAACGTCCGAGGGCTGCAAACGAGTATCGAGGAGTATCGACACGTATGCGGTGTTAACATATATGATGTAGATATAACAAAAACAACTACTCCTACTACAGCAACAACTACTCCTACAAATCCAAAGACTACTACTAAGACTACTACTACTGCTACTACTATTACTACTACTACTACTACTACTACGACTATTATTAATACATCTGTGGTAGTAGTAGTAGTAGTAGTGGTAGTAGTAGTAGTAGTACTACTACTACTACTATTACTACAATAACTATTACAAATACCACTACTACAACAACTACTACTACAAAAACAACAACCACTACTACAACAGCAACTACTTCTACTTCAACAACAACTACTACAACTACTACTACATCTATTACTACTACTACTACTACTACTACTGCTACTACTACTATTACTACAACAACATCAACAACTACTACAACCACTACCACCACAACTACAACAACTACTACTAATACTACTACCACTACTGCTACTCCTATTTCTACTCGTACTACTACTATTACTACTACAACTACAACTACTACTACTACTGCAACTACTACTACTACTACAACTACTACTGTTACTCCTACTCCTACTACTGCTACAACTACAACTACTACTCTTACTACTACGAAATCGCACAGTCGCCGATCGTTTTGTTTGTTGCAGCAAAACGGAGGAGGCTGTCAAATATATTTTCAATTCATCAGAATCAACGGCTTCTTAAATATATTTTGAGGAGCAAAATATACATATATATATATATATATATGTATATATATGTTATATATATAAATCTACCCTGCAAGGGGAATGCTGGTCAACAGGAGTACTCCTGGAAGCCAGTATTCCTTGGGGAGTGTCGCCCCCACGTACTCGAGGACCTGGAGGTCACTGCAAGCCCCTCCAGTGGATAACAACCCTGCAACGACTCTGAAAAACGAACCGACCAACGAATTCCAATTGGCGCACTTGGGCTGGCGGTTACGATATTTTGGACCAAGTACCACCGACGTAAAACTCGCGACCTTAATTCACCGTACCCGATTTCATCACTTTTCTGTTACTTTACATTTCAGATGCACCTTTTCTGATTATTTTGCATTTCGCACGAAATTTGATTCATACATGTACTTTTAGAATGTATAAGTTAGAAGTTGAGTAAATCTGAAAAGACAAGTCAGTCGTTATTTGGAAATTAAAGAATAAAGTTCAGTATAAGTAAAAACTTTGTTTTTTTTTCACCGGTTGAGTAAAGGTGGACGTAACTCGAGCGAAAGGCTCCAATATAAGTATCGTAACGTCTCCGTCCCGGTAAAACCTTGGCAGGCCTCGCAGTACATTCGCCGCTCGCACCATTAAGTTGGTGGTGTAGGCTCGGTAGAGACGAACTCCCGATTAGCGCTGGTCTGGCTCTGAGCACCTGTCCCCATAAGGAATGGTGCCAACCCTTGCATGGCCTCCCTGCTTTGCACAGACACCCATGGGACCATTTAGGCGACTACACATACGAGTGGAGATAGCGGCTCCGAGGGGGACCATTTTAGCAAGATGTCTTATGATTTAATTTAAAACGCAAGAAAATCAAAAGCAATGAACAAACAACCAAACCCAGACGACAAACGGACAAATGAACACAAAAAACAGAGAGCCGCTACCAACCCGAGATACTGGTGGCATTCGGACGCAGCAAAAAAACAATACGCACTCCAGAACGTTCCGTGACACAAGAGAAAAAGTATGAACAACAAATGCCTGAGAAACACTCAGAGGGAGAAACCACCGATGATATTCAAAACATGATATGATACAACGCGATGCTGCCAATGATACTGCTTCTGATGCCATCAGAGCTCTAGATCCTAACGCAAACAGAAAAAATCCACCTCAAAACGAGGCACACGATAATCTCATCGTATTGGATCGTCATAAAAAGGAACACCTCATGCGTAAAGCAGGAAACACAATTAAAAGATCAAAGCTTCCTGCAACGTCCAGAGGAACATGAACAAGGACATTAGGGACGGTATATTAGAGCCGGAAGAGCTCGTAGGCCGAATTGGGCTCTACAGACGCAAACGGCTTAAAGCGGAGGAACTGCAAAAGGCCACTCCCTTGGTCGAAACGCTAGTGATTTCCGCACATAACGCTACCAAATAAGTTTCCAGCAGCCCAATCCAAGTAGACCGAGACAAAAGGATTCTGGACGAAGCAGTGAACAGACAGGTGCCGTCAAATGATGTATGCCAGGTGGTGGCAACCAAGGCAAAGTGGTGGCAATGTTACGTTCTGACTTAGTTACAATGTTAGGTGAATGATCATTTTTAATGTTGGGTGAATGAACATTACCATATGTTACGTATCAGTGAAACTTTTTCGTCAATACACAGTGATTTTCTTTTACTAGTCATATTTACAGCTTGAAAGTTTGTAAGCAACTGGGAATAATGATATATAGATAAGGTATAGATGGTTCATGACTCCTACTTATTAGTCATGGTCAAAAATAGTCTACACGAGCAAGCAATTCGAATTCGTAAACAAAAGAATGAATTTCTTAGAAAGTTCGGTTTGCATGATGCTGACAGTATAGTTTATTGCGGGCTAGGATAACAAAGCAACAAAAAAACGTACGCAGCTGCGCAGTTTTTACTAATTTTAGCAACTTAAAAGGTACTTTTTATTACTCAATTGTTGTCGTTATTGAGAGTGGGTGTGATGCTATGTAGAGTGTATCATTGTATAGTAGACAAGCTAAACCAACGCAAGTCGATTGATTTGTACGCTTTAGAGAGTTTGTCGTTAAATCGAGTGATGTTACGTGGAGTTTACACTGTAGTTCTTTTTAAATTTTAGGCGTGTATAGGCTGAAGTAATGGTGTCAGTAAAGTTACTTATTATAAAAACAAACCCTATGTTGTTTTGTTAGAACACTGAAGCTCGATGAAAGATTGGTTATGTTCAGTATATTTATAAAATTCATAGTGACATTAAAATGAATAGTTATTATTGGATTTTTGTTGATAACTAATTTGCTGATTTTAAGCTAACTAATTTGTATGGAAAAAGACTAAATTGAAAATTAAAATGAATTCCACAGTTACCTAAATTCGATATTGGATACTACTGACTCGGAATGCATAGCGGAGTAAATTCCTGTGCCAGGAATTTTTCCCATTAGAGAAATTCTAGTGTATACTCTTCTCAAGATATGAAAAGTTGAGAAATTTCTTTGCAGACCAAAACCCATGATATTAAGATACCAAAGAAACATATGTCAATAGATGGACGAAAGATGAAGCAGAAGAGAGAATGGGCAGAGCTTAATGGGGCAATCAGACTTGCTCATGTTGAACAAAAAAACTTGTTACAACAGCTGTTGTTTGCGCCAGTTACGAAACCTTCATATCCGTTTATAAAAGAAAAGACAAAGGTTTCGTTCTTCTAAATTATTTATTCTAATCTGGTTGTTTCCAGCCCAAAAGATAACTACGAACTAACTTCTCTTTCGTTAAACAGTCCAAAAGTAATAATGCAATTCAAGTAAATAATGCTGATTATACATAACAAGAACAATGTGAGAAAGGATTTAGATAATATGGGGAATTTAGAAAATCATCTGTCTAGACAATTAGGTGTCAGGTAAAATTTAGAATATCATCTGTCTAGACAATTAGGTGTCAGGTAAATCGGCGATGAATTTGAACCTTATACATAACTCGCGCAGGAAAAAAAGTGACGAAAGAAAAGAAAGATAGGAAAGAGAAATAAAAGTTGTGTTCCGCCACAGAAATAAAGAAGTTTTGGACGATCATTCATTTAAATTATGTACTCATTAAAAATGATGAATTTATTTAAGAATCATTATCATTTTAACATTTATCTATAGTTGTAATAAGAACCATCTGTGTAAAATAATGCATGTTGGGCACATGTAGTTGGAATATTGGAAACAAGAAAACCAGAAATCTAGGAAATATCGAATGCAACAAAATTGAGAAAATACTTGTTACTTCGCGACCTTTTCAATCACGCCCTTTTTTGCTTCTGATAGTGACTTCTGTCTAGTGAGTTGTTTCTCGTCTTGTTTGAGTTTCGCTAGTTAATTCTCATCTGAGTCAGAGTTCAAATTGTGGAGTCCTGGAGAAGTTAAGGCCGTGTTTTAGGAAAGTACAGAGAAGTCTACAGTAGCTATCAATCCAACACCGATCATCTTTGTATTATCTCACTAAAAGCAGCGTTAGAAGAAGCATAAGCATAATGTTCTTCTTCAACACCATTCAAACGTATGTCTCACAACAGAACCAACATTAACAAAATAACTCCTTCCGATCAACAAGACCATCAAATTTCATCTCAAAAGAACTATTTAACGTTTATTCCTTCAACGATTCGAAACAAAATTTGAATTCAAACTTCCGCAACCTTGATTACAAAAACGATGACATACAGTAGAAATTTTTTTTCGGAAAATTCGAATAAAATTATTGTCATGCAGTTTAAAATACAAGACGTTAGTTGAGTTCTCGTTATTTCGAATATCACTCATCCTAGCAAACAAAACGAATCGCCGTCGATATGAATTCGTATCGCCGTGTAGGAAAATCAGCTTGCCGCCGAATCCGAAAGCGATCCGAATTCGAATCGTCTGCGAAAAATATGTCTCCTCGCAGATGAACCGCCTTGGAATGAATCGCCATGGCGTATCGCAAACGAATCGCCATGGCGATTTATTAGTGAACTGCCCCGGCGATGTGTTTATAATCCGACGTGGCGATTTGTTTTCGATGTGCCGCAGTACTTCAGATCGCTGTTGAAATTATTCGAAATGGCGATACAAATTCACATCGTCGGCAATCGTTTTGTTTGCTATATGTTCTGAAATAAAAGTTTTCCAGGTTATTTCCTGAAAGTTAGTATTGCCTGAAAACCCCATAAAATAAAAAAATATTCAGAAAAATTAAGAAAACTGACTTGAAAATGGCCTAAAACCGATGAAATAAATTTTGCGAAATCAGTTTCAAATCAGTTTCTCCGTTTTCTTTGTTTGTAACAAGTTCAAAATCAATCGTAAGTAAATTTGGGAAAGCAAATTTGGCATTGATTCTTTAAAATTTAAAATATTTAGGGAATTTAAAGGCGGTTTCGTTTTAAAGTAAAGTCGCATTTAAAGTCGATTGTCGGTTGTCGGTCCCCCCTCATGGGTACTACCTTGGCGTGGTGGGGGGGCTTGGCGAGGTTACTAAAAGTACCCTCCAAAAAAAATTATATGTTGACTGAAAACAAAATTAATAAATTAGGGGTGGGGATATACACCCCGACGTGTGAGGGAGCCTCGACCTCATGCGGGCTTCTCTTCAGCAATCTTGCTAGGGATATGTCGCCAGGGCATTTTTCAGTGGTGGAACACTTGGCCACTGAAGAATCAAAAACTACAAGTGAAAAAATCAAGGAAGCAAGCATATTCGCCCAAAGGCCGAAACTACTGCGAACTTCGCCTCAAAGAGTAGCCAAGCCTAACTTAGGCAGTGCCTAACCGAATCCTTGTTGGCGGTAACTTTAACGCCAAGGCGATAGATTGGGGAATGCCTCTTCCAGACTCGAGAGGAAAAAGAATCCTAGAAATGGCGGCTAGGAGGCAACTTGTCATCATGAACGTTGGGAACACACCAACTTTTCGACGGGGAGGCTGCTTGGGAACTATTCCGGATTTGACATTTGCTTCGGAGTCCTTACTGCCTAGGGTACACAGATGGAGGGTCCTGGAGGACTACTCGGCGAGCGATCATCAGTATATTGCTTTCGCAATTGGCGAGTGTGCTACTCGACGCGTAGCAACCCAACCCTCAACTGTAGGTTGGAATATATCTAAAATAGATGTCGACGCGTTCGCCGCAGCTCTTATGAGAGGTGAAACTATGACGGTAACAGGGGGAGCCTCAGCTGAAAACATGGTGAACTCCACCATGAGGCTCATCAAGAATGCGTTCGACTGCTCGATGCCCAGGCGACGGCCTCGACACAATAAGCCTGCTGTATACTGGTGGTCAGCAGAAACCGCCGAAAAGCGGAGAGAATGTCACAAACTCCGCCAAGAATCTCAACGTTTAAGAAATCGAGACGAGTCACACTCCCGAACGCTGGCATACAGGTCGGCTAGAAAAGTTCTCCGTATGTTAATTAACGAAAGCAAGGCTCGCTGCTGGCGCAACATAGTTGAGGACATCGACAGAGACCCGTAGGGGCTGGGTTACAAGCTTGCCATGCGGAAATTAGGAGCTGCAAGGAGGCCCTGTGTCCTTGAAACGGAAAAAATGGACCAGATTGATCGAGCGCTCTTCCCTGTGCATCCTATTCGTCCCGATGATGCAGATGTTGAATGTCCCGGAGAATGCCCACTTTTTACCGCCATCGAGCTGGATGATGCGGTGAAAGCTTTAAAATCGAAAAAGGCCCCAGGGCCAGACGGTATACCTGCGGAAGTGATACAGCTTGCACATCAACCTTGCCCTGACAAGTTGCTCACCACTTTCAATGCATGTTTGTAGCAGGGCGCGTTTCCAAGTTGCTGGAAAGCGGGGAGGCTCGTGCTGATCCACAAGGGGAAGGGGAACGCAGAGCAATCATCTTCATATCGGCCGCTATGTATGCTGAACGCCGCCGGGAAGGTGCTCGAGAGGCTCATTAGAGAAAGACTTGGAGAAGCCACTCGAACCACCGGGGATCTGTCTCCTCGGCAGTACGGCTTCAGGGCTGGTGGATCCACAATCGGTGCAATAGCAGAGGTAGTGAGCGCGGTCCAGCAGGCAGAAGCCCACAATCATTACTCGAGACGAATAGTACTGCTCATAACACTAGATGTGAGAAATGCCTTCAACTCTGCTAGATGGACAGATATTCTTGGTGCTCTGGAATATTTCAGGGTGCCGAGGTATCTGATGCGGATATTGAAGGACTACCTCAAAGACCGGAAACTCATCTATGACACATTGGGAGGCCGGCGAACAATTGATTTGACATCAGGGGTCGCGCAAGGTTCCGTTCTGGGCCCGGACCTCTGGAATTTCTCGTACGATGAGCTTTTGAGGTTGCAGCTACCGGGGGAGTCGCGCCTGGTTGGCTACGCAGATGACGTAGCAGTACTAGTCGCCGGACGTACTGTTGGTCAGGCGCAACTCAAACTGGGTGCAGTAATACGTCGAGTGATCGAGTGGATGACAGACCGTGGACTTAGCCTAGCGCTGGAAAAGACCGAGGTCGTTGTCCTGACCAAGAAGTGGATCCCTCGTGTTATTTCCGTTCGGGTGGGAAAAATAATCATCGAGTCGAAAGAATCCATTAGATACCTTGGCTTGATGATTGACTCGAAGATAAGTTTTTTCGAGCAGGTTCGAGCGTCAGCGGATAAGGCTTCCGTGCGAGTATCGGCACTCAATCGCATTATGGCCAACACGCGGGGACCAACCTCGAACATAAGGCGTCTACTGATGAGTGCAATGGAGTCAGTGCTCTTGTATGGCTCCGAGGCTTGGGCTGACGCTCTTAGTAAAGAGACGCACCGAAGGCGTCTGGCACTGGTGCAGAGGCAAGGAGCTTTGCGGATAGCGGCTGCATCCCGCACTGCCTCTGAACCTGTGGTGCTGGTAATCTCGAGGGTGGTTCCTATTAAGTTACTTGCAGACGAACGGAAACGTGTATACCTACGTAGGGGGGAGTCGGCGAGAGAAACCGTCAGCCAAGAGGAACGGAGAAGGACCCTAACGTTGTGGCAGCAAATATGGGAAAGCGAAACGCGAGGCAGGTGGACCGCACGGCTGATAAGTGACTTGGGGCGTGGTTCTACAGAATGCATGGTGAGACTGATTATTATCTGACGCAGCCACTCAGTGGTCACGGGTATTTTCGGTCTTACCTGTATAAGATAGGAAAGACACCATCCCCAACTTGCGTGTTCTGCTCAGGGATGACGGATGACGCCTGCCATACGTTGTTTACGTGTAATATATTCACAAGACTCCGTTCGCATCGCTCGGAGAAAATTGGCGTAATTTCCCCAGAAAATGTAACAGGAAAAATGATGCAATCAAAGGACAATTGGAAGTGTGTGTCGCATTATGTACGGACAGTACTTATTATAAAGAAGGGCACGATGGATCGCTTGGCGAGGGAGGGGACATCTCTGTAACGCATTCTGATAGTAACTAATCGCAATTCCTTCCTATCCATCCGTGGAGAAAGAGAGATTTCCCTTAGCCTGAAGACATCGCTAAGCGATGATTACTGAGGCCTAGTCCGAAGTAATGTGTAAAACAGTTCCAGGCTAGGTTCTCGGTGTGACAGGGGAGGTGTTTAGTCGGTAGCCCGGTAGCGGGAGTCCTACACTCAGGGCGTAAATAACCTTTACCTCCCAAACAAAAAAAAAAAAGTCGGTTGTAGGATTTGAGTCTAATAAGATATTTATGTTGTTGAATTTAAACGTAATATAATGTGATGTGATTAATGAGAGTGCTCTTTAAACTACGTGAGTCCCTTGGAACCTCTTAAATGCAGTGCCTTAGACATTTTAACACTTCATTCAGTGTCGAATTATGTACTAAATATTTTGCAACTCACTCTGCCGATTCGGAAACAATATTATTTTTAATTCTACTATCGACATTACTTTGAACGGTAAAAATATAAGTTGAAGGTATTGAAATATATATTATTCAGTCCCTACAACTTATATTTTTTACAACTTATATATGTATGAAATGTTATCGTACGCAATGTCGGCATCACTATTAAGGAAAGTCGAGTCGGAAGGAGTTTAAGGAGTGGATCTGAAGACAATCGTCAAATAATTCATGATATTTCAAGCTTCTTTATGAACTGCTTTCCGCGACATTTTAACACATTTTAGAGAAAAATAATTGATTACACATAATTATTATCATCTCAAGCTTCCAGAAGAACTAGATTAGATTATTGTTTTTTAAAAAGGAATCTATAAGATTCTTACAGACTCCACGTTAACAAAATAGAAATACAAACAGGCTGTAAAGTAAGTCTTTTCTTTATGAAAGAAATTGAATAGTAGAATTAATTCTGTTTATATAAGGTCACAGAGAATCTGTAAACCATCAAAACATGGAGAATACAATCAAGCTTATGTAAAAAAATTCATGTCTTGCACGTCTTAATAAAAACAGGAAAACTGATGAGCCCTAAAAATCTGCAGTTTATCAATAAAATTGGGAGACAGTAAAGTTTGGGTAATTGCAATATGCATAAACGCAAACTCGCTGAAATTTACAGAAAATTCAAGCACAGTATATTTAGGAGTTCATAAAAACGATATACAATATTCTACTAGTTTGGCGACCTTCCTATTCGTCAGTACGGCTTTCTGTCTGACCACTCGTTACTCATGTTTTCTCAGTAACTGCGGATGCTCCAATCTTGAAATACTGTAAACGAGTCAAAAGAAATGATTTCTTCTAAGTATGATATGAATAAGTCGAGTACACATCCCAACGATTCTGTCAGAGGGACTTTGATGGTATGTAGTGCACCGATGGAAAGCGTCAACGTGACGTCATTTTAAGTGGTTGCCATTTTCTTGCGGTGCTGCCAATATTAGTGAATGTATGAGATGTCAATGATATATATGTCACACAACAAAACCAGCTGTAATGCTTGTTATTAATTTATTCAGTATCCTAATCAGCATATCAGCTGTTCATTTTGTTGTCCAATGTACACTTCATTACATGCACCTACAGTTGAGCACCGAGAATCCATGTATCCGTATTGTGATTGATTTTACAATTGATATCAGCAGCTTTAACATGTGGAAAGTTCATACATTCAACATGAAAAAATCGTTAATATCGGATTATATAAAAAAATATTTATTTATTTCAATGAAATTCACTTCGGATCACAGTATCTAAAATTTTAATGCAACAAGATATTAAACACTTAACTAACCAATTTGCTGTAAATTATTGTAAAAAAACAAAGGGGACAAAGCTTCGGCATTTAATAAGTATATTGTTTGTAGTTTACCTGGCGTTCCAACAGTTGGTCGAGAGTCCGTGAATAGCGAAATGCTCATAACGGTTCGGGGTTCAAAGAGTGGTAAAGTACCACTCTTTCGAAACCTTAAACTAAATTGTTTTTTTCCAAACACACCACACAATTAACACATAACTCGCACAGTCGGAAAACAAATCAAGAAGTCGAAAGGGAAAAACCTTGGTTGCGTATAAAACTAATCAAAAAGAACGCACAAATGAATACTTTTGATCGCGTAAATAACGTATGTGAAAATGCTGCACAAGGTAATGCATGATCGAGAAAATAATCGGAAATTTCGCGAAGCAAATTAGTAATTTAAAATGAGATTAAGGGTCCGAAAACGGATAACCAATAATCTCAGAACTCTTAGCTGAGACTGACAAGAGCAAACTGATCAACAACCCATAAAAATTAAATTGGATCCAGAAAACTGGAAAAAGGAATGTTTTCTTGTTAGCTCTGTCCATAGCTTTACGCGCCTTATATGTTATTTTCCGACTTTTGTTCGCTCTGGCGAAGAAAAGACGATTTTTCCATAGCTTTACGTGCCGCATATGCTATTTTCCGACTTTTGTTCGTTCTGGCGAAGAATAGGCGATCCGAATTTAGTTCGCTAAGCGAAATTCCGACAAAATGTTTGCTGGGATATTACACAGAAATAATTCTGAATGATGTCACATTTGCGGCAACTGCTGGATATTGCGAGCATTGAAATGACTGACGCGAAGTGTACTTAGAACTGATTTACAAATAAATTCTATCACGTTTGAACTGATAACAAATAAAATTATTTTCACCTAAAAAATCACTTGGAAAGATAAATACTGAAATCGGTAGGTTGTCATCCGGTTGCTCGTCAACTGTGCACTAAAGTTCGAGCAAGCAAAATTAAAAAGAGGAGGTCCGAAGGATATGAAGAAAAATACGGATCAGGCAATGTGAAGACACGTTATGGCGTAGTTACTGAGTAGTGTCATAAAAGGGATCTATAGAGCGCAAGACAATTTGGAAAAAGTGTTTGCTTAGGACAGTAGTTATATATTAATTTGTGTGTAAGACTCTTTTGGAATAGAATTGTGAATTGTAGGGTTTCCCGAGGTATATTAAGAATTTGTATAGGTTGAGTTTACGTTCAAAATATGAATAAAGCGAAAAAATGAATGTTTTATAATGCACAGTTAGCGTGCAGATGTTTTTAATGGCTGAGCATTTTCAGACAGAAAATTTTGGAATTAGTTTATTTTGTAATTTATGGATGGGAAATTTGAGATTGGAGTTTCGGAAATTTTCCTTATGTTTCTTTTCTGCAAAAAAAAAAATGTGATAGCATGAGTTGGGACTGAACGTCTTGCCCCCCTTGAGAGGTTATACCCATCAATGATTATTTTAGCTGCCGAAAGGAGGGAAGGGAAGGAGGATCGCTGAATTCCTCACACCGCGATCGATGATGCCAGTAGATGTTTTGAAGGTCACTGTGCGTATAATGCCATCGGGTCCTTAACGACTTAAGTGAACCTTAACGACTCATCCTGGAGGCCAACGTGAAGGGTTCTTCCTTCAGTGATTTCATGTTTACCCCGATACAATTTATTTCTTATGTTAAATCTATTTATGTATTCCTTGTGCCAACGCTCCCAGAATGCTTGTTCTAGTTTTTGGATTGTCTGCCATGATGATCATTTATTTGATGGTGACTTAGTCCAATCCCAGTCAGGTATACAGGTAATTGAATCGCCAATTAGAAAGTGTCCTGGCGTGATGGCGATCGGATCATTTGGGTTTGTTGAGTTAGTGTTAATGGTCTGGAGTTTAAATTAGCTTCTATTTCTACTACAAAGATATTTAATTTATCCAATGTAAATAGTGCACCGCCAACCATTCTTATCATGTGGTGTTTGAAAGTACTACTACAAGCAATTTACAACCGTTCATGTTACTACTGATAATAAATATATATATCAAATATATGTATAAATATATATATATTCATATATATATGTATATATATATATATATATACATATATATATACACACCACACCTATATATAAATATATATATATATATATATATGTACATATATATATCGAAAACCACATATATATATATATGTATATATATATATATATATATATATATATATATATATATATATATATATATATATATATATATATATATATGTAGATATATTTATATATATATATATATATATATATATATATATATATATATATATATATATATATATATATATATATATATATATATATATATATATATATATATATATATATATATATATATATATGTAGATATATTTATATATATATATATATATATATATATATATATATATATATATGTGTGGTGTTCGTTTTAAAAATGTTTTCAGAACTCATTTTTTATGCGCGATTCGGTACAGAGTATTAATTTCGAAAACACTTTTATGTCGGATTTTGAAAGGAACATTAATATCGAAAATCACTCATCGTTATTAAAAATTTTAACCGAGTTACCTATTAAAAAATAGTTTTTAATGTAATTGAAAAATTATAAAGAGTAGTGAGCATGAATTGTGAGCTCGTTAAATTAACTTCGATTAAAATATTCATTGTTATACTTAAAAAGATAACGTTTTAATTTTATATGGTCCAGCCATTGTAGATGTACTGATAAGTTAATTATTACTTTAGAAAAGGCTTGTTATACCTAAACTGGTGACCCCGACTGAGCGACGCCTTTGAGGACTATTAGAAAATCACATCAATATCAGTATATCACATTTACCAGTTAGCCTTCATTTCGGCTATGTTTATATTCTATGGGAATGACGAACGACATACGTTCGGGAAGAACGACCCCATCCTACGTCTGTTTTGATTTACGATAATTACCGTCGCCGATTATTGGCATTCGAGCAGCGAACGAACCTTTTGAACGAAGCTCATCAAATCAAACGAATTATTTGAACGCAACTAATAAGCTGAAGTAGAAGTTGAAACTAATGATTACACAAACGAAAGTTTGGAAACACCGTCAACACAATCTGTGCAATCAACAAAGACGATGTAAACGACCTGGCAATTCAATATCTATTTTCAACATCAATTCAACATCTATAAAAACAAATTAGGTATTTTTTACGGAGCCCCATTAATTGGTGGACCATTATTATTTTTTTTTATGAATTAAAATAAATATTATTAATAAGTTTCAAAATAATTTTAAATCTGTAAAGGTTATTCATTTAAAACAATTTTATAAATTTTAAAAATTTTAACAAATAACCAAATTTTCCTATTGCTGTTCCTTTCTCAATTTTCGGATTGAAAATTTAAACTTCTTAATATAAAAATTAAATTCTCACGAAGCTAGTATGTCGAACGACGACGTTTACCGCGACGCTCTGGCCACCGCGGGCATGGTAAGTGGTGACGGTACACCAAACCATCGGCGGATGAGAATGCGCTACATAATATCAACGCGGTTTCTATTAAACCTTGTCCCTTCTGGAAACAATTCCCGGAGGCATGGTTACTTCAGTTCGAGGCTCAATTGCAACGTGCCGGGATAACTACTGAACAAACTAAGTTCAGCCATTTATTAACTGCATTAGATCAAGACATTTTCAAACTTCTTAGCGATCTTATTACATCCCCTCCCCTTTCTAATCCATATAGTAATTTCAAAAGAGCTCTAATTGATAGACTTTCTATATATGAGAGCGGAAAAATGAAGCAAGTTTTAACGGAACTTTCATTAGGCGATAATCAACCTTCACAGTTGTTACGTGACATGCGTACTAAGAATGAAGGTAGGTTGAACGATTCGATTATCAGAACTCTATGGCTGCAAAGACTGCCTCATCATATGCAAGCAATTTTAGCATGTTATACTGTTTCATTAGACGAAATGGCAACTTGCGCTGATCGAATTAATGTGTGTGTGTGGAGTGTGTGGTGTTCGTTTTAAAAATGTTTTTCAGAACTCATTTTTTATGCGCGGTTTGGTACAGAGTATTAATTTCGAAAACACTTTTATGTCGGATTTTGAAAGGAACATTAATATCGAAAATCACTCATCGTTATTAAAAATTTTAACCGAGTAACCTATTAAAAAAATAGTTTTTAATGTAATTGAAAAATGAAAAAAAATAGTGAGTATGAATTGTGAGCTCGTTAAATTAACTTCGATTAAAATATTCATTGTTATACTTAAAAAGGTAACGTTTTAATTTTATATGGTCCAGCCATTGTAGATGAACTGATAAGTTGATTATTACTTTTGAAAAGGCTTGTTATACCTAAATATATATATATATATAAATATATATATATATATATATATATATATATATATATATGTTGTATATATAACAAAAACAACTACTTCTACTACAGCAACAACTACTCCTACAAATCCCAAGACTACCACTAAGACTACTACTACTGCTACTACTATTACTACTACTACTACTACTACGACTGTTATTAATACATCTGTAGTGGTAGTAGTAGTACTACTACTACTATTACTACAATAACTATTACAAATACCACTACTACAACAACTACTACTACAAAAACAACAACCACTACTACAACAGCAACTACTTCTACTTCAACAACAACTACTACAACTACAAAAACAACAACAACTACTACATCTATTACTACTACTACTACTATTACTACAACAACAACTACTGCAACCACTACCACCACAACTACAACAACTACTACTAATACTACTACCACTACTGCTACTACTATTACTACTATTACTACTCCTACTACTACTAATACTACTACAACTACAACTACTACTACTGCAACTACTACTACTACTACAACTACTACTGTTACTCCTTCTCCTACTACTGCTATAACTACAACTACTACTATTACTACTACGAAATCGCACAGTCGCCGATCGTTTTGTTTGTTCCAGCAAAACGGAGGAGGCTGCCAAATATATTTTCAATTCATCAGAATCAACGGCTTCTTAAATATATTTTGACGAGCAAAATATATATATATATATATATATATTATATATATAAATCTACCCTGCAAGGGGAATGCTGGTCAACAGGAGTACTCCTGGAAGCCAGTATTCTTTGGGGAGTGTCGCCTCCACGTACTCGAGGACCTGGAGGTCACTGCAAGCCCCCTCCAGTGGATAACAACCCTACAACGACTCTGGAAAATGAACCGACCAACGAATTCCAATTGGCGCACTTGGGCTGGCGGTTACGATATTTTGGACCAAGTACCACCGACGTAAAACTCGCGCGCGAAAGGCTCCAATATAAGTATCGTAACGTCTCCGTCTCGGTAAAACCTTGGCAGGCCTCGCGGTACATTCGCCGCTCGCACCATCAAGTTGGTGGTGTAGGTTCGGTAGAGACGAACTCCCGATTAGCGCTGGTCTGGCTCTGAGCACCTGTTCCCATAAGGAATGGTGCCAACCCTTGCATGGCCTCCCTGCTTTGCACAGACACCCATGGGACCATTTAGGCGACTACACATACGAGTGGAGATAGCGGCTCCGAGGGGGACCATTTTAGCAAGATGTCTTATGATTTAATATCAAACGCAAGAAAATCAAAAGCAATGAACAAACAACCAAACCCAGACGACAAACGGACAAATGAACACAAAAAACAGAGAGCCGCTACCAACCCGAGATACTGGTGGCATTCGGACGCAGCAAAAAACCAATACGCACTCCAGAACGTTCCGTGACACAAGAGAAAAGTATGAACAACAAATGCCTGAGAAACACTCAGAGGGAGAAACCACCGATGATATTCAAAACATGATATGATACAACGCGATGCTGCCAATGATACTGCTTCTGATGCCATCAGAGCTCTAGATCCTAACGCAAACAGAAAAAATCCACCTCAAAACGAGGCACACGATAATCTCATCGTATTGGATCGTCATAAAAAGGAACGCCTCATGCGTAAAGCAGGAAACACAATTAAAAGATCAAAGCTTCCTGCAACGTCCAGAGGAACATGAACAAGGACATTAGGGACGTTATATTAGAGCCGGAAGAGCTCGTAGGCCGAATTGGGCTCTACAGACGCAAACGGCTTAAAGCGGAGGAACTGCAAAAGGCCAGTCCCTTGGTCGAAACGTTAGTGATTTCCGCACATAGCGCTACCAAATAAGTTTCCAGCAGCCCAATCCAAGTAGACCGAGACAAAAGGATTCTGGACGAAGCAGTGAACAGACAGGTGCCGTCAAATGATGTATTCCAGGTGGTGGCAACCAAGGCCACCAAAAAGCGTCCAGAACGGGATGGAGGAGGCCGGAGGAGCCTCCTACACCTCCTGTGGACAAAGGAAAAGAAACCCCCAACAAGAAACAAGAACCACGAAGCAAGCAATACTGCAAAGGCCTAAGGCATGCACCACTGGCCAAATCGACAGTTGGGAGAACTTACGCAGACGTTTTGTGTGAAACCTAGGGATCTGTGAGACCCGATGATACTCAAACAGCAACAAAAACCGACTCATTCCGTGACGCAGTCAAAAAAGACTCTTGGGGAAAAGGCAACAGTAGCTTCACTTATACCAATGGCCACCCTCGAAATCAGGGACATTGACTGCGTTACTGACAAGACGGAGGTGGAAGAGTGCCTCAAAAGGATTTCACCCGAATTCAGTGGGCTCAAATTACGACTAACCTCTGAAAATAATAGAGGGCAGCGCATGGCCATAGTCGACTTAACCGAGGAAAAAGCCGAAAAACTCCTCTGCATGGGCAAAATAACAATAGGTTGAGTGGTCTGCAGAATAGGGCGAAGAGCAGTTCCTCTCCGCTATTTCAAATGCCTATGCTACGGTCATACAGCACAAGCCTGCAGCGCAATACATAGAATAACACAATGCACGGGAGAGGCGCACTGTATCATATGCGAGAACGCTGATCCCGGAATTGATGACCTTAGACATATTCCAGGGACAGGGAAGTGCCGGGTATTCAAAGAAGTGCTAACCAAAGCCAAAGCAGCTGTACAATTACCCGTGTCCTGCAGATAAACTTTCATCTGAACTCAAACGCCCGAGACCTGCTTGACCCATTCGCGAGGGATATGAAAGCCGATCTATTGCTACTTAGCGAACAACACTGAAATAAAAATTCATCAGCATGGTACCTTGATGAATCTAGTACTTATGCCATATGGGTTCGAAACAGCACCAAACTGAGAGTTCGGGGCCATGGGCGAAAAGATGGTTTCGTGTGGGTCTGTTGCCCAGGAATAACATTCTTTAGTGTGTTCTTGACACCGAACGGATAAATAACATCTTTCCAGGCGAAGCTCAACTCATTGGAGGACACCGTCTTGGGCACAGAAGGTCATGTTCTTATCGGGGGAGGTTTTAACGACAAAGCCATTGAATGGGGCATGCCTAAGTCAGATCCCAGGGGGAATCGAATCTTGGAGATAGCAGCCAGCGTAGGGCTAGCCGTGGTGAACACTGGTAACACTCCCACTTTCAACCGCTTTGACTGAGTGGGTTCTATTCCGGACGTGACATTCGCCTCGGAGTCCCCCTCCTCTATGACACACAATTGGAGAGTTCTATCGGACTATTTGGCCAGTGATCATCAGTACATAGCATTCGAGATCCGCGACAACGTTCCTACACACCCAGACACTCAGCGATCTGCCTTCGTGTGGAATACTGAGAGGATGGACGTGGAGAAGTTTATCGACACGCTCATGACATGCTTACCACCGTGTGGCTCATCGCCGGGGACCAGAGAACTGACTGCTGAAGACATGGTGAACTCCACAATGAGTGCCATCATCTCCACTTGTAAGTCATCTATGCCGCGCTGGAGACCTAGACAAGGAAAGCCTCCAGTGAACTGGGGTCCACTGATATAGCTCAACAATGAAGGGAGTGTCACAAACTCCGGTGAGAAGCTCAACGAGCGCGAAGGCAGGACGAGGCATGCACCAGAATGGCAGTATATCGGTCGGCCAGAAAATGCCTCCAAGAACTGATCAATAAGAGTAAGACCCGTTGCTGGCAGAACCTCGTCGAAGACGTGAACAGGGACCCGTGGGGTCTGGGCTATAAACTAGTTATGCGGAAACTCGGCGCTCTACGGGCCCCGTGCGTACTCGAAGCGGACATGCTGGACGAGATAGTACGGGTACTTTTTCCCCAACATCGCGTTCGCGTTGATGCCGCCCACAGGGAAACAACATCAAACTGTCCACTCTTCACGAGAAACGAACTGGAACTAGCAGTTCTCTCCATGAAGGTGAAGAAGGCTCCGGGCCCAGACGGTATTCCAGCCGAGGTACGGCAACTAGCCTATTACTCTTGGCCTGACTTGCATCTCAGTACGTTTAACGCCTATTTGCAAGAAGGCGTTTTCCCTGAGCGTGGGAAGACGGCAAGACTCGTGCTGATCAGCAAGGGGAAGGAAAATCTCGAGTCGCTGTCAGCATACCGACCGTTGTTCATGCTAGATACGGCCGGGAAAGTGCACGAGAAACTGATAAAAAGAAGACTCGCTAACGTTATCCACGCCACTGGGGATCTTTCTCCAAGGCAGTATGGTTTCAGAACGGGACGTTCCACTATAGATGCAGTGGCGGAAGTGGTAAGTGCGGTCCAACAGGCGGAGGCACGCAGTCGATCCAACCGTCGGGTAGTCCTTCTAGTGACGCTGGACATAAGGAATGCTTTCAACTCCACTAGATGGAAGGATATTCTGGAAGCCCTGGAAAACTCCTTCCATGTTCCAGAATATCTGATGCGTATAGTCCGAAATTACCTGAAGGATCGCAGCCTGACCTACGACACCGTGCAAGGTTATCGGAGGATGCTAGACACATCAGGTGTGGCTCAAGGCTCCACCCTCGGTCTGGACTTGTGGAACGTCTCCTATGACGGACTGCTCAGACATGGACTGTCGGAAGAGTCGCGACTGATCGGCTATGCAGATGACGTTGCGGCACTAGTGGCTGGGCGCACGGTCGATCAAGCGCAGTTAAGGCTGAATGTACTAATGCGCCGGTTGGGGAGCTGGATGAACACTCACGGGTTCAACGTAGCGTTAGAGAAAACCGAAGAGGTCATCGTGACCAAGAAGAGCATCCCCAGAGTAAGAATCGTCTGAGTCGGGGACACATTAGTAGAGTTGAAACTATCAGTCAAGTATCTGGGCTTACTGATATACTCTAAACTGAGTTTCTCGGAGAAAATCAAGGCAACGACAAACAAGGCTGCAGCAGGGGTCTCGGCAATTAGTCGACTAATGGCCAATCATGGGGACCAAGTCCAAAAAAACGCAAAATCTACGCTTCTATATGGAGCAGAGATATGGAGTGAAGGTCTTAACAAAGAACTGCATCGAAAACGGCTGGCACAGGTGCAGAGACGAGGAGCACTGCGGATTGCATCAGCATACCTCTGAGTAAGTGGTGCTGGTAATTGCAGGGGTGATACCCATCGCTCTCTAGAGACTTCTACCTGACCCAGCTACTCAGCGGACACGGTTGTTTTCAGTCTTACCTGCACAAGATAGGTAAGTCATGGTCTCCAGTTTGCATATTCTGCATTGGTGTGAAGGATGACGCCTGTCATACTTTCTTTTCATGCAGAAGATGGGACAAAGAGCGCAGTGATCTTGCTGAAGCTCCATCCAGATAGCTCCATCCATCCGAGCTCCATCCAGATAGCCTAATCGAAGAGATGCTGATATCATTTGACAAATGCAATCAAGTGGCACATAAGGCTAGGGCAATCTTAGTAATGAGAAAAGGCATACTTGATCGGCTGGAGGCGTCGAGGGTGGAGGGTTTTCTTCTCTAGCAATCCTCCTCCTCTTTCCCATCCAACTATAGATGGCATCCCTATAACCCGAAGGCGCCAAAAGGCGTAAAGTTGGGAGGCCCAGCTCGAAGTAATGTGTCAAACGGTTCCAGGTTAGGCGCTCCGGTTGACAGGGTAGGTGTTTAGTCGGTAGTCCAGTAGGTCCACTGGGACTCCGACACTCAGGGCGTAAATATCCTTCACCACCACCCCCCCAAAAATATGTATATATATAAATCTAAGTGTATATATATTGCATATATATTGTATATATAAATCTAAGTGCTACAGATTGTGTGCTTTTGAAGCAGGGCAAAATAATAATAGGGTGGGTTCTTGTCGGATACGGCGAAGGGCGATTCCCCTCCAGTGTTTCAAGTACCTTGGATACGGTCATACCGCACAGGCATAAAATGCAACTAACCGAAGCTCCTTATGCTACCATTGCGGTAAGACAGGGCATAAAAAGAAGGAATGCACAGACGAGTCATATGTGTTCTTTGCCAGGAGTATGACCCGAGACCAGATGATTTGAAACATATTCCAGGCACAGGGAAGTTTCAGGTCTTCCAAGAAGCCCTAACCAAGGGTAAAGCGCTTCTGCAATGATTCGTATCCTTGAAATCAATCTACATCGAAGCATCATCGCCCAAGACCTACTGGAACAGTTTGCGAGAGACAGGCAAGCTGACTTACTACTGCTGAGCGAGCAACATCACACCAGAAACTCACCAACATGGTATCCTGACGAAGCCGGTACAGCCGCCATCTGGGTTCAGAACAGTGCTCACCTAGAAGTGCAGGATCGGGGGCGAGGAGATGGTTTCGTTTGGGTTCGGTGTTCGGAAACTACACTCTTCAGTGTATACCTTACTCCGAACGAATCGTTGTCGTTCTTTCAACTTAGGGTTAATACTTTGGAGGACGCTGTTTCGAGTATTGAAGGCCATGTGCTCGTCGGAGGTGACTTCAACGCAAAGGGAATCGATTGGGACATGCCCTAGTCAGACGCTCGGGGCAGATGGATCCTCGACATGGCAGCATGAACAGGGCTCGTCGTACTGCCACATCCATTCGTTCCGTCAATGGGGTTGCGTGGGCACCATACCTGATGTGACATTCGCTTCGGAGTGTCTAGCACAATCAGTTAAAAATTGGAGAGTGCTAGAGGATTACTCGGCCAGTGATCACCAGTACATAGCTCTGGAGATCCATAACGGTGCTTCCCGAAGACCAAGCGCTTGTTCTGCTGCGATCCGGTGGAATACTGAGAAAGCGGATATTTAGAAGTTTGTTGAAGTGCTTATGGGACGATCACCGCTGTCGGAAGCAACGCTGGAGAACGGCGAACCTGCGCCAAAACATGTCGTTAACCCTACTATGAGAATCATTACATCCACCTGCAGGTCTTCAAACGAAAAACGAAGAAGTGTCACAAACTACGAGGCAGGACATAGCGAGCTCGAATCCGGTAAGAGGCATGTATCCGATTAGTAGCTTAAAAATCATCCAGAAAATGCCTCCGTAGACTTATCAGCAGTAGCAAGGCCAGCCGCGGGCAAATCCTGGTGGACGACGTGAACAGAGACCCATGGCGCCTGGGCTTCAAAATAGTAATTCGGAAGCTCGGTAACCAAAGGTCGCCTCACTCATACGAGGCAGAAAAGATGGACGAAATCGTACGGGCTCTCTTCCCCATCCATCCCGCCATCGTTGAAGCCGTTCACTATGAAACACCAACGGAAATTTCATTTTTCACGAAAACGGAATTGGAGAAAGCAGTCTTGTCTATGAAGGCCAGAAAGCCTCCAGGACCAGATGGGATTCCAGCTGAGGTGCTACAAATGGTCTTCCCTTTTTCCCCTGACCTGCTCCTCCACATGTTCAACGCATGCCTGCGCGTAGGGCTGTTCCGAGAGTGCTGGAAGGTGGCGAGACTTGTGCTCATTACGAAGGGAAAAGGGGATTCCGAGTCGTCAGCTGCGTACCGCCCACTGTGTATGCTTGACACGGCCGGAAAAGTTTTTGAAAAACTTATCAGGGGAAGACTCGCTGACGTGATTCGTACTGCTGGGGACCTATCTCCACGGCAGTATGGCTTCAAAGCAGGCCGCTCCACCATCGATGCAATTGAAGAAGTAGTGAGCGCGGTCCAACGTGCGGAGTCTCACAGTATTTCTACACGACGGGTCGTCCAGCTGGTTACTCTTGATGTCCGAAATGCATTTAACAGCGCTAGATGGGTAGATATTCTGGAAGCGCTAGAAAAGCGTTTTCAAGTACCAGTGTACCTGATGCGGATTCTCAGGAACTATTTGAAGGACCGCAGCCTACTCTACGACTCGAAGGAGGGTGGGCGAAGTACAATTCTTACTTCAGGTGTTGCTCAGGGCTCTATCCTTGGCCCGGATCTGCGGAACATCTCCTACGATCTACGATGGACTCCTGCAGCTTGAACTGCCGGATGAGTCACGTTTGATCGGCTATGCGGACGATGTCGCGGCGCTGGTCGCTGGACGCACAGTAGACCATACGCAACTCAGACTCAATATGTTAATGCGGAGGGTAATGGACTAGATGACCGCTCACGGATTCAAGCTGGCACTGGAAAAAACCGAAATGGTCATCCTAACGAAGAAGAGAATCCCCAGAGTAAGGCCTATCAGTATAGGGGACGAGCTGATTGAATCGAAATCAGCAGTAAAGTACCGGGGCGTCCTGATAGACTCGAAAATGAGTTTTTCCTAACAAATCAGGGTAGCAGCTGACAAGTCCGCAGCGCGTGTGACGGCACTCACTCGATTAAGGGTCAACATAGGTGGGCCCACCACATCAAGGAGACGGTTCTTAATGAGCGTTGTGCAGTCGCTTCTGCTCTACGGATCAGAACTGTCGGGTGACGTTCTCAGCAAGGAGTTACACCAGAAGCGGTTGGCACAGGTGTAGAGACAAGGAGTATTGCGAATCTCATGCGAATATCGAACGGTCTCCGGGGCGGCAGTGCTGTTAATCGCAGGGGTGATACCTATCACCCTCCTTGCGAGAGAGCGCAGAAGTATTTACCTGCGCAGAGGCGAAGATCGAAGAGAAAAGATCACCAGGGAAGAGAGACGTCGCTCTCTCAGCGATTGGCAACACTCCTGTGAGCAAGAAACAAGGGGAAGGTGGACTGCACGTCTGATCCCTGACCTGAGGCCGTGGTTCAGTCGAGTGCATGGTGAGACCGATTTCTACTTGCCCCAGCTCTTAAGCGGACACGCTTGTTTTCGGTCCTACCTGTACAAAATTGACAGAGCACGGTCTCCGAACTGTGTGTTTTGTGCAGGTGAACCGGATGCCGCCTGTCACACATTTTTCTACTGCAAAAGGTGGAGCCAGTAGCCAAGGGTCCTCCTCAGCGAAATTGGAGAGCTGTGTCCGGAAACTATCGTCGGAGTAGTGCTGAAAACAGTTGACGATTGGAATCACATGGCGCAATATGCTCGGGCAGTGCTGGTACTGAAAATAGCTTTATTGGAGCGCTGGGATGCATCGGGGATGGATGGATCTCTTTTCTAGCGCTTTCTTCCCGTTAGAGAAGATATTGCCATAATCCGAATGCGCCTCTAGGCGTAGGAACACGAGGCCTAGCCCGAAGTAATGTGTCAAACGGTTCCAGGCTAGGTTCTCAGGTTGAAAGGGGGGGGGGGGTGTTTAGTGGGTAGTCCAAAAGCATTTTGCGTCTGGGAGTCCAACACTCAGGGCGTAAACAGCCTTCACCTACTACTACTACTTACGACTATTACTACTACAACAACTACAACAACAACTACTACTGCTACTACTACAACTTCAAGGACTACTACTACAACTACTACTGCTACTATTACTACTACTACAACTACGACAACTACAACTACTACTACTACTACTACAACTTCCACTACAACTTCAACGACTACTACTACAACTACGACTACTGCAACTACTACTACAGCTACCACTACTACAACAACAACTACTAGTAGTAGATTACGACAAATAAAATTTATAAAACGCAAAATTAAAAGGAAGTTTTTTCAGTTATTTTTCAACGAATTCCAATTGGCGCACTTGGGCTGGCAGACACGATATTTTGGACCAAGTACCACCGAGGTGAAACTCGCGCGAGTTATTCAATTTAATTTTATATCGGAAAAATAACTTTGAACTTAATTGTTCAGAACTAAGTTTTCACTGAAGTCAAATTAATTTAAACCGAAAAATGAAACTTGTTACTAAAATTCTAGTTTCAGTAAAAAACACGTCTTTAAATCGGACTTAGTTGTTTTTATTTGTCCGTTCAACTCTCTACTCCTTTCACAAGAAGTTCTTAACTACTTATAAACTACTTATCTAATCCTTATGTCTTAAAATCATGTGTACAATGCGATTTGTATTATCCTCATAAAATCAGATACCGAAAACCACATTAAACAATTAGAATCAGAAAACAGAGGAAAACAAAGGACGTGTATGAGATGCAAAATTGCATGTAATAAAAAAAAAGGATATAGAGTGTAGAGTGTGAAAAATGAAAAAATCAAAGGTTTTAGTTTTATT
This sequence comes from Stratiomys singularior, assembly GCA_954870665.1. NCBI lineage: Eukaryota > Metazoa > Arthropoda > Insecta > Diptera > Stratiomyidae > Stratiomys > Stratiomys singularior. The sequence continues at coordinate 85,167,411 of OX940878.1, read as the reverse complement.
GGTGTGAATAGTTTTCGGATTTTATTATCGTGTTTTGATATAACTCTACGTTTAAAGGAATATAGCGTTTTGTTCAAAAATTCTTTGTTTGAATTTATCGATGCGTTCACGATAGAATTCGTTGCGTCACATTTCTTTTGGGTATTGGATACAACGTAGCTCCTCCCCCACTAGAGTGAGGTTTCTCTCTAATCCTTTTTTGATATCGAGTTTGAAATTGTTCCTGTTTTCAAAGAAGTATACAAAGATTATAATTCTAATGGCAAGAATGGTTGAAGAAGATCTGATTCCCATATTCACAGTCCTTTGATATTTAAGTACTTGAATTTCTTTAATATTCTTTTGTTGTGTTAAAATGGTGCCTTCAAAAGTTAATGCTATTTTATTCAAATCGAGTGCATTATTTACAGATATTACTAAATGACTTTTAAATGTATACATCTTGTTTGTAAATTTTTCCTTTTTTTCTATCGCTGCAGTACAATTTTGAAAGTTTATAAAGTAATTTCCAGTTAAAGTAAATAGTGCACCGCCAACCATTCTTATCATGTGGTGTTTGAAAGTACTACTACAAGCAATTTACAACCGTTCATGTTACTACTGATAATAAATATATATATCAAATATATGTATAAATATATATATATTCATATATATATGTATATATATATATATATACATATATATATACACACCACACCTATATATAAATATATATATATATATATATATGTACATATATATATCGAAAACCACATATATATATATATGTATATATATATATATATATATATATATATATATATATATATATATATATATATATATATGTAGATATATTTATATATATATATATACATATATATATATATATATATATATATATATATATATATATATATATGTAGATATATTTATATATATATATATATATATATATATATATATATATATATATATGTGTGGTGTTCGTTTTAAAAATGTTTTTCAGAACTCATTTTTTATGCGCGATTCGGTACAGAGTATTAATTTCGAAAACACTTTTATGTCGGATTTTGAAAGGAACATTAATATCGAAAATCACTCATCGTTATTAAAAATTTTAACCGAGTTACCTATTAAAAAATAGTTTTTAATGTAATTGAAAAATTATAAAGAGTAGTGAGCATGAATTGTGAGCTCGTTAAATTAACTTCGATTAAAATATTCATTGTTATACTTAAAAAGATAACGTTTTAATTTTATATGGTCCAGCCATTGTAGATGTACTGATAAGTTGATTATTACTTTAGAAAAGGCTTGTTATACCTAAACTGGTGACCCCGACTGAGCGACGCCTTTGAGGACTATTAGAATATCACATCAATATCAGTATATCACATTTACCAGTTAGCCTTCATTTCGGCTATGTTTATATTCTATGGGAATGACGAACGACATACGTTCGGGAAGAACGACCCCATCCTACGTCTGTTTTGATTTACGATAATTACCGTCGCCGATTATTGGCATTCGAGCAGCGAACGAACCTTTTGAACGAAGCTCATCAAATCAAACGAATTATTTGAACGCAACTAATAAGCTGAAGTAGAAGTTGAAACTAATGATTACACAAACGAAAGTTTGGAAACACCGTCAACACAATCTGTGCAATCAACAAAGACGATGTAAACGACCTGGCAATTCAATATCTATTTTCAACATCAATTCAACATCTATAAAAACAAATTAGGTATTTTTTACGGAGCCCCATTAATTGGTGGACCATTATTATTTTTTTTTATGAATTAAAATAAATATTATTAATAAGTTTCAAAATAATTTTAAATCTGTAAAGGTTATTCATTTAAAACAATTTTATAAATTTTAAAAATTTTAACAAATAACCAAATTTTCCTATTGCTGTTCCTTTCTCAATTTTCGGATTGAAAATTTAAACTTCTTAATATAAAAATTAAATTCTCACGAAGCTAGTATGTCGAACGACGACGTTTACCGCGACGCTCTGGCCACCGCGGGCATGGTAAGTGGTGACGGTACACCAAACCCATCGGCGGATGAGAATGCGCTACATAATATCAACGCGGTTTCTATTAAACCTTGTCCCTTCTGGAAACAATTCCCGGAGGCATGGTTACTTCAGTTCGAGGCTCAATTGCAACGTGCCGGGATAACTACTGAACAAACTAAGTTCAGCCATTTATTAACTGCATTAGATCAAGACATTTTCAAACTTCTTAGCGATCTTATTACATCCCCTCCCCTTTCTAATCCATATAGTAATTTCAAAAGAGCTCTAATTGATAGACTTTCTATATATGAGAGCGGAAAAATGAAGCAAGTTTTAACGGAACTTTCATTAGGCGATAATCAACCTTCACAGTTGTTACGTGACATGCGTACTAAGAATGAAGGTAGGTTGAACGATTCGATTATCAGAACTCTATGGCTGCAAAGACTGCCTCATCATATGCAAGCAATTTTAGCATGTTATACTGTTTCATTAGACGAAATGGCAACTTGCGCTGATCGAATTAATGTGTGTGTGTGGAGTGTGTGGTGTTCGTTTTAAAAATGTTTTTCAGAACTCATTTTTTATGCGCGGTTTGGTACAGAGTATTAATTTCGAAAACACTTTTATGTCGGATTTTGAAAGGAACATTAATATCGAAAATCACTCATCGTTATTAAAAATTTTAACCGAGTAACCTATTAAAAAAATAGTTTTTAATGTAATTGAAAAATGAAAAAAAATAGTGAGTATGAATTGTGAGCTCGTTAAATTAACTTCGATTAAAATATTCATTGTTATACTTAAAAAGGTAACGTTTTAATTTTATATGGTCCAGCCATTGTAGATGAACTGATAAGTTGATTATTACTTTTGAAAAGGCTTGTTATACCTAAATATATATATATATATAAATATATATATATATATATATATATATATATATATATATATATATATATATATATATATATATATATATATGTTGTATATATAACAAAAACAACTACTTCTACTACAGCAACAACTACTCCTACAAATCCCAAGACTACCACTAAGACTACTACTACTGCTACTACTATTACTACTACTACTACTACTACGACTGTTATTAATACATCTGTAGTGGTAGTAGTAGTACTACTACTACTATTACTACAATAACTATTACAAATACCACTACTACAACAACTACTACTACAAAAACAACAACCACTACTACAACAGCAACTACTTCTACTTCAACAACAACTACTACAACTACAAAAACAACAACAACTACTACATCTATTACTACTACTACTACTATTACTACAACAACAACTACTGCAACCACTACCACCACAACTACAACAACTACTACTAATACTACTACCACTACTGCTACTACTATTACTACTATTACTACTCCTACTACTACTAATACTACTACAACTACAACTACTACTACTGCAACTACTACTACTACTACAACTACTACTGTTACTCCTTCTCCTACTACTGCTATAACTACAACTACTACTATTACTACTACGAAATCGCACAGTCGCCGATCGTTTTGTTTGTTCCAGCAAAACGGAGGAGGCTGCCAAATATATTTTCAATTCATCAGAATCAACGGCTTCTTAAATATATTTTGACGAGCAAAATATATATATATATATATATATTATATATATAAATCTACCCTGCAAGGGGAATGCTGGTCAACAGGAGTACTCCTGGAAGCCAGTATTCTTTGGGGAGTGTCGCCTCCACGTACTCGAGGACCTGGAGGTCACTGCAAGCCCCCTCCAGTGGATAACAACCCTACAACGACTCTGGAAAATGAACCGACCAACGAATTCCAATTGGCGCACTTGGGCTGGCGGTTACGATATTTTGGACCAAGTACCACCGACGTAAAACTCGCGCGCGAAAGGCTCCAATATAAGTATCGTAACGTCTCCGTCTCGGTAAAACCTTGGCAGGCCTCGCGGTACATTCGCCGCTCGCACCATCAAGTTGGTGGTGTAGGTTCGGTAGAGACGAACTCCCGATTAGCGCTGGTCTGGCTCTGAGCACCTGTTCCCATAAGGAATGGTGCCAACCCTTGCATGGCCTCCCTGCTTTGCACAGACACCCATGGGACCATTTAGGCGACTACACATACGAGTGGAGATAGCGGCTCCGAGGGGGACCATTTTAGCAAGATGTCTTATGATTTAATATCAAACGCAAGAAAATCAAAAGCAATGAACAAACAACCAAACCCAGACGACAAACGGACAAATGAACACAAAAAACAGAGAGCCGCTACCAACCCGAGATACTGGTGGCATTCGGACGCAGCAAAAAACCAATACGCACTCCAGAACGTTCCGTGACACAAGAGAAAAGTATGAACAACAAATGCCTGAGAAACACTCAGAGGGAGAAACCACCGATGATATTCAAAACATGATATGATACAACGCGATGCTGCCAATGATACTGCTTCTGATGCCATCAGAGCTCTAGATCCTAACGCAAACAGAAAAAATCCACCTCAAAACGAGGCACACGATAATCTCATCGTATTGGATCGTCATAAAAAGGAACGCCTCATGCGTAAAGCAGGAAACACAATTAAAAGATCAAAGCTTCCTGCAACGTCCAGAGGAACATGAACAAGGACATTAGGGACGTTATATTAGAGCCGGAAGAGCTCGTAGGCCGAATTGGGCTCTACAGACGCAAACGGCTTAAAGCGGAGGAACTGCAAAAGGCCAGTCCCTTGGTCGAAACGTTAGTGATTTCCGCACATAGCGCTACCAAATAAGTTTCCAGCAGCCCAATCCAAGTAGACCGAGACAAAAGGATTCTGGACGAAGCAGTGAACAGACAGGTGCCGTCAAATGATGTATTCCAGGTGGTGGCAACCAAGGCCACCAAAAAGCGTCCAGAACGGGATGGAGGAGGCCGGAGGAGCCTCCTACACCTCCTGTGGACAAAGGAAAAGAAACCCCCAACAAGAAACAAGAACCACGAAGCAAGCAATACTGCAAAGGCCTAAGGCATGCACCACTGGCCAAATCGACAGTTGGGAGAACTTACGCAGACGTTTTGTGTGAAACCTAGGGATCTGTGAGACCCGATGATACTCAAACAGCAACAAAAACCGACTCATTCCGTGACGCAGTCAAAAAAGACTCTTGGGGAAAAGGCAACAGTAGCTTCACTTATACCAATGGCCACCCTCGAAATCAGGGACATTGACTGCGTTACTGACAAGACGGAGGTGGAAGAGTGCCTCAAAAGGATTTCACCCGAATTCAGTGGGCTCAAATTACGACTAACCTCTGAAAATAATAGAGGGCAGCGCATGGCCATAGTCGACTTAACCGAGGAAAAAGCCGAAAAACTCCTCTGCATGGGCAAAATAACAATAGGTTGAGTGGTCTGCAGAATAGGGCGAAGAGCAGTTCCTCTCCGCTATTTCAAATGCCTATGCTACGGTCATACAGCACAAGCCTGCAGCGCAATACATAGAATAACACAATGCACGGGAGAGGCGCACTGTATCATATGCGAGAACGCTGATCCCGGAATTGATGACCTGAGACATATTCCAGGGACAGGGAAGTGCCGGGTATTCAAAGAAGTGCTAACCAAAGCCAAAGCAGCTGTACAATTACCCGTGTCCTGCAGATAAACTTTCATCTGAACTCAAACGCCCGAGACCTGCTTGACCCATTCGCGAGGGATATGAAAGCCGATCTATTGCTACTTAGCGAACAACACTGAAATAAAAATTCATCAGCATGGTACCTTGATGAATCTAGTACTTATGCCATATGGGTTCGAAACAGCACCAAACTGAGAGTTCGGGGCCATGGGCGAAAAGATGGTTTCGTGTGGGTCTGTTGCCCAGGAATAACATTCTTTAGTGTGTTCTTGACACCGAACGGATAAATAACATCTTTCCAGGCGAAGCTCAACTCATTGGAGGACACCGTCTTGGGCACAGAAGGTCATGTTCTTATCGGGGGAGGTTTTAACGACAAAGCCATTGAATGGGGCATGCCTAAGTCAGATCCCAGGGGGAATCGAATCTTGGAGATAGCAGCCAGCGTAGGGCTAGCCGTGGTGAACACTGGTAACACTCCCACTTTCAACCGCTTTGACTGAGTGGGTTCTATTCCGGACGTGACATTCGCCTCGGAGTCCCCCTCCTCTATGACACACAATTGGAGAGTTCTATCGGACTATTTGGCCAGTGATCATCAGTACATAGCATTCGAGATCCGCGACAACGTTCCTACACACCCAGACACTCAGCGATCTGCCTTCGTGTGGAATACTGAGAGGATGGACGTGGAGAAGTTTATCGACACGCTCATGACATGCTTACCACCGTGTGGCTCATCGCCGGGGACCAGAGAACTGACTGCTGAAGACATGGTGAACTCCACAATGAGTGCCATCATCTCCACTTGTAAGTCATCTATGCCGCGCTGGAGACCTAGACAAGGAAAGCCTCCAGTGAACTGGGGTCCACTGATATAGCTCAACAATGAAGGGAGTGTCACAAACTCCGGTGAGAAGCTCAACGAGCGCGAAGGCAGGACGAGGCATGCACCAGAATGGCAGTATATCGGTCGGCCAGAAAATGCCTCCAAGAACTGATCAATAAGAGTAAGACCCGTTGCTGGCAGAACCTCGTCGAAGACGTGAACAGGGACCCGTGGGGTCTGGGCTATAAACTAGTTATGCGGAAACTCGGCGCTCTACGGGCCCCGTGCGTACTCGAAGCGGACATGCTGGACGAGATAGTACGGGTACTTTTTCCCCAACATCGCGTTCGCGTTGATGCCGCCCACAGGGAAACAACATCAAACTGTCCACTCTTCACGAGAAACGAACTGGAACTAGCAGTTCTCTCCATGAAGGTGAAGAAGGCTCCGGGCCCAGACGGTATTCCAGCCGAGGTACGGCAACTAGCCTATTACTCTTGGCCTGACTTGCATCTCAGTACGTTTAACGCCTATTTGCAAGAAGGCGTTTTCCCTGAGCGTGGGAAGACGGCAAGACTCGTGCTGATCAGCAAGGGGAAGGAAAATCTCGAGTCGCTGTCAGCATACCGACCGTTGTTCATGCTAGATACGGCCGGGAAAGTGCACGAGAAACTGATAAAAAGAAGACTCGCTAACGTTATCCACGCCACTGGGGATCTTTCTCCAAGGCAGTATGGTTTCAGAACGGGACGTTCCACTATAGATGCAGTGGCGGAAGTGGTAAGTGCGGTCCAACAGGCGGAGGCACGCAGTCGATCCAACCGTCGGGTAGTCCTTCTAGTGACGCTGGACATAAGGAATGCTTTCAACTCCACTAGATGGAAGGATATTCTGGAAGCCCTGGAAAACTCCTTCCATGTTCCAGAATATCTGATGCGTATAGTCCGAAATTACCTGAAGGATCGCAGCCTGACCTACGACACCGTGCAAGGTTATCGGAGGATGCTAGACACATCAGGTGTGGCTCAAGGCTCCACCCTCGGTCTGGACTTGTGGAACGTCTCCTATGACGGACTGCTCAGACATGGACTGTCGGAAGAGTCGCGACTGATCGGCTATGCAGATGACGTTGCGGCACTAGTGGCTGGGCGCACGGTCGATCAAGCGCAGTTAAGGCTGAATGTACTAATGCGCCGGTTGGGGAGCTGGATGAACACTCACGGGTTCAACGTAGCGTTAGAGAAAACCGAAGAGGTCATCGTGACCAAGAAGAGCATCCCCAGAGTAAGAATCGTCTGAGTCGGGGACACATTAGTAGAGTTGAAACTATCAGTCAAGTATCTGGGCTTACTGATATACTCTAAACTGAGTTTCTCGGAGAAAATCAAGGCAACGACAAACAAGGCTGCAGCAGGGGTCTCGGCAATTAGTCGACTAATGGCCAATCATGGGGACCAAGTCCAAAAAAACGCAAAATCTACGCTTCTATATGGAGCAGAGATATGGAGTGAAGGTCTTAACAAAGAACTGCATCGAAAACGGCTGGCACAGGTGCAGAGACGAGGAGCACTGCGGATTGCATCAGCATACCTCTGAGTAAGTGGTGCTGGTAATTGCAGGGGTGATACCCATCGCTCTCTAGAGACTTCTACCTGACCCAGCTACTCAGCGGACACGGTTGTTTTCAGTCTTACCTGCACAAGATAGGTAAGTCATGGTCTCCAGTTTGCATATTCTGCATTGGTGTGAAGGATGACGCCGGTCATACTTTCTTTTCATGCAGAAGATGGGACAAAGAGCGCAGTGATCTTGCTGAAGCTCCATCCAGATAGCTCCATCCATCCGAGCTCCATCCAGATAGCCTAATCGAAGAGATGCTGATATCATTTGACAAATGCAATCAAGTGGCACATAAGGCTAGGGCAATCTTAGTAATGAGAAAAGGCATACTTGATCGGCTGGAGGCGTCGAGGGTGGAGGGTTTTCTTCTCTAGCAATCCTCCTCCTCTTTCCCATCCAACTATAGATGGCATCCCTATAACCCGAAGGCGCCAAAAGGCGTAAAGTTGGGAGGCCCAGCTCGAAGTAATGTGTCAAACGGTTCCAGGTTAGGCGCTCCGGTTGACAGGGTAGGTGTTTAGTCGGTAGTCCAGTAGGTCCACTGGGACTCCGACACTCAGGGCGTAAATATCCTTCACCACCACCCCCCCAAAAATATGTATATATATAAATCTAAGTGTATATATATTGCATATATATTGTATATATAAATCTAAGTGCTACAGATTGTGTGCTTTTGAAGCAGGGCAAAATAATAATAGGGTGGGTTCTTGTCGGATACGGCGAAGGGCGATTCCCCTCCAGTGTTTCAAGTACCTTGGATACGGTCATACCGCACAGGCATAAAATGCAACTAACCGAAGCTCCTTATGCTACCATTGCGGTAAGACAGGGCATAAAAAGAAGGAATGCACAGACGAGTCATATGTGTTCTTTGCCAGGAGTATGACCCGAGACCAGATGATTTGAAACATATTCCAGGCACAGGGAAGTTTCAGGTCTTCCAAGAAGCCCTAACCAAGGGTAAAGCGCTTCTGCAATGATTCGTATCCTTCAAATCAATCTACATCGAAGCATCATCGCCCAAGACCTACTGGAACAGTTTGCGAGAGACAGGCAAGCTGACTTACTACTGCTGAGCGAGCAACATCACACCAGAAACTCACCAACATGGTATCCTGACGAAGCCGGTACAGCCGCCATCTGGGTTCAGAACAGTGCTCACCTAGAAGTGCAGGATCGGGGGCGAGGAGATGGTTTCGTTTGGGTTCGGTGTTCGGAAACTACACTCTTCAGTGTATACCTTACTCCGAACGAATCGTTGTCGTTCTTTCAACTTAGGGTTAATACTTTGGAGGACGCTGTTTCGAGTATTGAAGGCCATGTGCTCGTCGGAGGTGACTTCAACGCAAAGGGAATCGATTGGGACATGCCCTAGTCAGACGCTCGGGGCAGATGGATCCTCGACATGGCAGCATGAACAGGGCTCGTCGTACTGCCACATCCATTCGTTCCGTCAATGGGGTTGCGTGGGCACCATACCTGATGTGACATTCGCTTCGGAGTGTCTAGCACAATCAGTTAAAAATTGGAGAGTGCTAGAGGATTACTCGGCCAGTGATCACCAGTACATAGCTCTGGAGATCCATAACGGTGCTTCCCGAAGACCAAGCGCTTGTTCTGCTGCGATCCGGTGGAATACTGAGAAAGCGGATATTTAGAAGTTTGTTGAAGTGCTTATGGGACGATCACCGCTGTCGGAAGCAACGCTGGAGAACGGCGAACCTGCGCCAAAACATGTCGTTAACCCTACTATGAGAATCATTACATCCACCTGCAGGTCTTCAAACGAAAAACGAAGAAGTGTCACAAACTACGAGGCAGGACATAGCGAGCTCGAATCCGGTAAGAGGCATGTATCCGATTAGTAGCTTAAAAATCATCCAGAAAATGCCTCCGTAGACTTATCAGCAGTAGCAAGGCCAGCCGCGGGCAAATCCTGGTGGACGACGTGAACAGAGACCCATGGCGCCTGGGCTTCAAAATAGTAATTCGGAAGCTCGGTAACCAAAGGTCGCCTCACTCATACGAGGCAGAAAAGATGGACGAAATCGTACGGGCTCTCTTCCCCATCCATCCCGCCATCGTTGAAGCCGTTCACTATGAAACACCAACGGAAATTTCATTTTTCACGAAAACGGAATTGGAGAAAGCAGTCTTGTCTATGAAGGCCAGAAAGCCTCCAGGACCAGATGGGATTCCAGCTGAGGTGCTACAAATGGTCTTCCCTTTTTCCCCTGACCTGCTCCTCCACATGTTCAACGCATGCCTGCGCGTAGGGCTGTTCCGAGAGTGCTGGAAGGTGGCGAGACTTGTGCTCATTACGAAGGGAAAAGGGGATTCCGAGTCGTCAGCTGCGTACCGCCCACTGTGTATGCTTGACACGGCCGGAAAAGTTTTTGAAAAACTTATCAGGGGAAGACTCGCTGACGTGATTCGTACTGCTGGGGACCTATCTCCACGGCAGTATGGCTTCAAAGCAGGCCGCTCCACCATCGATGCAATTGAAGAAGTAGTGAGCGCGGTCCAACGTGCGGAGTCTCACAGTATTTCTACACGACGGGTCGTCCAGCTGGTTACTCTTGATGTCCGAAATGCATTTAACAGCGCTAGATGGGTAGATATTCTGGAAGCGCTAGAAAAGCGTTTTCAAGTACCAGTGTACCTGATGCGGATTCTCAGGAACTATTTGAAGGACCGCAGCCTACTCTACGACTCGAAGGAGGGTGGGCGAAGTACAATTCTTACTTCAGGTGTTGCTCAGGGCTCTATCCTTGGCCCGGATCTGCGGAACATCTCCTACGATCTACGATGGACTCCTGCAGCTTGAACTGCCGGATGAGTCACGTTTGATCGGCTATGCGGACGATGTCGCGGCGCTGGTCGCTGGACGCACAGTAGACCATACGCAACTCAGACTCAATATGTTAATGCGGAGGGTAATGGACTAGATGACCGCTCACGGATTCAAGCTGGCACTGGAAAAAACCGAAATGGTCATCCTAACGAAGAAGAGAATCCCCAGAGTAAGGCCTATCAGTATAGGGGACGAGCTGATTGAATCGAAATCAGCAGTAAAGTACCGGGGCGTCCTGATAGACTCGAAAATGAGTTTTTCCTAACAAATCAGGGTAGCAGCTGACAAGTCCGCAGCGCGTGTGACGGCACTCACTCGATTAAGGGTCAACATAGGTGGGCCCACCACATCAAGGAGACGGTTCTTAATGAGCGTTGTGCCGTCGCTTCTGCTCTACGGATCAGAACTGTCGGGTGACGTTCTCAGCAAGGAGTTACACCAGAAGCGGTTGGCACAGGTGTAGAGACAAGGAGTATTGCGAATCTCATGCGAATATCGAACGGTCTCCGGGGCGGCAGTGCTGTTAATCGCAGGGGTGATACCTATCACCCTCCTTGCGAGAGAGCGCAGAAGTATTTACCTGCGCAGAGGCGAAGATCGAAGAGAAAAGATCACCAGGGAAGAGAGACGTCGCTCTCTCAGCGATTGGCAACACTCCTGTGAGCAAGAAACAAGGGGAAGGTGGACTGCACGTCTGATCCCTGACCTGAGGCCGTGGTTCAGTCGAGTGCATGGTGAGACCGATTTCTACTTGCCCCAGCTCTTAAGCGGACACGCTTGTTTTCGGTCCTACCTGTACAAAATTGACAGAGCACGGTCTCCGAACTGTGTGTTTTGTGCAGGTGAACCGGATGCCGCCTGTCACACATTTTTCTACTGCAAAAGGTGGAGCCAGTAGCCAAGGGTCCTCCTCAGCGAAATTGGAGAGCTGTGTCCGGAAACTATCGTCGGAGTAGTGCTGAAAACAGTTGACGATTGGAATCACATGGCGCAATATGCTCGGGCAGTGCTGGTACTGAAAATAGCTTTATTGGAGCGCTGGGATGCATCGGGGATGGATGGATCTCTTTTCTAGCGCTTTCTTCCCGTTAGAGAAGATATTGCCATAATCCGAATGCGCCTCTAGGCGTAGGAACACGAGGCCTAGCCCGAAGTAATGTGTCAAACGGTTCCAGGCTAGGTTCTCAGGTTGAAAGGGGGGGGGGGTGTTTAGTGGGTAGTCCAAAAGCATTTTGCGTCTGGGAGTCCAACACTCAGGGCGTAAACAGCCTTCACCTACTACTACTACTTACGACTATTACTACTACAACAACTACAACAACTACTACTACTGCTACTACTACAACTTCAAGGACTACTACTACAACTACTACTGCTACTATTACTACTACTACAACTACGACAACTACAACTACTACTACTACTACTACAACTTCCACTACAACTTCAACGACTACTACTACAACTACGACTACTGCAACTACTACTACAGCTACCACTACTACAACAACAACTACTAGTAGTAGATTACGACAAATAAAATTTATAAAACGCAAAATTAAAAGGAAGTTTTTTCAGTTATTTTTCAACGAATTCCAATTGGCGCACTTGGGCTGGCAGACACGATATTTTGGACCAAGTACCACCGAGGTGAAACTCGCGCGAGTTATTCAATTTAATTTTATATCGGAAAAATAACTTTGAACTTAATTGTTCAGAACTAAGTTTTCACTGAAGTCAAATTAATTTAAACCGAAAAATGAAACTTGTTACTAAAATTCTAGTTTCAGTAAAAAACACGTCTTTAAATCGGACTTAGTTGTTTTTATTTGTCCGTTCAACTCTCTACTCCTTTCACAAGAAGTTCTTAACTACTTATAAACTACTTATCCAATCCTTATGTCTTAAAATCATGTGTACAATGCGATTTGTATTATCCTCATAAAATCAGATACCGAAAACCACATTAAACAATTAGAATTAGAAAACAGAGGAAAACAAAGGACGTGTATGAGATGCAAAATTGCATGTAATAAAAAAAAAGGATATAGAGTGTAGAGTGTGAAAAATGAAAAAATCAAAGGTTTTAGTTTTATTGGTGTGAATAGTTTTCGGATTTTATTATCGTGTTTTGATATAACTCTACGTTTAAAGGAATATAGCGTTTTGTTCAAAAATTCTTTGTTTGAATTTATCGATGCGTTCACGATAGAATTCGTTGCGTCACATTTCTTTTGGGTATTGGATACAACGTAGCTCCTCCCCCACTAGAGTGAGGTTTCTCTCTAATCCTTTTTTGATATCGAGTTTGAAATTGTTCCTGTTTTCAAAGAAGTATACAAAGATTATAATTCTAATGGCAAGAATGGTTGAAGAAGATCTGATTCCCATATTCACAGTCCTTTGATATTTAAGTACTTGAATTTCTTTAATATTCTTTTGTTGTGTTAAAATGGTGCCTTCAAAAGTTAATGCTATTTTATTCAAATCGAGTGCATTATTTACAGATATTACTAAATGACTTTTAAATGTATACATCTTGTTTGTAAATTTTTCCTTTTTTTCTATCGCTGCAGTACAATTTTGAAAGTTTATAAAGTAATTTCCAGTTAAAGTCAACTTCTTTTCATTACAAGGATTACTAAAATTTCTTTTATACAAATTAAGACATATTTTTCTATTTCTATATATTCTTCATTATAATTTTTAACAAAACTTGTATACAATTTTTTTTCTTATCGTAAGTTCTTTGAGATTTTTATTATTTTCATACGTATGTGTATTATCTAATTCGATTATAAACTCTATATTTTGGTCAATCTGTTTGTGGTTTGTGTTTGGTGTTGGAATTAATAGTTTTTTATAAACTTTCTGGAATTCTTTTAGAATTTTGATTGCAAATATAACTGATCCGTTATAGTGTATAGCTATGCCGAGTCTAATCTGTGATAGGTTAGTAGAATCGATGACATATGTTCTGATTTCCTCGTCTGTTAGTATGCTTGGGTGAATAATTTATAAAAGTTGTTATTTATTTTGATTTAATGATTTACAGTCTCTATCGTCTGATGGTTGTTTTTATCAATATTTTTCTACTACGTGTTTCTCAATGTCGTATCGGTCAAGATCTTCCATTGTCCCAAATACCCATTTTAATACGTTTCACCTAAGTTAATTAAGGCTCCTTTGTGGCTACGAGAGATCAAGGTCATTACTATGTTTTTCACGCTATTTATATGATGATTTGCACTGTTTCGATCGACCCTGAGTAATAGAGATTTTGTGGTTTCTTCTAAATTTTTTAGTATATTTATAACTTCATTGGAGTAGATAACAATGTTAAATTTGCTTACCAATCCGACTTCGTCGGTTTTTATTTTTGAATATTCCGATTCTGAGTTAATCTTCTCTATTGTGAGTTTCCCTTGGACTAGGGGGACCAATAGAAAGACAATCCCTATTGCCAGAATTATCTGAAAATTTTAAAGGGCGTTTGATATTGCTTTCATGAATACCTGTTAGATAATGTTTTCTATATTTGGGTTGTTCTTTGTGCCGAAGTGATTTATAACTTTTTATAAAACCTTCTTCTCTTTCTTCGTTTTCTTCTTCTTCTTCTCTTTCATAGTTTTCCCTAACCTTATTTCTTTTTCCTATAACCTTTATCCCTTTCAACCTATCATGGATGATATTGTGGTCAATTTTATGTTCTTGTACATCTTGAGGGGTTGCTTTAATAGTTGAGTGGTAGGTATTATTGTAAAATTTTACTGCTTTCAGCATTTGTATCCTAAAAGGAAGTTTTTCTTCAATATTTAAAATTCTTATTCGTTCTGTTAACGTATTATTTAGCCGTTCGACATCTGCATTCCCTGTATGACTATTGGATTTTGTTATATGATAGTCGATATTTTCCGCTAAACAGAATTCTCTTATATTCCTAATGTTGAACTCGTTGTCGAAAATAAACTTCTTAACCTTGCCTTTTATGGCTAAAAATTGTCGGAGCTTCTCGATTATTGTCTGTGTGTTACGATGCTCCAGATAAAAAGTAATGGCATGTTTCGAAAACTTGTCAAAAATGAATAAAACTATGTTTACTATTTACGTAAGTGTTTACGTAAATGAGCTCGTTTGTAGTGGACGATGTTTCCGTTAGATGAAATTTCTTGTTGATGGGGTTTCTGTCATATTTTCCAACTGCACAAATCTCATAGTTGTTCATAATCTTATGAACTTGCGTTCGAAGAACTGGGTTGTGTATTCTGTTTTTATGTCTTCATAGGTTACCAGTATCCCAGAATGACCAGATTCATGTTCATGAAAAAGTGGGATTTGCTTGTTTAACGCCTCTTCGTCCTCTAAATCTACAACAAAATTACTGCACTTGACAAATTTTACTTGGTTATGACAGGAACGAATAAACTTCTATTTTTCCTTTACATATATACCTTCAAAGTAGGTTACTAACACTATCGGTATGTAGATAATTTTTATCAACAAAGATCCGTCTATTTCCGCGGACACTTTCATACATATTCTTGTTCCTTTGATTTCTGTGAAATAATTTGCGTTCTGTTAACTATTGTGTCAAGTATAGGTATATGATCATTTCCGTCCTCTTCCTGAGAGTGAATGGTTTCGTTTTCTAGAGTTTCACTTAAAGAGTTTATTTCATTATGCGATGTTTCGACACAAATAGAACTCAAATTTTCAGTTCCCAAAATTTTTTCATTTTCGTATGGGTTATCCTTTTCTTTGACACAGTCATTCGAGGTGTGACCCAAATTTTCGGGTTCAAGAATGCTGCCTTGCTCATTCAAATTGTGTAGACTATCATTGGTCATTCCATAAAAACTATAATTTTTAGTTTTTGAATGCTTTCCAATGTCGCATTTCGTGATCGTATTTATTTCATTTTCCTGTGTTCAGTCTACTTAAAAAGTCTGCTATTTTGTTATCCCTTCCCTTAATATAATATTTTTTCATATAATATTCCCCTAGAGAGATAAGCCACCTTTGAAGCCTTGGATTTATATCCTTCCCTGAATATTTCACCTGAAGCCAAGTAGTTTTGCTCATAGTCGTTGAGGGTTCTGGACGCATAACAGATAATATGACCTTCCTGTGTTAAGACAGTACCAAGAGCAAAGTTACTTGCATCTGTTATGAGTTTAAATCTATTGCTGAAGTCGGGATATTTCGGAAAGGGGTGATTTGTGATAATATCTTTGAGTTTTTCAAAAGCAGAAATGTAATTGCGATTATTCGGGTTTATCTTTGTTCCTTTCTTCAAATACATCGTCATGGAGTAGGCTCCTTTGGCATAATCTTTAATAAATTGTAGTAGTATCCTGTGTATCCTGTAGTATCCTGTGGTACCTATGAAAGATTTTATTTGTTTTGTTGTCGTTGATAATTTGAGGTCTCGAATAACTTAGTCTGGAGAATAATAGTCTGGAGTCAAGAAATGTCCTAAAAATTCAGTCTCTTTTTTCAGGAAGTTGCACTTGTCGATTTGTATTTTTAGGCCAGTTTGGCCTAAAATCTATAATATAAAATCCATCAAAACTGAATTCATTAATGTTTGAAAAGTTGAAGGTGTGTTTTGAAGCCCGAAAGGCATCCTTACATGTTCATAGTGCCCGAATGGAATAGAAAAAGCGGTTTTCTTTCTGTTTTCAGGTCGAACATGGATTTGGTAGAAGCCTTTTGTCAAGTCTAGAGTGGTAAAATAATGCGCCTCACCCAACTTATCTAGAATTCCGTCGATGTTAGGAGTGGGAAACTTGTCGCTGATCGTTATTTTGTTCAATTTTCTATAATTGATTACGATGCGCTATTTTTGTTGATCCGTCTATGTTGTTGTCTATGTTTTGTCTATCCGTCGTTGAATTGTCTATCTTTTTGGGGACTATCCATAATGGGCTGTTATAAGGAGAATTACTTGGAACTATTATATTTTGCTCCAGCATATCTCTTATTTGGTTTTCGATTTCTTGTTCATGAATTCGAGGGCAGCGGTAAATTTTAGAATACATAGGGTGATCGACGGTAGTGATGATTTCATGGGTTACTTCGTGTGTGGACGTTTATTTATCACCCTCTCTATTTAATAACTCAGAATATTAGTTCAGAAATCTTTGGATATTTTGCTTCTCTTTGATATAAGGATTATCAAGATCTAATTTCCTTAAATCGCTCGTTTCAAAATTACAGATTTCGTTGATTATGAAGTAAGAATCATTATTTTGAAAGGGGATTTTATTATTATTAATTTAAGGGGTGCTAAAAAGTTTTTGGCCAATTATTGCATCATATTTGCGACTTGCTTAGTCCATTAACTTCCATGACAAGATTCCTTGAACGTGGAACTCTTCTGGAATAGGTGTGACAGTTTTGGATGTGACTTTAGTTACACCATTTATAGTAGAGAAGTAGAGAGGTTTTTCTAGTTTTAATTCTTGATACCTTTTGAAAATTTTTGGCTTCAAAATACTAGTTTCTGAACCAGTGTCGATTACACAGTCTAGTTTTCTTCCTGCGATGGTTAGGGCTACCATTGGGAGTGTTGCGTACGAGGCTCGTTTGAAAAATTTACGTCTTGTTGGGTGTTGTACACTTCCATTGGTTCAATACGATTATTGTGTGGAAAGCGTTGCCTAACCTGCCCGGAATTGTTATTGGGATTATTTCCATAATTATAGTTGAAGTTGTTTCCAAAATTGTTTCGCAACTATCCCGAATTATTATGAAAAGAGTTTCTATTGAAAAATTGTCTCTGTTGTTCGGGGTTACGTCTGGATGTCCAGTTGGTATTATGAAATTTGGTTGTTGTTATTTAGTCTGAAATTTTGACAATGATTATTGTTTTGTTGTTCAAAGTTCCTGTTTGGGTTATGTTGAATTTCATTCGGTCGGTTGTTCCTATCATTCTGTCTGCTATTAAATTATTATGCTTAAGGTCTTTGAAATTTCTTTTATAGTCATAATGGATCACGTCATTATCTAATAACCCCAATCCATCAAACAGATTGATCACATCGATGAGAGTCATACCATTTCGTATATAGACTCTGTAGCAACCATTTAGCATGTCTTTAATTATCTCCACTAAATTTTTGTCATTATTTGTTGGGCTATAGTTACTCGGCTTATTTTCATCGAAATCATAAAGTTCATTTAATTGATAGTTTATTTCCCTAATCGTAACAAATAATTTTCTTAAATTACTTACTTTAATATTTCTGGTTTCGTCCATTAGCTTTTTGTACGTTTTTCGTGGTCTGTAGTGAAGTTTCAGTTCCGATTTTACCGCTTCCCATGTCAGGTCCTCGCCTAGCAGTTGTATCGCCAACTTAGCTTCACCTTGTATTTTTTCCTTGAAGATGATCTGCAGTCCAAATTGTAATAGCGCTGCGTTTTCGTCACACAAAGAAGCCACGTTTTCGACTGTGTTCAGGAACTCTTGTAGTGAATCTTCGGGTCTCCCGTAAAAAGGCTTAACACTTGAGAATATTTTTAAGACTTGGTCGAAACTTAATTGGAAAACTCTTTTGGGTTGCACTAACTATTGTCGTAAGCTTTCAATGTCTATGCGATGTTGCTCCTGCATTTGGCGCAGAGCTTGTTGTAACCTTTGCAATTAACGTTGTTGAATCTGTTTTTATCAAAAAGCAACCTTCGTTGCATTAACTTGCCAAAACAAACACACTTATTATGTGTTCTTGTTTTATTATTATAATTATTATTATATATATGCACACATAATTATTTTTTTTTATGAATCCAGATCCAATACCAGCCTTAGTATCGGTTTGAAAGTGTTCTTTGGGCTTAACGATACACCTCTGGATGATTTTATTTTATATCCCGACGGAGAAATGAATTGCGTTTTCCGAAAAGTGCGAAAGTCTCGTATCACTGAATCGGTTTTCTTCGAGAATGGATTCTACAGACTGCGCCAAATATTTAATTTTATATCGGAAAAATAACTTCGAACTTAGTTCTTCAAAACTAAGTTTTCACTGAAGTCAAATTAATTTAAACCGAAAAATGGAACTTGCTACTAAAATTCTAGTTACTAAAAGAAACACGTCTCTAAATCGAACTTGGTTGTTTTTATTTGTCCGATCAACTCTCTACTCCTTTCACAAGAAGTTCTTAACTACTTGTTTACTACTTATTCTATCCTTATGTCTTAAAACCATATGTACAATGAGATTTGTATTATCCTCATAAAAGCAGATACCGACTACCTCATAAATCAATTACAATTAGAAAACGGAAAAAGGACGTGTATGAGTTAGAAATTTGCATGGAATAAATAAAAGGATATCGTGTGAAAAATGAAAAAATCAAAGGTTTTAGTTTTAAAGGTGTGAATAGTTTTATGATTTTATTATTGTGTTTTGATATACCTCTACGTTAAAAGGAATATAGCGTTTTGTTCAAAAATTCTTTGTATGAATTTTTGGTGCGTTCACGATAGAATTCGTGGTGTCGCAATTTCTTTGGGTATTGGCTACAACGTTAGCAATCGCGCAAACGGCTCCAATATAAGAATCGTACCGTCTCCGTCCCGGTAAAACCTTGGCAGGCCTCGCAGTACGTTCGACGCTCGCACCATTAAGTTGGTGGTGTAGATTCGGTAGAGACGAACTCCCGATTAGCGCTGGTCTGGCTCTGAGCACCTTTCCCCAAAAGGGCTGGTGCCAAGCCTTGCATTGTCTCCCTGCTTTGCACAGACACCCATGGAACCATTTAGGCGACTAGAAGACATTTAGGGGAGCCTTTAAGCATGATGCCTTAGAAATTTATACTAACTGAAACAAAACCAAAAACATCGAGCAAACTACCAAACCAAGACGACAAACGGACGAGCGAACACAAAAAGACAGAGAGCTTCTACCAACCAGAAATACTGGCGGCATTCGGACGCAGCAAAGAAACAATACGCACGCCGGAACGTCCCGTAAGGCAAACGGAAAAGCATGAACAACAAATGCCTGGAAAACACATAGAGGGAGAAACCACCGATGATATTCAGATCATGATTCGACGCGATGCTGCCACTGACACTGCTTCTGGCGCCATCAGAGCTCTGGATCCTAACGTAGACAAAAACTGCCCACCTCAAAACGAGGCGCAGGACAATTTCATGGTATTGGATCGTCACGAAGAAGAGCTCCTCCTGCGTAAGGCAGGAAACATAGTTAAAAAGATCAAATTTAACTGCAGTACCCAGAAAAACATAAGCAAAGACATTAGGGACGGTATTTTAGAGCTGGAAAAGCTCTTACGCCGAATCGGGCACTACAGACGCAAGTAGCTTAAGGCGGAGGAAGAGCAAATGACCAGTACCTCGGTCAAAACGCAAGCAATTCCCCCACATAGCGCTACCAAAAGAGTTGCCAGTAGCACAATCCAAGAGGACCGAGACAAAAGAATTCTGGACGAAGCAGCGAACAGACAGGTTACATACATACATACATACATACATACATACATACGTACATACATAGATACATACATACATGCATACATGCTTGCATACATACATACATGCATACCTACATTCATTCATGCATACATGCATGCATTCATGCATACAAACAAACATACATACATACATACATACATACATGCATACATACATACATACACACATACATCCATCCACAGATACATACATACATACATACATACATACATACATACATGCATACATGCATGCATACATATATTTATACATTCATACATACATGCATACATACATACATACATAGGTACATTCATACATACATGCATACATACATACATGCATACATATACATACATACACAGATACAAACTTTCAAACATACATACATACATACATACATGCAAACATACATACATACATACATACATACATGCACTGATACATACATATATACATACATGCATACATGCATGCATACAAACATGCATACTTATATACATACATATAAGCATACATACGTGCATACATACATACATACATACATACATACATACATACATACATATGTACAATCATACATACATACATACATAAATACATACATGCATACATACATACATACATACATACATGAATACATACATACATACATGCACACATGCATACATACATACATACATGCATACATACATACATACATATATACAAACATCGATATATACATACGTACATACATATATACATACATACATACATACATACATACAGACGTACACACATACATACATACATACATACATAGATACATTCATACAGACACAAACACATAAATACATACATACATACATACATGCACACATGCATACATAGATACATACATATACACATGTATTCATATATACATAGATACAAACATACATGCATACATTAATACATACATCGATACATAGATACACACATACATAGATACATACATACATACCTACATACATACATACTTACATACATACTTACAGACATACAGGGGACCTATCTCCTCGGCAGTATGGCTTTAGAGCAGGGCGATCCACTTCCGATGCCATCATGGAACTGGTGAATGCAGTCCGTCGAGCCGAAGCGCACAAAACTGACTCCAAACGAGTTGTATCGCTAGTGACGCTTGACGTCAGAAATGCCTTCAACTCCGCCAGATGGTCGGATATTCTTGGCACATTGATAATTTTTTTCCGATTGCCAGGGTATCTGATGCGGATTTTGAGGGATTAGTTAAAGGACCGCAGTCTGCACTATGACACGCAAGATGGGCTTCGCAGTATGGAGATAACGTCTGATATAACGCAAGGCTCCATACTGGGACCAGACTTGTGGAACGCCTCATACGACGGACTATTGAGGCTTGAGCTGCCAGATGAGTCGCGCTTAGTCGGCGATGCAGATGATATAGCAGCCCTGGTCGGCGGACGCACAGTCGAACATGCGCAGTGCAGACTGGGAATGCTAATGCGTCAAGTGAGGGAATGGATGACCACCCGCGGGTTCAGTTTGGCACTAGAGAAAACCGAGGTGGTCATTCTCACGAAGAAAAGAATTCCCACGGTAATTCCTTTGCAGATCGGAGATGCGACTGTTGAGTCTAAACTTGCAATAAAATATTTGGGACTGTTGATCGATTCCAAAATGAGCTTTTCGGAACAGATCAGGGCAACGGCGAAAAAGGCCGCGATAGGCGTCTCAGCTCTTAGTTGACTAATGTGCAACATCGAAGGGCCCACACCGAGCAAGCGCCGACTTCTCATGAGTGCTGCTCAAGATATGCTGTCAACCGAGAGGAGAGGCAGTGCACAATACTCGAGTGGCAACAGTCCTGGGAAGGCGACTCTAATGCCCGCTGGACTGCCCGTCTTATAGGGGACTTGGGATCGTGGCTAAATCGAAGGCACGGTGAGATTGATTATTACCTTACACAGCTTCTTAGCGGGCATGGGTATTTTCAGTCTTACTTGCACAAGATTGGTAAATCACGGTCCCCAGACTGCACTGTCTGCCCAGGGGAGAGGGATGTCGCATGCCGCACCTCCTTCAACTGTAGAAGGTGGAACAGGATGCGGCAGGATTTGTGGGAGGTGATGGGAGAGCTTTCTCCAGACAATCTGGTCGCAGAAATGCTGAAAAGTTTCGACAAATGGACCTGTGTGGGACATTACTCTCGGGCAATACTTACTGCCAAAAAATGTACCATGGATAACCTTGGGCGCGGGGTCTACGGGGGTCTTCTTTCCAGCAGTCCTCCTCCATTCTGCCCCCTCCCGCTGGGGGGAGATTTCTCTAGGCTGACGACGCTCTAGGGCGAAGTAAAAAGAGGCCTAGCCCGAAGTAATGTGTCAAACGGTTCAAGGCTAGAGTCTCTTGACGGGGGTGTTGTTTAGTGGGGAGTCTTTCCCATCCTCCCCTCTTTCCCATCCAACTATAGATGGCATCCCTATAACCCGAAGGCGCCAAAAGGCGTAAAGTTGGGAGGCCCAGCTCGAAGTAATGTGTCAAACGGTTCCAGGTTAGGCGCTCCGGTTGACAGGGTAGGTGTTTAGTCGGTAGTCCAGTAGGTCCACTGGGACTCCGACACTCAGGGCGTAAATATCCTTCACCACCACCCCCCCAAAAATATGTATATATATAAATCTAAGTGTATATATATTGCATATATATTGTATATATAAATCTAAGTGCTACAGATTGTGTGCTTTTGAAGCAGGGCAAAATAATAATAGGGTGGGTTCTTGTCGGATACGGCGAAGGGCGATTCCCCTCCAGTGTTTCAAGTACCTTGGATACGGTCATACCGCACAGGCATAAAATGCAACTAACCGAAGCTCCTTATGCTACCATTGCGGTAAGACAGGGCATAAAAAGAAGGAATGCACAGACGAGTCATATGTGTTCTTTGCCAGGAGTATGACCCGAGACCAGATGATTTGAAACATATTCCAGGCACAGGGAAGTTTCAGGTCTTCCAAGAAGCCCTAACCAAGGGTAAAGCGCTTCTGCAATGATTCGTATCCTTCAAATCAATCTACATCGAAGCATCATCGCCCAAGACCTACTGGAACAGTTTGCGAGAGACAGGCAAGCTGACTTACTACTGCTGAGCGAGCAACATCACACCAGAAACTCACCAACATGGTATCCTGACGAAGCCGGTACAGCCGCCATCTGGGTTCAGAACAGTGCTCACCTAGAAGTGCAGGATCGGGGGCGAGGAGATGGTTTCGTTTGGGTTCGGTGTTCGGAAACTACACTCTTCAGTGTATACCTTACTCCGAACGAATCGTTGTCGTTCTTTCAACTTAGGGTTAATACTTTGGAGGACGCTGTTTCGAGTATTGAAGGCCATGTGCTCGTCGGAGGTGACTTCAACGCAAAGGGAATCGATTGGGACATGCCCTAGTCAGACGCTCGGGGCAGATGGATCCTCGACATGGCAGCATGAACAGGCTCGTCGTACTGCCACATCCATTCGTTCCGTCAATGGGGTTGCGTGGGCACCATACCTGATGTGACATTCGCTTCGGAGTGTCTAGCACAATCAGTTAAAAATTGGAGAGTGCTAGAGGATTACTCGGCCAGTGATCACCAGTACATAGCTCTGGAGATCCATAACGGTGCTTCCCGAAGACCAAGCGCTTGTTCTGCTGCGATCCGGTGGAATACTGAGAAAGCGGATATTTAGAAGTTTGTTGAAGTGCTTATGGGACGATCACCGCTGTCGGAAGCAACGCTGGAGAACGGCGAACCTGCGCCAAAACATGTCGTTAACCCTACTATGAGAATCATTACATCCACCTGCAGGTCTTCAAACGAAAAACGAAGAAGTGTCACAAACTACGAGGCAGGACATAGCGAGCTCGAATCCGGTAAGAGGCATGTATCCGATTAGTAGCTTAAAAATCATCCAGAAAATGCCTCCGTAGACTTATCAGCAGTAGCAAGGCCAGCCGCGGGCAAATCCTGGTGGACGACGTGAACAGAGACCCATGGCGCCTGGGCTTCAAAATAGTAATTCGGAAGCTCGGTAACCAAAGGTCGCCTCACTCATACGAGGCAGAAAAGATGGACGAAATCGTACGGGCTCTCTTCCCCATCCATCCCGCCATCGTTGAAGCCGTTCACTATGAAACACCAACGGAAATTTCATTTTTCACGAAAACGGAATTGGAGAAAGCAGTCTTGTCTATGAAGGCCAGAAAGCCTCCAGGACCAGATGGGATTCCAGCTGAGGTGCTACAAATGGTCTTCCCTTTTTCCCCTGACCTGCTCCTCCACATGTTCAACGCATGCCTGCGCGTAGGGCTGTTCCGAGAGTGCTGGAAGGTGGCGAGACTTGTGCTCATTACGAAGGGAAAAGGGGATTCCGAGTCGTCAGCTGCGTACCGCCCACTGTGTATGCTTGACACGGCCGGAAAAGTTTTTGAAAAACTTATCAGGGGAAGACTCGCTGACGTGATTCGTACTGCTGGGGACCTATCTCCACGGCAGTATGGCTTCAAAGCAGGCCGCTCCACCATCGATGCAATTGAAGAAGTAGTGAGCGCGGTCCAACGTGCGGAGTCTCACAGTATTTCTACACGACGGGTCGTCCAGCTGGTTACTCTTGATGTCCGAAATGCATTTAACAGCGCTAGATGGGTAGATATTCTGGAAGCGCTAGAAAAGCGTTTTCAAGTACCAGTGTACCTGATGCGGATTCTCAGGAACTATTTGAAGGACCGCAGCCTACTCTACGACTCGAAGGAGGGTGGGCGAAGTACAATTCTTACTTCAGGTGTTGCTCAGGGCTCTATCCTTGGCCCGGATCTGCGGAACATCTCCTACGATCTACGATGGACTCCTGCAGCTTGAACTGCCGGATGAGTCACGTTTGATCGGCTATGCGGACGATGTCGCGGCGCTGGTCGCTGGACGCACAGTAGACCATACGCAACTCAGACTCAATATGTTAATGCGGAGGGTAATGGACTAGATGACCGCTCACGGATTCAAGCTGGCACTGGAAAAAACCGAAATGGTCATCCTAACGAAGAAGAGAATCCCCAGAGTAAGGCCTATCAGTATAGGGGACGAGCTGATTGAATCGAAATCAGCAGTAAAGTACCGGGGCGTCCTGATAGACTCGAAAATGAGTTTTTCCTAACAAATCAGGGTAGCAGCTGACAAGTCCGCAGCGCGTGTGACGGCACTCACTCGATTAAGGGTCAACATAGGTGGGCCCACCACATCAAGGAGACGGTTCTTAATGAGCGTTGTGCAGTCGCTTCTGCTCTACGGATCAGAACTGTCGGGTGACGTTCTCAGCAAGGAGTTACACCAGAAGCGGTTGGCACAGGTGTAGAGACAAGGAGTATTGCGAATCTCATGCGAATATCGAACGGTCTCCGGGGCGGCAGTGCTGTTAATCGCAGGGGTGATACCTATCACCCTCCTTGCGAGAGAGCGCAGAAGTATTTACCTGCGCAGAGGCGAAGATCGAAGAGAAAAGATCACCAGGGAAGAGAGACGTCGCTCTCTCAGCGATTGGCAACACTCCTGTGAGCAAGAAACAAGGGGAAGGTGGACTGCACGTCTGATCCCTGACCTGAGGCCGTGGTTCAGTCGAGTGCATGGTGAGACCGATTTCTACTTGCCCCAGCTCTTAAGCGGACACGCTTGTTTTCGGTCCTACCTGTACAAAATTGACAGAGCACGGTCTCCGAACTGTGTGTTTTGTGCAGGTGAACCGGATGCCGCCTGTCACACATTTTTCTACTGCAAAAGGTGGAGCCAGTAGCCAAGGGTCCTCCTCAGCGAAATTGGAGAGCTGTGTCCGGAAACTATCGTCGGAGTAGTGCTGAAAACAGTTGACGATTGGAATCACATGGCGCAATATGCTCGGGCAGTGCTGGTACTGAAAATAGCTTTATTGGAGCGCTGGGATGCATCGGGGATGGATGGATCTCTTTTCTAGCGCTTTCTTCCCGTTAGAGAAGATATTGCCATAATCCGAATGCGCCTCTAGGCGTAGGAACACGAGGCCTAGCCCGAAGTAATGTGTCAAACGGTTCCAGGCTAGGTTCTCAGGTTGAAAGGGGGGGGGGGTGTTTAGTGGGTAGTCCAAAAGCATTTTGCGTCTGGGAGTCCAACACTCAGGGCGTAAACAGCCTTCACCTACTACTACTACTTACGACTATTACTACTACAACAACTACAACAACAACTACTACTGCTACTACTACAACTTCAAGGACTACTACTACAACTACTACTGCTACTATTACTACTACTACAACTACGACAACTACAACTACTACTACTACTACTACAACTTCCACTACAACTTCAACGACTACTACTACAACTACGACTACTGCAACTACTACTACAGCTACCACTACTACAACAACAACTACTAGTAGTAGATTACGACAAATAAAATTTATAAAACGCAAAATTAAAAGGAAGTTTTTTCAGTTATTTTTCAACGAATTCCAATTGGCGCACTTGGGCTGGCAGACACGATATTTTGGACCAAGTACCACCGAGGTGAAACTCGCGCGAGTTATTCAATTTAATTTTATATCGGAAAAATAACTTTGAACTTAATTGTTCAGAACTAAGTTTTCACTGAAGTCAAATTAATTTAAACCGAAAAATGAAACTTGTTACTAAAATTCTAGTTTCAGTAAAAAACACGTCTTTAAATCGGACTTAGTTGTTTTTATTTGTCCGTTCAACTCTCTACTCCTTTCACAAGAAGTTCTTAACTACTTATAAACTACTTATCCAATCCTTATGTCTTAAAATCATGTGTACAATGCGATTTGTATTATCCTCATAAAATCAGATACCGAAAACCACATTAAACAATTAGAATTAGAAAACAGAGGAAAACAAAGGACGTGTATGAGATGCAAAATTGCATGTAATAAAAAAAAAGGATATAGAGTGTAGAGTGTGAAAAATGAAAAAATCAAAGGTTTTAGTTTTATTGGTGTGAATAGTTTTCGGATTTTATTATCGTGTTTTGATATAACTCTACGTTTAAAGGAATATAGCGTTTTGTTCAAAAATTCTTTGTTTGAATTTATCGATGCGTTCACGATAGAATTCGTTGCGTCACATTTCTTTTGGGTATTGGATACAACGTAGCTCCTCCCCCACTAGAGTGAGGTTTCTCTCTAATCCTTTTTTGATATCGAGTTTGAAATTGTTCCTGTTTTCAAAGAAGTATACAAAGATTATAATTCTAATGGCAAGAATGGTTGAAGAAGATCTGATTCCCATATTCACAGTCCTTTGATATTTAAGTACTTGAATTTCTTTAATATTCTTTTGTTGTGTTAAAATGGTGCCTTCAAAAGTTAATGCTATTTTATTCAAATCGAGTGCATTATTTACAGATATTACTAAATGACTTTTAAATGTATACATCTTGTTTGTAAATTTTTCCTTTTTTTCTATCGCTGCAGTACAATTTTGAAAGTTTATAAAGTAATTTCCAGTTAAAGTCAACTTCTTTTCATTACAAGGATTACTAAAATTTCTTTTATACAAATTAAGACATATTTTTCTATTTCTATATATTCTTCATTATAATTTTTAACAAAACTTGTATACAATTTTTTTTCTTATCGTAAGTTCTTTGAGATTTTTATTATTTTCATACGTATGTGTATTATCTAATTCGATTATAAACTCTATATTTTGGTCAATCTGTTTGTGGTTTGTGTTTGGTGTTGGAATTAATAGTTTTTTATAAACTTTCTGGAATTCTTTTAGAATTTTGATTGCAAATATAACTGATCCGTTATAGTGTATAGCTATGCCGAGTCTAATCTGTGATAGGTTAGTAGAATCGATGACATATGTTCTGATTTCCTCGTCTGTTAGTATGCTTGGGTGAATAATTTATAAAAGTTGTTATTTATTTTGATTTAATGATTTACAGTCTCTATCGTCTGATGGTTGTTTTTATCAATATTTTTCTACTACGTGTTTCTCAATGTCGTATCGGTCAAGATCTTCCATTGTCCCAAATACCCATTTTAATACGTTTCACCTAAGTTAATTAAGACTCCTTTGTGGCTACGAGAGATCAAGGTCATTACTATGTTTTTCACGCTATTTATATGATGATTTGCACTGTTTCGATCGACCCTGAGTAATAGAGATTTTGTGGTTTCTTCTAAATTTTTTAGTATATTTATAACTTCATTGGAGTAGATAACAATGTTAAATTTGCTTACCAATCCGACTTCGTCGGTTTTTATTTTTGAATATTCCGATTCTGAGTTAATCTTCTCTATTGTGAGTTTCCCTTGGACTAGGGGGACCAATAGAAAGACAATCCCTATTGCCAGAATTATCTGAAAATTTTAAAGGGCGTTTGATATTGCTTTCATGAATACCTGTTAGATAATGTTTTCTATATTTGGGTTGTTCTTTGTGCCGAAGTGATTTATAACTTTTTATAAAACCTTCTTCTCTTTCTTCGTTTTCTTCTTCTTCTTCTCTTTCATAGTTTTCCCTAACCTTATTTCTTTTTCCTATAACCTTTATCCCTTTCAACCTATCATGGATGATATTGTGGTCAATTTTATGTTCTTGTACATCTTGAGGGGTTGCTTTAATAGTTGAGTGGTAGGTATTATTGTAAAATTTTACTGCTTTCAGCATTTGTATCCTAAAAGGAAGTTTTTCTTCAATATTTAAAATTCTTATTCGTTCTGTTAACGTATTATTTAGCCGTTCGACATCTGCATTCCCTGTATGACTATTGGATTTTGTTATATGATAGTCGATATTTTCCGCTAAACAGAATTCTCTTATATTCCTAATGTTGAACTCGTTGTCGAAAATAAACTTCTTAACCTTGCCTTTTATGGCTAAAAATTGTCGGAGCTTCTCGATTATTGTCTGTGTGTTACGATGCTCCAGATAAAAAGTAATGGCATGTTTCGAAAACTTGTCAAAAATGAATAAAACTATGTTTACTATTTACGTAAGTGTTTACGTAAATGAGCTCGTTTGTAGTGGACGATTTTTCCGTTAGATGAAATTTCTTGTTGATGGGGTTTCTGTCATATTTTCCAACTGCACAAATCTCACAGTTGTTCATAATCTTATGAACTTGCGTTCGAAGAACTGGGTTGTGTATTCTGTTTTTATGTCTTCATAGGTTACCAGTATCCCAGAATGACCAGATTCATGTTCATGAAAAAGTGGGATTTGCTTGTTTAACGCCTCTTCGTCCTCTAAATCTACAACAAAATTACTGCACTTGACAAATTTTACTTGGTTATGACAGGAACGAATAAACTTCTATTTTTCCTTTACATATATACCTTCAAAGTAGGTTACTAACACTATCGGTATGTAGATAATTTTTATCAACAAAGATCCGTCTATTTCCGCGGACACTTTCATACATATTCTTGTTCCTTTGATTTCTGTGAAATAATTTGCGTTCTGTTAACTATTGTGTCAAGTATAGGTATATGATCATTTCCGTCCTCTTCCTGAGAGTGAATGGTTTCGTTTTCTAGAGTTTCACTTAAAGAGTTTATTTCATTATGCGATGTTTCGACACAAATAGAACTCAAATTTTCAGTTCCCAAAATTTTTTCATTTTCGTATGGGTTATCCTTTTCTTTGACACAGTCATTCGAGGTGTGACCCAAATTTTCGGGTTCAAGAATGCTGCCTTGCTCATTCAAATTGTGTAGACTATCATTGGTCATTCCATAAAAACTATAATTTTTAGTTTTTGAATGCTTTCCAATGTCGCATTTCGTGATCGTATTTATTTCATTTTCCTGTGTTCAGTCTACTTAAAAAGTCTGCTATTTTGTTATCCCTTCCCTTAATATAATATTTTTTCATATAATATTCCCCTAGAGAGATAAGCCACCTTTGAAGCCTTGGATTTATATCCTTCCCTGAATATTTCACCTGAAGCCAAGTAGTTTTGCTCATAGTCGTTGAGGGTTCTGGACGCATAACAGATAATATGACCTTCCTGTGTTAAGACAGTACCAAGAGCAAAGTTACTTGCATCTGTTATGAGTTTAAATCTATTGCTGAAGTCGGGATATTTCGGAAAGAGGTGATTTGTGATAATATCTTTGAGTTTTTCAAAAGCAGAAATGTAATTGCGATTATTCGGGTTTATCTTTGTTCCTTTCTTCAAATACATCGTCATGGAGTAGGCTCCTTTGGCATAATCTTTAATAAATTGTAG
Source organism: Stratiomys singularior (assembly GCA_954870665.1). Taxonomy (NCBI): domain Eukaryota; kingdom Metazoa; phylum Arthropoda; class Insecta; order Diptera; family Stratiomyidae; genus Stratiomys; species Stratiomys singularior. The sequence continues at coordinate 85,136,697 of OX940878.1, read as the reverse complement.
TAGTATCCTGTGTATCCTGTAGTATCCTGTGGTACCTATGAAAGATTTTATTTGTTTTGTTGTCGTTGATAATTTGAGGTCTCGAATAACTTAGTCTGGAGAATAATAGTCTGGAGTCAAGAAATGTCCTAAAAATTCAGTCTCTTTTTTCAGGAAGTTGCACTTGTCGATTTGTATTTTTAGGCCAGTTTGGCCTAAAATCTATAATATAAAATCCATCAAAACTGAATTCATTAATGTTTGAAAAGTTGAAGGTGTGTTTTGAAGCCCGAAAGGCATCCTTACATGTTCATAGTGCCCGAATGGAATAGAAAAAGCGGTTTTCTTTCTGTTTTCAGGTCGAACATGGATTTGGTAGAAGCCTTTTGTCAAGTCTAGAGTGGTAAAATAATGCGCCTCACCCAACTTATCTAGAATTCCGTCGATGTTAGGAGTGGGAAACTTGTCGCTGATCGTTATTTTGTTCAATTTTCTATAATTGATTACGATGCGCTATTTTTGTTGATCCGTCTATGTTGTTGTCTATGTTTTGTCTATCCGTCGTTGAATTGTCTATCTTTTTGGGGACTATCCATAATGGGCTGTTATAAGGAGAATTACTTGGAACTATTATATTTTGCTCCAGCATATCTCTTATTTGGTTTTCGATTTCTTGTTCATGAATTCGAGGGCAGCGGTAAATTTTAGAATACATAGGGTGATCGACGGTAGTGATGATTTCATGGGTTACTTCGTGTGTGGACGTTTATTTATCACCCTCTCTATTTAATAACTCAGAATATTAGTTCAGAAATCTTTGGATATTTTGCTTCTCTTTGATATAAGGATTATCAAGATCTAATTTCCTTAAATCGCTCGTTTCAAAATTACAGATTTCGTTGATTATGAAGTAAGAATCATTATTTTGAAAGGGGATTTTATTATTATTAATTTAAGGGGTGCTAAAAAGTTTTGGCCAATTATTGCATCATATTTGCGACTTGCTTAGTCCATTAACTTCCATGACAAGATTCCTTGAACGTGGAACTCTTCTGGAATAGGTGTGACAGTTTTGGATGTGACTTTAGTTACACCATTTATAGTAGAGAAGTAGAGAGGTTTTTCTAGTTTTAATTCTTGATACCTTTTGAAAATTTTTGGCTTCAAAATACTAGTTTCTGAACCAGTGTCGATTACACAGTCTAGTTTTCTTCCTGCGATGGTTAGGGCTACCATTGGGAGTGTTGCGTACGAGGCTCGTTTGAAAAATTTACGTCTTGTTGGGTGTTGTACACTTCCATTGGTTCAATACGATTATTGTGTGGAAAGCGTTGCCTAACCTGCCCGGAATTGTTATTGGGATTATTTCCATAATTATAGTTGAAGTTGTTTCCAAAATTGTTTCGCAACTATCCCGAATTATTATGAAAAGAGTTTCTATTGAAAAATTGTCTCTGTTGTTCGGGGTTACGTCTGGATGTCCAGTTGGTATTATGAAATTTGGTTGTTGTTATTTAGTCTGAAATTTTGACAATGATTATTGTTTTGTTGTTCAAAGTTTCTGTTTGGGTTATGTTGAATTTCATTCGGTCGGTTGTTCCTATCATTCTGTCTGCTATTAAATTATTATGCTTAAGGTCTTTGAAATTTCTTTTATAGTCATAATGGATCACGTCATTATCTAATAACCCCAATCCATCAAACAGATTGATCACATCGATGAGAGTCATACCATTTCGTATATAGACTCTGTAGCAACCATTTAGCATGTCTTTAATTATCTCCACTAAATTTTTGTCATTATTTGTTGGGCTACAGTTACTCGGCTTATTTTCATCGAAATCATAAAGTTCATTTAATTGATAGTTTATTTCCCTAATCGTAACAAATAATTTTCTTAAATTACTTACTTTAATATTTCTGGTTTCGTCCATTAGCTTTTTGTACGTTTTTCGTGGTCTGTAGTGAAGTTTCAGTTCCGATTTTACCGCTTCCCATGTCAGGTCCTCGCCTAGCAGTTGTATCGCCAACTTGGCTTCACCTTGTATTTTTTCCTTGAAGATGATCTGCAGTCCAAATTGTAATAGCGCTGCGTTTTCGTCACACAAAGAAGCCACGTTTTCGACTGTGTTCAGGAACTCTTGTAGTGAATCTTCGGGTCTCCCGTAAAAAGGCTTAACACTTGAGAATATTTTTAAGACTTGGTCGAAACTTAATTGGAAAACTCTTTTGGGTTGCACTAACTATTGTCGTAAGCTTTCAATGTCTATGCGATGTTGCTCCTGCATTTGGCGCAGAGCTTGTTGTAACCTTTGCAATTAACGTTGTTGAATCTGTTTTTATCAAAAAGCAACCTTCGTTGCATTAACTTGCCAAAACAAACACACTTATTATGTGTTCTTGTTTTATTATTATAATTATTATTATATATATGCACACATAATTATTTTTTTTTATGAATCCAGATCCAATACCAGCCTTAGTATCGGTTTGAAAGTGTTCTTTGGGCTTAACGATACACCTCTGAATGATTTTATTTTATATCCCGACGGAGAAATGAATTGCGTTTTCCGAAAAGTGCGAAAGTCTCGTATCACTGAATCGGTTTTCTTCGAGAATGGATTCTACAGACTGCGCCAAATATTTAATTTTATATCGGAAAAATAACTTCGAACTTAGTTCTTCAAAACTAAGTTTTCACTGAAGTCAAATTAATTTAAACCGAAAAATGGAACTTGCTACTAAAATTCTAGTTACTAAAAGAAACACGTCTCTAAATCGAACTTGGTTGTTTTTATTTGTCCGATCAACTCTCTACTCCTTTCACAAGAAGTTCTTAACTACTTGTTTACTACTTATTCTATCCTTATGTCTTAAAACCATATGTACAATGAGATTTGTATTATCCTCATAAAAGCAGATACCGACTACCTCATAAATCAATTACAATTAGAAAACGGAAAAAGGACGTGTATGAGTTAGAAATTTGCATGGAATAAATAAAAGGATATCGTGTGAAAAATGAAAAAATCAAAGGTTTTAGTTTTAAAGGTGTGAATAGTTTTATGATTTTATTATTGTGTTTTGACATACCTCTACGTTAAAAGGAATATAGCGTTTTGTTCAAAAATTCTTTGTATGAATTTTTGGTGCGTTCACGATAGAATTCGTGGTGTCGCAATTTCTTTGGGTATTGGCTACAACGTTAGCAATCGCGCAAACGGCTCCAATATAAGAATCGTACCGTCTCCGTCCCGGTAAAACCTTGGCAGGCCTCGCAGTACGTTCGACGCTCGCACCATTAAGTTGGTGGTGTAGATTCGGTAGAGACGAACTCCCGATTAGCGCTGGTCTGGCTCTGAGCACCTTTCCCCAAAAGGGCTGGTGCCAAGCCTTGCATTGTCTCCCTGCTTTGCACAGACACCCATGGAACCATTTAGGCGACTAGGAGACATTTAGGGGAGCCTTTAAGCATGATGCCTTAGAAATTTATACTAACTGAAACAAAACCAAAAACATCGAGCAAACTACCAAACCAAGACGACAAACGGACGAGCGAACACAAAAAGACAGAGAGCTTCTACCAACCAGAAATACTGGCGGCATTCGGACGCAGCAAAGAAACAATACGCACGCCGGAACGTCCCGTAAGGCAAACGGAAAAGCATGAACAACAAATGCCTGGAAAACACATAGAGGGAGAAACCACCGATGATATTCAGATCATGATTCGACGCGATGCTGCCACTGACACTGCTTCTGGCGCCATCAGAGCTCTGGATCCTAACGTAGACAAAAACTGCCCACCTCAAAACGAGGCGCAGGACAATTTCATGGTATTGGATCGTCACGAAGAAGAGCTCCTCCTGCGTAAGGCAGGAAACATAGTTAAAAAGATCAAATTTAACTGCAGTACCCAGAAAAACATAAGCAAAGACATTAGGGACGGTATTTTAGAGCTGGAAAAGCTCTTACGCCGAATCGGGCACTACAGACGCAAGTAGCTTAAGACGGAGGAAGAGCAAATGACCAGTACCTCGGTCAAAACGCAAGCAATTCCCCCACATAGCGCTACCAAAAGAGTTGCCAGTAGCACAATCCAAGAGGACCGAGACAAAAGAATTCTGGACGAAGCAGCGAACAGACAGGTGACATACATACATACATACATACATACATACGTACATACATAGATACATACATACATGCATACATACTTGCATACATACATACATGCATACCTACATTCATTCATGCATACATGCATGCATTCATGCATACAAACAAACATACATACATACATACATACATACATGCATACATACATACATACACACATACATCCATCCACAGATACATACATACATACATACATACATACATACATACATGCATACATGCATGCATACATATATTTATACATTCATACATACATGCATACATACATACATACATAGGTACATTCATACATACATGCATACATACATACATACATACATATACATACATACACAGATACAAACTTTCAAACATACATACATACATACATACATGCAAACATACATACATACATACATACATACATGCACTGATACATACATATATACATACATGCATACATGCATGCATACAAACATGCATACTTATATACATACATATAAGCATACATACGTGCATACATACATACATACATACATACATACATACATACATACATACATATGTACAATCATACATACATACATACATAAATACATACATGCATACATACATACATACATACATACATGAATACATACATACATACATGCACACATGCATACATACATACATACATGCATACATACATACATACATATATACAAACATCGATATATACATACGTACATACATATATACATACATACATACATACATACAGACGTACACACATACATACATACATACATACATAGATACATTCATACAGACACAAACACATAAATACATACATACATACATACATGCACACATGCATACATAGATACATACATATACACATGTATTCATATATACATAGATACAAACATACATGCATACATTAATACATACATCGATACATAGATACACACATACATAGATACATACATACATACCTACATACATACATACTTACATACATACTTACAGACATACAGGGGACCTATCTCCTCGGCAGTATGGCTTTAGAGCAGGGCGATCCACTTCCGATGCCATCATGGAACTGGTGAATGCAGTCCGTCGAGCCGAAGCGCACAAAACTGACTCCAAACGAGTTGTATCGCTAGTGACGCTTGACGTCAGAAATGCCTTCAACTCCGCCAGATGGTCGGATATTCTTGGCACATTGATAATTTTTTTCCGATTGCCAGGGTATCTGATGCGGATTTTGAGGGATTAGTTAATGGACCGCAGTCTGCACTATGACACGCAAGATGGGCTTCGCAGTATGGAGATAACGTCTGATGTAACGCAAGGCTCCATACTGGGACCAGACTTGTGGAACGCCTCATACGACGGACTATTGAGGCTTGAGCTGCCAGATGAGTCGCGCTTAGTCGGCGATGCAGATGATATAGCAGCCCTGGTCGGCGGACGCACAGTCGAACATGCGCAGTGCAGACTGGGAATGCTAATGCGTCAAGTGAGGGAATGGATGACCACCCGCGGGTTCAGTTTGGCACTAGAGAAAACCGAGGTGGTCATTCTCACGAAGAAAAGAATTCCCACGGTAATTCCTTTGCAGATCGGAGATGCGACTGTTGAGTCTAAACTTGCAATAAAATATTTGGGACTGTTGATCGATTCCAAAATGAGCTTTTCGGAACAGATCAGGGCAACGGCGAAAAAGGCCGCGATAGGCGTCTCAGCTCTTAGTTGACTAATGTGCAACATCGAAGGGCCCACACCGAGCAAGCGCCGACTTCTCATGAGTGCTGCTCAAGATATGCTGTCAACCGAGAGGAGAGGCAGTGCACAATACTCGAGTGGCAACAGTCCTGGGAAGGCGACTCTAATGCCCGCTGGACTGCCCGTCTTATAGGGGACTTGGGATCGTGGCTAAATCGAAGGCACGGTGAGATTGATTATTACCTTACACAGCTTCTTAGCGGGCATGGGTATTTTCAGTCTTACTTGCACAAGATTGGTAAATCACGGTCCCCAGACTGCACTGTCTGCCCAGGGGAGAGGGATGTCGCATGCCGCACCTCCTTCAACTGTAGAAGGTGGAACAGGATGCGGCAGGATTTGTGGGAGGTGATGGGAGAGCTTTCTCCAGACAATCTGGTCGCAGAAATGCTGAAAAGTTTCGACAAATGGACCTGTGTGGGACATTACTCTCGGGCAATACTTACTGCCAAAAAATGTACCATGGATAACCTTGGGCGCGGGGTCTACGGGGGTCTTCTTTCCAGCAGTCCTCCTCCATTCTGCCCCCTCCCGCTGGGGGGAGATTTCTCTAGGCTGACGACGCTCTAGGGCGAAGTAAAAAGAGGCCTAGCCCGAAGTAATGTGTCAAACGGTTCAAGGCTAGAGTCTCTTGACGGGGGTGTTGTTTAGTGGGGAGTCTGGTAGCATGCACTGCTAGGAGTCCAGCACTCCGGGCGTAAATTGCCTTCAGCCCCAAACCCAAAAAAAAAAATACCTATAGACATACATACAGACATACATGCAAACATACGTAGATACGTACATACATGCAAACATGCATGCATACATACATACATACATACATGCATACATACATGCATACGTTCATACATACATACATACATTCATACATATATACATACATACAAACATATATACATATATACATACATCCATAGATACATACATACAAACATACATACATACATAAATACATACATCCATAGATACATACATACATACATACATGCATGCACGCATACATGCAAACATACAGGAATACAAACATGCATGCATACATACATACATACATACATACATAGCTACATACATACATACAAATATACATACATACATACATACATAACATACATACGTACACATTCACACAAACATACATACATACATACATTCATGCATACATACATATATACAAACATACATGCAAACATTAATACATACATGCATACATACATATATACATATATACATACATACATACATACATGCAAGAATGCATACATACATTCTGACATACATGCATACATACATACATGCATACATTAATACATGCATACATACATGCATACATGTATACATACATACATACATGCATACATGCATGCATACATACATACATACATACAGACTTGCATAAATACATACAAACATACATACATAGATGCGTACATACATGCAAACATACATGTTTTAATACACACATACATACATTCATACAGGTATACATATATACAAACATACGTACATACATTCATACATACATACATACATAGATTCATACTTTCATATATTCATCCATGCATGCATCATTACATGCATACATAAATGCATACATTCTAATATAGATACATACATACAAACATATATACATACATACATAGATACATACATACATGCATACAAACATACAAACATACATCGATACATAGATACATACATTGATACAACCATACAAACATACATAAATACATACAAACATACATACATACATACATACTTGTTCACATACATACAAACATACATACATACATACATACATACATAAATATATGTATACATAAATACATAAATACACACATACACGTATACATACATGCATAATTATACACATATATACATTCAAACATATATACATTCATACTTGTATACATTCATACCTACATACATACATATATACATACATACATACTTAAATACATACGTACGTACATACATACATACAGACATACATGCAAACATACATGCATACATACATACGTACATATATGCTTACATACATACACTCATACTTACATACATACATACAGATATACATACATAAATACATACATATATACTTACCTACATACTTACATATAAACATACATACATGCGTACGTGCATACATACATACATTCATACATACATGCGTACGTAAATACATACCTAGATACATACATACATTACATGCTTTCATACATACATACATGCACATGTACAAACATACATCCATACATATATACATACATGCATTCACACATACATACATACATACATGCATACATGCATGCATACATACATACATGCATACATACATTCATTCATGTGTACATGCATACATATATACATACCTATATACATATATACATACATACATACATACATACATACATACATACATACATACATTCATACAGACATACATGCAAGCATACATATAACATACATACAGACAGACATCAATGAAAACATACATGCATACATACACAAAAACATTCAAACAAACACATACATACATGCATACATACATACATACATACGTACAAACATACATATATACAAACATAGATACATACATACATAAATAAATACAGGCATACATAAACACATACATGCATAGATACATACATACATACACACATACATACATATCTACATACATACATAGATACAAACAAACGTGCATACATACATCGATACATAGATACATACAAACAAACATACATACATACATACATACATACATACATACATACATACATACATACATACATACATACATACATACGAATATACATACATACGTACATACATACATAAAGACATACATGCATACATGCATACATACGTACATACATGCATACATACATGCATACATACATACATACTTACATAGTTACATGCATACATACATACATACAGAGATACATAGATACATATATACATTCATACATGCATAAATACATACATACATACATGCATACAGACATACAAAAATACATGCAAACATACATACAAACACACATACAAGCATACATACATGCATACATAGATAAATACATACATACATACATACATACCTGAATACATACATACATACATATATGCATACACACATACATGCATCGATACATAGATACATACATACATACATGCATGAGTTATGGATAATTCGTATCCTTAACATATATGGCATCCATTGCAAAGGATTCGGAAAAGAACGAAATACAATAAAACAATAAAATAACCTTTTCCGAATCTTTCTTGTGATGTTTATGTGAGGTTTTCACCCAAAATCCACATGAGTAATTCAAAATATTTTAAAAAATTTGTAAGTTAATGATAATGTAAGATTCAGAAAGGGATAAAATGCAATAAAGCAATAAAATAACCTTTCTGAATTTTATTTGAGATATCTTTATGGCAGTAACCCAATAAGGGTCCTGAAATGTGTGAACAATCATATCTCTCTAGTATATAAGAAGATAGAAATTAGACTTATGACATTCAGTTGTAAGTTAACATTAGGAGCATTTAGTTGTACGTTTGTACGTTAAACAAATTAAATTTTTGAAAGAATTCATATACTTTAGTTTTATTTTTCTTTCGGTTACTTGAAAAGTAACCTTAATTGGCACAGTCAGTTTCGCGAATCTTATTCCCATAACGGAATTAGTTAATGTTCTCGAGAAGCTATCACTATTATAGTGAAAAATAATAGTAACGAGAGAGTGATAAGTTCGGAACAAAAAAAAATACATTAAATATTGTTGGGAAGAGGACTAAATGTCTTAAAGAATCTTTCAAAACCTTCCTTGTTTTTATAAAAGGATACGGACCCAACAACAATGTTATAGAGTGCAATTGAAATATATATATATATATATAAATATGGTTGGGAAGAGGACTAAAAGTCTTAAAGAATCTTTTAAAAACTTCCTTGTTTTTACACAAAGATACGGACCCAACAAAGATTTTTATAGTGTACGATTGATAAGTTCAACTGAACACTTGTAAATTCAGTAGGTTCTGGCAAAGGAACCCAAATCCTGAATTTTCATCAACAACCGGACAAGGATCTAGTCCCAGCATCGTATTCGAGGAACTAAGGAATACTCTACAAGTAAGTCAAAATCAGAAAATATTAATTGAAATGGCATCTTCAGACCAAGGAAACAACCAATTTACCGTTGCTCATGATGAAATTGGAACTTCAAGGTTATCTGCTAATCTTAGGGCCGATAATATAAAGGCACATATTGAAAAGATATCAAAAAATGTGCAAATAAATCAAAGTAGGATAAGTTAATTAAGTCTAAGTTTTAGTGAAATATTATGTAAGAAGAATGTATAGAAGAATTCTCGGATTCTAAGTTCAGAATATCCGTGCGAGCATTTTGCTCAGTTATAGATAAATTTTTGCAATTCTGCTCTGAAGACCAGAAAGAATTTTTAGAGCCAATAATATTCGGGAAAATTAGGGGAAAACCACAACAAATTATAAATCAGTTTCCAGATTCTCGTTGGGAAACTATTAAATTCAAATTGCTCCAAAAATATGGAATTAGAGAATCATTTAATTGCCGTGTTGCCCAAATGCAAAATATACAATTTAATCATAATATAACAATAGTTTATAACCAAATCAGTCATGTATTAAATAAATTAAACCAAATATTTAAGCAAGAACTTACTCCTATTCCATATTTCAACACGTTTAATAATGAATTACTTGCTATATCTGAATTTAAAGCCTGTATTCCTGAATATAAGGCTTTGCTAATAACGCAAAACAAATGTTTAACTTTAGATGAAGCATATCAACTTCTAAGAGAAATGGAACAAGAACGTGAGGTTCACCTACCTCTAAATTTCAGAAGTCCCCAACAAAGACACTCATATTTAAGGAATTACAATAGAAACTATAAAACTCACGAACATGCATTTTTTCCTACTCAAAATAACTTCGGTCATAACTTCTGATACTAATCTGATTAATCAAAGAAATACAAATAACATTATTCCTCAAGTAAAGAACCATATTCACAATTGGTCAATGCAACCGGAAAATCCATATAGTGCTGACATTTCGATGAGAACTGTTAACTCCAAACCTGAAGATGTGTCAAAGAGAACAGTACAGTCAAACCAAACGTGGAAAAGATCCTTGCAACCAAATTCATTTAACACTCACAACTTTGCCCATACAAATGAAGTCGAAAATTTTCAAATACCAGCCTCGGAAATACAGGAATTACCAAATGGGAGCTACCAATCATTCCAATAACGATAAGAAACAAAACTTTAAGATGCTTGATAGATACTGGCTGCAACACATCCCTAATTAATAATATCTTTGACATGAAATTTACTCATAAGTTAAAAAATCCATTAGTTTTAAAAAGTCTCCATTCTAAAGAGATAATCAATTTCGTTATCTGGACAGACTTCCCCCAAGAATTTAAATTGAATAGGTCGAAGATAGAATGGGAAATTACTAAATTCTTTAACAAAAATTTCGATGCAATATTAGGACAAAATTTTTTGAGTTCTACTAAATCAATCATAAATAATAAAGAAGGATACATCGAAATTAATAACAACAAGGTGCCATTTATAACAAATACTCAAGATAGCGAAGCTGTAGCTAATTCTTTGAATCTAATAGGCGGTAACACTGGAAGGTATACATGTTTAGAGAAGATAGCAAATTAAAACAATTAGTGGTGTTTCGAGGTACGTGTGCATCCGTCTGTTCTCCGCTCAAACCAAAAACAAATGGCAAAATATACCGAAGATCAGCAGTGGCAAACGACCCTCAAAAGTAGGCGTGCGCAATGTCAGCCAAGTCAACTTCAGGAGAGGCATTCAAATTCTAAAAGGAGAATACAACCATCTCCTGCGTTGACCCTTAACGCTCCGTCTCAAAACTCATCGAGTCGAAATCTATGGAAGCGACAGTCAACATCACCCATGGAAACAGGACAGACGAAAGATAAGAAAAGAATATTTGGGACGCCAGCTGCAGATGCAAGCAATCGGCGCGATATGTACCTAAGCAATGGTACAGTGTGCCAGTGGAGGAGCAAAGATTTTGTTTACAAACTTCAAAAACGAAATCCTCTGCATCCACATATTGCCATCACCTTAACCGAACAAAGCCACAAAAAAATTGGGCGCCATGTTATGTATTTTCAAAAAAAATAAATATAAAACTATATAATTATAAATGAATAAATAACAATCGGGGGGCAACCGATCGGTCACACCTGCAGCGAAAGAAAGGAACAAGTTTAAAGAGACAAGGTTAATTGAAAATACAAAGGCCCCATAATGGCGGCCGAAGAAAGTTACTTTAAGCCGACTAGTTCACCGCGTGGACGTGGGGGTTAGGACATTATTCAAGCCCTGATCCTTCCATGTTACATACACACACACACACACAGAGAGGAAAAAGCTTACTCCTTCATGTTAGTTTAAAACTAAATGGATCAATATTAAAAGATGTTAATTGAGAATTGTGCGCCTGTGAATTGTGCTGCGCTGATACCGACAACCTGGATATCTATGAATTGTGCTGTGCTGATTCTGGACACCTCTGAATTGTGCTGCGCTGACTCTGGACACCTCTGAACTGTGCTGCGATGATTCTAATCGTGCTTCCTGTAGCAGGAACCTCCACTTCAGCTGGTCTCGGGACTTCAGTTGTTCTGCTGCGCTACCTCTAATCGTGCTTCCTGGAGCACGAAT